>CM060416.1:74298934-74933673 GCA_030545235.1 Helianthus tuberosus | reverse complement strand
TGAGCGGGTCATTAGTTAGATAGCGCTATTTAGGTCTGACAAGCCTCACACCGTGCCGCAAAGGATGGGCGTGAACTAATGGATCTGGGCACGTCAATGATGATAGACATTGACAGTTCAGGGCACATAAACATGACTACAGTCAGCAGTCGATATGGTAACGAGTCTAGTAGTATACATGGGGTAGCCCCCACGGCCGAAATGCCAGATAACTATCATGGGGTAGCCCCCACGGCTGGATTGCCAGAGTAAATGGGTTAAACAATCACGTTTTCAACTATAGGGTAACCCCCACGGCAGGATGCCAGTTAAAGGAAACTGTTTTCGAAACAACTTAAAACGAACACCCAACTGTGAACTCGCTCAACATTATTGTTGACTCGTTACTACATGCTTTGCAGGTCATTGGGTACTTAGCGGGAGCTTGCATGGAGAAGAGTCGTTGTGGGACATGGACAGCTGTGTGCCATGTTAAACTTTGGAACATTTAAACTTATGTTTTGGTTTTAAACATTATGCTTCCGCTCACAACTTAAACTATGTTTGTTTAGACACCAATTGTATTGGTTGGACTTTTATAACTACTTATATGCTTGTTCAATATGATTGGTGGCTTGATCCTGGTCAGTCACGCCTCCAAGCGGTGATACTCCGCAGGTGGATTTTGGGGGTGTGACAAAAACCCTGCGCAAGCGCAGAGGACCATACCATAATTACATTCCAAATTCATCTTGAACAGACCTTGCACGGCCGCGCAACGTGTCTTAGTAAGATTTGGGAAGATCAGTCCTCATTGACCATGCGCCGGAGAATGGAAAGACAAATGTTCAATTAACACCCTTGCGTGGGCCCGCGCAAGGGTACAGTTAAACTTGAAGATTTAACAAAAGACAAGTCTTGAACACATCCGCGCGTATGAATAAGGACTTGAACAAAAGGAATCTTTTATGTTATAACAGAATGGACACGTGGCAAGGGATTAACGGTTTACAGCTGTAGACCTTATAGAAGGCATTAAATGACCATCATGCACAACCTCATTCAGTTATAACCGAATGTGACATGGCAAAATCTGGGAGCTTCATTGAAGTCACGATGATGGCAACAATTTACATGCAAATCTAGAGCAAATCACTTTCCACGTGGCATCCCCAGCAGTTGATCAAGATCATGATCCATGTGCATGGATGGGGATATAACTATTAACGGAAAAGGAGATTCCATTATTTCTTCCGTGATATTTTTGGCACCAAACTTCGGTTCTAAATATGGGAATCCAGGTACAATCTCTTCATTCACTTACACTTACTTTCACTCTTACTACTTCATCTTCTTCTTGAGATCACTATACTTATTCTCACGCCGGAGGGTGGTCATGGAGAGAACCCCCATTCTCCCTGTGGCGAGTCTAACGGCTTTCTGTTTTGCAGTGATTTCTGACGAGGTAGTTCCCATCAGTCATCGGCGAGAGGATTAACCTTTTTCATGCAGAAACCCTTCCCCCCAGATCTGATTGATTCCGGTCATTTAGATCTGGTGTTTCTTCATTGGCGCCCACCGATTACTTCTTTCTTCTGTCATCTTGTCGTTCGATTTCTTTCTCTCTTCGATTTCTATGGCAGAAGGTCTGTCAAATCAACCACCAGGTCCTCGATCTGAGAACAGAGGCAATTTTGCTTATGCTTCTCGTGTTGACGGAATCTTGGAAGAAGCATCTGATGATAACGATGTTCAACATGATGCAAATCATGTGAACGATCCTGTTACTCCAGGAGTTCAGCCTGAAATTCAGAGCAGTTCAATTTTACCTCCTGGTGAAGCTCCGATCTCCTGGTATGTTAAATCCCATGGTGCTTTGAACGTCGTTTATGCATAGCTTTGTGCACAAACTGCTCAAATAGCACCGTAGGCACGTAGATCTGTAGCTCAGGTGTGAGCTCTATCTGTACCTCGAATGTTACATTATGATTCACAATCGTACAAGTCGGTCAAAGATATAGAGGTTTACTCTCAATCTAGCACCGGATATGAGTCTAACCATTCTGGATCTGGACGTCGGGATTATCGTGAAGAGCAACACTCTCAGAAGCGTCAATCTGTTCATTCACGGCTGGGCCTGCGTTTCTCACAAAAGCGGGACACTCAGACTGATGATTACGATAGAACACATAATGAGGATGATAACACAAGTGGTTTCAATTGATTACAAAAGGATCATGCAAGTTATAAACCAAAAGTACGTGCGGTGTACAATCTAGAAGCGGAGCATGATTACAATTTGATCTATCGACGGGCTGAAGCTGCTGAGAATTCCAAGTTTGTTAGGGAAATTGCATTGGCTCGCCTCGAGCGTGCAAAATTACCATCCAACGTGGGAGAGTTTAATGGATTATCAGATCCTGATGATCATTTGCGCCTATTCACCAGCGCTGGGCTAATTGGCGGATGGGCGTTACCCATGTGGTGTCACCTATTTGTTCAAATTCTTATAGGAGTAGCACGCCTTTGGTTTGACAACTTGCCAACAGGTAAACTGACTTCCTGGATTGATCTTAAGGAGAAATTCTTAGTTCGTTTTAGTCAGCAAGGACGTTCCATCCGAGATTCCGCAGATGTCATGAACATCTGGCAGAGAGATAATGAAAGTCTGGAGGATTAAATTATGCGATATAACAAGGAAGTACTTGAGATCGGTGACGTAAATGAATACCTGATTCGTGCACAGTTCAAGTATGTGGTACGTTGTGATGACATGATCAAGGTGTTATCAGGAACTGAGGGGTTACCGAAGAGTTGGGAGAAACTTATGGCAGCGGCTAAAGTTTACGCTCAAACTGAGCGCAACTTAAGCTCAAATCGACCTCCATTGCCTCAGAATCGTCCACAAGACATGAGCAGGAACAATGGTAGAAAATTCAAAAAGAGTTGGAAGGATTCAGGTTCAAGCACGAACTCTTCAGAAGATGCCCGCGCAACGATTAACAAAATTGCTGCCCAAAAAGCAATTAAACAAGAGAATCGAGAGAGGCAGTGGACTCCTCTGACCAAAACTCATGCAGATTTTCTCAATACGGAGAATTATCAGTTTAAACAACCGCAGCAGATGAAAAACAAGAAGGGTCAGGATCCAAATCTGTACTGTGATTATCACAAGGATACGGGTTACAAAACTGACAACTGTATCAGCTTGCGCACGGAGATCGAAAAGGCACTCAAAAGTGGGACACTCACTCATTTGATACAAAACGTGCGCAAGGAGGTTCGTCAAATTACCCGCGGAGATTGATGTGTGTAAAATGCAACATATAAATTACATCAATTGTGGCATAAAACTAACCATTTTTTAGTACTAATGTTGGAAAAAGTATGTTTTTGTCTTCCTTTTGTTTTTTCAGGATTAAATGAGCTCAAATGAACAAAAGAAGCAATAAGGCAGCTAAATCTAACATAAATACAAGAAAAGGGATAAACGTGGCATGCCCGACCCCTCGACAGCATCCTCCCAAGCAAAAATAAGAGAACAGAAGGCTAAACACGCCCCGTGCTCAATGAGCACGGGGCCGTGCCCGGACACCACGGGCTCGTGTCCAGACGCCCAGTAACATTAAAATTTGTTTTTAACACACCTTTTACACATTCAATCAACCTAAAAACTTATTTTTGGGACACATTGAGGACAATGTGTAATTTAAGTGTGGGGCGGATGCTAAAACCTTGAATTTTGCAAGTCCTAATTACAAGCCTTACACAAAACTCTATTGGAACCGCTAATCACCCCAAATTTTTTCAAAAAGTTTTCATTTTTTTTACTTGTCTTGGTTTAACTTGGGAATTACAAGTTTTAAAAAGGTTATATTTTTACAAATTTACAACCGATAGCGTCGTGATAAAAAGAACCAACATAAGAAAAATACGAAACGACATGACAACTCTAGTTAAAATTTGATTATATATACTTGATCACATAAAAACCCATTCCCAAAAAAGTGAGTTTTGAGCCTTTATTAAGCATACAAATACACATATTTAAACTAAATGCTCATTTTTCGTTTCTTGTGTGAATAGCCGCTTGGTTTCTTACGACTCTAGAACTTGCCACGACGATACATTCCCGGTCCTTACCAACTTACACCCAAGTAAGTAAATGATGGAAGCATTAGGACTAACCCTTTTTATTTCAACGCCATTATTTTTCTTTTTTTTACCACCTACCCAAAATCCCCCTAGTTAACCCCTTTGAGCCTAAACCTTTTCATTTCTAAACCCACAAACAAACACACTTTTACCCACCAAAACCCTTTTTCATTTTAAACCCTTTATTTTAGTAAAAAGCTCGGTTTTTCATGTGACATTCCTTATCAAAAAAAAAAAAATGAAGTCAAGAAATAAAGAAACAAGTTCATCAAAAAGAACTTTGTTTGAATAATTGCTTCATTAGAATAAAAAGTTACAAAAATAAAAAGTCTTACGAAAACCGACGCTTTTTACGCCTTTCGCCCTTTTCTACTAACCACTAACCCAACCACCTACCTTTAACCCAAGCCTACCCCTTCCCCAAAATTCCTCTTGATATTACAAAGGTTTATAGTTAAAAAGGAGGAGGATTGATTGCTTGGCAAGCATATGGTAGAAGTAAGTTCCATGCCGCTCTCGAGTGTTTCACAAAAATACATCTTCGGCCGAGTGTTGAGTGATCTCCCGTGAGGTATGTGAACTTGTATATAAATGGAATTTTAAAAAGGCATGTTATGCCCAAATAAATAATTTCTCTTATGAAATGTTCTAAATAAATCATGTCGAATAGAATTGTAAATAACATAAAAATAAAACCTAATAAAAATCTTGGAATCCCGACACTCAAAGACAAGCCCAAAACCTTCTCTTCTACCCATTCCATTTGGGAGTGTAAAGCCACATTATAAAGAGTTTTGCTTGAGGACAAGCAAAGATTCAAGTGTGGGGGTATTTGATGTGTGTAAAATGCAACATATAAATTACATCAATTGTGGCGTAACACTAACCCTTTTTTAGTACTAATGTTGGAAAAAGTATGTTTTTGCCTTCCTTTTGTATTTTCAGGATTAAATGAGCTCAAATGAACAAAAGAAGCAAAAAATGCAGCTAAATCTAACATAAATACAAGAAAAGGGATAAAGTGGCATGCCCTACCCCTCGACAGCATCCTCCCAAGCAAAAACAAGAGAACAGAAGGCTAAACACGCCCCGTGCTCAATGAGCACGGGGGCGTGCGCAAGTGTCTGCAGAAACGACAAAGTTGTAGAAGCTTCTATCACCCAACACGGGGGCGTGTCCACCGAACATGGGGCCGTGGTCAACGCAAAGATTCACAGAATCTAGCCAAATCTTGATAGTACAGATACGCTTTTGCACACGGGGTCGTGCCCAGCGGACACGGGGGCGTGGTCAACTAATGCAGACAAACTGCAATTAATGAAGAAAGAGAAGATGGGTGGACACGGGGCCGTGCCCAATGGACACGAGCCCATGTCCGGGCTTCTGTGCAGGCTATAAATAGGGGTGCTTGGCTCACTTGCAACTCATCCCTTGGTAAACCACCTCTCTCACACTTCACCCACCCACCACCACCATCACAACCCACATCCACCACCATCATCCATCATCCATCATAGAGTGTGTGAGTAGTCTCGGGATCCAAGATAGATCGTAAGAGTTCTTAACAATCAAAGGCCATGTTTGCCTAAGTCTCTTACATCACTTGGTGAAGACAAGCATTTTGTGTAATACTTTTTATTTTTAATCTTTTTGCACTTTTTATTTGGTTATGTATTAATGACTTTAATAACTAGTTTCTTATGTTGAAGGTGAATCTTTTTTATCATTTGTCTGTGGTGTCTTGGCACTATTTTACTGTCTATATAAAATAAAAGATACTATTCATATCTCCACGGTCTATATGGAGATATGTTGGCTACCTGGTCGGGGGTTAAGGGAATGGTTTGGTAAGCGTATTGCCTTGTTCAGTGTATAAATCCTGCAAGGACCTGGGTCAAGTTTAGTAGGACCTCCTTCAATACCCACTGATATTGGATGGCCGGGGTCCGAACTCCTTGATCCCCTCATATGTAAACTACTATTAAAACTTTAACTCGGCTACTTAGGATTGTATCCCTGCTGACTCAAACTACTTAGCCGAGGGTAACGTCACCTTCAAAAGATGGGCCTACCACAATATGCATTAATAACTTAATTAATTATCTTTCAATAATCCAACCATTTAGGATTGTATCATTGCTGACTCAAACTACTGGGTTGTGGGTAACGTCACCTTCAAAAGAGGGGCCTACTACTATAACTAAGATAATCTCTTAAAAAGTGCAAAAGTGCGGAAATAATCAAAGGTTACACTAAAGGCGAGTCGGATCCAAGTGATTCATCTTGTCTATCTGTTTTGTATTTTTATTTTTTTTATTTTCAGCATTTTTTAGTTAGTTTTATTTTCTTGTTTAAAAAACCCTTTTCTAAACTTTTGATTTGATTAGACGTAGAGGATAAACCGGTATTAAAAGCTCTTGTGTCCTTGGACGACCTCGGTATCTTACCAACACTATACTACGCTCACGATGGGTGAACTTGCCCATATGTGTGTTTGGTGTTAGTAAATATCGTGTTTTATAAATTAAAAACTTGACTAATGTGTTAAAAAGGGCTAAAAATATGCATAAAAATATATCACACCGCACGCACATCAAGTTTTTGGCACCGTTGCCGGGGACACAAGGATTTTAAGAAAGTTAGGAATCAACGGCCTAATCGTCTTTTCTTATTTTTCTGTTTTATTTAGGATTTTTCTTAAATTTTCAGCTTCTACAGAACTCAGCACGGGTCGTGCCCGCTGAACACGCCCTGTGCCTAATCTTTGGTACTAGCAATCCTGTTTTAAGTCAGACAGTAGCGGAACACGGGGCCGTGCCCCATCAACACGCCCCGTGCCCAAGTTTCAGTTACTGGAAACAGAACCGTAAGATCCCGACGGTTGGTAATTTCTGACACAAACATGAGCGATTCTGATTTTTTTTACTATCGGCCCTCTTATGGTACGTGGTGTCAAATATGTGGTGGCCATCATAAAGATTTAGAATGTTATTTTTAAATTACAAGCCCCACTATATAGACCCATTGTTTTCCTGTAGCCTTAAGAGGGGCGAAAGTAAAAATAATCCCTATCTCTCCCTCGAATGCTCTCAATCGAAACTTATAGGAGAAATTCTTCTTGATGAACTATTTCAAATGGAAGATCTAATTCTTAATTGGGTAAAAGAACTTGAGATGGATATCATTAATTCATCTCAAGACGATACCCAAGAAGAATTATTGAGATTGCATTCGGATAAAAACAACTTCGTTGTTCCCGATACAACTCTAACTCTAGCAAAGACTTGAGCGATAGTCGTCCCTGTGTCGATTGTGCCGTGAAGGACTCCCCATCGACTTCGTTCGATGCATACATAGACTCGAGCGATTCGACATACACCTTCTTTAACGAGAGCCCGTGAAAGGGTTGGACTTATCCACCTACATTTAGCATAGGAATCACCCTTACCGATAACCTCTTGCGTTCGATTCTAAATCTAGAGCAACTAAGGTATCTCAGGTACTTCGGTGTTGTTCCATCCAGTAAGGAACCACCCGATCCGGATAAATTCCTTAAAAATAGACGAAACTTCATAAACAACCTCTAGACACGGGGCCGTGTCCAGGTCAGCACGCCCCCGTGTCCACCAAAAGATTCCCGTCTGACTTTTTGTCAGAATACAGACAAAATGTGTCAGGATCTTGTCTGCACACGGGGGCCGTGTCCAGCCAACACGGAGCCGTGTGCAACTTGCTGTCGTTTTCTATAAATGCAGCCAAGATTCCTGCACATTTGGACTACTCCAAAAGACAGAGATTTGCTGGATCCTCACACATACCTTCCTAGGTATATTCTAAAGAAGGTTCCCAACAACCATCTTGTCTTTTTCACTTTTGTCTCTTGCCTTCTTCTTCATTTTTACCTCAAAACACCTCCATTAAAGCTTGAAATCTCCATGGTTCCAAGCCTTATTGAGATTTTTATTCAAGGAATCTTGTTAAAAATAAGTTTTATAACATTGTTTTAAGTTATTTCTACTTAAAAATACCTCAAGAGTCAGAAAAATAATTTGAAACTCCAAGATTCCTTGTTCCAAAAATCTGCAGAAAGGTGAACACGGGGCCGTGCTCATTGAGCACGGGGCCGTGTCCGAGGTCCTGTTTCATTAAAATGAACTCTTTTCAGTTTATTTTCGTAGAATGTCAAGCCAAAACAGTGGAACTTCATCAGCACATTCCCTTAACAGTCGAAGAGAACGCAGATCTTCAATCGAAGCAACTCTCGTACACTATGTTATGGCATTACGTGAAGCTCTAGATGAGATGACATCAGTAGAGGAGGTCCTGATAGACCGTATAAATTATCTTACAGTGGGGTTGGAAAACAGTTTTTAAGAAATCAACCTCTTGCACCAGAGGTTGAACATTCTTGTGACACCTCCCATGGAACCAATTCTCCCCCAAGAGGATTGGAACCTAGCACTTGGAGTCAATAATCCCACCGGATGGGAAGACATCCTCGCGGAACCTCCTCTCGACAACTTACAAGAAGTCCCGGTGGAAGTTACACCCCCACAAAATGATGCCAATGAGCCCGTCTTTCTTCTCCCTAGGGAGATAGAAGAATGGCTCGCCGACGTGTGAGAGACCCATAACCGGAGAAGGAAGTTCTTCAAGCTGCATCCAACCGAAAAATTTATCTTTTTGGAAATTTTGCTATTAGAATAAACCATAGGCTAGAACTTCTTTTCGAGTTTAGACTTCTTGTGTTTTCTGACCTATTTACTTATAATTTTAGTTTATTAGGAGCTTTATGTAACTCTCTCTATTTTAATGGAATGATGGTTTTAATAAAATTGGTGTTTGGATGATGTTGTAATGGGTAAAACACACTCGGGATGGTGAAGGATACTAAGGGAAGCTTGAACCAACACCCCATACACAAAAACAGAGCCTCCCGACAATTTTTCTTCGTTACAGCGAGTTCAACACGGGGGCGTGCTCAGCCAACACGCCCTGTGCTGAACAATCTGCAGAAAAATGCCCAGTTCAGGTATCTTGACACGGGGCGTGTTCAGTGAACACGCCCCCGTGCCCAACCTTCTGTTACTTTTTAAAGATTTATGTTACTGGCAACCTGAACACGGGGTCGTGCCCGGACACCACGGGCCCGTGTCCAGACGCCCAGTAACATTAAAATTTGGTTTAACACACCATTTTACACATTCAATCAACCTAAAAACTTATTTTTGGGACACATTGAGGACAATGTGCAATTTAAGTGTGGGGGGATGCTAAAACCTTGAATTTTGCAAGTCCTAATTACAAGCCTTACACAAAACTCTATTAGAACCGCTAATCACCCCAAATTTTTTCAAAAAGTTTTCATTTTTTTTACTTGTCTTGGTTTAACTTGGGAATTACAAGTTTTAAAAAGGTTATATTTTTACAAATTTACAACCGATAGCGTCGTGATAAAAAGAACCAACATAAGAAAAATACGAACCGACATGACAAATCTAGTTTAAATTTGATTATATATATTTGATCACATAAAAACCCATTCCCACAAAAAGTGAGTTTTGAGCCTTTATTGAGCATACAAATACAAATCTTTAAACTAAAGGCGAGTCAGATCCAAGTGATTCATCTTGTCTATCTGTTCTATTTTTATTTTTTTTATTTTCAGCATTTTTTTAGTTAGTTTTATTTTCTTATTTAAAAAAACTTTTTTCTAAACTTTTGATTTGATTAAACGTTGAGGATAAACCGGTATTAAAAGCTCTTGTGTCCTTGGACGACCTCGGTATCTTACCAACACTATACTACGCTCACGATGGGTGCACTTGCCCATATGTGTGTTTGGTGTTAGTAAATATCGTGTTTTATAAGTTTAAAACTTGACTAATGTGTTAAAAAGGGCAAAAAATATACATAAAAATATATCACACCGCACGCACATCAGAGATGAAGGACCAAGTAACACGAAAGCAAAGCAAACAAGCATGGTTCAAGGTGGTCGGCGCGCAAGCGCAACCACAAACGAAGTCACAATACGATGGCGTGAGCAGCAGGTGATCTTTCCTGTCGTACTAGGAGGTCCTCAAGAAGAACGACCGGTCGTTATCACTGGCATTTTTGGTCATTATCGTACTAATTATATGTTTATCGACCCGGGTAGTTCTATGGATATTATCTATGAGCAGTGTTTCAAGCAGTTAGACCCGGAGGACATGGCGCGCTTGAAACCTGTTGATTTCCCACTAACTGGTTTCTGCAATGAAGTCGTCTTTCCGCTGGGTCAGGTTCTTTTCCTGTTACACTTTCTGATGGTAAACACTCGCACAATGTGTCGGTCAATTTTATGGTTATGCCAGCTACGTCCCACCATGATGTTTTGTTAGGAAGGCGTTCACAAAGGGAGTTTAGCATGATTACTTCCATACCGCATGCTGCTTGCGGGTTTCCAACAAAAACGAGCGTAGCAATTCTATATTCAAGTAAGGAAGTCATGTCTGTGGATGATGAACCTCCAGTTAAAGTCGCAAAGTCATCTTCTCCCAATGAACCGGATAAATGGGTTCTTAACAGTGAATACCTAGAGCAAACCGTCCTACTAGGACCGGCAGTATCTCCAGCAATTCGCGCAAGACTCAAACAAATTTTATTTGAGAATATGGATATTTTTAATGGTCCCCAGTGGATATGACCGGTGTACCAAGAGAGGTGGCGGAACACTGTTTGAATGTTCGTCCTTCAGTGGAACCTGTGGTACAAGGAAAGCGCAGTCTAGGTTCAAAGAACGCACAATGAATGAATAAGTAGCAGAACTGCTTCAAGCAGGAATATTATGAGAGGTTCGATATCAAACATGGGTGGCTAACCCAGTGATGGTTCAAAAGCACAATGGCGCATGTGTGTTGATTTTAAGGACCTCAACAAAGCTTGTCCGAAAGACTGTTATTCTCTCCCAGAAATTGACAAAAAGGTCGACTCTCTGGCATCGTTTTGCTGGAAATGTTTTCTCGACTTCTACAAAGGCTATCATCAAGTGCAAGTGAAATAAGAAGACGAAGATAAGACAGCCTTCCGCACGGAGAAATGTATTTTTTGCTATACGAAAATGCCTTTTGGCCTCCGCAATGCGGGAGCTACGTATCAGCGTCTGATGGATAAAGTCTTTGGAGAAGATATTGGCGTAACAGTTGCGGTTTATATTGATGACCTTGTTATCATGAGTCCGGATGAAGAATTAATGCTCAAGAACATTAGGCGAACCTTCGACTCCTTGGGCAAAGTTAATTTGAAGCTGAATCCAGTAAAATGTTCATTTGGCATGAAGGAGGGTAAATTCTTGGGATTCATCATAACCAAAGAAGTTTTCAAAGTTAATCCGGAAAAGGTAGAAGCCATTCAGCGCATGCCATCACCAACATCAATCAAAGAGATGCAACGCCTAGCTGATCGACTGGCTGTGCTTAACCGATTTTTAGCGAACCATGCTGCCAAATATTATCCTTTTATAAGCACTTTGCGCAATTGTGTCAAGAAAAGTTAGTTCCAATAGACTCAGGAGGCCGAGAAAGCTTTTCAAGAAATGAAAGAATGCTTAATTCAATTGCCAACCCTGACGGCTCTGAGAAAAGAAGAACCATTAATTTTATATCTATCGGCAACTAATGTTGCGGTAGGCGCTGTGTTATTGGTGGAACGAGATGGAATTCAAACACCAATATATTACATCAGCAAGATGTTGACTGGTTCGGAAACCTGCTATTTAGTCATGAAGAAACTTGTTCTGGCATTAGTTATGCCTCGCGCAAACTACACAGGTATTTTTCTAGCCACGTCATAACCGTTCTTACTAATTATCATTTGGGTCAAATTTTATCCAAACCAGATGTTGCTGGCCGGTTGGCAAAGTGGGCCATCGAATTGGGTGGACACAATATTTTGTATAAGCCGCGCCTAGCTATCAAGGGCCAAGTTTTGGCGAATTTCGTTATGGAAGTTCCGGTTGATAAAATTCAAGAGTGCGAAGCAATTCAGAACCCGGTTCCAGTCTTCGACGACAGTGTGTGGACCTTGCACACTGATGGTGCTTCTAACGATGATGGTGCAGGGGCTGGCCTTCGTCTAGTCAGTCCTGACAATCATGAGTTGACTTACGCCATTCGGTTGTATTTTAAAAGCACCAACAACGAAGCAGAGTAGGAATCATTTCTTGCGGGACTTCGCCTAGCAATTAAAATGGGTGCAAAGAATCTAGAGGCGCACGTTGATTCTTTGTTACTTGCTCGACAAATCAACGGTCTTTATGATGCGAAAGATGAAACCATGCGTTATACCTTCAACAGGCGAAGTCTTTAATTGAAAATTTTCAAACTTTCAAGGTAAATCATATTAACCGAACCGAAAACAAGCATGCGGATTCACTTAGCAAGTTAGCTTCTAGAAGTTTCAAACATCTGGAAAAAGAGGTGCGCATCGAGGTTCTCTCAAACCCATCTATTCCTTTATGACATGTAAACATGGTAGAAATCGGGAATCCATCCTGGATGTCTCCGATTATTATGTTCTTACAGGACGAAACTCTTCCGGATGGAAAGGCGGAAGCTAGAAAAATTCAGAACAAAGCATTAAACTATGAAATGGCTGATCGAATTCTGTACCGAAAGTTCTATATGGGTCCTCTTCTACGATGTGTTGACAAACATGACGCGCAGTACTTGGTTCGAGAAATCCATGAAGGATTATGCGGAATCCATGCTGGTCCTCGCATGGTGGTGGCGAAAATTATGAGCACAGGCTATTACTGGCCTGGCATGCATTTGGATGTCGTCGAGACCTTGCGCAAATGTGCATCATGCCAACGCCATGCTCCAAAGACCCTCCGCCCAAAAAATCCTTTGATTCCGGTAACCACAGTATGGCTTTTCCAACAGTGGGCAATCGATCTGGTTGGTCCTTTTCCTAATGCGCCCGGCGCGGTGAAATTTATCATATGCTCCTTCCTACCTGGGGATTTTGTCCTGAGAGATAACGAAGCATCGAACGCTGAGCGCCCTCGGAAGCTCGCGCCTAAATGGGAAGGGCCTTATGTGATCAACGAGGTCATGGGAAATGGAGCATACACCCTGCGCAGGATTGATGATGTCACACCCCCAAAACCCACATGCGGAGTACCACCGCTTGGAGGCGTGTCTGACCAGGATCTTAGCCACCAATCACATTTAACTCATGAGTATATTTAAATAAAACATTCATTTATTAACAATAAGTGTTACAACATTACAATATTTCACAATTTACAGCGGAAGCATATTTAATTCGTTAAGTATTTATAAACCACATATAAAAGCTCTTAGTCTTGTGTGGCGTTTCCATGAAACTCGACCCATGACCACTCCAGCCTCCCAGACAGCAAGTTCCATGCACCTAAAGACCTGCAAGGCATGTAACAACGAATCAACAACAAAGTTGAGCGAGTTCACGGTTGGATGTTCGTTTTAAGTTGTTTACGAAAACACAGTTTGTCTTTAGTTGGCTTATTTGCCGTGGGGGTTACCCCATAGTTGAAAATCTGATTAACCAATTCCTTCTTTCCCAAACCATAACCAGTGGGGGCTTCCCCATGTGAACCACCAGACCCGTTTACCATATTGACCACTGACTAAAGTAAGTTGGTGCCCTGACGTCAATGTCTATCATCATTGACTAGTGCCCAGATCCATTAGTTCACGCCCGTCCTCTGCGGCACGGTGTGAGGCTTGTCAAACCTAAATAGCGCTATCTAACTAATGACCCGCTCGCCATTGGCTCGGCGATTAAGTCGATATAAAAAGGAGGGACTTCATGATAGAGAGTTTTGGTCTAGTATCCGTGTTGTCACCCTTCAGTAAAGAGGGTGTGTACGCAATCCCCAAACCAGGAGATTACGCAGGTTCCGATTAAGTTCTTAGTACGTGTTGTCACCCTTCAATAAAGAGGGTGTGTACGTGTTCCAAACCAGGAGATCACGCAGTTTCAGTTCAAATCCTTTACCCATTCCCAACCCCTGGGAATCCCATGCCTTGTAGAAAGTGTGAACTCACCTTGGTTTGCTTGGTAAGATTAGTTACTTGTTTAGAAATTGACCAACACGTCCTATCATTGTTTACCAACAACGATCAGTTTACATTGCATCACGTAGATCATATTACAAGATCATATTTCCCAATATCATGAAATCAAACAGTTAGGTTCCCAGGCTAAACCTCACATTACATAATAAGCATTCGGGTCACAAGTTACTTCGTATCACAAGCCTAACCGACTAACTACACATAACAGTTTATTACGTCAATCAACTCCAAGTGCGGCCCAAATAGCTGCACAA
The DNA here is from genome assembly GCA_030545235.1 of Helianthus tuberosus. Taxonomy (NCBI): domain Eukaryota; kingdom Viridiplantae; phylum Streptophyta; class Magnoliopsida; order Asterales; family Asteraceae; genus Helianthus; species Helianthus tuberosus. Next base: position 74,919,182 of record CM060416.1, on the reverse strand, counting down.
CTTTCAGTACCAAGTTTACCCAAACCTGTTCTTACCTAATCACGACCCTAATAACATAACAACTATCCCCTAAATTATGTCTATTCCATTAGTCATCATATCATTTAATACACATAACATTCTTACTGACAATCATTATTAAAATATCAATAATATGTTCGATTAGATCATCACATGGGCCGCCCCTATTTTACTCAAGATTACCAGCTTTATTAGGCCACATGCTTTCAATTCTATTTGACCACTACAACTACTGTTATATCAACATTGATTATAAATCATGCATTTCCTACATGCTCATACACATCGATAACAGCCATGCAAAGTTACTTTCAAGGTTGTGGCACAAAATTAGATTATACAGTAGAGTCATGCAACCCTACCCTAGTTCTTACATATCAACAAGGATCATCAGTCAACCCACTTTTATGCATAAACACATTACCAACTCATATAATCACGTTACCATCTCTGTTAACCGACCAACAAATAATTATCTTAATCATTAAACATCCAATACAAATTGAGCATGAAGATTCATTAACAAGATCACATACACTTTCATGCGGTCCAGATCATACACAAACAAGATCATCAATATATAAGATATACCCTAATTCGAAGCATAACTCAGTCGATCACTTACACATATATAGCACTCATGTGCACCTTCATTGTAGTTAAGCACACGCACGAACAAGATCATACAATTAACACAGTAATAATATGAACAATTACAACAAGGAATCTGAATCACAATGATGGTAACAAACCGGGAAGTGTTGAACATGCAAGATGACTAGGGCGACTAGAACGGGGCTGGATCATCAGTGAAGGCTCGCGGATGAAGAGGCTAGGCTGCCATCGATGTTGTGTGTGATGGTCGGAGCAAGGAGTGCCGGAGTCTCCGGTCACCAGACGTGAAGGAGGGACAGGGAGTAAGGCTGTAGGTTTCGTCGGAATCCCATTGCTGGCCGGAGAAGTCGTCAGATTCAAGAACGAGAGGGAGGAAGGGTTGTTGTTCGGCTGAGAATTGACAAGTGGGATTTAGGGTTTGTGTTTGTTTTCTTTTAAAAGAAGATGCGTGCCATCCCATGTAATCCCATATACAAGGAATAAAAGAAAGGTGGGCTGGGTTTAATTTTTGGGCTGCGTGAGAGCGGGCCATGAGTTTAAAGGAACAACCAACATGTGAGAGTGTGTGGTCAACATAAGAGGGGCCCATTAGCCAAGCAGTTTATGTGTGCGACTCAACACATGTTATCTAACCAAGTCAACACAAACGTCTAAATTTTAACGGAGTTAAAATGACAATAATAAACGTCACTAACCTTAAAACTTCGGGTTGTCACATCATCCCCAACTTGAAAGAAATTTCATCTCGAAATTTAGCACGTAGTAACTGAGGAAGCTAGTTAGGTTGCGTAGTTTTCCTGGTTTTCCTGGGGTGTCACATCTTCCCCCCGTTGGTTTGGAATTTCGTCCCGAAAATCCGCAGTAGCTTCAGCCTCAGTGGTGGTTTCATTGTTCTCGAACAACTAGGGATATTTGTGTTTTACTTGGTCTTCTCGTTCCCAGGTAAACTCTGGGCCATGACGGGAGTTCCAACGAGCTCGAACAATAGGTATCCTGGTGCGTTTGAGAATCTTGACCTTCCGGTCCAAGATTTCCACTGGTTCTTCGACAAATCGCAACTGATCGTCGATGGTGAGCTCCTTAAAAGGAAATGTGGAGGTTTCATCTGATAGACACTTCTTCAGATTCGACCCACGTAATACGTTGTGAACTCCACTGAGTTCTTCGGGTAGATTCAATCTGTAGGCCACCTAGCCAATTCTCTCCGTGATTTCGAAAGGTTCAACATATCGCGGTTTGAGTTTTGTCTCGTATACCAAAACGAAGTACACCTTCCCAAGGTGAGACTTTAGGTAGTACTCGATCCCCAACTTGGAACTCGAGTGGTTTCTTGCGCTTATCGGTGTAGCTTTTTTGGCGGTCTCGAGCTGCCGCCATTCGCTGTCGTATCTGAGCAATCTTCCCTACTGTGTCTACGACGAGTTCTGGGCCAGTGATTTGGCTGTTTCCAACTTCTGCCCAGCAAAGAGGTGATCGGCACTTCCGTCCATACAATGCCTCGAACGGAGCAGCCTGGATGCTGGGGTGGTAACTGTTGTTATATGAAAACTCCACTAAGTGTAGATGCCGCTCCCAACCGTTACCAAAGTCGATTACACATGCTCGAAGCATGTCTTCAAGAGTTTGGATGGCGCGTTCAGTCTGCCCATCCGTCTGTGGATGGTATGCTGGGCTCATGTATAGACGTGAGCCAAAGGGTTTGTGCATCGCTTGCCACAAATCAGAATGCAAATCGTGGGTCGCAATTAGAGATAATGGAGGTTGGCACCCCGTGCCTAGCAACCACTTCCTTCAGGTAACGAGTGCTATCATAGCGGGGTAATCCTTCCGTGGACACTTCTGGCCTTCACTGCTGAATTGATGCAATCCTCTGCTCCACTCGGATACTTTATGACAGGTGACAACCTTCCCCTCACGGGGTATAACTGTGCGATGTCTGGTTAACCAACCCATACTGACCACTGCATTAACACCGTCGTGGGTAGTAGAAGGAAGATCGATGTAGAAAACTTGTCCCACATGGTTGAATTTGCATCCCACACATCAACGTGCCATCAGCCTTTCGAGAAGCATCAGGGTTAAATAGGACAGAGATGAAGCGACTAGCTACCTGTACAAGCTTCCAAGTTGTCGCCATCCCGGTGTCGCCCACGTCAACCCTAAAATGTCCTTCCATGAGCATCATTTCCAGTGTTGCTGTTTTCATTACAAGGATTTCATGTTCAGTCGTTGCTCCTTTGGTCATTGTCTACTTAACTTAACCACGGCCAATCCATGTTGTAGGCACCTTTATTTCCATATTGTAAGCTAGGGTTACGAATACCTTGTTGTCGTTGTGACTGCTGCTCCCAATGTCGTTGCTCGAAATGAAGCCCTACAATTCTTCACAATCCAAGTCCATCTTTTTTTTACATTCTGAGCTACGTCCTAAGGCATTACTCACTGTGCTGGCCGTTACACATTCCATGTTGTAGTCGATTATCATTGCTTATGTCCCGATTGATTCGTAGGAGTTGACTCCCATGAGTCCCTGACAAGGGTTAAGGATTCGATTGAAGTCAATGCGCTGGTGCTCGTTGCCGGTAATCAGGGTCGTCAAAATACTGAGGTCAGTAAAGTACTATGCTCAACCTCCTGTCCATCGATGTTGCAAGTTGTTCGAGTAACACACAGTATGTTGCGGGAGTGTTGCAGAAGTGATCACACTTCGGGATCTAAGACGTCAATACATGAGTTCCAGCAAACGAAGAGGAGTAAGAAAGGTATCGATTAATCATTTGACGCTGCGACATCCAACTCAGGGACGTTCGTATAAGCACCTAACATTCTACACGGTTCGCTAGGTGTTTAGATGGGTGTTCAGGTAATACTCGATAGTGTCGTGTTTCGAAAGGATCTAGAGATGAATGAAAAATTCACGTTCGAGTAGGGGACAATCACTGGTATGACCCCTATAGGTTTGTTGTGTTTCACATCGATCAAATAACGGAACGGAACCCCTTTTCCACTTGTTAAACCTCACTGGGACTCGCATGAACCCCACATTATTATTGTGTGTGCACCCACCATAATATTGTGATTTGCATGCTCATCTCAGCTCCTCTTAACTCATGTCAAATGGTTCCTCAAACTCGAGTAGCAACAAAGAGTATTACGAAGTGTAAGTCGTGAAGGTTTAGGGAAATACCACCCTATCAGCCACATAACACGTGCAAGTGTACATGAATTCATATTGTTGTGCTAAACGTGCAATCACATGCAGTATCGTATGTAGGTGTTCACTAGTTATGTTGTACAATGAGTATATGAGAAACGAACCTTGCAATCTGGAGCTGAGTGTCATGGTCGTATTCACGTCTTCAGAACTGTTCGGTTATAGTCTGGTTTTACAAAAAACATTTTCCCCTTTTTACAAGTAAGTTCACTATAACCAATGGCTCTGATACCAATCTGTCACACCCCCAAAACCCACATGCGGAGTACCACCGCTTGGAGGCGTGACTGACCAGGATCTTAGCCACCAATCACATTGAACTCATGAGTATATTTAAATAAAGCATTCATTTATTAACAATAAGTGTTACAACATTACAATATTTCACAGTTTACAGCGGAAGCATATTTAATTCGTTAAGTGTTTATAAACCATATATAAAAGCTCTTAGTCTTGTGTGGGGTTTCCATGAAACTAGACCCATAACCACTCCAGCCTCCCAGACAGCAAGTTCCAGTCAATATGCACCTAAAGACCTGCAAGGCATGTAACAACGAATCAACAACAAAGTTGAGCGAGTTCACGGTTGGATGTTCGTTTTAAGTTGTTTACGAAAACACAGTTTGTCTTTAGTTGGCTTATTTGCCGTGGGGGTTACCCCATAGTTGAAAATCTGATTAACCAATTCCTTCTTTCCCAAACCATAACCAGTGGGGGCTTCCCCATGTGAACCACCAGACCTGTTTACCATATCGACCACTGACTAAAGTAAGTTGGTGCCCTGACGTCAATGTCTATCATCATTGACTAGTGCCCAGATCCATTAGTTCACGCCCGTCCTCTGCGGCATGGTGTGAGGCTTGTCAAACCTAAATAGCGCTATCTAACTAATGACCCGCTCGCCATTGGCCCGGCGATTAAGTCGATATAAAAAGGAGGGACTTCATGATAGAGAGTTTTGGTCTAGTATGCGTGTTGTCACCCTTCAGTAAAGAGGGTGTGTACGCAATCCCCAAACCAGGAGATTACGCAGGTTCCGATTAAGTTCTTAGTATGTGTTGTCACCCTTCAATAAAGAGGGTGTGTACGTGTTCCAAACCAGGAGATCACGCAGTTTCAGTTCAAATCCTTTACCCATTCCCAACCCCTGGGAATCCCATGCCTTGTAGAAAGTGTGAACTCACCTTGGTTTGCTCGGTAAGATTAGTTACTTGTTTAGAAATTGACCAACACGTCCTATCATTGTTTACCAACAACGATCAGTTTACATTGCATCACGTAGATTGTCATGTATTACACAAGTAGCAAGCAAGTACGGCACATATCCCTACTACTTATCATAGCAAGTGTACGAACCACAAACACTCTCATGTTACAAGATCATATTTCCCAATATCATGAAATCAAACAGTTAGGTTCCCAGGCTAAACCTCACATTACATAATAAGCATTCGGGTCACAAGTTACTTCGTATCACAAGCCTAACCGACTAACTACACATAGCAGTTTATTACGTCAATCAACTCCCAGTGCGGCCCAAATAGTTGCACAACTTTCAGTACCAAGTTTACCCAAACCTGTTCTTACCTAATCACGACCCTAATAACATAACAACTATCCCCTAAATTATGTCTATTCAATTAGTCATCATATCATTTAATACACATAACATTCTTACTGACAATCATTATTGAAATATCAATAATATGTTCGATTAGATCATCACATGGGCCACCCCTATTTTACTCAAGATTACCAGCTTTATTAGGCCACATGCTTTCAATTCTATTTGACCACTACAACTACTATTATATCAACATTGATTATAAATCATGCATTTCCTACATGCTCACACACATCGATAACAGCCATGCAAAGTTACTTTCAAGGTTGTGGCACAAAATCAGATTATACAGTCTAGTCATGCAACCCTACCCTAGTTCTTACATATCAACAAGGATCATCAGTCAACCCACTTTTATGCATAAACACATTACCAACTCATATAATCACGTTACCATCTCTATTAACCGACCAACAAATAATTATCTTAATCATTAAACATCCAATACAAATTGAGCATGAAGATTCATTAACAAGATCACATACACTTTCATGCGGTCCAGATCATACACAAACAAGATCATCAATATATAAGATATACCCTAATTCGAAGCATAACTCAGTCGATCACTTACACATATATAGCACTCACGTACACCTTCATTGTAGTCAAGCACACGCATGAACAAGATCATACAATTAACACAGTAATAATATGAACAATTACAACAAGGAATCTGAATCACAATGATGGTAACTAACCGGGAAGTGATGAACATGCAAGATGACTAGGGCGACTAGAACAGGGCTGGATCATCAGTGAAGGCCCGCGGATGAAGAGGCTAGGCTGCCATCGATGTTGTGTGTGATGGTCGGAGCAAGGAGTGCCGGAGTCTCCGGTCACCAGACGTGAAGGAGGGACAGGGAGTAAGGCTGTAGGTTTCATTGGAATCCCATTGCCGGCCGGAGAAGTCGTTAGATTCAAGAACAAGAGGGAGGAAGGGTTGTTGTTCGGCTGAGAATTGACAAGTGGGATTTAGGGTTTGTGTTTGTTTTCTTTTAAAAGAAGATGCGTGCCATCCCATGTAATCCCATATACAAGGAATAAAAGAAAGGTGGGCCGGGTTTAATTTTTGGGCTGCGTGAGAGCTGGCCATGAGTCCAAAGGAACATCCAACATGTGAGAGTGTGTGGTCAACATAAGAGGCATTAGCCAAGCAGTTTGTGTGTGCGACTCAACACATGTTATCTAACCAAGTCAACACAAACGTCTAAATTTTAACGGAGTTAAAATCACAATAATAAACGTCACTAACCTTAAAACTTCGGGTTGTTACAGATGAAACGGATGTTCCACGGACGTGGAACGCGCAGCAGCTGCGTAGGTGCTAAATGTAATCTTAGCATCCTTTGTTCTTGGAAGGTTCCCTGCGCTTTACCAACGCACAATACAAGGGTCGCTACTTACATACGCATCAATTTTAATTATCTTATTTATCCTAAATGTAATCTTAACAGCTCTCTAACTATCGGCCTCTACGCCTTATCAATATCAATGCAAAGTTTGTTACTTACATCATACCTTCTTTTTATGTTTTATTACAAATGCATGCAATTCCTTTTGGTAAGCACAAAAACACTATGGTAATCTAATACAAGTCTCATAAACAACCTGCAGTCACATATTACTATGCAAGGTCTAGTCATATGTTCACACATGAGCTTTATACCGTCTTTATTTGTCTCACCTAAACAAAGTAATTGTACTCATGAAAATATTGTAACTAAAATATATGATATATTAACACGAACGGTTACATGTGCGTAAACACATTAACAAAAGGGATCCAACATCCCAAACATGTTCAAATAACAAAAACAACTTCTACAAGTTACGACCTAATCTAAGTCTTCTTCATCTGAAGCATCCGCTTCATTAGGAAAAATTTCTTTCAGTTGGTCCACAAAGTTCTCAGACTGAAGCGCAGTAGTCACCAAATCCATCACTGGGAGGCGCAGATTTTTGTATTCTTCTTTGGCAGCTGCATGAGCAGCACCAATATCAACCCCGCGGGTGGCAGACCTGCTGGTATCCCAGTTAACTCTCAAAGCATTAGTGACGTGCTGAGTACACTCCGCATATCCCTGCGCATAGCCATCGTGGCACGTAGTCACCATCAGGTTAGCAACAATTTAGTCCAAATTAATTGAGTTCAGAATTAAATTTGCAACCTCCGCAGACAGAGTCAAAATAAGTTTATATACAAATGTATCCAAATTAATACAAAGGGATTGAGATACTTACATTTGTGATCCCTTGGTGTTGCATCCTCAACATATTATTCTTCAAGGGCTCAACTAAGCTTTCCGCCGTCACTCTGGCAGTCTCAGAACTTTCAAGTTTTTCTTCGGTTTCGGAGAGGCGGCGCGTAGCTTCAGCTTTTTCGACCTTGGCAAGTTGCAGATCTTTCTTCGTAGACTCAAGTTCCGCTTTGGCTTGTTCCTAGTCATGTAATAAAGAGGTAAGTTCCTCAATCTCCTTATTTCTAAGGGCAAGAGTTGCGCAAGTTTGTACCTCTCTTTGCTCAATTCTTTCTCCGTGAGAACGAGCTTCATCGCGGTTAGCTTCCGCGTCAGCCATCTCTTTCTTCAACTTCTCAATCTCCGCCTTAAAATTGTTCACATTATTTCTCAACACCATCTTTTCATTATTATCTTTCTCACAGATCTCTCTCCATCGTTTGCGTTCTTCTGAAAGGAGGGCAGCTTCAGCTTCAGCTTTTTTTTTCCAACTCATAACTGACCACTCCTCTGTCTTCCACTCACCCTTGAATTTGGCTTGATCAGCTTCAAGCTTAGCTCTCAAAGCCGCAACCTTTGCTTTCTCTTTAGCAACCTCTTTTTTGGAAGCTTCAACATCATCCCACTCCTTGTGCATACTGCGCCACTCGCGCACTATTTGGTGAGTAGTTGAAGTTGAGCTGGCAGTCTCTTGAAGGTGAGCGGTAGGTACGCTCATGTGTTTGTTCTTCTTGGAACTTCATTTCAGCAGGCGTAAAAGCACCCTACAGCCAATCACGACATACTTTCCAGTCGGAGAATGTATCGCCTTGTTTCAATTTCCATACAGGCGCATGGATGTCAGAAGCTCTCTTCTCCGAATAAGTCCTATAATAGTTGTGACACCTGTGCCTCTGCGACCATCAAACAAATACCAAGCCAATGAAAAATTGTATTTCATACTTGGGATCTATATAATATGTGTATCTTTTGCACATATCAATTCTTGTTCGATTTCAAGCTTTAAATTGCTTTCTGGTGAGTTATACGCAAACTGGTGCGTAAACGTAATCAGTTTAAACGCAAAAAATACTCCGGAACATCAACATATACTTAACATACCTTAAATAACCTTTACATAACTTAGGAATAAGTTTTGAAGGCTTTGGTATGGCAAAATCAAGTTAATTCGCTTACAGGGACTAAATTCGACAAACTGCGAAAGTATGCCAATTTGAACTGTAATGAACATTCCGGAACATGATCATAAGTTAAACACACCCTAAATATCCTTTACATAGCTTAGAAATAGTCTTTGAGGGGTTCGGTGTGCTAAAATAAACTTTATGCTCATTCAGGGACTAAAAGCGTCAAAAAAGTGCATAAGTTTGCATTTTCGCGCATAACTTACGTTCTGAATACATCCGGACATCCAAAAATTTATGTAAGCATTAAAATATTTTATTTTAGTGTTTGGCATGATAAAATTCCATTCATCGCTTAATTTGGATCGTTTTTGCGTTCGTTATGACTTACGTCATAATTAAGCGAATAACGCAACCGTACGACCAAACGAACCGACATCTGAGATACTTTTGAGCATGTTTTGAGTTCCCTATACTTTAACTTTATTTTAGAGCCTTGAAATGGGGTTAACGGGGCTTAAAAGTGCAAAAAAATCAAGTTTTACAAGTGCAGGGACCATTTTTGAAATTTCTGACCAGATTCAATGAACCTAGTCCATTTTGAAGTGTTGATAGTTTTAACCCATGGTTTTGCAAAACCATGGGCTGGTATTCAATGAACCTAGTCCATTATTAGGGGCTCCCATGGTTTTAGAAAACCATGGGCACACATGTAAGGTCCAAATCAAAGCTCAGTTTTCGATGAACGATCTTAACGGTTCTTGAATTCCTATAAATACCCACCTTCATTTCCTTGCAAACTCACACTTGAATCTGATTTTGGCTCTCTAATTTGAATTTTATGCTTCATACCTGAGAGTAAATCGGATCAATAGCTTGCGGGGACCTTCTGTAAGTATTCTCTCGTTCTTTTCGTTTGTTTTTATCGTTAAAGTCAAACTGTGTTTGACTTTCTGCTTTGACCAGTTTATGGTCAATGCAAAGTTCATTTAAACTTCATAACGTGAGCGTAATCACGATGGTTATAGTCCCTAGTGACTATACCTACTGATTACCACGTTATCTAGGCTCAGTGACGAGTCGTAGTTTCGGCCAAAATGCGCATTTACGCGTATTTTGTAACCAAACTACTCTAGGATATCAAGACCGCTTGTTTTGATATCAAAACCTGTTTTCTGACTTAACTAAACATGTTCTAGCATGTTTAGCTCGCCACTTTTTAGATTAGTGCTTGTGTAGAGTCGTAAGTCAAGCGGACTAAACACCCGCTTAGACTTTCGAACACGACCCGTTTGGTCGATCATTAGGATCCGACCAAACATGTGTAGTGACCATAGTAGAATAGGGAATAACCTTCCAAGGTTATACCTTATGGTCACCTAGTTTAGGTAGTTGTATGATAAGTAGTTTATATGCCATAGGTAAATTACCAAAATAACCTTTTCATGCGTAATTGGTAATTAAGCATATGTAACCCAAAATTTTGTCACGTAACTAATTATGTAACATAATTAAACATGTTAAGGCATATTTTACTTATCATAGGACTAGTTAGGCATTCCGAACGTGTTTTACGCAAATGACGCGTTAAAGTAGCATAAGCTACCTAAACGGGTCGTAATGGGTCGTAAGCACTTAGGTTAGGTTTCATTTTAGTATGTAGGCTTTGTTAAACCATACTACACGAGTTCCCATGCTCGTTTGATTTATGAACCCTCATTCTATCTGATCCTCCGATTTAGGTCTGTTTATTAATGTAGTTACCTATATTAGGTGCCGTTTGATTTCGTGATCTTCTAGCCTTGCTTGGTGGTTATCCTAGGACTTCTAAGCAATCTCAAGTGAGTACATAGACCCCTCTTTTACTGTTTTTCAAACGTTTTGGGGTGAAACACATGTGCCTGCTTGTTACTTTCGTGTTTTCCTGTTTTCACATCATATACTTGCTATGCTCATTAGTACATTTATAGTACATGATTTACATTACATTGTTTCGCTATGTATGTTTACTTAGCATACTTAGTACATTGTTTTACTTTACATTTCTGCTATGTATGTTGACTGAGCATGCTAGCACATTGATTTACATTACATTAGTTGCATATGTTTACTCAACATATGGACACATTGTTTTACATTAAATTTTGTTGCATATGCTCATCCAGCATATGAACACATTATATTACATTACATTTTGAACCATTTGTAACTATTCGACTATGTGAACCGTTGTAACTATTTGACTATGTGAACCGTTGTAACATTTGATTATACGAACCGTTTGTAACTGTTGAACCGTGTGAACCGTGTTTGACCATACATAAACATTTCTACAATTGTTAAACATTTCATCTTGGTGGCTGTTTGGGTAAGTGATTTAAGTAACGAGGCGACGTGTAATACGATAAAAACATGGTGGATACGCCACTGGTACTTCCTATATATAAGTGCTTTTATGGTATTACATATCGTAGCGTTATTTAAACCATTTCGGTTTAGACATATTACATCTACAATACAATCTTCACATAAACATCGTTTTACAAAAAACTTAACTTATACAAACCCATTTTACATGGTTATTCACTTAACCATACATTATTCTTTTATACATATATATCATTTGGTTTATTTATCACTTTTCAAATGATTTATGAAAGGGAACACTCAACAAGATTCATGGCTACCTTTTTATTAAACAGTTTCTTTAAACTCAAGTCATGAATCCTATTTTCACAAAATCTATGTATCTCACAGGCATTTTTATGCTAACGTACCTATTTTCACATGTGTTTTCAGGAGCTGTTACATAGGATGATCGAGACACACTTAGGCGGACCTGTGCCTTAGTGACTTAAAACGAAGCAAGAACTAGTTAAATTATGTCATGTACTCTTTGTTTCTTGTTTAAGACAATGTAACTCTCTTGTTTAATAAATAAAACGTAACTTTAATTTCCATGGTTGTGAAACAATTAATTCTGTTACAACACTCCCCGATGTTTCCACCACGTTTCGTTGTTTTACGTGGTCGGGGTGTGACAATAGTGATCACCCAGAGTCTCATCTGGGCGGAGAGGAGATTCTTCTTCTGCATCATGCAAAACAAAGCCTTGTTGTTCAACATTTACTGGATTTTCCTGAACATTATCCTTGGGAGGTTCGGAGGTGGCCGTAGAGGAAGAAGGAACAGTTGACACAGGTATTTCTTCTTCATTAATGGATTTTTTTCTTTTTAGGGCCCTGCGAGGCCGCCACATCTTCAGGAGACACTGGTTTGGTAACACCAGCATCAGCCGTCTCCACCCCCGCTTCCACAATTTTCTCCGCTTCCACAGTCTTCTCCACCTTCGCTTCCACAGTCTATGTACCTTCTAAATTTTCTTTAACAGACTCGGGGGGGGGGGGGGGGAGACGGCGGGTGATCATCATTGAAAGCAGATGATGTTTCCATTTGAACGGATGGAACAAGTTTTCCTGCAAAGAAAAATTAACAAGGTTATCTTATAATGTGGTAAAGGCGGAAACTGGGAAAAAAACACTCACCTGGGGAGAGCTTCGTAGCAAAGGCGTCTAGATTGCCTTTCTTGCTGATCTTTTTCCTTGAGATCTTTTTCGCAGGCTGTGCCGCAGCTTCGCCTTCAGGCTTCTTTCTTTTAACCGCCTTAGTCCTCACCAAAGGCTTGGGACTAGACTCCACAACAATGGGATTATTTAGATTTGATACAGGGATGTCCGCGGTGTCTCGAGGCTCCGCCTTCGGTTGTTTCACAGCTACATGTGCAAGACCCTCTAATGAGTCAGACACCACTATGTAATCACACCAAGAATCAGACACAAGGCGCATACCTTTCTTCTTCTCTTCCTTTGGAACGTCCGCCTTCGGCATATCAGTCTTCTTGGGTGCGGTAGAGACAACAGGTCTGCGTTTCTTCTTTTTTGATTCAGGGCCTACGCCTAAATTGATCAACCCACCTATCCAAAAGAAGTCATATTGCAATATTACCCAAAGTGCAATATCAGCAAAGAGTAATATTGCAATATTATATGAAAGATGTGAAAAAAGGAACTTACCAACATCAGCAGAAGGTAGCGCCTCCAGATCTGCATCCTTGGGAAACGCAAAGTTCTTCACCATCTGATGGTACCATGGCTCCTCATCAGCACCTAACTGGACTGTTGTCATTTTCCCCTTTTCTCTCTTATACGCCACTACGTATAAGGCAACATCCGCGGAAGGAAAATCGATAACAAACTGTTTCACATAATACAAGAAAAGGATTTCACGACTTACTAGTTTTGTCTTCTAAATACACCGGTTTGTCACGGCGATCTGCTCTACAATATAGACTCATTTTAGCAGCAACCAATGCCCTCTCAGGAAATTGAATAGAAGGAATCTCCTTAATATCTTGGTACCATATTTCAGTAACCGGGGCTTCTAGGGTTTCCGGTGGAATTTCATCTGTTCCTCGGAAATTCATCTTCGCCGGTATCACACCTGCTTTAATAAAAAAGAACTTGGGTTTCCATTCGTGGAACGATTTCAGAGGTACGAGCAGAATCTTCTTGGCTGATGAACGTTGCATAAATGAGTAGAAACCCTGAGAATAATGTAGCTGGTAAAATACTCGAAATCGATCGACCAAGGGCTCAATACCTATTGATTGGCAAAGAAACTCAAAGTGTCGGATTCGAACCATCCCCATAGGATGCAACTGAGATATATGAAATCTATAATAACCTAGAACTTCAAGAAAAAATTTTGTTGTCGGCAACTGGAAGTTTCCGTCGGCAAAGTAATCCTAAAGTAAGGTAATGTAACTGGCCAGAGCCTGTGCCGCCGTTTGCCCTTCTTTGGGATAGATAGCACTCCAACTCACCGGAAACTTGAAGCTTTTTACAAGATCATTGAAGGTCTCTTCAGACCACTTCAATGGAGGTAAGGATAAAGACATCTCTTCTACAATATTTTCTGGGTTTTCGCCGATGGTCATGGGGATCAGGAAAAAATTGCAGACCTTTTTAAAGAGAAATGAAGAAGACGAAAGGTTTTGCAGACAAGTGCTTAAAGAAGAAGTCACACAAGGGTATATATACTCATCGCCATTAATGCCCTCGAAAACCGAAAAACCCCTTTTTTCTGGAAAACACGGTTATCAAGGCAGTAAGGGCGAGTGGGGAAACAGAAAGGGCTTCACGCGTGCGTAGAAACCATGACTGACGACGCCCAATTAATGTTTGACGTCTGACATGGATGACAGCCTGTCACACAACCGTCACACTGTGACACCCTGGCTTTGCGGAAGCGTGGTTAATTTGGTGTGACTTCTTAATACCATAGCTTAATCATAACCAAGCTATATGAATTAAAAACATGCAAGATCATCCATTAAGTTTTGAAAACCAAATACAGTACCATTGTTTTAACGGGAATATACCCCAACAACCATAACCTTGTTCAACAGACATTACAAACTTAAACATAATATAAACATGGTTTAAGGATTGTGTCTTGTCCAGGAAAGAGACACATCCCCTAAACCCCGGATGACCTTGGAAACTAGTGCAGCGGAAAACATGCCATACCGTGCCAGATCTCGTTAATTTCCTGAAATACATGTAAGTTGAAAAATCAACAATAATGTTGAGCGAGTTCATGTGTAATCGAGTAAGTAAACCTTTGTGAGTATAAAAATAATTTGTGGTATGTAGCCAATAAGGGGACTTGTGATCACCAATGGTTTGCAAGGCCACTGATATATGTGAAGTGCAAATAGGGAGACTCAAACCTAGCAGATTTCGCCACGGCATTTGTATGTGGACAAAGTCACCCCAAGGTCCGTTTCTAGTTTGGCCTGGGGCTGGGCTCGCTACACCCAGATAGATCTACCGCTCCTGTCCCTCGGTCCCGACATGAGGACTAATGGCCTCATATTGCTCCTACCCACTCACATGATCTGAGTAATAAACCTCCTTACGCTACCCATACCGTGTATAAAGTACTCGTAATCATAGTAACATGTATTTCACCCCCGCAGTTAAGAAAACTGAAAACAGTTAGAGAAAAGGGGGACATGAACTCACAGTCGGTGCGTCTCTACCAAGTACTCCAAATCAGAAAGCTGTGCGACGACCTACAAGTGCTAATTCTATTAGACGGACGGCCGTGCCTTAGCTTTATAGTTTATGTTTTTGGGAAATAGTTAGACAACTACTTCATGTTTATGTTCTGTGTATACCTGGTAGTTATTCTCCTTCCCAAGGATGGGGAATTCAATACATGTGCGTTCATAAATATTTCCATAAGTGCGTAAGTGCGTAAGTTACGTTTTAACAATCGAGTGGTAATATAATTACCGGTGTAACTTATATATTCATGGTGAAAGCGTTCGTATTATTTGGAATCGTTAACGTTCGTAAATATTATTTTTACTCCTAAAAATAATATTTATGTATTTTCACAAAATAATCATAAACAGTGTGTGAAAAATATATATATTTATCACGTTAAATTTTGTGAAAATCCCACCTCCGAATATTTAGTAAATAAAGTCATGGCGAAATTTATATTGCGAAAACATGTCAAAAATAATTCTAACACTTGTAGTGTAAATAGTTCTAAGTGTTAGGTTTTTAGAAAAATTTCGCCAGAGTTTCCTCTGTAACTGGAGGTGGCCACGCTTTCAAGCGTATCATTTTCTTTTACAAAATCAATTTCAACAACTTCCTTATTCAATCAAACAATTTTCGACAAGTATGTAAATCGCATAATCGCATGAACTTGTAGTTTTTCCGAAACTATAGTGTAAATCCCATTATATTTTGTGGATCTTTATATAAAGTAATCTTGATCTCATAAAAACCTCGTTTCTAGAGAAATCCGTCTTTACAACTTCTCGTCATCTTTTACAAAAACGGTTATTTGTCGGATCTTTTCATTTCACAAGTGTTTACACACTTGTGGTTTATAAAAATCATACTTGTTAGTGTAAGATCCGTCTTTTAGAAAACATGATTTCTTTGACGCGTGGTCCTTTGAAAATACCACTTGCAGATACGTAGATCTGCTAGTTTTAAACACTATTGTACAAGTTAAAACACTTTTACACAAGTTCATGTTTCATGTGTGGTAGAGTTTCACCTTTTAACCCTTGTATCAATCAAAACAAGCTTATGTTAAGATCCATGATCTTACCAAACCGGGTTAAACGATGATCCGAGCTACCACATCATAGATCGGGCCTAAATAAACATACATTTCAAATACTACAACTTTTACACAACATATAAGCTATTAACCACCATTTTAAGTGTTTTAAGTAGACTTTTGTTCATCATTTAGCATTTTAACGAGATTTAACCAATACAAATCCTTTTAACCACTTTAGAATAGTTCAAAAACGAGTTTTAAACATTATACCTCTAGCTCAAGGCTAGGGAAGAACCTTGACGAAAAATGGGTGGATAAAAGCTAAGTAGAGAGGTCCTTCAAACTCCGGGTGCACCAAGCCTCCTAATACGTGATCCTTGAAGCTTGTATCACCTTGAAATGGCAAGATCGAAAACCGAAAGTGGGTGTATGGGCTAGGGGGTGTTCGGCCGAGACTTAGAAGAGAGGGAGAGAGAGTTGTTCTTGTGAGTTAAGTGATGGTAAGAACAAGTGTGTTTAGTGTTAATCTTATAGGCAATTTCAAGTGCTAATACCCAAAAGATCTTGTGCCTCCTAGATATTAGGCAAGGGATTATAATAATCTTCCAAGTACCAAGTAATGTCTCCCCATAGTTGGGGCCGGTTTGGAAGGGGGGGGGGGTCTAGTCCGATTCCAACTAGATGGTTAGGCACAAGGTTAGGTTAAGTTAAGTGTTTAACTTAGTTATTAGTATGTTATGTGTTATAGCGGGTGTTAGGGTATACGGGGACCCTAACTAGCTCAGAAAAAGATAAATAATGAAAATAATAATATTTTCATGTTTCGGGTAACGCCCGGTTGTTCGGTTGGATAGTAATCCGTTAAAGCGCTTAATAAAGCTTTAAAGTGTCGTTATTGTTATTTTTAGTGACACAGCTTATTCCTGACACTTTGGAAAGTGTCTAGTAATATTTTTCTCATGTCTTGGCACTTTATTAGTTAGCTAAAAGCTGAATTATTATTATGTAAAGTGCTGAGTTTTGTACTTTAAGTACGTTTTAGGCACATCCAGTCACTGTGACTTATCCCTAGAGACGCAGTTCTACAACCCTTATATCCTTACACTCACCATTAGTGTAGCAAAATATTTCTGGCTCATACAGGCCCTAGAGGCAGTGTTTGCCTGATGCTGGCTTTATCAGCATGTTCAGTAGGTTATCCGATAGTGCTACTGTGCTTTTTGTGCATCACGTTTGTCACTAAGGTGCCGTATGTAAATAATGTAGTGACGATAAGTAAAGTATGATGCAGGTAAGTACATGTATCAGTATTCAAGTAGCAGTTCATCAGCTAGTTCAAACAAGCACAGTAATTAAGCAGTAATTAATCATTAGTTAAGTCGTACGGATACCTGGTTTAGTGCGGGTTGTCACATTCTCCCCCCGTTAAATAAATTCCGTCCCGAAATTTAAGTTCTGCTTGTAGAAGCAGGGTTCTTAGGAAAAAGGTGGGGGTATTTCTCTTTCATCCGGTCCTCACGTTCCCAGGTGAATTCAGGACCATGTCTGGCATTCCAACGAACTTTGACGAGTTTGACACTGCTCCGGCGGGTCTTGTTAACTTTCCAATCCGTGACCTCAACAGGTTCTTCAACGAAGTGGAGCGTGTCGTCAACATGAATCTCGTCGATGGGAATGGCAACGTCAGCTTGAGTTGGACTTTTCTTCAGGTTGGATACATGAAATGTATCGTGAACACCATTCAGTTCAGCAGGTAGGTCCAACTTGTATGCTACTAGTCCTATTCTTTCCAGAATTCTGAAAGGACCAATGTAGCGCGGATTTAACTTCCCACGCTTTCCAAAGCGTGCCACCCCCTTCCAGGGTGAAACTTTCAATAACACCATTTCTCCAACTTGGAAATCCACATGTTTCCGGTTTGGATCCGCATAGGCCTTTTGTCTGTGGCGAGCTGCTTCGATGCGTTTAAGAATTTGCGCAATCTTGTCTGCCGTCACTTGGACGATTTCGGGACCGGCAAGCTGCCTATCACCTACGTCAGCCCAACATAGAGGTGATCGGCACTTGCGTCCGTAAAGGGCTTCAAATGGCGCGACACCAATACTGGTGTGGTAGCTGTTGTTGTATGAGAATTCGACCAAAGGTAAATGTTTATCCCAGCTACCGCCCAAATCCATAACACATGCCCTCAGCATGTCTTCCAAAGTCTGTATCGTTCGCTCGCTCTGGCCGTCAGTTTGCGGATGAAACGCAGTGCTCAGATTCAATTGTGAGCCAAAAGCTTCTTGGAAGGATTGCCATATCCTTGACACAAACCTTCCGTCTCTATCAGAGATGATCGAGAGAGGCACTCCATGGCGTGCAACGATTTCTCTCATGTAAATTTCCGCAAGTTTACTAGTGCTGTCTTTCTCTTTGATTGGCAGAAAGTGTGCGGACTTTGTTAGGTGGTCAACTATTACCCAAATCACATCATGGCCTCTTGGCGTTCTTGGCAATTTTGTAACAAAATCCATTGAGATTTGTTCCCATTTCCACTTGGGAATCTCAGGTTATTGCAGCAGCCCTGAAGGCTTCTGGTATTCCGCTTTAACCTTAGCACATGTTAAACATTTGCTCACGTAAATAGCAACATCGCCTTTCATCTTAGGCCACCAATAATAATCTTTGAGATCTTGGTACATCTTATCCGCTCCAGGATGGATAGAGTACCGTGATTTGTGAGCTTCATCGAAAATAACCTTCCTCAAATCACCAAACAGAGGAACCCAAATCCTTTTCTCAAAACATAACGTTCCTTCCTCGTTTGGTACCAAAAGCTTCTCCATCCCACGGAGATATTCCTCTTCAAGGTTCCCTTCCTTGAGAGCTTCTTTCTGCGCGGCACGAATGCGCAAGGAAAGATCGGTTCGTATAATCATTTCTAAAGCTCTAACCCTTATGGGCTTGATTCTCTCTTTACGACTTAGGGCATCGGCGACCACATTCGCCTTCCCTGGATGATACTCAATCTCGCAGTCGTAATCGTTCAGCAATTCAATCCATCGTCTTTGCCTCATATTCAACTCCTTTTGGTTGAATATGTGCTGTAGGCTCTTGTGATCTGTGAAGATTGTACACTTCGTACCATAAAGGTAGTGTCTCCAGATCTTTAGTGCAAATACCACTGCGCCAAGTTCCAAATCATGTGTGGTATAGTTCTTTTCGTGCACTTTCAGTTGACGCGATGCATAAGCAATAACCTTTTGGCGTTGCATCAACACACAACCTAATCCTTGACGCGATGTGTCGCAGTATACCACAAAATCGTCAGTACCTTCCGGTAGTGCTAAGATTGGCGCATTGCAGAGCTTATCCTTCAGTATTTGGAATGCTTCTTCCTGTTTGATTCCCCAATCAAACTTCTTATCTTTCTGGGTGAGGAGCGTCAAAGGTTGAGCGATCTTTGAAAAATCCTCAATGAACCTTCGATAGTAGCCAGCCAAACCCAAGAATTGTGGAATCTCGGTTGGTGTTTTTGGCGTTTCCCAATCCTTGATCGCCTCGATCTTTGTGGGATCAACATGGATTCCATTTCCATTAACCACATGTCCAAGAAACTGGACTTCACGTAGCCAAAATTCGCACTTGGAGAATTTGGCGTACAGTTGTTCCCTCTTCAGTAGCTCTAGAATGGCTCTAAGATGCTGCTCGTGTTCAGCCTTCGTTTTTGAATAAATCAAGATGTCGTCGATGAACACAATCACGAACTTATCCAAGTATGGTTTGCAAACTCTATTCATTAGATCCATGAATACCGCAGGTGCGTTTGTCAAACCAAATGGCATAACGAGGAACTCGTAGTGTCCATAACGAGTTCTGAAGGCTGTTCTTGGGATACTTTCCTCTTGTATCCTTAACTGATGGTATCCAGATCGAAGATCAATCTTTGAATAAAAGCTTGAGCCTTGCAGTTGATCAAACAGATCATCGATTCTTGGCAGAGGGTATCTATTCTTGATCGTCAGCTTGTTCAGCTCCCGGTAGTCGATGCACATACGAAAACTACCGTCCTTCTTTTTGACAAACAGGACCGGAGCTCCCCAAGGCGATAAGCTTGGTCGGATAAAACCCTTGTCTAACAACTCTTGAAGTTGTGTCGACAGTTCCTGCATCTCAGACGGAGCAAGTCTGTACGGTGCCTTAGCCACAGGCGCGGCGCCTGGAACTAAGTCGATGTGGAACTCCACTTGTCTCAGAGGCGGCAGTCCAGGTAAGTCTTCTGGGAAGACTTCCGGATACTCCCTTATGACAGGGATGTCTTCGATTCTTGGCTCAGCAGCCTTCTTATCCACAATGTGTGCCAGAAAAGCAGCACATCCTTTCTGCAAACACTTTCTTGCTTTCAAGCAGCTGATAATCCTTAGTGGCGTGTCACGCTTCTCTCCGTGAACCACAATTGTCTCACCATCATTGGTTGGGATACGAACAACTTTCTCGTGACATACTATCTCAGCCTTGTTGCCTGATAACCAATCCATTCCTACCACCACGTCGAAACTTCCCAACTGGACTGGTAGTAGGTCCAGAGCAAACTCACGTTCTCCTAATTCAATCACACAACCTCTGATAACTTCATTGGCTTCAACTAACTTTCCATTAGCTAATTCGATCGAGTAGGGAATATCTAACTTATTAGCGGCTAACCCAAGCATTTTCTTAAATTCTAATGACACGAAGCTATAATCGGCACCAGTATCAAATAAAACGGATGCATAGCGTTGATTTACAGGGAACGTACCAGTAACAACGTTGGGGTCCTGGCGCGCTTCCCTTGCTTCGATGTTGAAAACCCTTCCGCGGGCTTGGTTCAATTCCGGGCAATTCTTCTTAAAATGCCCGATATCACCGCAGTTATAACATCCAAGTCTTTGCCTGTTTCCACCAGCTTGATCATTCCTCTGATTACGATTCACACCGCCCGCTTGGTTAGCATTGTTGCCTCGATTCTCGTTACCTCCATAGTTTCCTTGTGGGCGATTTCCATTCCCACCACGGTTATTATTCCTATTCCCAAATCCTCCCTGGCCTCCCCGGCCAACACTAGCCCAACAAGAATCTTTCGAGTGGCCCAGCTTTCCACATGCTTCACATATTTTCACATTACAATGCCCAGTATGGTGGCGTTGGCAGGTATTACACTTGGGCTGGGTGCCCTGGTATCCTTTTCCTTTCTTTCCATTACCAGCTGATCCTCCTTTCTTAACCGCCACACTGGCGCCCTGCTTGAAGTTTGAGAACTTCCGTTTGTTACCTCCTGATGACTCGACGTGAGTCTCTTTCTTCTTATGCTCGGCATCATCAACTTGTTCAGGCGAATCGCCTCCTCAGTAAGAGCTATGCTCAAATCAATCGCCTCAGTAATAGTTGCAGGCTTGGATGAGGTTACCATGCTTATGATTTGAGGAGCTAATCCCCAAATGAAGCGTTCAATTCTCTTGAACTCAGGAGTGACCATGTAGGGTACCACATGCGATAAGTCATGGAACCTCTGAACGTACTCTGCGATCTTTGGACCGTCCATTTTCAAGTGCCAGAACTCGGTCTCCAATCGCTGGATTTCTGCGCGGGAACAGTACTTTTTGCGCATGAGTTCCTTCAGTTCGGTCCAGGTCAGCGCGTAGGCAGCAGCTTCACCAAGTGTCTGTACTTGCAGATTCCACCAAGAGAGGGCTCCATCCAAGAATAGCCCTGAGGTATAGATGACTTGCTGATCCAGTGCGCATTTGCTCATGCGTAGAACAGATTCGGTTTTCTCAGCCCAACGAACATAGGCGACAGCACCTCCTGTGCCATCAAAGTTTACGGGCTTGCAGTCTAAGAACTGCTTGTAGGTGCATCCGGCACATACGTTATAACATACGTTTGGCATTAGCATCATTGCTAAAGATATCCAATTAGGTCATGGTATGTCTGAATGACTTAGTATTACCATGAGGTGGATTATTGTTGTTGCCAGAGTTGCTTCCACTAGTCCCTCCTTGAGAGGCGGCGTATTGTGCAATGGCAGCAGCGATAATTTGCTGGAGTTCTGCCTCATTAGTAGGCATGTGTGTCTCACGTCTTGGCGGCATCTTCTAAAAGATGGTTCACGTAGGTTTGGTCATAATAAGTAGAGTGTACGTAAGTATCCAACAATATCAACACATAACATCTCATGTTATCAATCACATAACATCTCATGTTATAAATAGATCACCCATATTGATAGCCTCTGCAATGGTTGAGGGTTTCGAGGTAGTAACCATATCCCTGATCTGGGGTGCAAGTGTCCAAATGAATCGTTCAATCCTTTTGAACTCTGGTTTGACTAAGTAGGGGGGCGACCCTAGATAAGTCGTGCGATCGCTGGACAAGTTCAGGAATTTCTGGTTCGTCCATTTTCAAATTCCTGAACTCCACCTCAAGCTTCTAAATTCCAGTCCTAAAACAACATTTCTTCTCAATCGTTTCCTTGAGCTCGTCCCAGCTCAGTGCATAAGCAGCGTCTGTGCCAAGGGTCTGAACCTGGAGGTTCCATTAAGAGAGTGTGCCATCTAGAAATATCCCTAAGATATAGGTAACACTCTGTTGGGGCGAACAGTTACTCATTCTTAGAATGGAGTCGGTCTTTTCGGACCAACGAACAAATGCAACGGTGCCTCCTGTTCCGTCAAAGTTCAAAGGCTTGCAGTTCAGGAACTGTTTATAGGTGCAGCCAGTTGGAGGGTTATTTCCAGTAATGCCATCGTTGTACTTAGAGCGGAGGGCTTCATGTCGTGCATTTATCTGTGAGATGCGTTCTTGCAGCTCGGCTTCTGTCCTTGGCAACGTACTAGTGTTTGTGTCACGCCTGGGTGACATTCCCTTTTGTCGAAATGGTGTGAAGCGGGTTAGACAACGTTTCAATTGTCTATGAGGTGTATATAGCAACATAAGCCATCATGTAATCACCCAATTTCTCACGCAAATATACTCACTGTATGAGTGGGGAAGTAAATTTCTGAGCCTTCACATAGGCTTGCCAATTTGGCTTGTTGCTCGTAATAGAATGAACTCGAGGCTACATCGCCTTGGTCATTCGTGTTTAAGTTATTTCCTGCTACATTGGTTATCATTAGCTTGACCCGCAGAGTCCACCAGGATTCCTGTGCATTACAAATCGTTATTACGTGGGCCCCCGTAATAATAAATTGTCTTGCACAGTTATCCCAAATTTTCTCTCGTCCAAGCAGATGATCAATCAAGGAGCAACAGTAGGTGCATTGGCATGAACAGGGTCATGCTCTAATGTGGGGTCAGGAGCAATGCCTGGCTCAGGGGCCACGGCTGGCTCCGGATCAAAAGCTCCATCTCAAGATCAGCTGGATCAATAAACACAGGGGGTTACAGGATCCTCCAAGGGCTGGTCTAAGTGCATGAACTCAATGTCATGGTCTGGATCAAAACCAGGTGGAAAAACAGAATCGTCCTCAATATCGCGATCAAACTCAAATCTGTGTGCGGGATCCGGTGCAGCTGATGATGCCATATCAGGGTCGGCGTCGTGTGAGTGGTGCTGCATTCCCTGTATGTGCGAAGATGCGGATGTCAGAAACTCAAATGAGTCTGGGATAGGGGAATGGACATGAGTTTCCCCTGCAGGAGCGTCCGCATGCAGTAGCCTACTACCAGCAGCAATAGGGCCCTGCCCTCGAATGGGTCCTCCTCCAGTAGATCGTTATCGTCGTCAGAGGCCACGTTGGGGGGCATATCATCAACAGGATAAGCGGCAAAGGGGGCAAATTCCCAACAAGATGGCCATCAGTAGGCTCTGCTACGACTTCAGGCAGCGCAAAGGGCTGAAAGTCGTCATTGTCTGTGCTGGTAGTATCGGAAATGTACACCTCGTGCTTCGATGAAACTATGTCGTCTGATACTATGGCCATGGGATTCGTAGTGTCCATCTTTCTAGTACTTGATGAAAGCATGACGTTTGTAACACAAACACAAATATGCTCAAATAATCAGTCATACAATCAGATAATCACATAAGTCACCAAGTAAGATATCACATAATTCTCCTAGTCTCACTAGCCAATTTCTCCCAGTCTTTAAGATTGCTCTATCCTCCACCTCGACCACTCAGATCGAGCCTCGGTCCCCTTGACCGAGCCTCAGCCTTCATGACTGAGCCTACTCTTCCTAGCCAACTACCTTGGTCACCTAGACCAAGCCTCGATCCTCCAGACCGAGCCTCAGCCCTCCAGGCTGAGCCTAAAATAAATCAACGTGTTCAACTACCTCGGTCACCTAAACCGAGCCTCGATCCTCCAGACCGAGCCTCAGCCCTCCAAGCTGAGCCTATAATAAATCAACGTACTCAACTACCTCGGTCACCTAGACCGAGCCTCGATCCTCCAGACCGAGCCTCAGCCCTCCAAGCTGAGCCTATAAATAATAAAATGTGCTCAACATTTGTTTGTAAAAAGTTTTGGATCTGGACTTAAGTGGTATGCAGAAAAATGTTTTCGTGAGAGCCCTAGTGATCATAGTCTAGACTCGAGAAGGAATCCTAGTTCGCTATGATCAGAGCTCTGATACCAAGCTGTCACACCCTGGCTTTGCGGAAGCGTGGTTAATTTGGTGTGACTTCTTAATACCATAGCTTAATCATAACCAAGCTATATGAATTAAAAACATGCAAGATCATCCATTAAGTTTTGAAAACCAAATACAGTACCATTGTTTTAACGGGAATATACCCCAACAACCATAACCTTGTTCAACAGACATTACAAACTTAAACATAATATAAACATGGTTTAAGGATTGTGTCTTGTCCAGGAAAGAGACACATCCCCTAAACCCCGGATGACCTTGGAAACTAGTGCAGCGGAAAACACCAGCATCAGCCGTCTCCACCCCCGCTTCCACAATTTTCTCTGCTTCCACAGTCTTCTCCACCTTCGCTTCCACAGTCTATGTACCTTCTAAATTTTCTTTAACAGACTCGGGGGGGGGGAGACGGCGGGTGATCATCATTGAAAGCAGATGATGTTTCCATTTGAACGGATGGAACAAGTTTTCCTGCAAAGAAAAATTAACAAGGTTATCTTATAATGTGGTAAAGGCGGAAACTGGGAAAAAAACACTCACCTGGGGAGAGCTTCGTAGCAAAGGCGTCTAGATTGCCTTTCTTGCTGATCTTTTTCCTTGAGATCTTTTTCGCAGGCTGTGCCGCAGCTTCGCCTTCAGGCTTCTTTCTTTTAACCGCCTTAGTCCTCACCAAAGGCTTGGGACTAGACTCCACAACAATGGGAATATTTGGATTTGATACAGGGATGTCCGCGGTGTCTCGAGGCTCCGCCTTCGGTTGTTTCACAGCTACATGTGCAAGACCCTCTAATGAGTCAGACACCACTATGTAATCACACCAAGAATCAGACACAAGGCGCATACCTTTCTTCTTCTCTTCCTTTGGAACGTCCGCCTTCGGCATATCAGTCTTCTTGGGTGCGGTAGAGACAACAGGTCTGCGTTTCTTCTTTTTTGATTCAGGGCCTACGCCTAAATTGATCAACCCACCTATCCAAAAGAAGTCATATTGCAATATTACCCAAAGTGCAATATCAGCAAAGAGTAATATTGCAATATTATATGAAAGATGTGAAAAAAGGAACTTACCAACATCAGCAGAAGGTAGCGCCTCCAGATCTGCATCCTTGGGAAACGCAAAGTTCTTCACCATCTGATGGTACCATGGCTCCTCATCAGCACCTAACTGGACTGTTGTCATTTTCCCCTTTTCTCTCTTATACGCCACTACGTATAAGGCAACATCCGCGGAAGGAAAATCGATAACAAACTGTTTCACATAATACAAGAAAAGGATTTCACGACTTACTAGTTTTGTCTTCTACATACACCGGTTTGTCACGGCGATCTGCTCTACAATATAGACTCATTTTAGCAGCAACCAATGCCCTCTCAGGAAATTGAATAGAAGGAATCTCCTTAATATCTTGGTACCATATTTCAGTAACCGGGGCTTCTAGGGTTTCCGGTGGAATTTCATCTGTTCCTCGGAAATTCATCTTCGCCGGTATCACACCTGCTTTAATAAAAAAGAACTTGGGTTTCCATTCGTGGAACGATTTCAGAGGTACGAGCAGAATCTTCTTGGCTGATGAACGTTGCATAAATGAGTAGAAACCCTGAGAATAATGTAGCTGGTAAAATACTCGAAATCGATCGACCAAGGGCTCAATACCTATTGATTGGCAAAGAAACTCAAAGTGTCGGATTCGAACCATCCCCATAGGATGCAACTGAGATATATGAAATCTATAATAACCTAGAACTTCAAGAAAAAATTTTGTTGTCGGCAACTGGAAGTTTCCGTCGGCAAAGTAATCCTAAAGTAAGGTAATGTAACTGGCCAGAGCCTGTGCCGCCGTTTGCCCTTCTTTGGGATAGATAGCACTCCAACTCACCGGAAACTTGAAGCTTTTTACAAGATCATTGAAGGTCTCTTCAGACCACTTCAATGGAGGTAAGGATAAAGACATCTCTTCTACAATATTTTCTGGGTTTTCGCCGATGGTCATGGGGATCAGGAAAAAATTACAGACCTTTTTAAAGAGAAATGAAGAAGACGAAAGGTTTTGCAGACAAGTGCTTAAAGAAGAAGTCACACAAGGGTATATATACTCATCGCCATTAATGCCCTCGAAAACCGAAAAACCCCTTTTTTCTGGAAAACACGGTTATCAAGGCAGTAAGGGCGAGTGGGGAAACAGAAAGGGCTTCACGCGTGCGTAGAAACCATGACTGACGACGCCCAATTAATGTTTGACGTCTGACATGAATGACAGCCTGTCACACAACCGTCACACTGTGACACCCTGGCTTTGCGGAAGCGTGGTTAATTTGGTGTGACTTCTTAATACCATAGCTTAATCATAACCAAGCTATATGAATTAAAAACATGCAAGATCATCCATTAAGTTTTGAAAACCAAATACAGTACCATTGTTTTAACGGGAATATACCCCAACAACCATAACCTTGTTCAACAGACATTACAAACTTAAACATAATATAAACATGGTTTAAGGATTGTGTCTTGTCCAGGAAAGAGACACATCCCCTAAACCCCGGATGACCTTGGAAACTAGTGCAGCGGAAAACATGCCATACTGTGCCAGATCTCGTTAATTTCCTGAAATACATGTAAGTTGAAAAATCAACAATAATGTTGAGCGAGTTCATGTGTAATCGAGTAAGTAAACCTTTGTGAGTATAAAAATAATTTGTGGTATGTAGCCAATAAGGGGACTTGTGATCACCAATGGTTTGCAAGGCCACTGATATATGTGAAGTGCAAATAGGGAGACTCAAACCTAGCAGATTTCGCCACGGCATTTGTATGTGGACAAAGTCACCCCAAGGTCCGTTTCTAGTTTGGCCTGGGGCTGGGCTCGCTACACCCAGATAGATCTACCGCTCCTGTCCCTCGGTCCCGACATGAGGACTAATGGCCTCATATTGCTCCTACCCACTCACATGATCTGAGTAATAAACCTCCTTACGCTACCCATACCGTGTATAAAGTACTCGTAATCATAGTAACATGTATTTCACCCCCGCAGTTAAGAAAACTGAAAACAGTTAGAGAAAAGGGGGACATGAACTCACAGTCGGTGCGTCTCTACCAAGTACTCCAAATCAGAAAGCTGTGCGACGACCTACAAGTGCTAATTCTATTAGACGGACGGCCGTGCCTTAGCTTTATAGTTTATGTTTTTGGGAAATAGTTAGACAACTACTTCATGTTTATGTTCTGTGTATACCTGGTAGTTATTCTCCTTCCCAAGGATGGGGAATTCAATACATGTGCGTTCATAAATATTTCCATAAGTGCGTAAGTGCGTAAGTTACGTTTTAACAATCGAGTGGTAATATAATTACCGGTGTAACTTATATATTCATGGTGAAAGCGTTCGTATTATTTGGAATCGTTAACGTTCGTAAATATTATTTTTACTCCTAAAAATAATATTTATGTATTTTCACAAAATAATCATAAACAGTGTGTGAAAAATATATATATTTATCACGTTAAATTTTGTGAAAATCCCACCTCCGAATATTTAGTAAATAAAGTCATGGCGAAATTTATATTGCGAAAACATGTCAAAAATAATTCTAACACTTGTAGTGTAAATAGTTCTAAGTGTTAGGTTTTTAGAAAAATTTCGCCAGAGTTTCCTCTGTAACTGGAGGTGGCCACGCTTTCAAGCGTATCATTTTCTTTTACAAAATCAATTTCAACAACTTCCTTATTCAATCAAACAATTTTCGACAAGTATGTAAATCGCATAATCGCATGAACTTGTAGTTTTTCCGAAACTATAGTGTAAATCCCATTATATTTTGTGGATCTTTATATAAAGTAATCTTGATCTCATAAAAACCTCGTTTCTAGAGAAATCCGTCTTTACAACTTCTCGTCATCTTTTACAAAAACGGTTATTTGTCGGATCTTTTCATTTCACAAGTGTTTACACACTTGTGGTTTATAAAAATCATACTTGTTAGTGTAAGATCCGTCTTTTAGAAAACATGATTTCTTTGACGCGTGGTCCTTTGAAAATACCACTTGCAGATACGTAGATCTGCTAGTTTTAAACACTATTGTACAAGTTAAAACACTTTTACACAAGTTCATGTTTCATGTGTGGTAGAGTTTCACCTTTTAACCCTTGTATCAATCAAAACAAGCCTATGTTAAGATCCATGATCTTACCAAACCGGGTTAAACGATGATCCGAGCTACCACATCATAGATCGGGCCTAAATAAACATACATTTCAAATACTACAACTTTTACACAACATATAAGCTATTAACCACCATTTTAAGTGTTTTAAGTAGACTTTTGTTCATCATTTAGCATTTTAACGAGATTTAACCAATACAAATCCTTTTAACCACTTTAGAATAGTTCAAAAACGAGTTTTAAACATTATACCTCTAGCTCAAGGCTAGGGAAGAACCTTGACGAAAAATGGGTGGATAAAAGCTAAGTAGAGAGGTCCTTCAAACTCCGGGTGCACCAAGCCTCCTAATACGTGATCCTTGAAGCTTGTATCACCTTGAAATGGCAAGATCGAAAACCGAAAGTGGGTGTATGGGCTAGGGGGTGTTCGGCCGAGACTTAGAAGAGAGGGAGAGAGAGTTGTTCTTGTGAGTTAAGTGATGGTAAGAACAAGTGTGTTTAGTGTTAATCTTATAGGCAATTTCAAGTGCTAATACCCAAAAGATCTTGTGCCTCCTAGATATTAGGCAAGGGATTATAATAATCTTCCAAGTACCAAGTAATGTCTCCCCATAGTTGGGGCCGGTTTGGAAGGGGGGGGGGGGTCTAGTCCGATTCCAACTAGATGGTTAGGCACAAGGTTAGGTTAAGTTAAGTGTTTAACTTAGTTATTAGTATGTTATGTGTTATAGCGGGTGTTAGGGTATACGGGGACCCTAACTAGCTCAGAAAAAGATAAATAATGAAAATAATAATATTTTCATGTTTCGGGTAACGCCCGGTTGTTCGGTTGGATAGTAATCCGTTAAAGCGCTTAATAAAGCTTTAAAGTGTCGTTATTGTTATTTTTAGTGACACAGCTTATTCCTGACACTTTGGAAAGTGTCTAGTAATATTTTTCTCATGTCTTGGCACTTTATTAGTTAGCTAAAAGCTGAATTATTAATATGTAAAGTGCTGAGTTTTGTACTTTAAGTACGTTTTAGGCACATCCAGTCACTGTGACTTATCCCTAGAGATGCAGTTCTACAACCCTTATATCCCTACACTCACCATTAGTGTAGCAAAATATTTATGGCTCATACAGGCCCTAGAGGCAATGTTTGCCTGATGCTGGCTTTATCAGCATGTTCAGTAGGTTATCCGATAGTGCTACTGTGCTTTTTGTGCATCACGTTTGTCACTAAGGTGCCGTATGTAAATAATGTAGTGACGATAAGTAAAGTATGATGCAGGTAAGTACATGTATCAGTATTCAAGTAGCAGTTCATCAGCTAGTTCAAACAAGCACAGTAATTAATCATTAGTTAAGTCGTACGGATACCTGGTTTAGTGCGGGTTGTCACACACACGTCAACATCACCACAATACCTTTTACCAACTAGACTGCCACAAAACAAACATTTTCAAAATTCAAATAATGAGAACTTCAGCTTGAGGGAAAAGAAATATCTTTTGAAAGAAGTTTGTTCATACCCTGCGTTAAGCAACTTGCTGACCTCTCAACAAAAAAAGCGCACACTTCATTTTATATAGTCCAGTGCTCCACCTACTCGCCGTTTGCGCATAGGAGCACCACTGGACTGGCGGGATTTGAAAGGATATTGTCCCAAAAACCCTACGCAAGCGCAGAGGACAATACCATAATTACATTCTAAATTCATCTTGAACAGACCTTGTGCGGTTGTGCAACGTGTCTTAGTAAGATTTGGAAAGATCAATCCTCATTGACCATGCGCCGGATAATGGAAAGACAAATGTTCAATTAACACCCTTGCGTGGGCCCGCGCAAGGGTACAGTTAAACTTGAAGATTTAACAAAAACAAGTCTTGATCACATCCGCGCGTATGAAATAAGGACTTGAACAAAAGGAATCTTTTCTGTTATAACAGAATGGACACGTGGCAAGGGATTAACGGTTTACAGCTGTAGATCTTCTAGAAGGCATTAAATGACTATCATGCACAACCTCATTCGGTTATAACAGAATGTGATGTGGCAAAATCTGGGGGCTTCATTGAAGTCACGACGATGGCAACAATTTACATGCAAATCTAGAGCAAACGACTTTCCATGTAGCATCTCACGATCCGTATGCATGGATGGGGAGATAACTGTTAACGGAAAAGGAGATTCCGTTATTTCTTCCATGATATTTTTGGCGCCAAACTTCGGTTATAAATATGGGAATTCAGGTACAATCTCTTCGTTCACTTTCACTTACTTTCATTCTTACTACTTCATCTTCTTCTTGAGATCACTGTACTTGTTCTCACACCGGAGGGTGGTCACGGAGAGAACCCCCATTCTCCCCGTGGCGATAACGGCTTTCTGTTTTGCAGTGATTTCCGGCGAGGTAGTTCCCATCAGTCATCGGCGAGAGGATTAACCTTTTTTTATGCAGAAAACCTTCCCCCAGATCTAATTAATTCTGGTCATTTAGATCTGGTGTTTCTTCAGAACTCGATGGGTCTATCGAAACAAATGGGATGATAGTGGAGTAATTGTACAGAACAAAGCAAGACTGGTGGTGCAGGGGTTTAGACAAATTGAAGGCCTTGACTATGATGGAGTATATGCTCCTGTGGCTAGGTTGGAAGCAATTCGGATCTTTCTGGCCTATGCATCGTTTATGGGGTTCATGGTCTATCGGATGGATGTTAAGACGTCGTTCCTGTACGGCAAAGTGAAAGAAGAGATCTGTGTATCACACACACCCGGTTTTGTTGATCCACGGTATCCAGCACACGTATATAAGCTTGACAAAGCATTGTATGGGTGGCATCAGGCTCCCCATGCACGGTACACTACTCTGACAGAGCATCTGCTCGCAAATGGATATACTCACGGAATCATTGATCAGACTTTATTTATTCGCAAGGTGGGCGAAGACCAAATATTGGTGCAAATTTATGTGGACGACATCATCTTTGGACCCACTAGTGATGCACTGTGCAAGGAGTTCAAAGAAGTCATAAGGAAGTAGTTTGCAATGAGTGCACTGGGAGAAATGAATTTCTTTCTAGGTTTGCAAGTTCGTCAAGACTCAAAGGGCATCCTGATTCATCAGGGAGAGTATGTTGACGACATCATTGCCAAATTCAAACTTCAGGATACAAAGCCTGCAAATACTCCCATGGTAGAAAGACTAGTTATAACTGAGGATCTGGAGGGAGAAACTGTTGACGAAACATTGTACCGGTCAATGATTGGCTTGTTGATGTATTTGACAGCCAGTAGACCGGATATTATGTTTGCTGTGTGTCAATGTGCACGTTATTAGGCTACTCCTAAACTTTCTCACCTAAATGTTGTCAAGAGAGTATTTCGATATCTTAAGGGCAAGCCTTTGCTTGGACTTTTGTATCGAAGAGATGCTCCATTTGATTTATGTGCTTTATCTGACAATAATTTTAGAGGTGCAGGTAGGGACATGAAGTCTACATCAGCTGGATGCCAGTTTCTGGGGGATCGCCTCATCTCCTGGCAATGTAAGAAGCAGCAGACTGTCTCACTGTCAACAGCAGAAGCTGAATACGTAGCTGCTTCAGCCAGTTGCTCCCAGGTTATATGGATCCAACATCAACTGGTGGACTACGGTTTGAATTTCTCTCACACTCCTATATATTGTGACAATGATGCAGCTATCCAAATAGTGAAAAATCCTGTGTATTTTTCTAAAACTAAGCACATTGCCATAAAAATTCATTTCATACGTGACTCTTTCAAGTAGGGACTCATTACAATGGAACAAATACATACTGAGGACAATGTCGCAAATCTTTTTACAAAACCGGTTGATAAAGCACATTTTACTACTCTTCTTGAACTACTAAAAATGGTCGAATTCGAGGATTGAACTTGGTCACACAAAAATATTTTTCTTCGTTTGTATAAATTTGTTTCTTAAAATTGTTTTTCGTTTATTCCTTTTAATTTCAATTTTAAGCAAAAATTTTGGGGATGTAGTCTCTCAGAAAAATACAAAAACATTAAAAAAATCAGAAAAATACAAAAACATAAAAAAAAATTAGAAAAATGCAAACACATTAAAAATTCAAAAATTTCAAAAATAGTTTTTGCTAAGCCTTTGATATAACGTGGGAAATGAAATGAATATTCACTATGTGGATTAAGGCTGACTCATGTAAGACCAATATTGAAACGGTCTGACTCTAGAGCGATATGTTGGTAGGCTTTATCCTGATGGCTGGACACTTTGACTGGTTCTGTGCAGAACATTAAATTACACTATGACCTCAGGAAAGAACGTCACTTCGAATTAGGACATGTCTATTTGAATGCGTGTGTGATGTCCTTATACACACAATTTTATTCTAGTTCTGAAATCTTTTCTGACCAACTCGTGTGTCTCCTCTGTTTTGCGTGAGCAAAGACCTGGAGGTGCTAGGCAATGTCAGCTTCTGTTTTGCGTGAGCAAAGACCTAGCTGTACCTTGTCGCGCTATAGATCAATTACACCCGAAAGAGGCCCTCTAGTGCCCAAAAGAAACCCGAAAAACATATATCAAATTGAGAAAATTCATTTGACCTGTATATTATATCCATCTCTGCAAATGATCTATTTTGTTTTCTTCTCAATCAAGTCCCAGTCAAGGTTTCAGGATCCTAGAACAGGCTTGTGAAATATGTGGCAGGGAAACTGCATGCATGATAGTGTGTTCTGATTGGAATTCTAGGATTTGATTGTGATTTATTTAGGTCTTCATATTAAATAAATCAAAACATGATAAATTAATTGTAGACCGTTATATGGAAATGGCCTAAGGAGATAAGTTTAAGTGGAAAAACATACTGACAATCGCTCTGATCACCCAAAGTAAATTAGTGTTGATAAGTGTAGTCTAGCCTGAAACACCGTGATTTGATCCCGTAGGAAAAGTGCTTGCAAATAGATTTGTGCGCTTGTTTGATTATATTTGTGTGGATATATTGTTTTTAATTATAGTACATTGTTTATATATTGTCTTTATTAAAAATGTGACCCTGTTCGAGAATCGAGAAAAACCGTGTTTTTCTTCAAAACTCTTTTGCACGAAATTTGAAGTTTTTGGGTCTTGGGATTCGAGCCGGACCCACCGCACACTTGGTGGGTCCCACAAATCTTTACAGTTAAAATGATGATCAGCTTGGCCCACCGCACACTTCATGGGCCCAATAGTTTGAAAAAGAGGGTATTAAACAAATCGTTGACAGCTGTTGAAACCTTTCTTCATCTTTCACAATCACATCGCACATGTCCCCTTTTTCTTCTCCTCTATCTTGTTTGAAACAAACCCTAATTCTTGTCTGAGTTATAATGGCAACATCTAAAGGAAAATCAAAAGGTTGGTGCTTCTGTTTCTTCTTTGATTTGATCTAATTGCAGGTTTTTGGCCGGATGATTAATTGACGACGGTTTGAATCGAAAGTGGTATTAGGGTTTATGCTTGAAAGATGATTTAATCAGTGTTGATCGAAAATGTTCTGGACCTAGTTTGAATAATTTCTGATGAAATTAGTAGGATTTTAGGGTTTTGAACGACTGTCGAATGGTCGGAGTTTAAAAATTTGGCTGGATATTGGCTTGGATGTCACACCCCAAAAACGTCGCAGCGGAAATACAAACGTCTAAACTTATCACAAAATTTAATATAAATACCATTATTGTACATTTAATATAAATAGCTTATTAATTTGTGTTAAACATATTTGTCATATAAATCACAAAATTTCACAGATAATGCGATTTCTGATCTAGTTTACCGTTTTTACCGCACAAACGTCTAAACTTATCAATATTTCATATTATCATGAATTCACTTAGCAAGTCACATTACATATACTCATAATTCTCCTATCAATTAAAATACACAAAGTTCATCCTTTGAACAACCCGTGTTCGCGTACATTGAAATATGCGTTATTCACCATTTTGGTATCGTTTTTGGGCGTCGGAAGTAACGTATGACTAACCAAACACCAAAAATATTTTAGTATAAGTTAAAATACTAATATTTATCATATGAAATCAGTTTCAAATCAGATCAAAAAACAGTTTTATAAAAATCACTTAAAAAGCCGTTTTTTATCGTTTTTAACGCATAGTTTCGTACCCAACTTTACCGTAACCATTCCAAATCATCAAGACTTGATATTTTAACATAATACATGTTACATACTGATTAAAATAAAATTTTTAACCACATATATGCAGGTCTTATAAAAAGCACAAAAATCATGCAAATGGCACCTGATTTACTACTTTTCAAGCCTAAAGTACAACGCATAATTTGACCAAGTTTACAGTCAAACTTTGGAATCTCGGGGTTCAATGTTCATCACATACGTTTAACGTGATTCATTTGGTGCAGATAAAAGAAACCAAGCAGCGGATATTCATGTTCCAACTTGGGAGAAGAGTATGAACGTGTCGTGCTATCTAAATGAACCTCCGAAAGGGCACGAGATGTACAAGTCCTTGATGGTGGGATTGAATACATGCAGACAAGCTCACACGTTTAGAGAAAATCCAATTATTCGTGAAGATTGGATACGTGACTTCTGGAACAATACAATGGCAAAGAAGGGAGATAAGGTGATCAAATCTACCATTCAAAACAAGTAGATTTTGATTACTAAACAAGTGATTCGAGAAGTGTTGCTGTTTGGAGGTGCTGCAGACGATCCTGTTGAACACGAAAAGGAGAAGATTGTTATAGTCTTGGACAAGATGGGCTATGAAGGGTCATATCCTCCTACCACAAAGAAACTGTTGCACCCATATTGGAGATTTTTAGCGCACGCTTATCTGGTGTGCATTAGTGGGAATAAGAGTGGTATTGAAACATTGACGATTAGACAGACTTCAGGGTTGGTGTTTTTGGTTGAAGGTTGGAAGTTTAACTACTCCAATTGTGTGTTTGATGACATGATGGCGAACGTGAAGACACTGAACAAGAAGTATTGTTTCGAGTTTCCAAGGTTCTTATAGATGATTTTGGAAGCCAAGTATTCTCAGCTGCAATCAACTGTGAGCATCTACGACACAAAGATAATAAACCATATGGTTTTCTCTGTGCTGAATCAGAAGCCGAGAACAGATGTTCAAGTAACCTATCAAAACAGAAAGATGTTGGTTAAGTTTGGTGCATTTTCTGAAGTTGTTGAACAAGTACAGGCACCGGTAAATGCCGCTGTACTGATGAGCATGATGTTCAGATCATAGATGCTCATCCTGGATTGAGTGAGCCAGTTGAAAACGTGGATCTGATAGGAATTGAAAGTGAAGAAGATGTGTTTGATGAAAGGATTATGGATGATGCAGAGTTAAATGAAAATGTCGGTAATGTTGAAACGGAGATGATAGCTTCACAGTAGAAGTGCCTAATGTAGATCAACCGTCAAGTGTGAATCTTCCTCGCACTGAACCGGTTGAGACTGTATCTACTGAACCTGAAAATATAACTGAAGATCCCACGGCTAATCTTCCTCCTAAGAAGCGTAGCAAAAGAGATCCTAGGATCAGTCATGAGAGTAATGCTGAAACAAGAATAAACCCATAATCGACTATACCTGTGATTTCTGAACGACCACCCATTCAAGTTTCTGGAACACCTGAAAGTGATGCTATAGTTTATTTTATTTTGAATCCAAGAGCGGCAATGTATATGCCTGCTCCAAAGGCAGGTGAAGGGTCTAGCAACGGTCCGCCTAACGCCGATGTGCTAAAAGCTGCTGAGTTATTGAGACAATCTGCTAATGAAGCTGAAATAGCTAGTGAGCCCATTCTAGAAAGAACTCAAGAAGCATCAAGTAGTCCCAATAGTGAAGAGTTATTTGAGGATAATGAAGTTTCTATTCTCATAAAAAGAGTCACTGCTCTTGAAGAAGACAATATTTTCAAAGATGTCCAGCTTGCTAGCCTTATGGAAGAAATCACTCACAAAAATTAGCAGATTCATGAACTTGAAACAAATCTAGGATCCCTCACGGCAGTAGTTATGGATCTTAAATAGAAGTTGGAAGAAAAGTTTCCAAAGGAATTTGTTGAGCCACCTAAAGAATATACTGCTGCTAAAAAGGCACAAATGGATAAAGAGCATGAAGAAACAATTGATCGGTATATTCAGAATCCTCCTCATACTGCAAATCAGAAAAGGAGGTAGAAGGAGGTTATTATGAGAAATGTGGGCGCTGAAAAGGATTTTGGTTTTCTAGACAAGCTAGACAGGTATGTCGTCACTACTGAAAAGGACAGATTTGACGTGTATGGCAACAGGTCAGGAATTCTTAGCTGGGCATACAACGAGGAAAAGGGAATGTTTATAGCAAAAAGAAAAAAAAAATTAGCGATAGAGTACTACAGTCACTCTGATGCTTTCGAGTCTTGGACAGCAGTGGATCTTAGGGAGTTGAGTCAAGCTCCTTATCACGATCAAACCACAAGTATCCTCTGCAAGATTGGATGGAATTTCTTTAGCAAGTTGCAGCAACAAGCTAAAGTAAATTTCAAAGACATGAAGTTGGTTGAATCTTTCTTTTGGAGCATGAAGATGTCTTAGATCCTGCCACTAACAAGTTGTTTACGATAGTGATGGCCTCCAACGAAACAAACAAAACTGTTCCATTGTTGAAGGAGCTTCCTGATAATAGTTTAAAGGATTTGCAATTTTGGATGCACGATCCTGTTACTGGTCAAGCAGTGATTGTGTGTGAGAATGTAGAGTATAGGGTGGCAGACACGGAAGATTTGATATGCTTTGGAGAAAACGACATAAAGCTTCTGGGAAGAACACAGATCAGGAGCGATCCTCAGTTTGAAGTTTGTGTTAAGAATTTCACTGCTTCGATTGCACAGATTACATTGTTCAAGCTATTGACAGGTCAACGCTCAAGAGTGGAAACTCAGCTTTTTGGTCCGTTTGTGGGAAGAAAGCTACCTGATCTCTAGAAGAAGCAAAAGAAGAAGCGCAAGTAGAGAATGAACGGCCAAGACAACATAAACCTAGGGGGACATTGTTAGGATATAAACTTGTTTAGGTTTACGTTTGTCTTGGTTTACTTGTTTTAGGTTGGTTAGATGTTAGACATGGGCTTGGTCGGTAGGTACTTTATGCGAATAGGGGTTGGGCTTGGCCCATTTGTATTAGGGCATCCTATGATCTATAAATACGATGTTCCTTGTTCTTGTTTTGGTTGTTGATTGTATTGCAAACTAGTGTATTCGAGTACCAGACGGTTCTTTGAAACCGTGTGCTCTTTTGATCAATAACAATCGACATTCTTCATCTTTTACATCTTTTCTTGTTTTTCCGTAACTCGATTAGGTGTTGTGATATCTGATTGTATTGTTTCTGGACTTACATTATAATAACAATAATAATTATAATAAATTTTAACAAAAATAAAAGTCAAGAACCTTATTATGGTATTAAAAATTTTAATTGAATTTTAGCTGTTTAATTTTTTTATGGCAATGTTTACTCCACTCTTTTCACTAAAATTCTAATTTTTTCACTCTTACCCAGGATTGAATCTAGGATATCTCCCTGAAAAAATATATGCCCTTACCAAATGGACTAGCCCCACATTAGTTGTTTGAATAAGATTTTTTTTTTGTAATAAAATAGTGTAAGAATTGAGTTTTAGAATAATTTTGAATTTAGTGCAACAATATAATTCACAAACTAGAACATGCCACTCATGCATGATTTCTAGGCTTAAGATCATACGGTGTTGGCGTGGAAGCCCCCACACCGGGAACACCACCCCGCGTATGGCCTGGAGGGCGACGATGTGGGTGGGACTTGAGGATTTCCACCGGTGTGGGGGCAAATGGATGGGTGAGGTGGAGGCTCTTGATTGGTAGGTGTATTTTAGGTTTGTTATGATTGGTTGATGGTTATTTTATTTTTTTAATTTTTTTTATTTTCTTCCACGCCACTTTGCCACCCCGTGCTTTTTTCTCCACGCCACCATGCCGATGTGGTTGCCACGTGTCGCTTCAGGCCCTCCCTCAAGCCTCTCCAAACCGTGTGGTCTTAGTGGTGGAGGTGTTTCTATTAAACGCTTGGGATGAGTAGAAGTGGTTGGGTGATGACTCAAGCACTTTTTTCGGTTAAATGGATTAAAATATGAAGGATGAAGATAGGGGAGACGGTATAAGAACAAACTTTAAGTTGTATAAGTAGGTGCCTTTTTAAATATTACATTACGACTTTGAGGGCTAATTTATAAAGGTTAGCCACCCGAGTGAATTTGAGGAGAAGAAATGTGAATATTCCATCCGTCATGTGCTTGTTTTGTGAAGATTATGAAGAGACGACTAAGCATTTATTCACTGCTTGCATATTCTCGAACCGTGTATGGATGAGTCTTTCCATGTGGTGTCAAATCCCCCTCTGTCGTGTTTGCGGTGTAAGACGTTATGAAAGCACACGTATTCTTACCAACAGGGAAGAAAACGAAGATGATTATCCATGACCTAATTTTAATCACAATATGGTGCATTTTGAAAGGGAGATATGAGGCTATTTTTCAAAATCAAAATATAGTTCGGAAGATGTGTTAAGGGAAGTCAAGTCTAGAGGTTTTGCTTGGTTGAAAAATAGGTCTTCCTTTAAATCCTTTCACTGGGAAGAGTGGTGTAAATCTCCATTGTATATGTTATATTTTTGGCCTTTTGCCCATTTGAGTCGGGAGCGTTTATATTATTTTGCCTTTTACCCGTTTAGGTCAGGGATGTGTTTTTATGAAATCTATTTTAAAACATGAAAAAAGATATATTTTGCAAATTAAAATCATGCAATTAATACGGTGGTAACCTCCAACAGAAAAAATAAAACATTAATGAAAACAAAATTAGGTGTTATTGTGGTTTAGACGGGAAACCCAATTTCAAATGCCCCATTTTGGTGTCATGTGTTCCGAAACATTTTTATTAATTATATAGTTTGCCTCTTACCCGTTTGAGTTAGGGGTGTATTTTTATGAAGTTACTTTAAAACATGAAAAAGATATATTTTGCAAATTAAAATCATGCAATTAATACGGTGGTAACCTCCAACAGAAAAAATAAAACATTAATGAAAACAAAATTAGGTGTTATTGTGGTTTAGACGGGAAACCCAATTTCAAATGCCCCATTTTGGTGTCATGTGTTCCGAAACATTTTTATTAATTATATAGTTTGCCTCTTACCCGTTTGAGTCAGGGGTGTGTTTTTATAAAGTTACTTTAAAACATGAAAAAAAAAAATTGCAAATTAAAATCAGGCAATTAATATGGTGGTAACCTCCAACAGAAAAAATAAAACATTAATAAAAACAATATTTGGTGTTATTGTGTTTTAGACGGTGAACCCAATTTTAAATGCCCCCATTTAGTGTCATTTGTCCCCAAACATTTTTATTAATTATATATTTTGCCTCTTGCTCGTTTGGGTCAGAGGTCTGTTTTTATGAAGTTTACTTTAAAACATGAAAAATATATATCATCAATGAGGTAGTGGTGGAGTGGTTAGGGAAAGACACGGTGTTCTTTGTGACCCAGGTTCGACTCTCACTCTCCCCATTATTTTATGCGACATCCAGGTGAAGGGCAAATATGGGTGGCACCGGTTCGTCTTGTATGGAAGACGAGGTTTTACTCATTATTCCACTATCGTGCCTTCGGGCGGGTGGAGGTCGGGATTTCGCGCATCTAGGAGAGCCAAGGGGCTGGCGCGGTCGAGTAGTCAACCTTAGCCAGAACGCCTGGGGTCACGGTGGTTGACACGTCATTCCTTGTCGTTCAAAAAATATCATGCAATTAATATGGTGGTAACCGCCAACAGAAAAATAAAACTTTAATAAAAACAGTATTAGACCATGTGTAGTGGTTAAACAAAATAATGCCACCACCATGGGGCATTATTCGACACGTGGCAGTCCAGTCAGCATGTGGCACTTATTGCAAAAGTGGCGTAGTGAAAATAATGCCTGATAATGCCCCTTCCAATCATTAAACAAAAAAAACAAACTATTTTCTCATTGGCCAGTCAAACCCAGTCAAACCTTACACAATCCAATTTAGGCGTTTTTATAAACATGCCTAACCATTTTTTTTCAAAAATAATGCCCTATAATGCCTTATGTAATGGGGGAGAGGGCGTTTTTTTTCAAAAATAATGCCCTATAATGCCCCACTACGGGTGGTCTTAGGTGTTATTGTGGTTTAGACGGGAAACCCGATTTTAAATGCCCCATTTAGTGCCATGTCCCAAAAAAAATTTCATTAATTATATAAGGTAGAATTTAAAACCTAATTATATATATAGGCAAAAGATCAAATACAAATAATCTTAACATACTAAACATATAAATTGAAGGAAAACTCAAAAAGACAAGGTGGCATTTTTGTAATTACCACCAACTATCAAAGTTACTATACAAATGTGAACTCAACCAAAAATACCTAAAAAACACAATTTTTTTTTTTTTTGCTGCTACTAAAAGTAGCGATTTTTTAGGTATTTTTGGTTGAGTTCTAGGACCGATGCAAGGGTCGGCAATCAATCATGGTATCACTATTAAAACGAATCGGGGAGAATCAGAAGTCCATGTCTTCTTGTAAGTTTAAAAGTGGCATTTTTGTTAAAAAAAAAAATTGCTGCTACTAAAAGTAGCGATTTTTTTTATAAAAAAAATACTAAAAAAAATTATTTTGTGTGTTTTTTTATTTTTTTAGGTTTTTTTTTTTTTTTTTGGTGGGGTGGGGGGGGGGAGGGGGGCTAGTGTTTTTTTAGGTATATTTGTAGAGTAACTTTGATAATTACAAAAATGCCACATTGTCTTTTTGAGTTTTCCTAGAACTTTCCCCTATATATATATACCCAACCCAAATATTAATTACATATACCGTCTTCTCTTATAAAATTACACTTTATGACAAAAATGCCCTTTTAAACTTACAAGAAGACATGGACTTCTGATTCTCCCCGATTCGTTTTAATAGTGATACCATGATTGATTGCCGACCCTTGCATCGGTCCTAGAACTCTGTGTTGTGGTTTAACATAACGCCCCATCACATAATCAATGAGCTTTAAGTAACTCACCGTTTAATTATCACATTTGATTCAACAAAAAAACAAAGAATAAAAGAGAAATAAGTTTGATTGGTGGAATTGGGGGTGTCCCACCCCCTCATTGTGGTTTAAGTGGCCAAAGTGATCGGGCTTTGTCACCCCCAAAACGGGTAGCCTAAAGGTGAAAGAGAGAGATGGAATTGTCATTCGCCAAGAATGGAATCATCGAGAGAGAGAATCGGCGTTTGTTAATTCATCCGCCGTTGAATAGCGTGAGAGATGATAGAGAAGACACCGAAGCACCGTGAGTAGTTGTTGAAAGTATTTTGAAGCTGGATCTCCCTCTGAATGTTAAGCATCTTTTAGGTGAAATATGGAATTTCTAATTAAGTTTGGGTAAATATGCAACAGTGGCGGATCTAGGATTCCGACCAAGCGGGAGCGTTTTATAAATAAGCGGTAACGAAATCGAAAAAACGTCAAATTTTTCCAAAATTTACACTAAAAATGTCAAAAATTTTCCGGCCAAGCGGTAGCGGAGGCTACCCCTTGATGTAAGGTAGATCCGCCCCTGATATGCAATTGAGGGTGTTTTTAAAGAGAAATATGCAATTTTCCTTGAATTAAAAGTTCAATTTATTTTAAAAAGAAACTAATGAGAAAAGATTGACACCATTTCACTTTTTTCTTAAATATTCTCATGTTTTCATCAGACTTAGTTTTTTCTTAATTTATGATCTCGTTACTTTTATTATTTCTTATCACAAAAGACAACACGTACACTCCCCTTCATCTTCTTCACATTAACAAATAAGGATGTGAGTGAATTGTAGAGATTAAGAAAACTTCATCAATGGGTAAAACTCTCATTTCATCTCCTTCCTCATTCATCAGAACACATCTGCTTCCTCGTTCATCAGAACACGGTTACCTTCACAATCTCGTCATGGAGGTTTTTATCACACTAATTTTTGTTGGGGATGATGCCCTCCACCCTAAGATGGTTAAGCGACACGTTTTAATTGTCATTAATTTGTGGACTAGTGTATAACCTCAACCCCATTAATCCAAACCCAAACTCATTTAACTTTGTATCAAGTTATGTTATATGTTATGGTAACAAGTCATAATGACCATGACACCTAAAATAGGCTCCTCACTCACTTTGACACCTTATCAAAGGAAACAATCCAATTATTATTAT
Source organism: Helianthus tuberosus (assembly GCA_030545235.1). Lineage (NCBI taxonomy): Eukaryota > Viridiplantae > Streptophyta > Magnoliopsida > Asterales > Asteraceae > Helianthus > Helianthus tuberosus. Next base: position 74,876,099 of record CM060416.1, on the reverse strand, counting down.
TACTACCATTATAGAAAAAGTAATTCTCAACATAGCATAGGAATCAAACATATAATTTTAGATTCCTTCCTTTACTATATTAAAAGATAAGTTAAAGATATCACAACTTTAAATAGTCTCTTGGCCCTTCAATTTTAGAGAGATCCATCTCATGATCTTCTTCAAAGGAGGAAGATCCACTTTCTGCATAACAACCATGCGGCAAGTCTCTTTTCAGTTGTTCTAACCTGGATTTTATTTGCAAAAGCTTATCTATACCAATGTTGCTTTTACAATCCTCATATGTTTTCCCACCAAGCGACATTTTCAGATCTTCTTCAAGGGTTTGTCCATGTTTCCTTTCAGTTGCGAATTTCTCATTAAATTCGTTAAATTCTTGATTGAGTTCTCTAAGTTTAGCTTTTCGTAAAGAGTTGGCAGTGGCTCTGATGACATTATTTTCACCATGATCCAAGTTGAGAAATTTGTCTACAACGTTAGCTACAGTAGGGCTTCCAACAGCAAGTGGTTTTCCACTAATGGTGAACAGAATTATTGCAATCTGCACACCACATAGCGTGGCCAACTCACAAGCTTTCTTGAATAAGCCGTCATGACGCTTAGACAATGTAACCGCACGCTCCCTTTCGTTTTCGATTAATTTCAACTCGATCTTCCTACGGCCTGCTGTTTTCGCCATACCAACTCAGGTGATGTGAAAGGTGAAGGAAAGATATATGAAAATGATTGTGAAGGCTTAGATATAGACAATTTATTTATGTAGTGGTTGATACTTAATTTTTCTTTATACAAATAATAAGTGCATATTTAATAAGTTTGACAGAATTTATATTTGGATTTTTCTGGATTAAGTCAATGGTGATGAATGATATATAGTTATCTTTAATAAAAGAATGAATGTGTTACGCGTTTAATATAAGATACCATAAAGAGAATGAAAATATCTTTTTTTGAACGGCAAAATTGGATCACTCACGAATCACTGGGTATCATCGTGCAACCAGCGGAACCACCCGATCATATCCATCTCCACTAGGCAATAATGTCTATACACTAATTGAGGAGGAAACCCAATATATTTGGAAAACCTCCCTTGTGGGAATCAAACGCATGACCAAATAGTGATAAGCCTTATCCCATCTCCAGGATGACACTAGCCAATAATTCCATGGGCAAATAAAATTAAAATTGTTGTGTAATAACTAGAACCTATTAGCAATGTATAGAAGAGCATGAGAGAATGGGAGATGAATTTCTTATTGATATATCTCATACAAAATACATGAGCCACTATATATAGGCTATGACATTAATACAAACATAAATATGACATAGGAGTTACAAATGTGTATAGTCACTAATAATGGATGCATTCATAACACTCCCCCTTGACTATCCACATGATGATATACTATTCTTTAATACGCTTGTTGATGCTGCCTCGTTAAAAACCTTGCTAGGAAAACCTAGTGGGACAAAACCTCAGCTAAGGGAAAAAGAGTGCAGCGCGTATTGTCTCCCCCTAATACTTCTGGATCAGGTATGTTGCCTCATTAAAGAAAAAGAGTACATACACTGTGTATATTATGGGTACGTTACTCTCCCTCAATTTTACTTGTATATCTTGATGATGTTGAATCCAATCTTCTGTGACAATTGCTTGACTTGATATTTGGCGTAGTCTTCTTTGATTTGTTGTCTACATTGTCTCCATACAATATAGCTTGAGCTTCTCTTGATCAACTCGAATTTACACACTTCTTAAATATGCTGAAATCTTCGACCTTCATAACTTGTATCTGGATTGAGATCGAACTCTATGCGAGTCTAATATATATCAATCATAACCCAGGACGCCATATTGTTCTTGTGGAACTATCCCATGTCTAGAGTTTGTAAATATGTCAAATAATTATTTAATGCGCTTTATAATTCTGCCTCGTTAAAAACCATGCCAGGAAAACCCAATGGGACAAAACCGTAGCTAAGGGAAAAGAGTGCACTACGAATTATACATAATTAACAACATGATTTATGATGATGTTAAATTAGTACTTCGGGACCTATAAGATAAATTGATACTACTGGAACAGTTATGTTATCTCGTTAAAAACCTTACCAAGAAAAACCCAATGGGAAAAACTTAGTGAAGGGAAAAAGAGTGCAACATTTGATATTAGAACTGTAATCTTACCAATACAACGTAATATCAGATGTCGTCTTGTTTGCAAGATACGTCAATGCTCTGATCGCAATTAAGTATGGTACTTCTTGACTAAGTAGTTCAACATCCTTTTCTTGGGGTTGATAAGAATATTTTTTCTACATCAAGCGATCAGACAATCGTTCATGTACTCAACGAATGAGCTTTTTCTATATAACATCTTCTAGATGTAGTCAGATTGATGAGCAAAAATAGTATATATATACTCGAAACTACAGGTCAAGGATAACTACACTTTGTAAAGGTCATTCAAAATTTTCCTCTTTAGTTTGAGAGTTCCCTCTCGATGATGTTTACATTATCACTGTAAGAGTGAAATCTTGTTAAATAGATGTAGCTCATTTTATCAAAATTATACCTCTCTTTTCAGAGTATAGTCGACTGTACCACATACGAGTAGTTTCCTTTAAGATTCATATATATAAGACATATGGGGTTATTGTTTCATAATGCTTTGAGCATTTTTTAATCCTTCAGGGGTTTTCATACAGATGTCATTTGCAATTGTCTCGTACATGTATAACGTGATGACATCCATAAGTTGTTTTATCTGAAGTCATTCTGAGATTGCGAGGCCGCTTAAACATCTAAAGATTATCGCATCCACTACAGGGGTATACGTTTCCTCGTAATCAACTGCTGGGATTTGGGAAAAATCTTTATGTTAAAATGCGTGCCTTATATCGCAAAAACTCATTATTTACGTTTCCTTTTATTTAAAGACACCCATTTATAACCTACTGGTTTGGCGTCTATGGGTGTTCGAACTGCTGGTTCGAAAACGTTTAGTTTGTCGAGCAAATTTAGTTCAACCTTAAGTCATGTAGCCATTTTGGCTATTTGTGTGCGTACACTCTTGCACACTTTCTATATATGTAATCCTTTTTTTTCATCGATTACATCTATTGCTATAGCATAATCAAATATATCATTTTACACGTGTTTCATTACGGTTCCATATTGTACTTATTTTATACATAATTCATCGCGATCTCATATTTGTTTGGTACTAGAGTTTCTTTTACAACTCCATTAGCCTCTTTTGGGGTTTTGACAACAACCTTCTTTAAGGTTTAGTATGCAACCACTTCTGGGGTTTTGTATGCAACCACTTATGGTGTTTTGTGTGCCACCTCTTTTGGGGTTACACCAACTGCGTTACTCTGCTCTTTTTGTGTTTGTGGGTTTTATCTTTTTGGAACCGATTTATCTCTCACAATTTATTAATATGATAATCATTTTGTGAGTACTTCCATTCGAGCAGATAAGTTTAAGCTGGTATATGTAACTTTGTCACCTTATTTGTGTTAGTGAATGCATCTTGTATTTCATTTGTTATTATTTGCAAATACACGCTCTTTCTTTTGGACTTCAGATTTGCATTAACCACTTCAGGGGTCGATATATAATATGATGCATTTTTTTATGTTACCAGTCTTTCATTTTCTTGTCTCCCCCTAAGACTGGGAATACGATGTACATATCCCATTTTATATGTTATGGTGGTGCTATTGGTACATAGGCTGCACAGCAAAATATATATAAAAAAATAGAAACTTGGTTCTCTTCAGGAGACCAGTTGCAATGGGGAGTATTTGTGATAAGCAGTTGGTTTTGAATTGATATAATCAATCGACGAATTCCGTCTCGACTACGTATTCCTCTCACTATATTTCACATTGTGCCCAACAATGGTCCCTACAATTGGGTTGTCAAAGAACAGTGTTAAACCATGTCAAAAAAACAACGTTCCATAGTGTTGGGCATATGCTACATACGGGTAGCTAAAAACTCACATGTAACCATGTATGAATGCCACAATCCACACAATTGTACATTTCAATGGTCCCATATAAGAGGGATTGTTTGTAGGAGTCTATTGTTTGGAAGGGCATAAAAAATTATTTGCCACAAAAAAAACTAACTAGACATATGATAAGGCATTTTGGGAGCAATGTTTTTAGATTACTTAGAGGTGCTAAGGTACCGGTTAGCATGTTTGATTGTTTAGCATATCATGATGCTATCTTGATGACCTATTTGGTCATGCCATGTGGTGAACGTATAAATATTCTAGTAACTTCTGGTTACTCACCATATTTGATTTAATGGAATATTGTGGAAAATTAGTATCATTTCTAGTAACTTCTAATATAGTCTTCTGGCCATATTTGCTATATGATATATTTTAGATATTTCTTTTACACCATTCCAAGGTGATGACTTTTCATTCAAACATAGTGTAAACTTAATAAATTTCTTCGGTATACATTAGAATATGATGCATTATGAATTACAAAATTCGATTTCAGCGGGTAAACTATCGATGCTCTTCTGGAACAATTAATATGCTATTAACACGGGAAATAGTATCAATAGCGTCTCTACCACGTGAAATATTATAGCTTTAGCCTTTGTTTAGAGGGAAAACATGTACTATTCATAAGGTTTTCCATCACTAGGCTATATGTTAGCCAAAAACGCCAAGTGCGATGAACTAAAGTTTGGGTTGAATTTGAAAAATCATTATTAAAAACAAACGGGACTTTGTATACATTTGGGAGAACTTCGGGTTCTCATCATTGATTTAGGATTCATGTGAGCATCAACACTAACTCAAATGAATTATTATCTATCAATTTAAGTAACTAACATCAGAGTAGTTTACTTAAGCTAAAGTCCACTAATTATTTGCATAGCTATTTTTCATCATTTTCATGTGAGTGCACATTTCTAATGACTATATCAATGTCTATTAATATTTGTTTAGCAACAACAAGCAATTAGAAGAATAACCATACAATTAATTATGTTGACTATGCATAGCATTGTAACAAGCTGAAATATCAAATCACTAAAGCATAACAATGTTTATCTCAGCGTAGTTGTTTTGGTAACCAGCTACCAATGAAATTTGTATTAATTTATTTAGCACATTTAACTTGTCAAAAGGCAATACATATAACATAAATGCTATCTAAAACAATGAGACCAACAGAAGTATTGCTAAACAAATGAAATCCGTAATATCTACCCATAAGCAAGTTATATGCATGTTAATTATTCACAATTTATATGCATATCAATTACATATATAAATCACACACAATCCTGGGACATTATACGTATACATATATGTGTGTGTGAGTGTTAAAGAGATTAAGCTCATATTAATTTGCTTGTCATGTCTAGAAAAAAAATATATTAAATATCACAAGTATATCATATATACACATATTTGTCACTATAGTTTAAAACATAAACAAATATCACTATCAACTTTCTCGATCATATAATAACATATGAATCTTTATCACTCGTAAATGAGCTTTCTTATACTAATAAATTTTGTTGCTCAAGAAAAATATAACAGGCATCTTGAGAATTTTAGTGTCATGTTAATTTGCAAATAATATTTTTTACCACACAAATATTTCATAGAATTAAATCACATATTTAAATATCAAATAGCAACTAAAAGGCTTTAACAATTGCAATAACAATGATATACAACAAAATTAACTAAGTAGTTGTCATATTATAACATATTATCATATAAACATGTGCATTATTGTAAATTCATTAACAAAATTGCACTAATGATTATCTTTAATTATAACTATTAGACATCACCTTTTAATACAAATTGTATTTTGGTAGTCATCCTAAATTGTATAAATACTAATAACAAAAACTAATTAATGGACCAATCAAAACTCATAACCATAATAATAAAAGCACATAATGATATCAAAACTCATAACCATAATAATAAAAGCACATAATGATATCAAAACTTATAACCATAATAATAAAAGCACATAATGATTTAGAATTTGTAATGTCTCTTTGAAACGTAATTTGTTGTATAAAATTTAGAACAACAATAAAAGGCTATTTAATTACTATTTACTAACCATAAAATATAATAAAAACAATTTATTAGAATAACAATAAAAGGCTATTTAATTACTATTTACTCATTTCGTAAATTGAAAAAATAGGTAAATATACATCAACATGAATTAATGATGAAGAAATCGGAATTAATTTTATAATTAATAATATTCAATTCACACTCATAAGTTATATATTAGAACTTTAATTGAATTTATGCTATATTAATTAAAACTAAATAATATATATAACTTTAAAATATATATAAATAATATAATCAACAAGTAAATGCAAGATCATGGATATCATAATACAACTTTTCTTTTCAAGGTTTTTCTATTAAACATGCATAAAAAGTATTTATCAAACTATATATCAATTTCTAAACCAAGGAATAAGCTTGCAATATAACTAGCAAATAGATAAGATTAGACTTAATAAATTAATAACAAGTATTTTCTCATCGGGTTTCTGTAACAAGTGTCCATGTATATATAAAACTTATATTTCCTTTTTTTTTCAATACCGTGATGATCATTTATTCTAGAAAAGGTCATTGAAAATGAAAATGAAAATTATGAGTAGGATTTGAACATCCCCTGTTCAACCGACTTTCAAAAATCTCATTCTGGTTAACGATTATTCTTATCATGGTAAAATCAAGTTGAAAAGATAAGACATATTCAACAAGAAACAATATAGGTATAAGAGTAGTACCTTATGTAGATAAACATGTATGGTGGAAAAAAAAAAACTTACCTTGAAATAACTAAAGGAAATAGTATCTCCATCACTTTTCAATCGCCATGTCTACGAAATCCAATCTTCGTTGGAAACACCTCGGGCCACCAAAACTTTTATCAACAAAACATCATCAACGACATGGGTCAACCGAGACTTTAATCGACGATTAAAACCAATGATGATTCGATCACTTTCGTGCTGATAACGTGTTGTGTAATAACTAGAACCTATTAGCAATGTATAGAAGAGAATGAGAGAATGGGAGATGAATTTCTTATTGATATATCTCATACAAAATACATGAGCCACTATATATAGGCTATGACATTAATACAAACATAAATATGACATAGGAGTTACAAATGTGTATAGTCACTAATAATGGATGCATTCATAACAAAAATTTCGTTAAAAGAAAACAAATTTGCTACCGATTCTTAACTCATACGTCTTTAATTCATCTTTATTTGGTTGGACCATCATCCGTATATTTTCTTTTTAATAAAATATCGACAATTATATATATATATATATATATATATATATAGACTAGCGTTCATGAGTAAACAATGATATATTTATGACCAAAATGAACTTATCATGACCATTGATTTTCTTGATCTATATTTTTTCTTTAGTGGCAAGATTGTAATTATCTTTTGTAACATACATGTATTTTAATAAAGACCAGGGTATAATTGTATTTTTTTTCTTTTCATTTAATTAATTGAACCTTTTCTCTCTCCTGATTTCTCTTTCCAGTTAAAAGAATATTTAATTACATTCTCTATATTTTTTTCTCTCACAAATTACCTAACTTAATATTTGATAATTTATAAAAAAAAATACATACATTATCAAATATTGTTACATCTAGAACACCATTAAAAATATTTAATTACATGCTCTATACATATATGTATTAGATCAATGTTTCATGAAAAGATACATATCGGAAACAATATGTAATATTACACAGGTGTATAAGTTTGGTATATGCCGACCTGTATACACTACGTACTTGAATAATACACAAGTGTATACGTCTCGTATATACCAACCTGTATACACATATGTACTTGAATAATACACAGGTTTATAAATCTGGTTTATACCGACTTGTGGGAACAAGATGTAATAATACACAAGTGTATAAATCTTGTATATACTCACCTGTATACACATATGTTAAAAAAACATAATTTCATTAGGTTTAATATTTAATTTTAAAAATAACATAAGAATTTATTTAAGAAAAACATTAGCCCTTCAATCTCTTATAATTAAAATAATAGAGAAATAATTAAAAATGAGAGAAAGAGAGAGTTGAGAGATGAGAAAATTAAGGGATTTTAATAAAAAAATACTTGGCTAATGTAAATCTTAGCCTTTTAATCTAAAAAATGATCAAGGGCCAAGATTAGTTCACTTAGTTTACTCTTAAGAAGTTCACAAATGAACCTAATCCTATATATATATATATATATGGTCGGGATTTAGAGAAAACGGTAGAAAGTGTGAGAACGGTGAGAACGCTTATGGATCATCAGATCAAAACAACTTATGGACTAGATTGGCGCGGTGGCGTTTTCGTAAATAACATAAATTTATTACGTGGACGCGCTTCATTAAGGGTAAAAGGGTCTTTTGACTTCTCCACACAAAACGCCATCTCATGAAAATAAAATGCCAAACAAAAATCACACACCATTCTAACTAAAAACGCCATTAGATATAAAACGCCAAACTTAATTATAATAAAATCCCGCCTAAAAAAACCGCCAAAAAAATCCTATATATACAACATCTCAGATCTTCAATTAAAAATACACACAAAACCCCAAACGCCATATTTAATCTATATCATTCGCCTTAGAAACGCCAAAAAACCCATACATCAAATATCTTCTAAACCAAAACATTTTTCGAAATTCAGTTTGGTTGTCTGTAAGCTTTCGCTCAATGTAATGAACAAAATCCTTAAGTGAGGATATTGTCCATTTCATTGAGTAAAATCTTATTGACTTATCCTCAACTTCCATCCAATTTATAACGCTAAAACATACAAAAACATTATTGAGGTTTGTTGTCACTAAAGTTTAGTTATATGGGGTGGACAACATTGTCAGTTATCTTTCTTAACCGAGGATTAACAATGTTGTCCATCTCATACAGCAAAATATTTTTGATTTTAGCATGATCAAATTTTGAGGTTGAAGGTGCTTTTATTTGGTGGCGTTCTTTTTATCGGTAAAACGCCAAAATTAAAAAATCAAACATCGTTCATTGGAAAATTCAAGATTGTTGGCTGAAGGGTCTAAACTTAATAACATTTTCCTGCATGAGATGGACAAATCTCCAAGAACAAGATGCTAATGTCAGACTTTGTAATTCTAAACAGACACAAAAAAACTACTTGAAAAACAAAAAAAACAAAATGAATCATACGAAAGTCGAACCAGCCAATTAAGATGTAACACCCTAACACGTTTAACCTTAAAACGTCGCAGCGGAATTTCGAGCCTTAAAATTTCTTTCATGATATACGTCTTGACATTCTAATAATTCATTTTATAATATAAAAACATAACTTATCATCACTAAATTACATATTTTAAACATTCCCGTACAATCTGTCTTGTGACTCGATCCTCGATCTCTATACCTTGATGATCCTCATGGCTGGTACTACCTGCGCTCACCACATAAGATTCATAACATTAGTACGTATTATAAACATATAAGATTTATTCACGTTTATTTTTCATTCCATCAACTCTTTACATCCCGGCTTTCTGTCTGATCATACGATCCGTGGTGAGATTTCTTTGATATTCCTGCATTAAACTTCATCCACCAGGCACGCTATTAATAACGTTAGTACTCAATTTCGTTGGATGCATGCGTACATACTTTCATACAAACTTATACATATGCTTACGATCACATATAACAACTTATATACATACGTAACTACATACATACGTACGTACCCACGTACGTGCATACTTATTACATTCCTTCACACAAACCTACATACGTGCATACCTTCGTACATACTCACTTGCGTACATATACATACTACCTACGTACACACCTACATACATACACTTAGAGTTATAAAACATACATACGTATATACCTACATACATACACTTGGACTTATAAAACCATACATACGTATACACCTACATACATACTTACATATATATTTACAATCACCTATTGGCAACATACCCAACTCATACTTGCCTACCCATATACTTCTTCATATATCCTCGTGTACTTGCTCACACACTATAATCTTACATACGTTCGCGCATACAAGATTACATACACTCCTACACACGTATTTAGATACATACAAACATACATACTTGCCTATCTACATAAGTGTATACATTTATGCTCATAAAAACGTAAGTTAAATTAGTCATACGCAACTTAAAACGCGTTTAAACGAGTTCCCAAGACAAAACTGAGCAAACGAGCAACTTTCGACAACCAGGGGGGCCTCGCGTGACGCCAAGGGCCTTGGCGTCACGCTAAGCCCCTGTTTTCACAAAAACTTCGCAGCAACATGCTGCATATTCCCAGCACGATCCCGTTTCACGGAAACGAGCATAACTCTCTCGTTTTTTATCCGTTTTACCCGATTCTTTTTCCTACGCGTCCGTAATTTAATCCTTCACCTAGTGGAGTTAAAAACCAACATCCAACATAATAAATTTCAGACTTCTAACTCTTCGGCTTATTACCCTTTTACCTAACTTTGACCCTTTCATGCATTCATCAACATAACTTGGTTATTTTACCATAACCTCTTATAAATCTAACAATATCAGTGACGTCTATCATAAATTACTAAATTCTTGGATGTCTTGCATCCTCTTAACACATTATCGTTCATATGCTTATTTTGACCCGTTAAGGGTATTCGCGCATTAATTGGTCTATGACTAACCAAACCATCATCCCCACTTCTATACTTGTCCAAAACATTAAACTAATCGAATAACTTGTTTCTAAACTACTTTTAAGATCGTTTCCCCTAAAATACCCATCAAGGGCATTTTGGTCAACTTTAATCCCATTATTTACGACGAAAGACTTTAACACATATTTGACCTCAAACATCATGTTTAATTAATTACAACACTTTATTACTTACTTGAACTAAGAAGTGATTACGGAAATCACTTACCTTATGCGTCCGTGCTCGTATCCGATTCCTTGCCTCTTTTTGACCCGTTATCACCTCATGCTTGAGTCCGTCTCGACGTGATTCCTTATGATCCTCTCGTGTTGGTGATCATTAATCCATGCTCGGTTATGGATTTAAGCTTCATCTTGCCTTCCGATTTGAGCATAAAGATGAAGTTAGGGTTTGAGGCTCCATGGGAGCCCCCTGATCTTTCTCGAACACACGTATGTGTGTGTTTGTGTGTGATTAAGTTATTTAATAACTTAACTTTCATTTGTTCCACTTTAGCCCCTCGGGTTTACCTTTAAAACATAACTGACACTACCCTCATCATTTAATACTTTTGACCATACCTTTAACTAGGTTAAATAGCCTAGTTATTTATTTCATGACGTGTCACATAAGAACATACGACCAATATTAACATTCGGATTTTGGGGCGTTACAAGTCTACCACCCTTAAACGAGGTTTCGTCCCCGAAACCTTTCTCACTTTCATCGAACACACATTATCTTTTCTTCCAGTCCATCCATACGACCACTAGCCCATCCTAATGAGAATCTTCTTGCTCCAAGAACCCGTTCCGGAGTTCTTATTAGTATCGCTTTCACTAGTAGCGCTAATTTCTAACAACCTTCATAGCTAGTGGTTTATTCCTCGTTCAAATATTCCTTCATCATGTGCAATATATCCTTTTGTTTACTTAAATAATTCCAACATTTCATTATTAACATTCTTTCTGTTTATTTGCACATTCATATCGTTTTCGTCGACTAAACGACCTTACTTTGAATTTAAAATCTATACATACTCATATATGCTTAACTTTAACGTTAACCTTATTCTACATTTTCTACAGTTACGTATACCTTGCATACCTTTATATTATCTTTAAATCATTTCGTTCATTTCACATTATTATTGCTTTCACTTCATGCATTACTTAATTCACGTGTATAAATAGTTCATATCTCTCCAATCATGAGTTAAACATTTTACTAACCTCTTTTTCATTTCCCAAACCACGATCCGCAACCCAGATCGATCATCTTCTCCTCGAGTACTAGCCGTACAGGCCAGGTTTCATTCCTTCGTGTAATGAGCTTCCGCTCGTGCACGTCCTTTCACCAATACGATTGGTTTCATCACATCAATAGTTCTAACATTATCATCAACAACATCGGCGGTTAGCATATGTCATTCAAACATTCATTACACTAGGTAATTACCCACCTATAACTCTTCTACAATTTCCTACGTACCTGCTATAATGTACCGCACATTCTATTTCTTACATGCAATCTTTTCATTCAATTAATCATTTCGCCAACTGAAGTACACGCTCGTACTTCCTTCCATTCATGCTTACTTGCAAAGACCTTATTACATCGTTTCCAATATTTCTTACTAAGCTTACCATTTCCGCCCATACTCAAGTTATTGTCCGGGTCACAGCTCGTCATCATTCTGACTTCTAAGAGTCAATTACTAACACATCTAACACGTAACTTATACAAAACTCCGTCTATTATACTATCACTTTTTACTTTATACTTATTTCTATGACCCGTTCGACTCAATCATGGTCAAACTGTCGACATCTTCTTAGGCGGATTAATTTCATCTTTTTATATTTTTGAATCCGTCTCACGGATTCAGACGCATCATTCATGCTTTTTCATTCATTGAATCCGCCTTACGGATTCAAACATATCATCCATGCCTTTCATCCTTGAATCCGTCTCACGGATTCAAACATATCATCCATGCCTTTCATCCTTGAATCCGTCTCACGGATTCAAACATTGCATTCATACCTTTCATTCCCTGAATCCGTCTTACGGATTCAAACATATTATTCATATCTCGTTGATCCGCACTTAATCACGGATTCAACATTCTTCATTCTTATCAGGCATGTTTTTCATTCTTACATAGTACTCTCAATTTCCCGAGAGTCTTACTTCCCATTTCACCCACACGCCCGCCCGCTACCCAACTCTACCGGACATACCTGTAACAATTATCATGATCTCACGAACGTCATACGTTTCTCGTGTACTGGCCAGGTACACAATCCACATAGTAGTTTCGTGCCTTCATGTAATTGTCACCTTATGTCCGTAGACTTAGGTTTCGGCGCGTGTATCACTTCCAATACTTCATTACTATACAATCATTGTCTTTCATTTTAAAATTCTCCTTCCCTTAATGAATTTTACCATTACTTACACCCACATATTAAATTTACGTATCTGGGCTCATTTGCCTACTTGTCTTATTACCTCTTTGCCTGCCTTAGTATTTATCCTAGACTGCATTCACGGATCATCCTCTTCCAACACTTATGCTTACCTTGAACATACAAAACCGTCAGTTTCTTTATACGTATACATAAGCAAATACTTACATTAGCCTTTACCTTTGGATCTTGATCGAGTCTTAGATTGTACGGATTTCTTATCTCAAGAGCACACAAGTTTGAGTTCAAGTACTTACTTTCTCATACTTGATTCCCTCAAACCAGGGCTCTGATACCAACTTGTAACACCCTAACACGTTTAACCTTAAAACGTCGCAGCGGAATTTCGAGCCTTAAAATTTCTTTCATGATATACGTCTTGACATTCTAATAATTCATTTTATAATATAAAAACATAACTTATCATCACTAAATTACATATTTTAAACATTCCCGTACAATCTGTCTTGTGACTCGATCCTCGATCTCTATACCTTGATGATCCTCATGGCTGGTACTACCTGCGCTCACCACATAAGATTCATAACATTAGTACGTATTATAAACATATAAGATTTATTCACGTTTATTTTTCATTCCATCAACTCTTTACATCCCGGCTTTCCGTCTGATCATACGGTCCGTGGTGAGATTTCTTTGATATTCCTGCATTAAACTTCATCCACCAGGCACGCTATTAATAACGTTAGTACTCAATTCCGTTGGATGCATGCGTACATACTTTCATACAAACTTATACATATGCTTACGATCACATATAACAACTTATATACATACGTAACTACATACATACGTACGTACCCACGTACGTGCATACCTAAGTACGTTCATTCATACATACATACATATATACATACTTATTACATGCCTTCACACAAACCTACATACGTGCATACCTTCGTACATACTCACTTGCGTACATATACGTACTACCTACGTACACACCTACATACATACACTTAGAGTTATAAAACATACATACGTATATACCTACATACATACACTTGGACTTATAAAACCATACATACGTATACACCTACATACATACTTACATATATATTTACAATCACCTATTGGCAACATACCCAACTCATACTTGCCTACCCATATACTTCTTCATATATCCTCGTGTACTTGCTCACACACTATAATCTTACATACGTTCGCGCATACAAGCTTACATACACTCCTACACACGTATTTAGATACATACAAACATACATACTTGCCTATCTACATAAGTGCATACATTTATGCTCATAAAAACGTAAGTTAAATTAGTCATACGCAACTTAAAACGCGTTTAAACGAGTTCCCAAGACAAAACTGAGCAAACGAGCAACTTTCGACAACCAGGGGGGCCTCGCGTGACGCCAAGGGCCTTGGCGTCACGCTAAGCCCCTGTTTTCACAGAAACTTCGCAGCAACATGCTGCATATTCCCAGCACGATCCTGTTTCACGGAAACGAGCATAACTCTCTCGTTTTTTATCCGTTTTACCCGATTCTTTTTCCTACGCGTCCGTAATTTAATCCTCCACCTAGTGGAGTTAAAAACCAACATCCAACATAATAAATTTCAGACTTCTAACTCTTCGGCTTATTACCCTTTTACCTAACTTTGACCCGTTCATGCATTCATCAACATAACTTGGTTATTTTACCATAACCTCTTTTAAATCTAACAATATCAGTGACGTCTATCATAAATTACTAAATTCTTGGATGTCTTGCATCCTCTTAACACATTATCGTTCATATGCTTATTTTGACTCGTTAAGGGTATTCGCGCATTAATTGGTCTATGACTAACCACACCATCATCCCCACTTCCATACTTGTCCAAAACATTACACTAATCGAATAACTTGTTTCTAAACTACTTTTAAGATCGTTTACCCCAAAATACCCATCAAGGGCATTTTGGTCAACTTTAATCCCATCATTTACGACGAAAGACTTTAACACATATTTGACCTCAAACATCATGTTTAATTAATTACAACACTTTATTACTTACTTGAACTAAGAAGTGATTACGGAAATCACTTACCTTATGCGTCCGTGCTCGTATCCGATTCCTTGCCTCTTCTTGACCCGTTATCACCTCATGCTTGAGTCCGTCTCGACGTGATTCCTTATGATACTCTCGTGTTGGTGATCATTAATCCATGCTCGGTTATGGATTTAAGCTTCATCTTGCCTTCCGATTTGAGCATAAAGATGAAGTTAGGGTTTGAGGCTCCATGGGAGCCCCCTGATCTTTCTCGAACACACGTATGTGTGTGTTTGTGTGTGATTAAGTTATTTAATAACTTAACTTTCATTTGTTCCACTTTAGCCCCTCGGGTTTACCTTTAAAACATAACTGACACTACCCTCATCATTTAATACTTTTGACCATACCTTTAACTAGGTTAAATAGCCTAGTTATTTATTTCATGACGTGTCACATAAGAACATACGACCAATATTAACATTCAGATTTTGGGGCGTTACATAAGATGATTCAAAAGAGAAGAAAGAGACTGGTGATAGTGAAGATTTGGAAGATCAATTGTTTATATATTCTTTTTTTTAGTTTTCTTTTTTAGTTGATTGTTATATAATAAAACGCCATATATAGTAAAAACGTCAGACAGCCTAAATGCTTGTTAAAACGCTATCATGTCGTAAAACGCCCCCAAAAACTCCCAAACTATAATAAAATTACTTTGGAAAAGTATTATAAAAAACCCAAAAAATAAAAAAAAAATAAAAATCAAACTTCAAAATGTAACAAGAAACAGTAACTACAAAACAGTAAAAATGAAGAGACGGAAAATTTATTATATTAGAATCTAAAACGCCAAACTTGAAAGACGGGACGTGTTACAGACTTCAGATAAAAAAGCTTATCAAAAACAATAATTACAAACAATAACTGAAACGACGAACACTTTATTATAATAATGCACCGCCTAACCTACGCCGCCAAAAGAAATCCTATAAAATAATAACTCTCAGCAACTTCCATTTAATCAAACAAAAAAAAAACGTCAAATACTACTAAATACCACTCACTGTAAAACGCCAAAAAATTAAAAAAAATCAAAGATGGCTAATATGCTATCTTGGATATTCAGTATTGTTCTTCGTGAAGTTTCACTGAATGGATTGTTAGCTGAGAGGAGTAACTCAGAAAGTTTTGCTGCATGAGATGGACAAATCTTTAAGAAAAAGATACTGATGAGAATCGAATGTCATTTTGTGTTCTTTGTTCTTGAATAAGGCTTGGATAAGGAAAAGAGATCAATGACACTGAAGAGTGAGATGATTATAAAGATGAAGAAAAAGTGAGAAACGCACCCACACGTCAAAGATCTATGTACCCAAACATCCACAAAAAGCCACTTCAACAGACGAGCAGGCAAAATAATCAAACTGATGGGTTTGTTAAGTTTTACATAAAAAAGGCCATATATTTGGTGACAGTTCTTGTACTATTAAAGAAGGGAGAGGCTGATGACAGTGAAAATTGTGAAGAGAGATCTGATTATGATTTTTTATTTATTTTCTTCGCTTCTATTTTTTTCCCTGTGGTTGTAATATAATCTTACAATTGTAAAACGCCAAGATACCACAAACGCCAAAATGTATATAAAAAATAATAGAACAATGTGCCATCTTGTTTAAAACGCCTTGAAAAAACGTCATTCAGATAGATTTCCTGACCCCCCCCTGGGGTTCCAATGGCATACGATTTGAAAAACAGCATAAACGCCATAAACGCCAAAATGTTAATACAATGAAACCATTAAACACCATTAATTATTGAATTTGGTTAACGCCAAAAATCTTAAACCCCAAAAAATAAAACAATATTGGGAAAAGCGGAACTGAAAAAGCAGAAGATAAAAGGACAAAAAAAGCTCCTCCGCCCTTCTGTATGCCGCGTGACACGTGTTGGGCCACGATGCATTCTCACCGTTCTCACACTTTTGAGCGTTTTCTCCTGATCCAATTTCTCTCCCTCTCTCTCTCTCTCTCTCTCTCTATATATATATATATATATATACTATATTATAATGCATGAGTGAGGGGTATTTTAAGATACCCAAAAAATAAGAACTCCCCCCCCCCCCTTTATTTATAGAAAGACCCTTAAAAGAAGGGTAGTTTGGTCTTTTAAACACTATTTATTTTTTAGCCCCCAAACTTATTACACTTAAATCCCTGAGGTTTTAACAAAATTATAGATAATTAGTTACAATTCACCCCTCCACAATAAACTTAATTTTTTTACGTATTCTTGACATATCATATAAACTATACTGTTTAAAAAAAATCCAAAGATAGCATGACGACCTACACATTTTTGTCGACATTCCGGTAGTTGTCTTGTTCAATATCGACGCACGGATTAAAAGGTACAAGTCGATGATGCTTTAATGTACAAGTAACTAATACATGTGATCTAATGCGCCTATACAAAGATGGACTCCATTTATGCAAACAAAAAACAAAAAGAATTAAAAGTACCGTAACATCAAATGAAGATATTATGTCACATTTTATTTTATTAAAATTGTCTAATATCTATACTTAGATATATCTTATAAAAACTTAAAACTAACCACAACAAACTTCCTAAATAAAGGGGTGGCAAATCTAAAATTAAACCCTAATGCACTTCTATAGTTACTATTCAATATCGACGCACGGATTAAAAGTTACAAGTCGATAATGCTTTAATGTACAAGTAATTAATACTTGTGATCTAATGCGTCTAATCTACAAAGATGGGATCCATCTATACAAACAAGAACAAAAAGAATTAAAAGTACCGTACCATAAAATGAAGATATTATGTGTCACATTTTATTTTATTAAAACTGCCTAATATCTATACTTAGATATATCTTATAAAAACTAAAAACAAACCACAACAAACTTCCTAAAGAAAGAGGCGGCAAATCTAAAATTAAAACCTAATGCATTTCTATAGTTACTACTATAAATACATAGTAGGACACCCCTATATCTATTGCTAAACAAAGTTAAAAAAATGGATTCAGTTCTGAATTTAATTGTTGCGAAAACCCAAGCATGCGAGATTGAAAATTCTAAGGTCAGTTCTATTATATAGCAGTAGTGAATAATTGTTTTCTTTTATTTACTTTTATGTGAATGTTAACTTATTTAATTTTTCAGATTCAGTTACATGATGAACATGCCAATTTAAACAACCCAGTTGTCAAACAAGCTTCTAAGGTATTGATCTTGCTGGTTTTTAAGTATTATTTTTTTGTATATCTTTCATATTAACATGTTCCTTATGTTATTATATGTGTGTTTTATTGCAGGGTGATGGTGATAAAAGTGTTGATATTATTTCTTATGGTGCAATGTTTAGTTCATACAAGTTTAATCTTCAACATGAATTTAGTTAAGATGTAATTTTAAGGTTTATTTAATTTTTTTTTTAACTTTTGTATTCAATTTTTATCCTTTTTAAGGATCGGAATTTTGGGACTCAAAGGAAAAGATCAAAGAGACTCTCTAAATGGAAATGTAGTGAGGTTATTAATTTAGACGATTCTGAGGACAATGACAAAGAAGTAGAATTAGAAGATACTGCCAATTCAAGCACAAACCAGAAAACCCGATAAAAAATACATTGAGTGTCAATTTAGAAGTGAAACAGATTTCATGCAGTCTAATATGAAATCTATCGAGTGCTTTTATGTTTTTGTTTTCATTTTCAGTTGTTATGTTTGATCTAGACGTATGAATAAAGTTTATTTTATATTTGATTTATTTTTTGTGTTAATATAATGCAGTTATTGATCATACTAACAAAGTACAAAATAAAGTTAGTATCCTAAATTTACAAGTCAGCTAAACTTATATAATTCAATATCCTAAAGTTGCAATAAAAAAATATTGCAGTTAGATATAGTCAAGCTGAAATTATAAAATATTGCAGTTATTCTTAGATATTAATCTAATAATTTGTATTTCTTAATTAAAAAATAATAAAGTAATAAATTTTAAAGCTAAACTAAAAAACTAAACTTACTATGATATAAAGTTAATAAAGATATAAACTCTTAACATCCTATTTTTTTTTTTAAATCTGTTTTTAAATTTTATAAAAATATAAATTTATATATATAAAAACGAAATTTAACAATTAAAGTTAAATGTGTAAAACGTACTTACGAGTCAACTACTATTTTTTATTGTTATAATAACAAAAAATTTAAACTTAAAGTTTATTGGATGAGTACCATGTAGATATTTAAAAAAAAAGTTATGAACTTTAAAGAATAAAATTATAAACTTTATTATTTAACCAACAAAATAAACTTGCTTTACAACTATAACAACTTATCTTTTATTTTTTGTCATTTGATTATTATCTTTTATTAAAAAACGAAACTTTACATGTGTAAAACAATATTTTTACTTTATTTATAAACAAAATATTTTGTTTTTATAAAAAAAATAATTCTTTTATAAACATTTTTGTAACAAGTAATATAATGTATACTCTAGAAATTTACAACCTATACTAGATAAATACTAAATTGTGTTGCAAATTTTTAGGATTATAAGTTAAACTATATTGTTATAGATAATATTATAGTCAGTTTCAAAAGAATTCTTTACCAACTTGACTAGATACGTAGTAGATTGTGTTACATATTTTTAGGGATTATAAGTTAAAAGTAAACTTATATAGATAAGATTAGTTAGGAACTAAAAATCTGAACTTAGTAGGATATAAAGTTAATAAAAATATAAACTCTTAACATCCTTTTTTTATAAAAACGGTTCTTGAAATTTTATAACAATATAAATTTTTTATATCTGTAAAAAATAAAATTAAAAATTAACAATTTAAGTTAAAGGTCAAAAAGTACTTACAAATCAAATACTATTATTTATTATTTTTATAAAAATGAGAATCTTAAACTTAAAGTTTATTGGATGAGTACTATGTGGATATTTAAAAAAAGTTATGAACTTTAAAAAATAAAATTAAACTTTATAATTTAACCAATAAAATAAACATACTTTACAATTATAACAACTTATCTTTTATTTTTTGTCTTTTGATTATTAATTTTTATAAAAACAAACAATATTTTTTATCTTTTGATTATTAATTTTTATAAAAAAACAAAACTTTACATATGTGTAACACTTGACATATATTCACCACAATAATGTTATCATAAATATTATACAAATAAGAAAACTACCAGAAACAAGTGCCGTAATGCAAAGTATCGCCCCCGCCGCATCGCGCGAGCACCCTACTAGTATATATATATATATATAGTGCACGGTTCGGTTCGGTTTTTGGGCAAAATCAAAACCGAAACCGAAATGTCGGTTTTCGATTTTTAGAAACCGTTCGGTTTCGGGTTTTTTGGTTTTTACACAGGTTCGGTTCGGTTTTTCGGTTATTTCGGTTTTTGAAACAAAAGTAAGTAAGATTAAAAAAAAAGTGTAATTCAAAATTTAAGAATCTTTCTTATATGGTTACATTTA
This sequence comes from Helianthus tuberosus, assembly GCA_030545235.1. Classification (NCBI taxonomy): domain Eukaryota; kingdom Viridiplantae; phylum Streptophyta; class Magnoliopsida; order Asterales; family Asteraceae; genus Helianthus; species Helianthus tuberosus. The sequence continues at coordinate 74,855,225 of CM060416.1, read as the reverse complement.
AGTTATTATACTTAATGTTTTTAACTAAAAATGTTTACATAAACCTAACCTTCGAAATCTATTTTTATGTATCTTTAAAGTTTTTATTATAACTTTTTCTTTTATAATACTTTGAAGATTGTTTAATGTTTATATTAAATTTTTTTATTTGTTATTGGCAATAAATAAATCATCTCAATTATAAATAAACATCTTAATGTTTTTATTATAAGCACTTAATATTCAAGAATTAAATTAATAATTTCTAATAGTATGGGTTAAACACTTAAACTTAAACATAAAAAAATATATGTTTTTTTCGTTTCGGTTCGGTTTGTTTTTTTTTTTTTTTTTTGTTACTGAAAATGATTATCCGTAAACCGAACCGAAATTTCCGGTTATTAAAAATCCGAAAACCGAACCGTCAATTTTTGTTTCAATTCGGTTTTTTCGGTCCAGTTTTGTCGGTTATTTCGGTTACATTTCGGTTATTTCGGTTTTCTGCTCACCCCTAATATATATATATATAGGGGAAGGTTCAAATGGAAACCACTAGTTATCGCGAAAACTCGAAAACTAATTAAAAATGCCAAAAAAACACACCAAAATCTTTTTTTTTTTTGCATACCAATTTTCGCCATATTTTATATATAAAAAAATTTTAAAAAAAAATTGTAGTGCACATGTGTAAGACTACACATGTGTATTATTATTACACATATGTACTACAATTTTTTTTTTTTTTGAAAAAAAAATTATATTAAAAAACCTGTGATTTTTATAAAAAAAAATTGTAAAAAAAAAATTTGGTGTGTTTTTTAGGCTTTTTTTAGTTAGTTTTCGAGTTTTCGCGTTAAAATTGGTTTTCATTTGAACCATCCCCTAGATATATATATGGGTAAAGTTATTCTACAAAGGCTCCTAATTGTAAGAAGTGTAAGAAGGATTTATAGAGTGAAAAGTGTCCAATAACCTAAAATTAAACCCACTACATACCCAAAACCTAAACACCCACCCCCACCCCACCGCCACCCAAAAACCTAAATCACCCCCCACCACCACCACCCAAAAACCTAACCCCCCCCCCTCCCCCGGGTACAAAAAAAAAAAGACTATACCTCACAAAAAAAAAACCCCAAAAAACCTACCCCCCCCCCCACCGCCCAAAAACCTAACCCCCCCCCCATCCCCCAAAAAACTAAAATAAAAAACTAAAAAAAAACTAAACACCCACCACCACCCAAAAACCTAAACCCCCACCCCCTCGACAAAATTTTTTTTTTTTTTTGGTGGGTGATAGGGGAGGGGTGGGTGATAGGGGTTTAGGTTTTTGAGTGGTGGTGGATGTTTAAGGGTTTTTTTTTAGTGGGTTTTTTTAGGAGCCTTTGTACCATTCTTATAATTAGATCCTTTGTATTTGATTCTATTCCATATATATATATATATATATATATATATATATATATGAGACCGCTAAAATGAAAACCACCTCCAGTTGTAAGAACCGAGAGAACCACTTTCTAGCCACTAGATCAACAAGATAGATGGATGAGATTAAAAGTAACTAAAATTAATATTAAATACATTTTGTCTTATTATTTCTTTAATATTTTAATCCAAAATGGTAGTTTAGTAAATTACTCTTTTTTGTCTTTATTATTTTTTTTATTGTAGGATCGTTTGCACGACCAAACGAGTCGTTCAGAAGAGATCTCGTCCAATACGAAAGGTGAAAACAGACGTATCAGAGTTATTTTAGCATATTTGCACTTAGATTCACTTAAACTGTCTCTTGTATTGATATCAGATCGTTTTACAATGCTGGAGACACTTCGGCAACACCTCCGCACCGGAATCACAAAGTTACAAATGAAATGACCAAGCACACTATATATAGGCAGACCCATTTTGCACGAGATGGCTCATACGAAATGGCCATTGCCATTTCGTACGAAATGGACACATCTCATTTCGTGCGAAATGGTCACATCCTATATATATCACATTTTTCTCGTATTTTGTGCCCTGATCTATCTAATCTATTACCAGACTCGATACAAGACGAAGTCGACAGACATATGCACCAACAGACTCCCCCTTGGATGTTGACGAAGTCTTCGGTATGTCACATCTTCAGTCTTTATCAGTCTTCGTGCTCTCTTCAAAGAATCTGACATTGTTAGCATCCTCAATCTTCTCTCTTCTCTCTTTTTCTTTCAGAATCGCAACCTGACTCTATCCTCTCTCTAATTCTCTTGATCAGATCTCTTAATTCCTTAAGCTCATCAGTTTCAGCAATTTCTCTCTCGGGCTTTGATCCAGGATCTGAATCTGGCTCTCACATCTTCAGACTCCCTCTTGATGTCTTCAGACTCCCCCTTTCGATAAGCTGGGATCGCAGTCTGGAATTCACAATCTACAGGCTTTCACAGGTTCTAAGATCGTAACCTGGCTTTACCTGCACAATTCTCTACCTAAAAATAAATTTCACAAATTTTTATGTTTTGGGTAGAAACTACTTGAGACATTTTCAATTTAACGTAATTTCACAATTATGCTCTCTGTTTTGACCACTTGTAAGAATATCATCCAAAATTTGACATCTCATTAATTTGAAACCATTTAATCATTTCCAAAACATTTCTCATTTCAAACAAACTCTCCCAACCCAGTTGTCCATCATGTTTAGCACTTGGAATTTTGAAAATTAGTTTTTCAACATCAGTTGTCGAAAATAAAATGAAATAAAATCTTTTTGGATTTTTAAAAATTTTATGCTAAAACACATTCTTTTTGGATTTTTGTTTTTAAATGACATGCAGTAAAGAGATATTTACAGACAATATTTTTGTGAGTTTGTGTAAGAGGATCATATCAGTTTGTGACAAACCACTAGCACCGTTAAGCTTTAAACATATTAAATTCTAAACGATTCACTTAGATTGTCAGTATACTGATCCACTTAAATTTTCACACAAAGTTCAACTGTTTCGAGATACGGATTAGGTGTTTTAAGGACATGAACTTATTCGCGTGTCCCACCTCAGAATATACTCATGTATCCAGACTCCTATATTCAGTCTTACAGGTGAATGTACACTAATGATATCTGTAAGGGGTTAAATGCGAGACCATGAGAGCTCAGTCTATTGCTTCCGCAAAATCAGAGAGATGATGGTTCGCTTTTCGGTGGGTTCCCTTTAGAGAATCTTTTCTTTTCAACAGCACATGATTAGCATTTTTCAATGATTCATCATTTTTATGCTGATGGCGAGCTTTAAGATTAAATCAGTGCAAAGTATTATACGAGGACTAGGCTATTGCTCCCGCAAAATCAGAAGTCCTGGTATAATACCCCAGATATCATCACGCACAAAGACCTAGTATGTCAGAAATAGAAAGCCCTTCAAACAAGATTTCAGGGGTTACCTATATATCCGAGAGATGTTCCCCACGAGATAAGTAAGTAATGATATTTAGGTTTATATCTCGACAACAATCTACTAAGCGTGTAAAAACCTACTGGCATATCATCAGCGAGACCGTTTATCACATTTTAACTTTCCAATTCTTTAACATACTGTGATTGTCTACTAATGTACTATCATTTCCTCTTTTTCACAACAAAACTCATTTTGATTTTATCATGTTTTTTACTTTTTCAAATTTTCTAATGTTTTAGGATTTTCAGAAATTTCTAACTCCCCCTAAAATTCAAAACTATTTTAAAAAAAAAATTGACAAACCGATGTGAATTGCTTCAAATCGCCATCCACTTGGCATAAACAATCAGAACTCCCCCTGACAACAAACTATTTTCCCATTATGATTTCAAAACACTTAAGTTTGTTTTAATCAAAATGGTTTTTCCGGAAAATTAGTTTTGTTGATTTCAATTGTAGGATCGGGGATTCATTCATCACATTGTTTTCCGATTACTACTTGAAAAAACACTTTTCCTTTTCTTTAACCACATGAATGAAAGTTAAATCAAGTTCAACTTAATGACCTTGATTAAGCACTTGTAGGTACTTATCAACAATACCACTTGTAAATCGAAATATGACAATTTTGAATTTTGAGAAAGATGCCGATTCCTGCTCCACGATTACCAACTTGGGAGGTCCGGCAAGTCCAGATTTTACACATGATAGGTTCTATCCCCGTTACTAACCTGGGGTGAACCATCTTTATCTGGTTTACTCGTTTTCTTTTCATAAAATTCCTTTACCCCTTTGACCTTCTCGTCAATCATTTTTCCAAAAATATTTTGAACTATGGGGTTAAAGGCTTTTTTAACATCAAATTCTTTCTTTTCAAAAAAGAATTGATTTGAAATTTCAACTTTTCCAATTTTTGATTTTAAATTTTCAGCCCGCAATGGTGGAAAATTTTCATCATCCAATGGCGAAACTGAATTTTCACCTTTTATCTCAACTTGCGGCTCCTCTGACTTTGACGAGTCAGATTCATCGCAAGAAAATAGCTCCTCTGATTTTGACGAATCAGAATCATTGCTTGAACTATCATCTGATTTCTTAACAACCCACTTTTGATTGTTAAGATTCACCTTTCTTTTATAAAAACTTTTTGAACAATCACCAACCTCAAATGTTGAATTTTCAAAAACTTTAAATTTTTTTTGTTGGTGGTTTGGTTTTCTCAACAACTTTTTCTTTGAGTTTATCAGAGACTCCCTATTTTGTGTTGGTTGCCTTTGAACAGTTTCAGGCAATGTGACCAACTACTTTGCAGTTATAACAGGTTCTTGTCTCTTTCTTCTGTTGAGCAACATCTTTCTTCATTTCTTCTTGCTTCTTTGCAAGGAATTCTTTGTTTGTCTGCTTTCTGAACAAATGCTCTTTTTCCTCTTCAGAAGATGTTCTCGAAACAAATACAATTTTTGGTTTATAAGTTTCCTCATTTTTATGATTTTCTGGTGGAATAAAACCCAATCCCTTCTTTTTGAAATTACCGTTATGGTTTGGTTTCTTTCGATTACCTGAACCAGAACTGTAACCTTTTTTCTTGTTTAACCTTTGTTGAACTCTTGAAGTGTAAGGTTTAGGTTTTTCAGCAAGATTTACACCTTTTATTTCATAAATATTAATTTTTGTTAGTTTGAAAACCTTGTTAATCATTTCAGTTTTAACACCTCTTATTGGAAATTCTTCATCAGAATATAATTTGTCTGAATCATTTAAAGTATATGCTACTTTGAATGTTTCGTCATTCAAATTATTTTGTGATAACAGAAATTCTTTATTATAAACTCGTTTGTCCTTTTTGACTGTTGGATTTAAAGTGTCGGACTCAGACTTTGACTCTGATTTTGACTCCTCCGTGTCATCTTTATCCAACACCTGATCGACCACTTTCTTAATTATCTCGGACTCATGATCAGTGTCGGATGATGTGAAAGTGACATCAATGTTGTCTGGCAAGTTATCTGAAAGCTCAGATTCCCACTGTAAGTTGGTTGCCTTTTTGACTCTTTCTGAATTAGGATTTCGTGGAGAATATCCATTTTCAATCGGAGGTGGACACTTTTTGTAACTAACACTTTGTTTCTTACCAGAATTCTTTTCTTCAGATTTCTCTTTTGTTTCGAAATTCTTCTCTTCAGATGTTTCTTCTTCAAACGCCTTCATGCCTTCAACTGTAGGGTAAATCCTGTCAATCACATAAGAAGAACATGAGTAACTTTTCAACAACTTGTTTACTTTTTCAGTTTCTATCCTCTGAGTTTCCAATTTCTGTTCAAGCTCAGCACACATATCAATGTAATAATTGACCATTTTCTGCTTTTTCTATAGCTTGTTCACTGCTTGACTCGTTATATTGATTCATGACTTTGTTTAAAACATCATACGATTCTTTCAATCTGTTCATGTTATGAATCAGCTCGTTGTTGTGCTTTTTCAGAGTCTCGCAGTTTTCACAATTCTCAGACACCTTTACTGCATCAGCTTCCTTTTTAATTTCGAAAGCTGGAATTTCTTTGTCCTCTTTATCACTCGGATATCTTCATCATCATTCTTATTTCTCTCGGCTAGAAATTTTAAATGCTCTTTCATACTATCTGCATAATACGAATTATCATCATCACGATCATCTTGTTTTTCAACCTTCTTCTTTGTCACTCGAGCATTATCAGCATCTCTCTCGGCTAGATATTTTAAGTGCTCTTTCAAACTATCTGCCCAATATGAATTATCATCAGCATTGTCTTCAATGATTTGAGAAATAAAAGCTTTAGCCTTTAAGATATCTTCATCCGGACAATATTTGTCCCAGCTAAAACCTTCTGGCAATCTTTCATCATCTTGATCTATTATACCATAACAAGCTTTTCTTGATGACTCTTCGATCGCCTTCTTAGCATGAGCAGTTTGTGGCTGTTGTTGTTGATACGACTGTTGAGCAACTTGATGATAAATAGCTTTTCGATAGTAATCATTGTTACCGAATGGATTTTGAGCTCCACTTGCTTCGCGGTTTGTGCATTCTCTCTTGAAATGCCATTTTTCCCTGCAACGAAAACAAGTAACTTTAGATTTATCAAATCCTAAAGTAGAAACATTTGCATCACGAAAATCATCTCTTCCCGTAATTTGTTTAAACTTCTCAGCTCTTCTCAACACACTAGCCAAACACCACTTTATATCCATTAACTCCATCTCCTCAGCATCAATTTGATTGTAATCCTCTTTTGTCAACATTGGATTTCCGATCCTTCCTGCAACTAAACTCCCATAAGACTCTAACACAGTCACCAACAAAGACATATGACTTTTGGCTACTTCTTCAGAGTAATTTTGATCATTCTCAAGATTTAGCGCAATGTTGCATTGTGGTACTTTGCCATTCTTGGTTGCTAAAAAATTTGGATCGAATGATGGATATGAAGAAAATCCAGTTTTGCTACTTGATCCTTGAGATGAACCTCCAGAAGAATTTTTTGCATTAAAAGCTGTTTCGATCTTCGGTGCAATGTTGGTCCTATCACTAGTACCACCTTTGTAATATAGACCAATGTCTTGTTCACCATCAAAGTCCTTCATTCTTGCTATTTTTTGTTGTTCCATCTCTTGAGCTTCGAGTTGTTCAATAAACGAGCTCAGCGTTAGATTGTCAAATTCGGGTTTATTTTTCAACATCATAAGATACGTGCCCCAAACATCTTGTGGCAACGCATCGGCCAACTTTTCAATCAATTCTTCTTTATCTTTATTGATATTCAATCTCTTCATGTTCATCACCAAATTGCAATATCTTTCTATAATCTGCTTGGTGTTTTCAGTTTTTAATCCACGAAATAAATCAAATTCTTTCTTCAAAAGTGACATTTTGTTCTTGATCATCTCTTTACTTCCAACAAACTTCGATTTTAGTTCTTTCCATATTGAATGTGCACTTCCGTTGTGTTGTAGTAAAATCAAGATTTCTTCCTTAATAGCTTGTTGCAAGAGACTAACCATCATCTTTTCATTTTTGTATTTCTTTTTCTCATCAACACCTAGATCTTTAATATCAACCTTCTCTCCGTTGTCCTTAACTGGTCTAACATATCGATATTTAGTACATTCCCATGTATCTAAGTAATATGCTTGAACCCAATTTTCAAAACGTTCTGCCCATCCACTATACTCCTCAATATTCATAAGCTTAGGTGGTTTTTGCGTGGTGCCCGTTTCATTTTCTAGCATCGCATTCTGAGTAACAGTGATCGAGGTAGCAAAGGCATTGTAGAATTCGTTTTCCATGATTCGGTAATCAAAAGTTCACAAAATCAGACTTTACAAACGAACAGGATGATGTTTCAAGCGAATTGGACCTCTTCAAACGAAATGGATTTGTTCAAACGAAATGGACCTCTTCAAACGATATGGGGTCAATATTGATCAATTCGTGCAAAATGAAGTGTATTCCAAGCGAACTGGACTATTTGATGCGAAATGGTCGATTTGATGCGAAATGGGGCCCAATACGTGCGAAATGGACCAAAGACTTACCAAACCGTGCGAATTGGAAGCACTTTCAAACCATCTAATAACCAATTCGTGCGAATTGGTGCTGATGTCACACTTTCAGACAATTTTTAACAAAATTGATCAAGTTTTACTTCGATTTTAGGTCTTATTCTTTCAAGGGTTTGTTAAAACAGTGTTTCGCATGTTATATGTGAAAATCAAGCCATTTTGTCCGTGAAAACTCAGTTAATTTTGAAAAATGGTGAAGAAAGTGAGTAGAAATCAGAGTTTTAGATGAAAAACAACTGAAATGGTAAGAACTCTTCCTCCTGAGCTCTGATACCACATGTAGGATCGTTTGCACGACCAAACGAGTCGTTCAGAAGAGATCTCGTCCAATACGAAAGGCGGAAACAGACGTATCGGAGTTATTTCAGCTGATTTGCACTTAGATTCACTTAAACTGTCTCTTGTATTGATATCAGATCGTTTTACAATGCTGGATACACTTCGGCAGCACCTCGGCACCGGAATCACAAAGTTACAAATGAAATGACCAAGCACACTATATATAGGCAGACCCATTTCGCATGAGATGGCTCACACGAAATGGCCATTGCCATTTCGTACGAAATGGACACATCTCATTTCGTGCGAAATGGTCACATCCTATATATATCACATTTTTCTCGTATTTCGTGCCCTGATCTATCTAATCTATTACAAGACTCGATACAAGACGAAGTCGACAGACATATGCACCAACATTTATTACTTTTGTATTATTATATTAGTTTTTATTTTTTAAACATAATTTTTTTATTAAAAGCATTTTTAAATTCAGATTTTTTTAACAAAACAATTTTTTTTGCACGCCTGTTTTTGCACGCCGTTTTTACGCCCGGCTTTTTCACGTGTCGTTTTTGCACGGCGTTTTTACGCCCGGCTTTTTCACGCATCGTTTTTTAACGCATCGTTTTTGCACGCCGTTTTTTACGCTCGGCTTTTTCAAGCGTCGTTTTTTTAACACGCCGTTTTTTACGTCCCGTTTTAACGCGCCGGTTTTAAGTCCCGTTTTCTTGGCGACGTTTTTATGCTCCGTATTCACGCCCCTTGTTTAGGCGCCGTTTTATCACACGGTTTTTTACGTTTTACAATTTACTTAGAAAAAGTTTTACGTTAAAAAGTTTTTACATAAAAGTTTACGTTTTACGTCTTACGTTAAGAAGTTTACGTTTTACGTTAAAAACTTTACCTTTTACGTTAAAAAGTTTACGTTTTATGTTTTACGTGAAAAAGTTTACGTTTTACGTTAAACTTTTTATGTTTTACGTTTTACATTAAAAAGTTTAGGTTTTACGTTAAACTTTTTTGTATTATTATATTAGTTTTTATTTTTTAAACATAATTTTTTTATTAAAAGCATTTTTAAATTCAGATTTTTAATAGATTTTTTAAACTTTTTACATTTTACGTTTTACGTTAAACTTTACGTTTTACGTTAAACTTTTTACGTTTTACGCTAAACTTTTTACGTTTTATGTTAAACTTTTTACGTTTCTCTAAATCAAGTTTTCACCCACAAAAGGCACACCACCTCACGTCCTAAATATTTTATTTTATTATTTTATTTTATTCATCAATTAAAACATGCTTCTAAGTTCTGAAGTCAGATTATTCCAGATGAAAGTTGTTCTTCAGACTAGCAATCAGAAGACAATATTAGATTTATGTTTAATAACACATGTTATAGTGTTTATGAAGCATTAATATATATTTTTTACATATAATAAGATGATATGAGATTTTTTCACGTAAAAAACTTAATACATTAAAGCAAGTTAATAAAAACAATATATTCTAATAAGTGTTGTCATATAATTCATGCGATCTTGTATTCATCCTCTAACCTTGATGCAATTTTCAGGGCAAAATATGTAGGTATTGTAGCAACGACTATAATGAATCATCGGAGCCGACGGAGCTTTGTGATTGGTGCCGAACAGAAGAAATCAAAGCCTCCAAACATCATAGTTCATCCAAGAAACCAAACTCAAAATTAGACAGTGGAATAAAAAAATAGACAGAATATTCCGGTGATAATAAGATCAACCGACAAAACCGTCAGCATGGTGAAGGAAAGCCACCCACCGGAACTCCGTCACCAAGGACTAGTACTCGAAGGTACAAGCTTCTAAAGGATGTTATGTGTGAAGGAAATAAAAAAAATTAATAATAATAGCTTTAGGACGTGGGGTGGTGTGCCTTTGTTTTAAACTAGTAGATACACCCGCGCTTCACGGCGGGTTTCGTGATGTGTACGTTATTTTGTGTTAGTAACTTGTATTCATTTCAACAACACGCTAATATTGGCTAACAACGCCAAGGTAAGCCATTAACTACTTAATTGATGATATTTTGTTCAGTCTGATGTTGTGGTCTGAGTATCACCAAGATCAGGCAAAACAAAGGCTAAAAGCTCATTAGCCGTGGTTGCGCCAAATGTTCAGACAACACTTTCAAGGTTGAATTTTGCTTTGTCTCCCCTCACTTGTTCCATGAAACCTGCCATTGCCAAAACAATCAAGTATCAAAATTTCGACCTTCTTGATCATTGCTTAATACATATGAACATTTTTGGATTATAAAAAGTATTAATCTACACAACAGTAGAATAAAAGCTTAGAATCTTGTAACATTGCTTGAGAAATTTGTTTCAGTATTTTGGATTTCCTAATTGATATTGGATGAAAAAGATGGTGCCCCTTAATTAACTTACAATCTGCAAAAAGCTACAAATATGGAAGAAACTCAAAATCTTCAATCCCATCATGTTCCATTAATTATAATTTATAGCATTAAAAAATCTTATCAGGTTTCAAGTTTTAATCCAGGGATTAGAAGATCTCACAATCTTGATTCTTCCATGGAAGTTCAAAATTTAGAGCCCCAATAGAACCTTGTTTCATGATCCAAATAAACGATTAGAACACCCGATTTATATAACAAACATATAAAGCATTTCATCGAACATCTTACCTGCATACGACACCAGTAGGTCAAAACCTATAATAAAAGCAACAGATGAGTTTCGGAAGAGGAAATAAGGATTTAAAAACCCTAACACAGTAATGGTATCATTAACCAGCAGCTCAAAACCTAAACCACCGTGATGAATCCCGGAAAAAAAACAAAGCAACAGGGTCGGAACTGCAGAAAGGGGGTAGAAGACGAAGATGGTCCCAAATCAGGGTGGCCAGCCATAGCCGGATCCCCTTCCGTTCAAGCTATCTCCCTCTCTACGTGGATTCGATTCTCTGTCTCTCTTTCTCTTGCTTCTAAACCCCTCTAATTATCTATTGAGCCAAAAAGAAATTATTGCGTGGCAGTACGGTAAATAAGGTCCAAAAATTGGACAATTTTTTTACTGTTCCTAAGGATCGACATGAATTGTTATTATAGATAATACATAACTGCAATTTGGTTTTTGAAAGAGATGAGAGAGAGATGAAAGAAGAAGAGCGAGGAGAGAGGAGAGGGGTATTTAAAGTCCGGTGACTTTAATGAATAGAGAGGGGGAGATTTGACATTTGGGGTAAATGACTAAAATACCCTTTAGGTTTGCATAATCTGATTGGTTGAAATTTGTTCTCATGGTTCTTACAACTGTGGGTAGTTTTCATTTTAGCGGCTATATATATATATAGGGAGAGGGTCATGAGAAAACTAGATATAAATGAGAAAACTAGAAAACTAACTAAAAAAGCCAAAAAACATACCAAATTTTTTTTTTTTTTACAATGTTTTATAAAAAAATCGCTAGTTTTTATATATAAAAAAAATTTCAAAAAAAAATAAAAAATTTTGTTGTACTGCACATGTGTAGTAATACACATGTGTGTGTACTACACATGTACAATACAACAAAAAAAATTAAGAAATTTTTTTTCCATGTATAAAAACCGCCGATTTTTTTATAAAATTAAAAAAAAAATTGGTATGTTTTTTAGGTTTTTTTTGTTAGTTTTTTGGTTTTCTCATTTAAACTAGTTTTCTCATGATCCATCCCGTATATATATATATATATATATATAGGGTGGGGGTTCTAGAGTGAACACTAGTGTATTTGCGAACTGAGTGAACAAATCCTGGCTATTGATCTACACACGTGTATGGCCAGGATCTCATCATCAAATCGTAAAATACACTAGTGTATTTCAACATCAAATCCTGGCCATTGATCTACACATGTGTATGGCAAGGATTAGTTCACTCAGTTCGCAAGCTACACTAGTGTTCACTCTTGAACCTAATCCTACATATATATATATATATAGGGTAAGATTCTTGCAAGAACCATCCTTGTTTTGAGAATCACGAGAAATAATGTGAACATAACAAAATAAACCTACCCCACCACCACCTAAAAACCTAAACACCCACCCTCACCCCACCTTAACCCAAACACCTAAACACCCCCCCCCCCCCATCCACCACCAAAAACTTAAACTCCCTCCCCCCACAGATACACCCCAAAAACCTAACCCCCTCTATATACACCCACAAAAACCTAAAAAAACCTAACCCCCACCTCTCAAAAACCTAAACCCCTCCACCCATCCCACCCATGCTAAATTCTAAAAACTAAACCATAAAGTTAAACCCCACAACTAAATGTTAAAAAAGTTTTTTTTTTTTGGTTTTTTAGGTGACGAAATTTATCAATTTTTAATAAAAAAATTTGTGTGTTTTTAAATTTTTTTAGGTATTTTTTGTTGTGTTCACATTGGTTCTCGCAATAAATGGTGGTTCCTAACAGATCCTTATCCTATATATATAGGATTCGGTTCAAGAAGGAACCACTACCAGTTGCGAGAAACATGAGAACTTCTCATATCCAATAGAATTTTAACACATCACCTTTAATCAATTTAATTCAAAAGGGTACTTTAGTCTTTTTCTCTTAATGTCATATCTTCTCTCTCTTATCTCTAAAACATATCACATCATTATTATCTCTCTTTTGTGCTTTTTATATTTAGAATTTGTAAAAAATATATTAGGTTTTAAATTCAAACACCAAAAGTATTACGTAATTTAGAAAATACAAAAATATCGAAAATGATATCTATTTCTTTTTGCTCTATTTTCCCTAATTATAACATAATGTTCTTTATAAAATGCAAGCTAATTTGTCTTATATGCTTAATAGAAAATACAAAATTATCGAAAATGATATCTATTTATTTTTGCTCTATTTTCCCCTAATTCTGACATAGTGTTCTATATAAAATGCAAGCTATATTTGTCTTATATGTTTATTGAGAATTTCAATTTCATTAGTTAACGTTTGATGACTTTGCACTACGACTTAAAAAAACATTCGAAAACATGCGTAAAAAAAGTTTTGACAACGTGCATAAAAATGTTTTGACAACGTGCGTAAAAAAAGTTTGACAACGTGCATAAACATTTACACGAACTGAGTATGAGAACACCACCATGTAAAAAATAAATAAAAAAAATATTTTGACAACGTGCGTAAAAGAAGTTTTTTTACGCCCATGATCGCCGACCCGAGCTCCTCTAAATGTCACGCATAAATCTAATTTTCAATTGTATGTAAAAACGAATGGCGTAAAATAGTTTTTAGGTATGTTTGAAAAATGTTTTTACGTAAGTTGTCGAATGTAAAAAAAAAATTTGTGCACGATGTCGAATGGAAAAACAATGTTTTTTACGCCCCTGATCCTCGGTCAGAGCTCCTTTAAATGTCACGTGTAAATCTGTTTTTCAAACGTATGTAAAAACGGCGCGCGTAAATGTTTCGTTTTTACATACATTTGAATATTTTTTTCTCGTACGTTGTCGAATGTACAAAAATGTTTTTTTTATTACACACGATAAAAAATGTTTTTACGCCACTGGTCGCCGGCCCGAGCTCCTCTAAACGTTTGTGGAATGTAAACGCTCTGTTTTTTCTTTAATTTTTGTAGGTGTTGGGGTTTTACGTTTAAATGATGAGGATAACCAACAAAACATGAAGATCAAGATCAGAGATTGAAGACGTTTTCTTTTTATACATGTAGGGTAAATTTTTTGTTTAAAAATCATATGTTATATTTAATTCTTTTTTTAAATAGATAAACATAATTAATGTTGACATGAAGAGTGATCTAGTCACGATTGATTGTCAGTTTGACAAGTTAACATGAATAGTAAACAAGTCAAATTTTCTAAAATACCGTTATTGAACTATTTATTCTTTTTTTAATCAATAAAATCACTACAAGACAAATTAAACTTAAACAATTCGTTCTCAACCACTCATACATAAGAGATCTAGGGTGGATAATCGTTCACATGGTTCTCGCATCTAAAGGTGGTTCCTATTTTACCCCATATATATATGTATATATATATATATATATATATATATATATATATAGGGTGGTGTTCTAGAGTGAACACTAGTGTATTTTCATTATCAAATCTTGATCAAATCCTTGCCATTGATTTACCCATGTGTATTGATAATCAAGGGCTAGGATTAGTTCACACAGTTCGCTATAAGGGGTTGTTCACAAATGAACCTAAGCCTATATATATAAAATATATATATATATAGGGGACCGCTAAAATGAGAACCACCTCGAGTTGTAAGAACCGTGAGAACTACACCGTACGGGGCGAGGTGGACCAAATTTTTTTTTATAAACGTAGATGCGTGTAATATAAACACATTTGTAAAAAAAATTCAAAAAAAAAATATCGTGTGTGTAGTTTTGAGCACCACAAGTTTGTGTTTACGGGTACCGTAAATTTAACCGGAAAATTTACGGTACCCGTAAACACAAACTTGTGGTGCTCAAAACTACACACACGACATTTTTTTTTTACAAATGTGTTTATAATACACGCATCTACGTTTATGAAAAAAAAATTGGTCCACCTCGCCCCGGATCAAGTAGTTCTCACGGTTCTTACAACTCGAGGTGGTTCTCATTTTAGCGGGCACTTATATATATATATATAAGCTTATAAAAACCTTTTAGGCCCTTTAACAATTTGGGCCTCGAGCGATGGCACGAGTTTGCCGGCCCAAGAGCCAACACTGACCAATATGTAGTGTCTAGCAAATCGTGAAGACTCATCGTTAGAATTTTGAAAGGTTTTATGGATATATCTTTGTAGAAGTAGGGTATATGGGTGCTGAATGACAATTTTGTGCCAATGAAAAGGAAAAGAAAAATAAAATAAAATATCTTAGGATATATCATACATAGGGTAGGGTTCATTTGAGAACCACTCTTATTGCGAGAAGCACGAGAACCAATGTGAACATAAAAAAACTCTAAAAAACAAACAATTTTTAATATATTTTTTTTTAAAAGAATCTCTATATTTCATCCATAAAAAAATTTCGAGTAACACTTATGGATGCACATGTGCATATGTATCATTTCTTTGACAAATTCCGTAAGACATTACGAGTATTATACAATTGCACTTTCATTTACATTACCATCTGTAGTACACCACTTTTTACATTACCAATATTAGAAATGCACATATGCATCTATATGTATGAACATGATATAACGTGTTTTGGTACAAAAAGTTTATGATTTTGAATGATGAAGTAGGCCCATATACATGTTTTTTGTTAGTTATATCTAGTGGTTGATGGTTTGGTTATATTTGTCTCTTTATGATGTAATATGTTGTTTAGTATGGTATGAAGGGTGTTAATGCACATGTACATGTGCATAAAGTGAAAAATATTATACGTATTGGTAATGGTAGTGTATTATGGATAATAGGAGGTAATGGTAGTGTATTATGGATAGTAGGAGGTAATAGTATTGTATTATGGATGGTATGATAGATGAAAAGGAAAGTGTATCCAAAGTAGTGTACCAAAAAACACGTTATATCTTGTTCATACATATAGATGCACATGTGTATTTCCAATACTGGTAATGTAAAAAGTATTGTATTACGGATGGTAGTGTAAATGAAAGTGCAATTGTCTAATACTCGTAATGCATTACGGAATTTGTCAAAGAAATGATACATATGCACATGTGCATAGATAAATTGTTACTCGAAAAATATTTTTTTAGGAATGAAATATAGCGATTTTTTTAAATAATAAAAAAGAATTTGTGTGTTTTTAGGTATTTTTGGTTGTGTTCATATTGGTTCTCACGGTTCTCGCAATAAAGGGTGGTTCCTAACCGATCCTTATCCATCATATATATGCCATAATTAAAATAAATAACAAAGGAAATTATTCCGGGTAAATGTTATATACCGGGTAATTAGATTAGGTAAACAATTATATAAATATAGTAACCAGCAAGATTTGCCCGCATGAGGTGATGAGAATTCAGTTGGTATGGTTCTTTGCACTAGGGAATTCGGTCGGTTTTACAAAGGTTTGTTACGGTATTGGTGTAGGTGCATTACGTCTGTCGACTTCGTCTTGTATCGAGTCTTGTAATAGAATTGTTAGACCAGGGAACGTAGTACGAGAAATCTAGGGTTTGAGTGTGAAAAGCTAATTTCGCATGAAACAACATATAGCTAATTTCGTACGAAATAGCAATCTGCTATTTCGCACGAAATAGCAAGTGTAATTCCATGCGAAATTACATCCCTATAAATACCCTTGAGGTGATCTCATTTGTAAGGGTTCGTGATTCCGGTGCCGAAGTGCTGCCGACGTGTCTATTGATCTGTAAACGTGTTAAATCAATAATACAAGACAATTAAGTGTGATTTGAGCTGTTACAAAGTCTAATCAATGAATTCCGCCTCTGATTAGACCGAGAACTCTTCTGATCGACTCGTTTGGGTCACAGACCGATCCTACAAGTGGAATCGGAGCTCAGGAAGAAGAGTTCTTACCAAAGCAGCCATAATTTCTGACTTCTACACATTCTTTTTCAAATTAAACAGAATTTCATGGTTAAAATGGATTGAATTTCACATATTGTGTGCGAAACAATGTTTTAATGAATCCTTGAAAGAATTGGACCTTAATTCGATTTAAACTTGTAAAATTGGCTATTTCGCTTGAAAAACATATCGGTCATGATGATGTCAGCAATATTTCGCACGAAATAGGCAATTGATTTCGCTTGAAATTGCTATTTCGCTTGAAAGAACACTTAATTTCGCACGAAATTAGATTTTGTTTGAGAGTTCCACACGAAATTAGGTTATTTCGTATCAAGGTGTTATTTCGCTTGACTGATTTCGCACAAAATTAGTAATTTCGTTTGAAAGTCTGTTTTCGTTTGAAAATCATATTTCGTTTGGTGATTTCGTACGAAATTATATTTCGTGTGAAAAGTTCTGATTTCGTTTGTGTTGTTATTTCGTTTGAAGTTTGCAGATTACCGAAACATGGAAGAAGAATTCTACAATGCGTTTGCTACACCGGTTGCTCCTATTACAGCTGCCGAAACATTGTACAATGAGAATGAGACAGGAACTTATCAGAAACCACCAAAGCTTATGTACATTGAAGATTTTAAAGGATGGCAGAATCGGTTTGAGAACTGGGTGCAAGCTTATAAGTTTGACGCATGGTGTTCATTAGAGAAAGACTACGAGAAACCAAAAAATGAACGTGGGATTGAAAAAGCGTTTTGTGACTTTTCAGAGAGTGATAAATTGAAATATACAAGTGAAAAAATGATGATCAGTATTCTTCAACAAGCGATTAAAGAAGATATCTTTGTTTTACTCCAACATGAGGGTACTGCAAGATTAATTTTGACTGCATTGATTCAAAAGTTTAAAGGAAGTGTAGATATGATTAAGAACAAAAAGGCTTTACTGAAGAAATCATTTGATATCTTTGTAGCCTTAGAAGGTGAAACAACAAAAAAGACCATTGATAGATATTGTCATTTGGTTTTGGAAATGGGAAGATTGGAAATAAAGAAAGACGACGATGAATGGGTTGATAAACTAGCCGATGCATTACCACAACAGAAATGGGGAACTTATTTGTTGATCCTAAAACACATGAGAAAATCTGAAAATATGAATCTGGCACAGTTTATTCAGAAGATTGAAGAGCATGAGTTGGACATTCAGAAAATTGCTATCATGTCTAATCCAAATGCACAACAAGATGTCAGTTTATACTACAGAGGAAACAAATTTGAAGTTTCTCCAAGCCCAAAGATTCAAACTGGTTTCAGTGCTGATAGTTCTTCTGGAACAAAGGGAAGTACTGTGACTCAAAGTGGTGGATCTTCGTCTTCATATTTAAGCTTTGATCCAAATTTTACAACACCAAGTCCTCAACAAAAGAATTCAACAAATCTGCAGTGCAATGTTACCTTGAACATTCAAAATGGTCAAAATCTTTCTCCGGAAATAGCTAAGCAACACATGGCATCACTCGTTGCTATGTTGGAATCATATGAAAGTTTGATTGCTGGCAGAATTGGAAATCCGATGCTTACCAAAGAGGATTATGACCAAATTGATGCGGAGGAACTTGAGTTGATGGACATCAAGTGGTGTCTAGCCAGTGCAGTTAGAAGAGCAGAACACAAGTCACCGGAAGAGATGATTTTCGAGAAATGAGTGCATCTCCGATAGGGTTTGATAAATCAAAGGTCACTTGTTTTCGTTGCAAAGAAAAAGGTCATTTTAAGCGTGAGTGCAAAAACAAAGAAGCAAATGGAAGACAAGATCAGTCTGGAAAAAACAAATATTATCAAAAATCAATTTTTCATCAGATTGCTCAACAACCACAAACTGCACATGCACGTACCATTGAAGAGAAGAGAGCATGTTATGGTATAATTGACCAAGATGATGAAAAGGTTGCAGAGGGATTTAGCTGGGATAAATACATTCCACCAGGTTCAGGACTTGTTGCTAGAATCTTAGAAGAACAAGGAGTCAAAAGAACAAAGATCTTTAGATCATCAGAAAGTGATGATGATACTGATAACGAGGAAGAGTACATTAATAATGCAAGAAAAAGTTTAGACTCATTTAGTTTTAATTTGTTTTTTGCAGATAAGATCGAGATGTTGAATGAGAAGAGGTCTGCTAGATTGAAAAAAGAGTTAGAGAAAAGAAGGATTGCTGAAGAAAAGGCAAAGTTGGAAGCTGAAAAAGCAAAAGCTGAAGAAAATTCAACAGAAAAAGTTGAAGATGAAGAATGTGAGGTAAAAATAGATTGTGATGAAGAAACAGATGTGATTGAAAAGATAGTTGAGAAAGTGGTAGAGAAAATTGTTGAGGTCAAAAAATAGTCGAAGTTGAAAAAATTGTTGAAGTTGAGAAGATTGTCGAGGTTGATAAGATAGTTGAGGTCATTAAACCTTGTCAGAATTGTTTAGAATCTTGCAAAGATTGTGATGAGAATGATAAGAAGATTCGTGAACTGGAAGAGGTAAAAGAGAATTTGTTGTATGATGTGAAGTATGTTAAAGAATCTTATGACGTGCTGAACAGAACAGTTGATGGCTTGAAAAAGACAAATACAGAAGTTGATGCTGCTATGACAATGATGAGTTCAACTCTAATGACAAAGTAGAAAGTCATCAATGAGTATATTGAAGACTGTGCAAAGCTAAAGCAGGATTTGGAACTTGAAAAGATTGAGAGTGAAAGAATCAAACGTTTGTTGTTGAGTTATACAACATGTGATTATTTGATTGGTCGAGTTTATCCTACTGTTGCATGTCTTGCAGCATTTCAAGATAAAAAGACAGAAGATACGGATACTGGTAAGAAACAAAGTGTCAAGTATAACAAGTGTCCGCCCCCGATTTGGAATAGTTATTCTCCAAGAAAACCAAATGAGGAACGTTTAAATAAGGCTCTCAATATCAAGTTAAAGTCTGAAATCGTTGATGAGTTACCAGATAATATTGATGTCACATTCACAGCGTCTGACACTGATCATGAGTCTGAGTTGTTAAAGAAAGTGGTCGATCAGGTGTTGGATATGGATGAAGAGTCAAAGTCGGAGTCTAAATCTGAAAGTTCAAGTTCATCAGAAAAGAGTCCGAGTTCACCGGTTAAAAGAGTTTACAATAAAGAATTCCTGTTATCAAAATCTAATTTGAATGACGAACCAATCAAAGTGGCATATACTTTGAATGATTCAGACAAATTATATTCTGATGAGGAATTTTCAATAAGAAGTGTCAGAACTGAAATGATCAAACAGGTTTTCAAATTAACAGAAATTAATATTTCTGAAATAAAAGATTTAAATTTTCATGAAAAACCTAAAAAGTACACTTCAAGAGTTCAACAGAGATTGAACAAAAAGAAAGGTTATAGTTCTGGTTCAGGTTTTCAAAAGAAACCAAACTGAAGAAACACTAGATAATTCACCAGAATCAAATTATCTAGGGGGTTTGGATCTGCATAAAAGGGGTTGTTCTCTCTCGTTTGATTCGATTGCAACTGATCTTCTTCTCCGATAAACTCTGCAAAACAAAGCACCGTTAGCCTCGTCAAGGGGAGAAAGGAGTTCTCTCCTTGACCCGACTCCGGCGTGAGAATAAGTATGTGTTTATGAAGAAGAAGAAGAGGTATTGACGAAGTGTGTGTAACTTGAATTTCATACCTGTATTGTTCTCGTATTTATAGCCGAGAGTTTTGGGCGGGAAAACTCGTTGGTGAAATGTTGACGGAAAATGCTAACCCCGTAAGCGGTTACATTTTCTTCCGTTACTCTTCTCGATCCGACGTGAGTGCACACGGATCGCTGTTTAGATCTATGGCTGGGGGTTTGCCACGTGGAAAGTGATCAAGTGGAGGTTTCTCTCCAATTTCATGCTATCATCGTGATTTCAGGGATGCCTGAGGTGATGACACGTGTCCAGACGGTTGTAACCGTTTAGTGGTGCACGATTGGGTCCTTCTAGAAGGTTATTGTCATAATCCTGTGTGACCCTTTTATCGTGTGGCACCAACTGGGCAAATAATATCCAAGTCTGGATATTATTAGGCGGAAGTGTTTAACTTAGGATTTTCATCCTTTGTTTATGGAGGAAAGCGCAAGGATTTATGATTTCCTTTTGGCGCGCAAGTGTTGTCTGCTATCTGTCTCTTAAGCCTTCTTTGTAGGACCAGTGCGCGGCCGCGCAAGGTCAGAAGTGCTGATTCGACCAGGTTGTGGTATGGTCCTAAGTACTTGTTACAAGGTTTCTGGGACCTTACCCCTTCACAAACCATTACAGTAATTTCAAAAAGAAAGGTTTAGGATTTATTGTTCCAGAAAATTATAAAAATGAGAAAAATTATAAACCAAAAACAAAATTTGTTGCAGGTGGAAGTTCAGAAGAAGAACAGAAGAAACCTTTCTGGAAACAATAACCAGGAGTTTCTTGCTGAAAGAAAAAAGAAGTTAGTTCAAAGAGTTGAGAGAAGAACATGTTTTAAATGTCACAAGATTGGACACATTGCTTGGAATTGTCAACAGTCCAACAACACAAAACAGGGAGTTTCTTTTAACTCAAGATTAGAAGAAATACATATTAATGGAAAGAAACAACTAACTGAGAAATCTAAAATGTTTGAAAATTCAACTTTTGAAATTGGTGATGTTTCAAAACATTTTTACAAAAGAAAAGTTGATTTGAACAAATAGATATGGGTTGTAAAATCTAAAAGTAGTTCTGATAATGAATCTGATTCCATAAAATCAGAGGAGTCATCTGTTGAGAAAAAGAATGAGAATTCCGTTCCTGAGTTGAACGATGAAAATTTTCCACCATTGTGTTCAGAAAATTTGAAATCAAAAGGTAGGTTTGAGATTTCAGATCAATTCTTTGCTGGTAAAGGAGAATTTGATGCTGAAAAGGCTTTCAAAGGGAAAGTCAAACATATTTTTGGGAAGATGGTTGATGGGAAAGTAAAAAGTGCTAAAGATTTTTACAGATCAAAAGGAGGTTGGGATAGTGTTTAATCAAAATCACCCAAGGCTGGTTAGGCTTGGGTGACTGCATTTTCAAACTAAAATTCTGACTTGCCGGAGCTTCCAAGTTGGTAATCGTGGAGCAGGAATCGGCATCATTCTTGAAAAAGTTTGTTTGGTAAACCTAGAAGTGGTAGTTTTCTTGATATTGTTATATTTTGATTTTACAAGTGGTTTTGGTTGATAAGTGAACCTACAAGAGGTTGAAGAGGGTTTTCACTTACAAGTGGTTGATCAAGGTCATTAAGTTGAACTTGATTTAACTTTCATACAAAATGTTTGAAAAACAATGTGATGAAACCCCGATATTACAAATGGTAAAATCAACCAAACTAATTTTCCAGAAAAACCATTTGATTAAAACAAACTTAAGTGTTTTGAAATCATAATGGGAAAATAGTTTGTTGAAAGGGGGAGTTCTGATTGTTTATGCCAAGTGGATGGCGATTTGAAGTGATTCGATATCAGTTGTCATGTTACTTGTACATTTTGTGTTCAAATTTCTTTAAATGATTTTGAATTTTAGGGGGAGTAAGAAATTTCAGAAAATCCAAAAACATTTGAAAATTTGAAAAAAGGCAAAAACATGATAAAATTCAAAACGAGTTTTGTGGTAAAGAGAGGAAATGATAGTACATCAGTGGACATTTACAGCATGCTAAAGATTTGGAAAGTAAAATGTGATAAACGGTCTCACTGATGATGTGTCAGTAGGTTTTTACACATTTAGTAGATTGTGTCGAGATATAAACCTAAATTTCAAACTTGCTTATATTGTGGGGAACATCTCTTGGATATATGGGTAACCCCCGAAATCTTATTTGAAAGGTCCCTCTTTCTGAGATACTAGGTCTTTATACTCAGTGATATCTGGGGTATTATCCCGGGACTTCTGATTTTGCGGAAGCAATGGCCTAGTCCCCGTATAATACTTTACGCTTGCTTGAAATATAGCACCACCATCAGTACAAAAAATGATGAAACATTGAAAAATGCTAATCATGTGCTGTTGAAGAAAAGATTCTCTAAAGGGAACACACCAAAAGTCAAAGCCATCATCTCTCTGATTTTGCGGAAGCAATAGCCTGAGCTCTCATGGCCCTCGTATTTTAACCCTTTACAGATATCATCTAGGTATACTCACATGTAATACTGAATATTGGGATCTGGATACGGGAGTATATTCTGAGGTGGGACACATGGATAAGTTTAAGTCTCTAAAACATTAATCTCGTATCTCGAAACAGTTGAACTTTGTGTGAAATTTTAATTGGATCAGTATACTGACAATCTAAGTGAATCGTTTAGAACTTAAAATGTTTAAAGCTTAATGGTGTTGGTGATTTATCTCATAAACTGATATGATCCTCTTACACAAAATCACAAAAATATTGTCTGTAAATATTTCTTTACTGCATTTCATTATATTTAAAAATCCAAAAAGATTTTCGGAGTGTTTTAGTATAAATTTTGAAAAATTCAAAAAGATTTTTAACAACTGATGTTGAAAAGCTGATTTTCAAAATTTCAAGTGCTGAACATGACGAACTGGTTTGGGAGAGTGTTGTGAGAAAAATGTTTTGCATACAAGTGATCATCAGAGTGAGTTAACTGATTAAATCAAATTGTGATTTTGTTTCTACAAGTGATAAGCAGAAAAGTTTAAATTTGTCAAAATCTAAATTTGATAAATTTACTTTGAGGTAGAGAATGTGCAGGTTATGGCTATGAGAGAGCCAGGTTGCGATTCTAGAACCTGTGAAAGCCAGAGTACGATCCCGGAACAATTTAAGGGGGAGTCTGCTAGTAGATCATCATCCGAGGGGGAGAAGAGTTGAAGATGCTAGAGCCAGTGGTTGATCCTGAATCTGATCAAGAGATTAAGAGTGAGATAAGAGCCAGATGGAGATTCTGGAGATGAAAAGAACAGAGAATAGAGGATGCTTACTCTGTAAGATATTTTGGAAGAGCCCGAAGACTGATAAAGACTGGAGACTGAGAAGACTCGACACTGAAGACTTCGTCAACATCCGAGGGGGAGTCTGTAGGTGCATTACGTCTGTCGACTTCGTCTTGTATCGAGTCTTGTAATAGAATTGTTAGATCAGGGCACGTAGTACGAGAAATCTAGGGTTTGAGTGTGAAAAGCTAATTTCGCATGAAACAACATCTAGCTAATTTCGTACAAAATAGCAATCTGCTATTTCGCACGAAATAGCAAGTGTAATTCCATGCGAAATTACATCCCTATAAATACCCTTGAGGTGATCTCATTTGTAAGGGTTCGTGATTCCGGTACCGAAGTGCTGCCGACGTGTCTATTAATCTGTAAACGTGTTAAATCAATAATACAAGATAATTAAGTGTGATTTAAGCTGTTCCAAAGTCTAATCAATGAATTCCGCCTGTGATTAGACCGAGAACTCTTCTGATCGACTCGTTTGGGTCACAGACCGATCCTACAATTGGTATGGTACCGGTTCTTGGTTTAAAGTCATTATATCTCTGAAAATGTGTTTTACATAAAAAAACCATAAAATCAAATATCAATGTCACTTCCGATAATAACCATGATGGTATCAACGTCGGTATCTATTCAATTCGTTATGATACTATATTGAATAAAACTCTTTTTTCAACTTTATATATAATCAAGGAGAAAAAAAATTATCAAACACATTCGTGTATTCACCATTATAAAAAATATAATTAAAGTGAGTTATCGGAGGAAAATAAAATTAAATAAAAACTAAGTGGATAAAAAGCTTACATATTTTAAAGTAAATACTGTGAGGACCGTTTTGGTGCTCCGACCAGTTTAGTTGATCTTCGTATCTCGTGCAGAATCCGAGTAGGAAGTGAACATATATACAATGATACCGTTAAACATTCTTTTCATTGATTAGAATGACTTACAGGCCCCTGAAAAGAGTTTAACAGAGCTTCGCTACTCTTGCCAATAAGCTACAAGTGAAGAGCCCACCATCCCTATTTACAGACCTCATGGATTCGCACGAAACCATAATAACGGATGGAAGATTCGCACGGATTGACCATATGCCCCATTCGCACGGATAACTCATCCGCACGAATGGGTCATTTACAAACAATTCCATTCAATCTGATACGAAATACAATCTAACACATATAATAAACTACTAAACAAAATAAGACTCGATACATGATGTTAGCTACAGACATTTTCATTCACAGACTCCCCCTTGGATGTAGCTATAGTTTTCATGTAGAGTCTTCTTTAAGCTCTATCATATCTTCTTTTCCTTTGCCTCTGTTCCTCTTGCTCTTCTCGCTGTGCTTGACGTTCAAATCGACCCATGGTCAACCACCATTCTCTATTAGTATCAGTATAATCAAAGAACTTGGTGATTTTGAACTTCTTTTTCTTTTCTTTCTTAATTGGAGTTTAATCAGTAGTAACCGGCTTGTTAGGAAACTTCAAGCTAGCCAAGAATGTTGCTTTCTTGATTCTTTTGTTGATCAGCTCCTTCTGACGTTCTTTTTTCAAGAATTCTTCTCGTTCGAGATCTCTCCAGTTCGTCTTCTAGTAGTGACATGAGTTTATATCCTTTTCAAAGCATACGTCGATCAATTTCTAAAACTGCATGGCCTGCTTATTATCTACCGGATAATACATGATCTTGTTGAAGAACAAGCACTTGATGTCTTTCTTAGAACAATTGACCAACCACATCGGGTCAAGCACGCGAATATATCTCCAAAACCATGTCTTTTCATCTTGTAGAGTAATCACAGTTTCACATGTTTGAGGATCATAAACCCACCCTTTGAACTCTTTGTAAAAGTCCTACTCCATCTCTTTTAAGGGCATATTTTTTCATACATCTTGGTCGCTTGATGTGAAGTGTGACATATTTCTCACCTGTCACTGGGTCAACCTTCACAACTCACTTTGGATAATGAGGCTTCCACTCAGGAAAATTTGCTTCAGCCTGTTGACGGATATATCCCCAAACTTCACTTAGATTGTAAGTATACTGATCCACTAAAATTCTCACACAAACTTCAATTGATTCAAGATACGAGATTAGTGTTTTAAGAACTTAACTTAATCGCGTGTCCCACCTCAGAATATACTCCCATATCAAAATTCCCCTGATTCAGTCGTACAGGTGAGTATACCTAAATGATATCTGTCTCTGGGATAGTGCGAGGCCTTGAGAGCTTAGGTTAGAACTTTCGTTCAGACAGAGAGATGAAGGCTCGACTTAAGGTGTGTTCCACTTAGGAATCTTCTTAACTACATTTGATATATATCTTTCGATATTTTCTCAATTTTTATGCAGTGGGGGACTCTAAGCGTAAAAGTATTATACGAGGTCTAGGCCATTGCTGACGCAAAATCAGAAGACCAAGTATAATACCCTAGATATCAATAAGTACAAAGACCTAGTATCTTAGAATCATGCAACCTCTCAAACGAAATTTCGGAGTACTAAGTCCATATACCCGAGAGATGTTCCCCACGAAATAAGAAAGTTATTTCATTAGGTTTATATCTCGAAATCAATTTACTGAGTGTGTAAAAACCTACAGGCATATCATCAGTGAGACCGTTTATCACTTTTTATCTTTCCATTTCTTTAGCATGTTGTGACTGTATTACTGATGTACTATCATTTCCTCTTTTTACACTAACTCTTTTTGCCTTTTTCTATGTTTTTTACATTTTTGAATTTTTAAATGTTTTTGTATTTTATACTACATTTTCCCCCTCTAAAATTAAAAACAATTTAAAAGAGGAAAAATGACAAACCGATGCAGATTACGTCTCAACGTCCTCCGCCTTAGAATCACCTTCGACCACTTCACCCCCTGATGACAAAAGCTTCATACCGTTAAGTTTCATACCGGTAGCATGTTGCTCTCACCCACATAAGCATATTTCAAATGCTTGGGCAACACCTTCAACTCGACGACCGGAGGCTGTACCAATGATGGCTTCAATTTTGTGTCTATCTTTTCCGGAAGACTTTCCACTTGGTGTGTCCAAGTGGGTCTTCCTTCCTTTGCCGCCATCACCTCCATCTTCTTCACCTCCTCATCCATGCTCCGATTTGTCTCCATTTGCAACCTGTCAAACATGAAACATTCCTCTATTGTGTTTTCCTCCTTGACACTAATGTCGCATAGAGGTATACACTCGTCAACAACGTCTGCCATATAGCATTCGTTGCTAACTAGAGGATTCGTTAATCCCGAAAAGACATTTAACTGCAACCTACGGTTACCGAAAGTCATGTCGACTATGCCCGATTTGCAATTTATTTGGGTATTTGATGTTGCCAAAAATGGTCGACCGAGAATAACCGTTGGTTGCTTAGTTCGGTCCAAAGAGACATAATCAAGTACAAGAAAGTCCACCGGATAGTAAAAGTCCTCAACTTTGACAATTACATCCGTGACTATCCCACGGGGTAGTTTAGGAGTCAAGTCGGCTAACACCACGGTGGTGTTTGATGCTTGAAGTGGACTAAAATCATATTGGTCATATAAACTACCTGGCTAGATACTCACACTTGCCCCAAGATCCAAAGTGCCCTTATCAATTTAAATTCACCCAATTGTATTGAAATAATGGGCGCTCCCGAATCTTGCAACTTTTGTAGAAGTGCACCCGAAATAATCGAACTTACATTTTTAGTTAAATCAAGTTTCTTAGGAAACTTGTGAGTTCGCTTTTGGGTACACAAATCTTTCAAATACTTAGCATAAGAAGGTACTTGTTTAATTGCATCTAAGAGTGGTAAGTTAATTTTTACTTGTTTAAAAATTTCCCAGATTTCTTCTTGTTGTGGACCACGCTTCGTTACCACTTTCTTAGATGGTCCCAACAAAGCTTCGGGATAAGGGGCGGTATTAACATCCACACCCTTGTCCTTATGTGACACCTGTGCCTCTGCGACCATCAAACAAATACCAAACTAATGAAATATTGTATTTCATACTTGGGATTTGTATAAATATGTGTATCTTTTGCACGTATCAATTCTTGTTCGATTTCAAGCTTTAAATAGCTTTCTGGAAGGTTATACGCGCGCTGATGCGCAAATATAACCAGTTTAATGAAACGAACACTCCGAAATAGTGAAAAAGGATTAACATACCTTAAATAACCTTTACATAACTTAGAAATAAGTTTTGGAGGGTTTGGTGTGGCGAAATCAAGTTTATTCGCTTACAGGGGACTAATTTTGACAAACTACGAAAGTATGCCGATTTGTACTGTAACGAACATTCTGGAACATGACCATAAGTTAAACATACCCTAAATATCCTTTACATAGCTTAGAAATAGGCTTTGAGGGGTTCGGTGTGCTAAAATAAACTTTTTGGTCATTCAGGGACTAAAAGCGTCAAAAAGTGCATAAGTTTGCATTTTCGCACATATCTTACGTTCTGAATACATCCGGACATTCAAAACTTTATGTAATCATTAAAATAATTTATTTTAGTGATTGGCATGATAAAATTCCATTCGTCGCGTAATTTGGATTGTTTTTCGTATTCGTTCGTGTTTTGTCGTAATTAACCGAACAACGCAACCGTACGACCAAACGAACCGACATCCGAGATATTTTTGAGCATTTTTCATGTTCCCTATACTTTAACTTCATTTTAGAGCCTTGAAATGGGATTAACGGGGCTTAAACGTGTCAAAAATGCATCAAAAACCATGTTTTGCACATTCAGGGACCAAAATTGACATTCTGCCGTAGTTATCTTAGGAAGGGACCAAAATGAAAAATCTAAATTCCAGCTTGTTCCAGTTGTTCCCCTCATTTTCACATGATTTTAATGAAACTAGGGGCTCCCATGGTTTCACAAAACCATGGGCACATGTGTACGGATGAGATCGAAGCTCGTTTTACGATGAACGATCTTAACGGTTGTGCAAAAACTATATAAACCCCCATCCCCTTTGCTCTCAAACTCACATTTGATCTAATTTTCATTCTCTAAGTTGAAGTCTTGCACTTCATACCTGAGAATAAATTGGATCAAACCTCCATGGACCTTTTGTAAGTCCTCTTTCGTTCTTTTATACATTTTTAGCATGAAAGTCAAACTTTGTTTGACTTTCTGCATTGACCAGTTTATGGTCAATACCAAGTTCGTTTGAACTTCATAACGTGAGCGTAATCATGATGGTTTTAGTCTCTTATGACTATACCTACTGATTACCACGTTATCTAGGCATAGTGGCGAGTCGTAGTTTCGGCCAAAATGCATATTCTTGCGTATTTTGTAACCAAACTACTTTTAGGTATCAAAGCCGTTTGTTTTGATACCAAACCTGTTTTCTAACTTCTTTAAACATGTTTTAACTTGTTTAGCTCGTCACTTTAGGTTTAGTGCTTATGTAGAGTCGTAAGTCAAGCGGTCTAAACAACCGCTTAGACTTTCGAACTAGACCCGTTTGGTCGATCTTTAGGATCCAACCAAACATGTTTAGTGACCATAGTTGTATAGGGAATAACCTTCCGAGGTTATACCTTATGGTCACTTCGTTTAGTTAGTGGTATGATAGGTAATTTATATGCCTTAGGAAAATTACCAAAATGCCCTTTTTGCGCATAAATTCATTTTAAGCATATGTAACCTAAATTTTGACATCTAAACTGATTAGGTAACATTATTAGACATGTTAAGGCATATAATACTTGTCATAGGACTAGTTAGGCGTTCCGAACACGTTAAAGTAGCGTAAGCTATCTTAACGAGTCGTAATGGGTCGTAAGCACTTAGCATAGGTTTCGTTTTAGTATGTAGGCTTTGTTAAACCATATTGCATGAGTTCTTACACTCATTTGGTTTATGAACCCTCATGCTACCCGATCCCCCGATTAGGTCCGTTTATTAACATAGTTACCTATATTAGGTGTCGTTTGATTCTGTGATCCCTCTAGCTTTGCTTGGTTGTTGTTCAAGACTTCTAAGCACCCTCAAGTGAGTACATAGTCCCCTCTTTTACTGTTTTTCAAACATTTTGGGGTGAAACACATGTGCCTACTTGTTACTTTCGTGTTTTCCATGTTTTCATAAAATATACTTGCTATGTTCATTAGTACACTATTAGTACATGATTTCATTATGTTTTGCTATGTATGTTCACTTAACATGCTAGCACAATTGTTTTACGTTTTGAACCATTTGTAATCGTTGGATGTATGTGAACCATTTGTAATCATTGGATGTATGTGAACCATTTGTAATCGTTGGATTTATGTGAACCGTTCGTAACCATTTGATTTATGTGAACCATTTGTAACTGTTTGAACCATTGGGTTAGGGAAGTGATTAGGTAACGGGGTGGGTGTAATGTGTTAAAAGCATGGTGGATACGCCGCTGGTACTTCCTATATATAAGTGCTTTTAACACATTATATATCGTTGCGTTATCTAGATCACTTGGGTAAACGATTTTGAAACAATGTCACACAATTATGTTTTCTGAATAATATAAACCATACAAGTCTTATTAACGAGTTTCTACGAGATGTTTTACGATTTGATTTAACAAAACAAAATGTTTTTGAGTTAAGAATCATGGCTATGAGATTTTATAAATCATATCCAACTTGATTTGAGTTGGTTAATTATATCTCAATACTATACTTTTCAAAATAAGGTTTTTAAATAAGTATTGCAACATGTAAAACGAGCCATGAATCTGACACTCACATAAAACCTATGTACTCACCGACATTTTTATGCTGACGCATTTTCACATGTGTTTCAGGTACCATAGTTGATGATATTTGATGATGATATTGATGTATGCTCACATAGGAACGGACGAGGCCTTAGCGACTTAATAACAATAAAAGTCTATTGTTCATGTTTTGTTTCTAATTCCAATGTAATGTAATACATTTAATTAAATAAAACGAAATTGTTTAATCCATGGTTGTGAAACAATGATTCTGTTACAACACTCCCCGACATTTCCGCCACGTTTTGTTGTTTTACGAGGTCGGGGTGTGACAGAAAAGTTGGTATCAGAGCCAATGGTTATAGGGAATTAGGTTATTAGTAATGCTTTGACCTAGTCTATAACCTTCCTAGGACCCTAACACAAGATTCTTGTGTTTAGATCTTAAAACATTACCGTCACTTATCCTTAGCTGACAAGCATAACAAGAACATAAATTTCGAATCCGCCTTGAAAACCAATCATCTGTTCTAGGATGATTGATTACTAGGTTTTGAACCCTCTAAGTTTTCAAAATCTCGTCAAAGTTTGGTCTAAATAATGTGAACACGTGCAAACTGGAAGGGTGGGTGCCTGTACCCTGGGTCTTCTGTCTAAGGCTAGAGTGTTCGTACAAATCCGCAGTATCGGACCAATCACTCTTACCTGGGAACTCTTGGGGTGAGTGTCCACTTATAGGCGAGCATGTCTTCGTGATACATTATATTGACCCATTCACTTTGAATAGTCACCGTCTCATTTGTTTGCCTTCAGTAACAAACAAATGGTCACAATCTTCATGCGTTGTCATCCTCTTTTGACTATCTTTCGCTTGTTTCCTCCTATACCTTCCATTATCTTCAAGATGGCTCTTCATCGCAACAACACTCAAATGTCCGAACCAGGTGCTGCAATTACCCAGCAAATAGGTGTCGTACTCCAGAGGACCACTGATTTAGCTATCACCATGACTCGCCTCAGGGATGAAGCCGTATAAGGGAACTGCTCCTTGGTGCAATCAATGCCACCGTCATCATACGAATCAAATACCCTGTTTCAAATGTACCCACAGTGGACGATGGGGACATTTGGTTAACATGTGCCGCTTTGCAATCCAAAGCAAAGCTGTTGCAAATCCTACTGCTGCTCAACCTCCAAATTCTGCTTCATATGTCGCCTTGACATATCAAGCACCTCAACCTCATGAACTTCCTACCTTGTGTATCGACTTAAGCACGCCTAGTGCAAGGTGTCAAAACACCTCTCATTACACAAATTCCAAAATCCGTACAGGATCTCTCTATCCCCATAATTAAGATCCTTGTGGATGGATATCGTTCATCGGAGCCCTTAATTGAATCTTTGTATGATTCAATACGTACATTACGATTCAATAAGGACAAAGCCGAATTCCTATTAAGATATTCCTATCTTCATAGATAGATTCTTGAAAATGATTAAAGTGCCAAATGAAATCCACGAATTGGATTCCTGGTGTGCTTTAAATATCCGTGTCCAAAGATAACAAATTAAAGGTCAAGTTAAACAAGTATGTGATTATGTGCTTATGTGTTCCCTTTTATGTTTTGTGTAATCCAAATTTTTGTTATCCAAATCCTCGTAGAATCTTCCATATCTTCGTATAAGGGATTCATAGTAGGATATCCAAAGGTACTACCTTAAATCCTTAATGGGCTTCTACGTAATAGTTAAGACCCTTGGATTATAAAGTACTATTCCATAATTAGACCCCCTTGAGTGGTCTAGTTAAACAGATTGATCCAAAAATCTGGTTAGGAATATCATGTGATGATATAGCTGAAAAGACTCCTTGGTGGTCTAATTAAAGAGATCACTTCTCGATCTAATTAAAAGGACCCTATGGTAGTCTAGTCACACTCATCACAGGTTTGATTTTCTTCCCCTACACATTATGAAATGCACTGTGTGGACTGTGCAAGAAATTACATAATTATGGACGCGTACATAATTATGGAATTTAGTGCACAGAAACCACATCAAGTTTTGTCATGCGTCTAGAGTAAACCCTATTCATTTCCATTTCTGAAGAATACCCACTGAGGAAAATGACTCATTCCGTTCATTTTCGTTTCTGAAGAATACCCATTGAGGAAAATGACTCATTCCGTGCATTTTCGTTTCTGAAGAATACCCATCGAGGGAAATGAATATCCTTTTATTTAATCCTTCATTTCCATTTCTGAAGAATACCCATTGAGGAAAATGACTCATTCCATGCATTTTCGTTTCTGAAGAATACCCATCGAGGGAAATGAATATCCTTTTGTTTATTCCTTCATTTCCATTTCTGAAGAATACCCATTGAGGAAAATGACTCATTCCGTGCATTTTCGTTTCTGAAGAATACCCATCGAGGGAAATGAATATCCTTTTGTTTAATCCTTCATTTCCGTTTCTGAAGAATACCCATTGAGGAAAATGACTCACTCCGTGCATTTTCGTTTCTGAAGAATACCCATCGAGGGAAATGAATATCCTTTTGTTTATTCCTTCATTTATGTTTCTGAAGAATACCCATTGAGGAAAATGACTCATTCCGTGCATTTTCGTTTCTGAAGAATACCCATCGAGGGAAATGAATATCCTTTTGTTTAATCCTTCATTTCCGTTTCTGAAGAATACCCATTGAGGAAAATGACTCATTCCGTTCATTTTCGTTTCTGAAGAATATCCATCTTGGGAAATGAATATCCTTGATTTTTCTTCCTTCATTTCCATTTCTGAAGAATACCCATTGAGGAAAATGACTCATTCCGTTCATTTTCATTTCTGAAGATTGTCCGTTGAGAGAAATAACAGGATTATGCATTGCATATCTTTAATGGGTTATTCTACGCAAATAAATAAACACCCTAGATTCCATGCAAGACAAATATTTAACACAGCGTCACAGACAGGCTCCTACGAATAAATTTCGGGACGAAATTTCCTAAAGTAGGGGAGACTGTGACACTTGTGCCTCTGTGACCATCAAACAAATACCAAACCAATGAAATATTGTATTTCATACTTCGGATTTGTATAAATATGTGTATCTTTTGCACGTATCAATTCTTGTTCGATTTCAAGCTTTAAATCGCTTTCTAGAAGGTTATACGCGCGCTGATGCGCAAATATAACCAGTTTAATGCAACGAACACTCCGGAATAGTGAAATAGGCCTAACATACCTTAAATAACCTTTACATAACTTAGAAATAAGTTTTGGAGGGTTTGGTGTGGCGAAATCAAGTTTATTCGCTTACAGGGACTAATTTCGACAAACTGCGAAACTATGCCGATTTGTACTGTAACGAACATTCCGGAACATGAACATAAGTTAAAAATACCCTAAATATCCTTTACATAGCCTAGAAATAGGCTTTGAGGGGTTCGGTGTGCTAAAATAAACTTTTTGGTCATTCAGGGACTAAAAGCGTCAAAAAGTGCATAAGTTTGCATTTTCGCGCATATCTTACGTTCTGAATACATCCGGACATTCAAAACTTTATGTAATCATTAAAATATTTTATTTTAGTGATTGGCTTGATAAAATTCCATTCGTCGCGTAATTTGGATCGTTTTTCGCATTTGTTCGTGTTTCGTCGTAATTAACCGAACAACGCAACCGTACGACCAAACGAACCGACATCCGAGATATTTTTGAGCTTGTTTCATGTTACCTATAATTTAACTTCATTTTAGAGCCTTGAAATGGGATTAACGGGGTTTAAACGTGTCAAAAATGCATCAAAAACCATGTTTTGCACATTCAGGGACCAAAATTGACATTCTGCCGTAGTTATCTTAGGAAGGGACCAAAATGAAAAATCTAAATTCCAGCTTGTTCCAGCTGTTCCCCTCATTTTCACATGATTTTAATGAAACTAGGGGCTCCCATGGTTTCACAAAACCATGGGCACATGTGTACGGATGAGATCGAAGCTCGTTTTACGATGAACGATCTTAACGGTTGTGCAAAAACTATATAAACCCCATCCCCTTTGCTCTCAAACTCACATTTGATCTAATTTTCATTCTCTAAGTTGAAGTCTTGCACTTCATACCTGAGAATAAATTGGATCAAACCTCCATGGACCTTTTGTAAGTCCTCTTTCGTTCTTTTATACATTTTTAGCATGAAAGTCAAACTTTGTTTGACTTTCTGCATTGACCAGTTTATGGTCAATACCAAGTTCGTTTGAACTTCATAACGTGAGCGTAATCATGATGGTTTTAGTCTCTTATGACTATACCTACTGATTACCACGTTATCTAGGCATAGTGGCGAGTCGTAGTTTCGGCCAAAATGCGTATTCTTGCGTATTTTGTAACCAAACTACTTTTAGGTATCAAAACCGTTTGTTTTGATACCAAACCTGTTTTCTAACTTCGTTAAACATGTTTTAACTTGTTTAGCTCGTCACTTTAGGTTTAGTGCTTATGTAGAGTCGTAAGTCAAGCGGTCTAAACAACCGCTTAGACTTTCGAACTAGACCCGTTTGGTCGATCTTTAGGATCCAACCAAACATGTTTAGTGACCATAGTTGTATAGGGAATAACCTTCCGAGGTTATACCTTATGGTCACTTCGTTTAGTTAGTGGTATGATAGGTAATTTATATGCCTTAGGAAAATTACCAAAATGCCCTTTTTGCGCATAAATTCATTTTAAGCATATGTAACCTAAATTTTGACATCTAAACTGATTAGGTAACATTATTAGACATGTTAAGGCATATAATACTTGTCATAAGACTAGTTAGGCGTTCCGAACGAGTTTTACGTGAACGACACATTAAAGTAGCGTAAGCTATCTTAACGAGTCGTAATGGGTCGTAAGCACTTAGCATAGGTTTCGTTTTAGTATGTAGGCTTTGTTAAACCATATTGCATGAGTTCTTACACTCATTTGGTTTACGAACCCTCATGCTACCCGATCCTCCGATTAGGTCCGTTTATTAACATAGTTACCTATATTAGGTGCCGTTTGATTCTGTGATCCCTCTAGCTTTGCTTGGTTGTTGTTCAAGACTTCTAAGCACCCTCAAGCGAGTACATAGTCCCATCTTTTACTGTTTTTCAAACATTTTGGGGTGAAACACATGTGCCTACTTGTTACTTTCGTGTTTTCCATGTTTTCATATCATATACTTGTTATTTTCATTAGTACACTATTAGTACATGATTTCATTATGTTTTGCTATGTATGTTCACTTAACATGCTAGCACAATTGTTTTACGTTTTGAACCATTTGTAATCGTTGGATGTATGTGAACCATTTGTAATCATTGGATGTATGTGAACCATTTGTAATCGTTGGATTTATGTGAACCGTTCGTAACCATTTGATTTATGTGAACCATTTGTAACTGTTTGAACCATTGGGTTAGGGAAGTGATTAGGTAACGGGGCGGGTGTAATGTGTTAAAAGCATGGTGGATACGCCGCTGGTACTTCCTATATATAAGTGCTTTTAACACATTATATATCGTTGCGTTATCTAGATCACTTAGGTAAACAATTTTGAAACAATGTCACACAATTATGTTTTCTGAATAATATCAACCATACGAGTCTTATTAACGAGTTTCTACGAGATGTTTTACGATTTGATTTAATAAAACAAAATGTTTTGGAGTTAAGAATCATGGCTACGAGATTTTATAAATCATATCCAACTTGATTTGAGTTGGTTAATTATGTCGCAATACTATACTTTTCAAAATAAGGTTTTTAAATAAGTATTGCAACATGTAAAACGAGCCATGAATCTGACACTCACATAAAACCTATGTACTCGCCGACATTTTTATGCTGACGTATTTTCACATGTGTTTCAGGTACCATAGTTGATGATATTTGATGATGATATTGATGCATGCTCACATAGGAACGGACGAGGCCTTAGCGACTGATTGGAGCAACCAGAGATACCGGTTTGGAAATGGGAAACATTGCTATCGATCTCATTACCAAGCTGCCACACACTAATAAAGGTCATGATGCCATTTGGGTAGTCGTTGATCGTCTAACAAAGTCAGCACATTTCTTGCCAATCCGTGAGGATCTATCTGCTGAAAAACTTGCTAAAATCTATGTGGATGAGATTGTATCCCGACATGGTGTTCCTCTGAACATTATTTCTGACAGAGATGCTCGATTCTCTTCTCACTTTTGGAGAACCATGCAATCTGCCATGGGGACCCAACTTAATTTGAGCACAGCTTATCATCCTTAAACAGATGGTCAATTTGAAAGAACAATCCAGACATTGGAGGATATGCTTAGAGCATGTGTGATCGATTTTGGTGGTAGTTGGGATTCGCATCTACCGTTGATCGAATTCTCCTACAACAATAGTTATCACTCCAGCATCAACATGGATCCTTTCGAGGCGTTATACGGCCGAAAATGTCATTCACCGGTCTGCTGGAATGAGATAGGTGAAGCTCAGCTTACTGGACCTGAACTCATTCTAGAGACTACAGATAAGGTCAAGAAGATTCGCGATAACCTTCAGACAGCTAGAAGCCGTCAAAAGAGTTACGCGGATAGACGATGCAAGCCCTTGGAATTTCAAGTCCGTGATCATGTACTACTCAAGGTATCCCCTTGGAAAGGTGTGATTAGATTTGGGAAGAAAGTAAAACTTGCACCAAGATATGTTGGACCATTTAAAATCGTTGAAAGAATCGGAAAAATAGCCTACAGACTAGAGCTACCTCCTGAACTTGGAAATGTTCATCCAACCTTCCACATGTCTAATCTTAAAAAGTGTTTAGCAGATGAAAACCTCCACATACCACTTGATGAAATTCGTGTTGATGACACAATGCACTTTGTCGAGAAGCCTGTGGAAATATTGGACCGTGAAGTCAAGAAGCTCAAACGCAAGCGCATACCAATTGTCAAAGTTCGTTGGGAATCTAAACATGGTCCAGAATTTACTTGGGAATGTGAAGATCAAATGAAGGCGAAATATCCACATCTATTCTCACAAGTTTCCTCTCAATAAATTTCGGGACGAAATTTCCTAAAGTAGGGGAGACTGTGACATCTGTGCTTGTGTAATCATTGTATAACTCCAAACAGTTCAATTATCAATAAAACAATGATATTTGAGCTCAATATTTGTTTATTTATGTTTGACATTTTGCACATTATGATTTTGTTCGATTTCAAACTCTTAAACGCTTTCTGGAAAGTTATACGCAAACTGATGCGTAAACGTAATCAGTTTAACGCGAAAAACACTCCGGAACAGTGAAATAAGCTTAATATACCTTAAATAACCTTTACATAACTTATAAATAAGTTTTGAAGGGTTTGGTATGGCAAAAACAAGTTTATTTGATCACAAGGACTATTTGCGTCAAACTGCAAAAGTCTGTCGTTTCGTATAGCAACGTACACTCCGGAACAAGATCATAAGCTAAACATACCCAAAATACCCTTAAAATAGCTTAGAAATAAGTTTTGAGGGGTTCGGTATGCGAAAATGCGCTTATTTGATCATAGGGACTAAAAGCGTCAAAAACTGCGAAAGTTTGCATATACGCGCATATCTTACGTTCTGACCACATCCGGACATCCAAAAAAAATTTTAATCACTAAAATATTATATTTTAGTGATATGAATGCAAAAATACCATTCGTTACGTAATTTGGATCGTTTTCGCGTCCGTTCGAAAGTTCGTCGTAATTAAGCGCAAAACGCGACCGTACGAATGAACGAACCGACATCCATGATATTTCCAAGCATATTTCAAGTCCCCTATACTTTAACATCCTTGTAGAGCCTTGAAAATGGCTTAACGGGGGTTAAACGCATCGAAAATCAAGTTTGGAGCATGCCGGGACCTGTTCTGCCAAAAATGAAAGTCTAATCTGTACACTAGTTCGCGGGGCGCGACAGCTTATGCTCTATCTGTCACGTGGCGCGACAGTCAGTGCTGGACAGAAACTTCTAAACAGCTTCAGCTCATTTCCTGCTGTTTTCTAACCTGGTTTTTGAGATCTTGTGGGTGTTTTAAGTATCCTCCAAGGCTTTGATTCTTGTCCAAACACTTGTAGGGCTATGATCTTTCTTTGGGCAACACACAAACACTTGTCATCATCTTGTTAATCCAAGAACACTATAAATAACCCATCCATTTCACTTCACAACTTGCTCATTCCATATTTTCTTCATCTCCTGCTCTAAGTAGAGGCTACCACCTTGTTGGAGGCCTCTTACCTGAGTTCATCTTCTTCCTAGAACACTTGTAAGTGGTCTTCCTAGTCTTGTTTAGTTATTTTAGCTATTTTAAGCTAAAAGTCAAACAGTGTTTGACTTTTGGCTTTGACCATTAATTGGTCAAGACAAAGTTCAATGGAACTTTGCAACGTGATTGTAATCACGATGGTTATAATCCCCAGCGATTATACCTACTGATTACCACGTTGACTAGTCGTAGTGACGAGTCAAAGTTTCGGTCAAAATGCACGTTTATGTGCATTTTGTGACAAAACTATTTTTGGGTATCAAAACACTTTGTTTTGATATCAAATCAGTTTTCTAACTTAGTTAAACATGTTTTAACATGTTTAACTCGTCACTTCTAGTTTGGTGCTTACTTAGGGTCGTAAGTCAAGCGGTCTAAACAACCGCTTAGACTTTCGAACCCGACCCATTTGGTCGATCATTAGATCCGACCAAACATATATCGTGACCATAGTTGTATAGGGAATACCCTTCCGAGGTTATACCTTATGGTCACTTACTTTAATTAGTAGTATGATAGGTAGTTTATATGCCTTAGGAAAATGACCGAAATGTCCTTTTTACGCATAATTTCATTTTAAGCATATGTAACCAAAATTTTGAAACCTAAACTGATTATACAACATAATTAAACATGTTAGGGCATATAATACTTATCATAGGGCTAGTTAGACCATCCGAACGCGCTTTTGCGCGAACGATACGTTAAAGTAGCGTAAACTACCTTAACGAGTCGTAACGGGTCATAAGCACTTAGGATAGGTTTCAAATCAGAATGTAGGCTTTGTTAAACCATATCATATGAGTTCCAAGACTCATTTGGTTTACAAGACCTCATTCTATTCTATCTCCCGATTTAGGATCCGATTATTAACATAGTTACCAATATTAAGGTGTCGTTTGATTCCGTGATCCTACGAGCGTTATTTGGTCTTTATTCCAAGACTATTAAGCAATCTCAAGTGAGTACATAGTCCCCTCTTTTACTTTTTGCAGATATTTTGGGGTGATACACATGTGCCTAATTGTTACTTTCATGCTTTCTTGCTTTTATGACATATACATGCTATGTTCAACTAGTACAGATATAGTACATGATTTCCATTATGCCTTGCTATGTATGTTGACTAAGCATGCTAGCACCTTGCTATGCATGAGTGAGATCAACACCTACTCTCAAGAAGATGGGGAATCCTTACGAGACATGGGAAAGGTTCAAGGAGCTACTAAGGAAATGCCCGCATCACGGTCTTGAACGATGCCAACAAGTGTCCACCTTCTACAACTGGCTCTTTCCGCACATAAGGCAAATCCTTGATTCCGGCTCCGGGGGGACTCCTTGGGAATCGGTGACCCGAGGAAATTTATAATCAAATTGAAGACTTTGCTCAAAACAGTTTTCAATGGCACACTCTTAGGGGCTCAAAGTCTATAGCCCCGGGCACCCACAAAGTAGATGAGTCCACTTCCTTGCAAACCCAAGTCGAAGCCTTAACCAATAAAATAAAGAAACTCGAATTAAACAAAATGGCTTCGATTATGGCTTGCGAAGGGTGCGGCAGCCCGTGTGAAAACTGGAGTTGTATGAAAGATCTAGAAAATCAAACGGAAGTGGTAAACTACCTAAATAACCGGCCACGACCACCGGGAGTTCAAAGTAACACTTTCACTCCCGAGTGGTGTAATCATCCCAACTTTGGTTGGAGGGAATCGGGGGGTGATAACCAACAAAATCAAAATCAACAATCTAACTTTCAACAATCACAAAATGGGCAACAAAGTTTTCAATCACAATAAGGAGGAAGAGAAAGGCTTGAGGATATTATCACTCGCCTCTTCTCTGAACCCGATAAAAGGTACTTGGAAAGGTTCTCACAAACCCAAGCGCAGATAAGAAACCAACGTGCTAGTATTCAAAATCTCGAAAAACAATTTAGCCAAATAGCCCAACATTTCACCGAAAGACCACAAGGAGCCTTACCAAGTAATACCGAAACAAACCCGAAAGCCCAAGTAAACGTAATTAATCTAAGAAGCCGGAAGGTAGGACCCGAGAATGAACCAACCCCACAAGCAAGCAACCCAATCCAAGCTGAAAAACCCACCAACAATAACCAAGAAAATACTTAACCCCAAAACACCAACACCGACATAACCAAACCACCTCCGATCCCTTACCCCGATAGTTTACTTTGGCAGAAGGCCGACGAACAATTTACTAAGTTTGTGAGCTTGCTTAAACAATTTCACATCAATCTTCCTTTTGTAGAGGTCCTCACACAGATGCCAAAGTATTCTAAGTTTATGAGGGACTTCCTCACTCACAAAAGAAAGATTGAAACCATACAAGAAGTCACCCTTAGTGAAGAATGCTCGGCGGCACTCCCCAACAAGCTCCCCCAAAAGAAGATTGATCCCGGAAGATTCACCGTTCCTTGCTCTATTGGTGGTTCGCCAATAAGCAATGTGTTAGCCGACTTGGGGGCTAGCATTAATTTAATGCCGGCCTCTATGTTCAGCCTACTAGGATTGGGGAAACCAAATCCTACAAAATGAGCATTCAACTTGCGGACCGGTCGGTAAAATACCCTCAAGGTATCAGAGAAAACTTATTGATAAAGGTAGGAGAATTTTTTTTCCCGCCGGCTTTGTTATTCTAGACATGGAAGAAGACACCGATATTCCGCTCATACTAGGACGACCCTTCCTTGCCACCGCACGAGCTATGGTAGATATGAGCGAAGGATAACTAACATTGAGGGTCGGTGAAAAAGAGATCAAGTTTGAAGTTGGGCAACGAGCGAAGAATGATCCGGTCAAATACCTCAACGCGATTGACTCAAGCTTGATGCATTGCAACGCTACAACTCGGGATGTGAGTCATCCCGCGCGGGTAACATTTTACCGACTTTGGGTCTAGCCAAGCACCCTTATAAACGTGGCACACCATGGAGGCATTCCATGGACTATCCTTTAGTTTAGTAGTTTAATGTTAGTTTAAATCTAGTTTAATTTTAGCTTAATATCTAGTTTAACGTTTTCTTTTAAGTATTTAGCTTTGTAAGAGTAAGGGCACGCTCAACAGAGGAAAATGGATGACGAATTGGAACCCATGTACATAAAACAGAAGCCTCCCGACTCATTTTCTGCAAAACAGTGGCTGCAGCACGGGGCCGCGCTCACCCATCACGCCCCCGTGCCCATCTTGTTGTTGTCAAAATTTCCTGTCCAGAAGGTGGCACGGGTCGTGCTCACCCAGCACGCCCCCGTGGCCACCACACTGTAAGTCTTCTGAATTTAATTGTTACTGGCACTTTGGACACGGGGTTGTGCCCCCATAGCACGGGGCCGTGCTGCAAGTGCCAGTAACCAAAATTTTTTTGTTATTTTCATACTTTTTACACATTTTTCCAAAATAAATCATTTTTGGGACACATTGAGGACAATGTGTAATTTAAGTGTGGGGGAGGGTTAATAAAAACCCTTGAATCATTTTTTCTAAAACAAGTCTTACACAAAACTCGCATTGGAACCGCTAAACACCCCAAACTTTTTCAAAAATTTTCTTTTTTTCTTTTTTTACTTATCTTAAGTTTAGTTGGGTAAACATGTTCTAAAAATTATGTTTTTACAAATTAACAACCGATAGCGTTGTGATAAAAAGAATCAATTTCGAAAAATTACGAAAACGGGCATGATTTATCTTTGTAAAATTTGATTATATATACGTTTTTAAACTATGACCCCTTTTCCCACAAAAGTGAGTTTTGAGCCATTACCTAGCATAAAATATACATCTTTACTAATTGCTCAATTTTCGTTTCTTGTGTGAATAGAACGTTTGGTTCTTACGAATCTAGAACTTGACAACCCGATACGTTCCAAATCCTTACTGACAAGAATCCAAGTAAATGATAGAGGCATTAGGACAAACCCATATTTTTCAACCAAAACCTTTATTTTCTTTGCTTTTTACAAAAACACCCCCTAGTTAACCACTTTGAGCCTTAAAAACCTTTTTCATTTCAAACCTACAAAAACTACCCTTTTTATTTGTCATCCTTCATTTTTGTAAACTTATCGGTTATGAAGTTACGATTTCGGCTCAGTTTCAACTTTGGCACAAAAAAAAATCAGAAAATTTTGAAAAGTATGCCAAAGTATTTTTTGCTAAGCCAAAAAGCAATAGAAAGACCGATAGCTTACGTTTTTACCCTTTTTCTTGAATAAAACTTACCAAACCCGAACAACCACCTAGCCTTCAAAGTTCTCTTGATATTTATAAGGATTTAACGTCAAAAGGAGGAGGTTTGATCGATTGTCAAGTCTATGGTAGGAGTAAGTTCTAAATCGGGCACGAGCGTTTCACTTAATATTGGCCGAGTGTTGAGTGAATACTTGTGAGGTGTGTAAAATTGTATATAACTAAATGAAATTTTATAAAGGCATATTATGCCCAAAGTAAATAATTTTTCGTAAATTAAGTTTTAAATAAATCATGACGAATAGGATTGTAAAGAAAATAAAAACAAAATATATTTAAAACTTGGATCCCCGACACTCTAAAGATAAGACCCAAAAACCTTCTATTCTACCTATTCGTTTGGGTGTGTAAGCCACGTAATAGAGTTTTGCTTGAGGACAAGCAAAGATTCAAGTGTGGGGGTATTTGATGTGATCAAAATACAACATATAAATTATGTCAAATACGGCGTAAAAGCAACCATTTTTAGTACTAATGTTGGAAAAAGCTCGTGTTTTCGTTCATTTTATATTTACAGGGATAAAAGAGCTTAAATAAGCAAACGAAGAAAAAAGACAGCAAAATCCAACATAAATATAAAGAAGAAGGAATTGCCGCAGATCGCCAAGCCCCGACTCACATCCAAACCTCAAAATAACAAGAACAGAAGGCTGACACAGGCCGTGTCCAAAGATGGATACTGGGCAGAAGATAAAGACGACTGCAAAAGACAAAAATAGCAGCCAACACGGGGCCGCACCAAGCCAACACGGGGCGTGGTCAACTCAAAGATTTGCAAAATCTGCAATAGTACAACAAGTAATTTGGCCAGGGGCCGTGCCGTTGACACACGGGGCCGTGTTAGTACAAATCTGACACTGCAGTTAATGAGGATGAAAGAGAGAGAGATGGGCACGGGGTCGTGCCAGGTGGGCACGGGGTCGTGCCAGGCGGGCACGGGACGTGCTGAACCTTCTGTTTACAGCTATAAATAGGAGTGTTTGGTTCCACTTCAACTCATTCCTTAGCAAACCACTTCTCTCTCACTTGCCACCACTCCACCACCACTACAACACCATCATCCATTTTCCATCTTTAGAGTGTGTGTGTAGTCTCGGGATCCAAGATTGATTGTAAGAATCTTTGTCAAACAAAGGCCATGCTTGGCTAATGGTTCAAGCCCAGTAACACCTCACGAGTTGGAGCGGGCATTACCCACCATGGGAGAGGTGCAAAAAGCTTGAATCTCTTATTCTTAAACTTTTATTTAAACATTAAACCAACCCCGCGAGGACTGTATCCCTGCTGACTCAGACCAACGGGTTGAGGGTGATCGCCGCCTCGGAAGGGGGGTCCACCACATTTTGCATTAATAACTTACTTAATTATCTTTCAATAATCCAACATCTTGGGATTGTATCCTTGCTGACTCAAACCACTTGGTTGAGGGTAACGTCGCCTTGGAAGTGGGGCTTACTACTATAACTAAGATAATGTCTTAATATGCCCAAAGTGCGGAAATCATTAAAAGGGTACATGAAAGATAAGTTGGATCCAAATGATTCTTTCTTGTCTATCATTTTTATTTTATTTTTATTTTCTGTTTTTATCTTTTTATTAGTTTAAAAATA
Organism: Helianthus tuberosus; assembly: GCA_030545235.1. Lineage (NCBI taxonomy): Eukaryota > Viridiplantae > Streptophyta > Magnoliopsida > Asterales > Asteraceae > Helianthus > Helianthus tuberosus. The sequence goes on along the minus strand of CM060416.1, from coordinate 74,810,407 downwards.
TTTTCTCAAAAGTTGGTTCGATTAGACGTTGACAATAAGCCGGTACTAAAAGCTCTTGTGTCTTTGGACGACCTCGGTATCTTGTCATCACTATACTACGTCCGCGATGGGTATACCTGCCCTAAGCGTGTGTGTAGAGTGATAGTGGAATATCGTGTTTTATAAATTTAAAACTTGAAATCGGCGAGTAAAAAGAGCTAAAAATAACTAAAAAATATACTCACACCGACACACGTCATCCAACCTAACTCCTGGTCCCTTCAACTAAGATGAAAGTGAGAATCAAACCAAAAGGCTTAGATTTTCCTAGGTTCAAATGGAATAGAGATACCATCAGTACTAAGTACCAACAAATGCTTTATTAGAATCATCAACTATATTTTCAGTAGGATCAGGAACTCTATTATGAGAATTTTGAACGATATCTCTTGATTCTCTGACACTGTTTAAAAACTCTCAATCATTAATTCAAAGATATAGAATCTATAGACTTTTCCACCTAAGTTCTTTCTTTTAGGTCGAGTAAGACATAACAACACTGCAATTCAAAACTCTAAGGTAGCTCAATTCCGGGCTTTTCACCTAACCAAGGTTTATGTTCGAAAAAGATGCTAAAGGTTTTGACATCTATGTAATCCATGTACAACTTACTAACTCATTGAAAACTCTTATAGTTCAAAATAAATAACAACTGTATACATAAAACGATAGGAAGTCAAAATTGATACGTTTAAAATTTTATTGAACAAAAATCATTTTAACCATCTTCCATTTATGGAAATTGTTTCATCCAAAACCGATCCTCAAAGTAGATTTAAACTTCAAAAAAACCATCCTTATGCATATAATTTCAGCATTCCTATTTGCCGTGATGTTTCATACATGGTTTATTTCAAACCAGAACAAAGATTCCAACAACATAAATAATTCTACTAGGAATCATTAACCATAATCTAGAATGGAATCTATTATGGCAATTGTAAATTCTAAAGATATTAGAAAGATGAAACCTGAAATTTGTGAGAATCCATTTTGACTCTCAATTCTGATGGAAAAGTGAGTCCCCAACTTCGTATCTGACTTCAAGTCTTCAAATACCCTTCCTGGCTTCAAAATCTCTATACTTGTTTCTGACGATTATTGCACAAACACAAAATAATTTTGTGTTCCTTTTTCTTGTGTCGAATATTACAAGACACAATATATTTTACTTTGACTTTTGCAAGTCAAACATCAGAAGATTCATTAATATTCTCCTTCTTCTTTCGAAAAAGCACACAAAGAAACAAATGTTTTTTTTCTTGTTATACCCAAAACAAACCAACTGACTTTAACAGTATGCATGTTTTTTTTTGAACGGTGAATCACTTTATATCTGAATATAAACAGCTAGCAAGCCGCTGGAAGGCATACAACGAAAGAGGACACAAAAAGAACTACAACAGACTCGATACATCAACATCTAGCCACTTATTCCAAGACATTTCTGGAAGCTTGGACCGAAGTTTGATCCACAAATAGGATTCTTCTTTTATTTGTTCCACCGTATCAAGAACTCGGATGAAGTTGCCTTCGAAAACTTTCTGATTTCTTGCGAACCATATCCTCCAAAACGTCGCCTTCAAACTAGTGTTCGCAACTTTCTTCCATCTTTTTGACCCTGGGGCGTTGTCCAGCTCATCCATTAGACCCGCGACACAAGTCACGTTACCGGGCATCGGCACTTTAATCCACACAAAATGTACCACCATATACCCCTCAACACAATACAATTAACGAACGTGTGGTTACAATCTTCAATGCCGTATCCGCAACGATCACAATTGACATTATTAAGAGGGCAAACCTCTGTGGGTAAATAAGACCAATTGTTATCTACAATAATAACAATACATGTTTCCAATCACAACGTGTAACAAACCAACCGTTATTTACCAAGAATAGTACACGGTTTTTCTACAACAATTTAAACCAACTGATCTTAACAGTACAGGGGTTCAGCAACTATTTCTAATAACTAGCTTTTTCTATCAGTACATGTTTTTTTTTTTTTTTGCCTAATACCAACTATCTAAAAATTTTAAGTTGATTTCACTTTTTCAAAGTTCTATGTAGCAAATCATAGAACAGACCCTACTCAAAGATCGATTGCTAAACGAACCAAATTTTTAATCCCCAAGTAGCAAATCATAAATTTGGCCAGAAAATAACGACGCAAAATGAACTTACTAATGACCCAAATTGCAAACATAATTAGTTAACGAGTGGGAATGCCGTGCGGGTACACCGCCACCAACAACATTTTACCGCGCGGGGAGTGAGAAGCTCGGTGAGAGAGAGGAGAGGAGAGAGACAGAGGGGGTGATTGGTTGTTAATGTGAGTCCACCCTTTTTCCACCAATCATATTTTTTTCTTCTTTTTTATAAAAAAATAATTGTGTGAGTGGAGTGATGCCAACGTTTGAGTGCAAAATAGGGACTTAAGAGGGGAGTTGACGTGGCGCGTGCTGATTGGGTGTGTGTAAAAGAGGTCACTCCCCCCTTAGATGAGTGCCCCCACACCTAGGGCTGGCAAATCGTGTCTTAACAGGTTTAACAAGTATCTCATAACGCGAACAACAAAAATTTTAAATATGAATACGGCTCGTTTAACTACTTTATATCCAATGTTTATAAGACAGATGCATATTTTATGCACCTAGAAGGAGAAATAATGGATCCTAACTTTCAAATTTTGATTATTTTTAAAAATGTAAAAAATCACATGGTGTACTTTTCTGTTATCGTGTCTTAGCAGGTTACCTACAGGTTACCTATTGCCAGCCGCCACACCCTTACACAACTAAACATCCACCGTGTTCTTTCTATTCTTTTTGGTCAAACACCCAACACTTTCTTTGAACCCGAACGACAATAGTAAATCAAACAAAATCTAATTTTAATTCTGAAAAACAATTTGAACAAGAACTAAACTGACTAAACTTTTCAAAACGAATTAAGCCTTCATTTATCTTTCTTAAACCCAAAACAATTCAATAGCAACTTAATACTAATTTAACCTGTTTGGATATAGAATACTTTGAAATAGGGATGAGCAAAATGGACCCGGTACCGGTACCGAATTTACCGAACCGGGTACCTTTTCGGTACCGATTCGGTACCGACTTTTGACATTTTCGGTACCGGTACGGTACCGGTTCGGTACCGGTATTTACCGGTTTTTACCTTCAAATACCGGTACCCACTTTTGAGGATTTTCGATACCGGTTCTTTCGGTACCGGTTCGGTACCGGACGGTACCGAGCTCATCCCTACTTTGAAATTTAAAATTCAGAAACAATTTAATTCCTTCTCACACACAAAGTTTCCAAAGAACCGAACCGGTTCCCAAGAAACTGTACCCAAAATGCCCCACTCTGTTCTTTTCTTTTGATCACAACTTCACAAGTCAATTTGTCCTGTTAATTAGAATAAAATAATTATTGGTATTGCCAATTTGAATAATAAAAAAAAAGCCCTTTAAAATTTTAAAATTTAAAATTCAGAAACAATTAAGCCCACGTATGGAATTTATATCCACATGAATTATTTTCATTTCTTGAATTCAAGTTTAAATATTGATCATATAATAATGTTCTTTATCCATCAAAACAATCCACAGCTTTGATCTTTGTTATGAATAATACTCAAACCGTGAACTCCAATTTCCAATTCTTAAGTTCCATGTTTAAATGGATTATAAAACACACTATTCGAACCTTGACCCCAATTTCAAATACAACAACACGAGCAAGAACAATTAAATTGGTTTAATCTTTGTTTAATGGCCAAAATAAAACGTAAACACTAGATTTTGATGAATCCTGAAATTCGAACCCAACAATTCGAAATTATATCTAGAAATTCGAAATTGGATTTTGTAATCGATTACACAAGTAAATAGGTTTATCTTTGTTGTATATGTAGTCTATATGTTAAAAGAATAAATATAAAATTCATTCAAATATTTCATATATGTTATGTTTTATTGTTCTAACCAGTTCTAATCTTTTTTTGTTAAGTTGTTATTCTGTTATAACAGGTTGCAACTAATTGAGGGGCCTGATTGTAACTTTGGCTGGTTTTCATGTTTCCGGAGATAGTACGAGGGGCTTAGTGTAACATGGAGATATTTTTGGTATATAAGAGAAGTTCATCTTCTAGGGATCGAGAACTTTCTCATTCTTGTTCGCACACCTTCAGACTTCTTTGTTCCTGTTATGAATTGATATGCGTCATTCACTCTCTTTCGAGTTGATGTTCATTCAAGTCTGTTCGTGATATGATGAAGACCTATTGAAGATTTGCATCATCATTTGTTCCGTCTGTATTGCTGATCCTGTGGATCTTTATAAATCAGGTTGTGTTGTTCATTTAAGTTATATTGTTCTGTATAATCAACTGATTGTTATCAGTTGATTACATATTTTGTATTGATTGATTTCTGATCTTACATTGTAAGATCTTTGGGAGGTAGGGAGTTTTTCTGGGTTGGATAAATAATAAAATTTCTGTCATCGTTTTGTCGCTTCTTGGTTGTTCTGAGTTGTTGATTGTCTAGTATTGTTGTATTTTTCATACCATTTGACATGGTATCAGAGCTTGGGCTCTGATCGATATGGTTCTTCCCTGGTGATCGTTTTTTTTGGCTCTGGTGTTTTAGAGACGTTTTTTCTTTATCTGAATTGAAGGTTTGGATTCGAAACCCTAACCTGGTGGTTGTCGGTTCAAAATTGGGTGTTCCAACAAGAAGAATCTGGCGTTAAGAATCGAAACGTTTAAGATTTGGGGACAAGAGCTTGATTCAGATCTGTTGGTTGGGTGTTATGTTTGTCGACATGTGAAAGATTTTCTGAATGGAATTGACGAATCTACAGCCAAGATTAGGGTTGTAATCAAAACTCTAACTGTGCTTCTTGGCGAGTTTTTTAGTATTCACATATTCTGAGTATCGTCTAAATTCACTGTAAGTCTTCTAAACTCGGTTCTGCGTGCTGGAGTCTTGTAAGTCTTCTATTCTCTAATATCTTTCTAATTTGCTGTTGTCACTTCAATTAACCTGTTAGGCATATAAGACTGAACTAGATGGACTAGTATTGTTGTTTGTTTTTGGTGTAGAGACATCTCGTTGAGTTTGTGTTACATTATCTATGCGATGCATCTTTTATGTGTTCATTGTTTGTTGTCATTCATCCAGGTCAGAAATATCTTTACTTCTCCCAAAGTGTTTGAGGAACATTGTAGATCTAGGGTGTGTTGTATCACAAATAATTTAGATCTGGTGTTCTTGTAGATTAAACATCTTATTATACTTAACAATGAAGTTTTTTTCTAAAATGCTTGTGTAGTAATGAGTTTTCTTAAAAAAAATATGTCGTTACTTATAAATTGAGCATATTCTCTTAGTATTCTTTGTAAGGTTTGTCGACACGTGTTTTTTTGTCTTCTTCAGTTCTTCTATGTTGTTTCTAATTGTTTCTTAGGTATACGGTGAGATGACTGTTATGTTTTTTATCATCGTTCTTTTTGTATTTGACTCGCCACTTCATCATATTTGGGTGAACTGATTGTATGGTTCTTGGGCAAGGTTTGGGTACAATATTTCGTTAAACATAATAATAACTCACTTGAACCTATATGTGATGTTATGTCGTCTATTCGTGTGTATTAATTTTTCAGTAAATTTGCTATGCCTTAACTGGTGGGTCTGATTGTCTGGGGTTTCCGCTATGTACTGTGTTTATTTTTTCTTTAGATTTTCTGTGTCTGGTCTTTTTGATCTCTTTCTTGGAGTATGTGCAGGTACAGATCTAGTGAGATCTTTCAAATCTGGTGTGACACAAACCCTAATAGTGGTTTGTTGACGTTTGGAAGGAGATCTCTTGTCTTCTATTTTTTAAGACCTGTGTTAGTCTCTGAAACCCTAGAAGGTTCAGGGCAAACTAACCAGGTGTGTTTGATTATGGCTTGATCAGATCTTGTAGTTCTGGAAAACTATGGTTCTGATCTCTCTATTTGGGTTATACACACCTTTTGTAAGATCTTTCTATTTTTTGTTCTATATTTTATGTTGTTGAGTTGGTTTATGCCGGGCTTGTAAGGACTGGTTTGTTGTCTACTTGTTTTCTCATCTGTTAGTGTGTGGCTCCTGTATAAAGACCTGTCCAGGCACTATAAGTGACGAACCTGGAATCTGGACACTGATACAGCTTCGCCTTAGGATTTTACATCTGTTTATTTGTTAATCAGTGTCTCATCTGTAATTTTTTTGCTTGATCATTGTTTGGTACTGTTGGTCTGTGTAGTTATCTGTTGTCGTTGTTCATTGATTGTTGATGTTGGTCTGTGTAGTTACCTATAGAGTGATGATCCTACACGGTCTTGCAGTTTGTTTTTTTTTTTTTTCATTTTTGAATATTTGTGTATTGGTGTGTGGTTCTGTCTGGTTTGTTATTTGCTGATAGTCTGTGATTATTTTGTTTTGTGTTGTTTTTCTTTTGTGATTAGTTATCTGTTGATAACCTGTGTTTTCTTGTTGTTCATCTCTCAATGTTGTTAAAATTGTTCTATCCGTCTCTGGTATGATATGTTTGTTTTTTTAAATCTTTGTGCTCTCAAATCCTTAATTTTGAACTGTTTTTTCATGTTCCTTGCTAAATATTTTGTCCAATACGTTTGTTTTTAGGAGTAGTTCATCAGGCTTCTAGAAGTGTTGCCTGTAGTTAATGATTCATATTGTATAATCTGTAGGATTATTACATCTATGGAAATTTTGATAATACATACATATTCGTCACTAAAATATTGTCATAGTGAATATTCTGTTTGTTTTCGAGTTTCATTTTGTACATGTACCTTGTCTTCATAATTCATACTTTTCATCTTGCTGGCTGTTGTATAGATGTTTTGATTGGATTAATTCTATTATGTTTTTCCATTTTTATATGTGCCTAATTGTCTCAGCAAATGTTTGTTAGTTTTAGTGTCTAGTCTTATTTCTATCAATTTACTTGAAGTCTTCTTTCTTGAATTGTTCACCTGAAGTTTCTTGGTTAATTAAAAAATATGTTCTGAACCTTGGTTCTCATTTGTCGAGTGATTAATTCAATTGTTAGTAGGAGGAGTGTTATATGTTGAGTGTGATTCAAACTTCATACTTCAAACTCTTTAATATGTTCAATAAATTTGTACCCGTTTTCTTGTTTTATTGAGCCTTATGTCTTGGTAATAGTATATTGTATGTTCGTTGTATGGTTATATGGCCTTGTACTTCCGTTAAATTTAGACCTGCAAATGTTGTTGTTTTGTGTGGTGTGAATCTTTATCTTGGATCATGTGATTCAACTCTGTTTTTGGACTGTCAAAGTGTCTCCTGGGCATTGTCCGTATGTCTTATTGTATTTTGTTGTATGATTAGTCAAACCGTGTGGTTTGTGTGTTCTCTAATCTGTTGTTTTGCCAAGATTGTTCTTGATGTCTGATTGTCTATAGTCTTGTTTGTATGGTTAGTTGAGCTGTGTGGTTCATGTTTAACCGATGTTTTTTAGACAATATTAATTTGTATATGTTTGACAGCTTTCTATGTTCTCTCGTCTATTGAGATGTTTTTTTTTCAATCAGAGTTTGTTATTGCTGTTTGATGCTCTTGTTTGCAAGTCCTATCTTAGTTGTGAAAGTCGTGTGACTTTATGTTTATCAGATGTGTGATGTGTGTCTGATAGTGTTATGCAGTCATATGCTTATGTGATTTAGTATTTGTTGTGAAGTTGTAAAAAGCTTTTTTGTTTTATTCAAATTAGTCTTCGTGTTTTCACAAGTATTGTCTTTCGGTCTTTGTTCTGAATTATTTGAATCGTGTGATTCGTTGTTTTCAGTCTTTGCTCTGAGTTATGTTGTCTCGTGTGAGATATATTGTTCTGGTTACAAATTGTGTAATTTTGTGTTTAGTCAGGATTTGTGTGGGTGTGTCTTATAGTCATGGTTCTTGAATGTATGTGATGTTAGCCTTGTACTTTTTCCTCTTATGTAAGAGATGTGTTTCTGGTTGTGTATTATGCCAAAATCTGTGTAGGCTATCATCGTTGTCTGGTGTTCTTAGTCACAACAGTTTTATCTGTTTTGTTGACTGTCTGATATAGAAAATTCCTTGATTTGTTGTTTGTATTGGTGTTATGTTATTTCAAGGGATCTCATGTCTTATCTCGTCTTGGAACTTGATGATTTGTTGTTAGTCTTGTTTGTCTGAGTTGGGATTTTGGTTTGAAATCCTACCTTTTGATTTGTTTCTCTATGATGTCTGTGTATATGGCTCTGTTACAAGTGGTTAGGTTGTATTTTGCATTGTATGTTTTTTGGTAAATATTTGGTGTTAGCTGCAATTTGCTTGTTAAAGTGCCATATCATTTATATGAATCCTGTTATCCGTGAGAGGTCTTGTCGCTTTGAAATAAATCTGCATTTTGAGAAAGCAAGTTAGTGCTAGTATTATTGGACCTGAAAAGGTTCATACAGATATTCAGGTTGCAAATATTTTTACAAAGGGATTGAGGTTGAGTCGACATCAATTTCTTTGTGAGGAACTTGGTATTTTTGACATGATATCACCTGAATGAAGGGGGCATGTTGAAAATAATACATTGGGCTTTCATTCAGGATTGCACTTGTTGCTGGGCTTTTATTTATTGGGTTATATTTTAGCCTGGTTTGTTTGGGCTTAGAGTTGGTTTTAAGTTGTTACAGTTGTTAACAAAGAGGTTGTTTAAGTGGGACTGGTTAACTGGTTTTCATATTTGAATGAAGGGGGAATGTTAAAAGAATAAATATAAAATTCATTCAAATATTTCATATATGTTACGTTTTATTGTTCTAACCAGTTCTAATCTTTTTTTGTTAAGTTGTTATTCTGTTATAACAGATTGCAACTAATTGAGGGGCCTGATTGTAACTTTGGCTGGTTTTCATGTTTCTGGAGATAGTACGAGGGGCTTAGTGTAACATGGAGATATTTTTGGTATATAAGAGAAGTTCATCTTCTAGGGTTCGAGAACTTTCTCATTCTTGTTCGCACACCTTCAGACTTCTTTGTTCCTGTTATGAGTTGATCTGCGTCATTCACTCTCTTTCGAGTTGATGTTCATTCAAGTTTGTTCGTGATATGATGAAGACCTATTGAAGATTTGCATCATCATTTGTTCCGTCTGTATTGCTGATCCTGTGGATCTTTATAAATCAGGTTGTGTTGTTCATTTAAGTTATATTGTTCTGTATAATCAACTGATTGTTATCAGTTGATTACATATTTTGTATTGATTGATTTCTGATCTTACATTGTAAGATCTTTGGGAGGTAGGGAGTTTTTCTGGGTTGGATAAATAATAAAATTTCTATCATCGTTTTGTCGCTTCTTGGTTGTTCTGAGTTGTTGATTGTCTAGTATTGTTGTATTTTTCATACCATTTGACACTATAATTAGTAATTCGAACAAAGAAAACAAACATCGATACTGAATTGAAATTGCAAGTTAATAGATGAAACCTGAATTAATCTCTGAATTGTATGAGAACTGTCAGATAAATCTATTTGCGGGTTACACACAATGATTTATCGGATTAGACATAGATCACTCTTAATAGGAATCAGATTTGATGAATCTGTGATACTATATATATATAGTTAACGAAGAACCATGAATAGTAACTTTATTTTTAAAATAATATATAGCTTTTTACTATTTTTTATTTAATATATTATAATAGTTTATTATTACATTTACCTTTACCTTTAGTAACATGATTTTAATTTTTTTCTTTTTTCAAAACAATATATTTTCTTTACAACTTTTTTAATAAATCTTTTTTCATAGCTTTTTATTATTTTTTATTTAATATATTATAATAGTTTATTATTATATTTACTTTTAATAACATACTTTTTAATTTTTTCGTTTTTTAAAATTATATATTTCCTTTATCATTTCTTTAATAATTTTTTTCTTTTTTTAGAACATATATTAATTTATCAAATAATTTGATACTTCTTTAATAATTTATGTTTATAACTTTTTTTTTTCTAAAAACTTAACTACGTAGTTGTACTTGATTTTTTCTCTCGACATTCTATTATAATTTTTGTTAAAAACGAAGTTGTACTCAAAATAGAGTATTTATTCGGTATGATAAAACGGTACAATGACAAACTAAACCGTTCCAATGTTTTGGTTTTCTAAAATGCTTTATTTCCAAATCACGTTTGTTTTACATTATCATTTGCTCGGTTTTGCCGCAACGTGCGACGTAAAAGAAAGAGTAAATTGCTATTTTAGTCCCTGATGTTTGTCCTAAATTGCCATTTTAGTCCAAATAGTTTTTTTCTCCTGTGGGTCCCTGAGTTTTCCATTATGGCCATTTTGATCCACCCCTCTAACTCCATCCAAAAACCCTAGTCAAGTCAGAGGTATTCTGGTCACTTTATAATTATCTTTTGTATTTTGTCATTTTCATCCAAACCCTTTAATTAAAAAATACAACAAAATAGAAAAAGTAAACCAATATTACTTATTTAATGTGTGTGTTTTTTATAACATTAACTTTTTTCTTTTATTTATTTTTTTAATGTAAAATAGGCTTTGGACTAAAATGGCACGTTGAAAAGTATATAACAAAAATGCCAAAAATACATCTGGTTAAAACTGTGATTTTTAGACGGAGTTAGGCAAATGACAAAAAAATGAAAAACTCAAGTACTCAGAGGAGAAAAAAAAACTATTTGCACTAAAATGGTAATTTGAGACAAACCTCAAGACTAAAATAGGAATTTACTCTAAAAAAACTAGTTAAGATGAACGAAGAAAGTAACCGTAAGTTTTAATTTTGTTTTGTGCGTTCATGTCTTGCGATCAAGAAATACTACCGAAGTTCACATTAGACTCCATACGGCCTTCTTTATATATGTTAAATAATATATTTATTGGACTTTTCCTTTTAAAGCCGACATCTGCCAAAACGTAATGGGATTTTCTTTTAGACCCAAAACATCCATTATTGGCCCAAGAATACACATGGTAATGGACTTTTAATCTTACAATGAATAGACTACTAATTCTAATACAATTAGGCCCAAAATTAGTTATAGATTAAGCCCAACACAACCATTATTTGAATACTAAAATAAGTGTTAATTACAAGGCCCAAATAACAATCGTGTTAAACGAGCCTACACTCTTGCATCACCTAACTCAATTAATCACCTATTATCTCGATCGATAAGTTAATCCAGTACCCTAAAATCCGTTGATAACACTAAAATTACCAACATCTTACAACATACTATATAACTTCACTAATCAAATTGACACATAAAATTTAAAATGAAACATAAGGTGTGTAACACTCGTGATAGTTACTGTCAACACCATGGACAAATAGGTTTACATCTATCCTTGCCGACGCTTGTTTTAATATCCATAACAGAAAATTAATATCTAACCACTTATAGGCATAGGTGCTATGACGTTACTCAACCCTCGGTATGTAGTTTTCGTATAGAATTTTTTTAGGTATATACGTTTTCGATCCTTCGGTTTTATAATTTGATTAGTTATATACGTTTTCGACCCCCGATCTAGAATCTCAACCTTCACCACAGCCTTTTTTTTTTTCAAAAACTAACTATCCTTGTTTTGTTTTATAGTCGTATCGGGATTCTTCAACCGACAGTTTTGTTTTATTGTTAAGAGGTATTTATCCTTGTTTCTGGGCCTCTAAATTGTCATATGTAAAGTAATTAAAATGAATGTGATATGACTTCTAATATGATTTACGTACAACCGATCAATAATAATGAATATGCAACGACTTTAAGGCTCAATTAACTGGGGTGCTGATTTTATTAGGCTGGACCAACTTTTTTAGTTACTACTAGGTGTATAGACGGGTTAAATAATAAAAATAGTTTATTTGTAAATAAGACATGTACACATGCATGATAGTTATTCCACAAGCTTATAGTGTTTCACTTATTGGCTAACTTTCGTCCAATAGTGAAGGTTATCAAGTAATATATATATCATATCTTACTATTATTCAAAAATATTTGTCACTAGTCGATTCCCGTGACGGTGGTCATATCACTGTTGATCATTATTTCAACTAGTGACTGTGGTCGTATTACTGTTGATCGTTCTTTTAACTAGTGATTGTGGTCATAATATTGTTGATCATTCTTTCAACTAGTTACTGTGGTCGTATCACTGTTGATCATTCTTTCAACTAGTGATTGTGGTCATATCATTGTGGATCGTTCTCTCAACTAGTGACTGTGGTCCTATCACTGTTGAACGTTCTTTCAACTAGTTACTGTGGTCCTATCATTGTTGATCATTTTTTGAACTAGTAACTGTGGCCATATCACTGTTGATCGTTCTTTCAACTAGTGACGCGGAACTAGTAGTGTATACATTTATATATAAAGTATATACTATAAAACCCATGATATCACTTGGTCAAATATATTTTCTATGGCACAAAACAAATTAGCCCTGAAAATGAAATTTATCATTTTCTGTCAAACTACTAGTTGTAACTTTATTAAATATAATATATTAATTAACTAATTGTGATATTATTATTTAATATTTTTAACGTGACTAAGATTTAAAATATAATTTTCGATGTATATCCTAGTATATTAAAAATAAAATATATATTTGACATATATCGTTTAATTTTATTATGATATACATTAAGGTTTATATATTATACATATTAAGGTTTATAATATACTATTTTAAATATTAAATAACTCACGATGTATATCTTAATATACATTTATTAAATTTACTATAATGTCATTTAATTTTATTATGAAAATAGTATATAAATATACAATTGTATTAGTGACAATTACCTATAATGTATATCAAATAATGTATACTAATAGGGTTCTGAAAGCATTCTCACATACTGGCACTAATTTCAGAATATAATATAATTACTGTAATTATAACTGAAAACATTTATAGTTTTGCAAAGCATTTTAAATAATGTCACACAATAATGTGAGGAAAAGGAGAATTGTTCACTTTGTAAATGTAGGGTTTAACTAAAAGTCTCTTGGTAATAATCTTGGGTAATAAAATATACAATGCACTCGTGTTAGTGTAATAACCCAATTCAACTTTATCAATACATCACGAGATCAGAACCCCAACGTAGTTTACAAAGCATAGCCTTAATCAGGCAGCGCCTTGACATCCGTTGCTGGGTTCAAGATCGATCGGACAGGGTATCAAATCAATGACTAGGGTTTAAAAAACACTTAAAACATGGCAGAACTTTGAAAGATTTATGGGTGTAATACTAAAGAAAATAGAAGTAAAATAGAATAGTATAGAGGGCACGTAAGACAAAGAATGAAAAGAAGGTGAGGAGTTTGAATTTGAACTTAGTTTTAAATTTATTATTATAATTAATTCAGCTGCTTCACTTATTTATCGCTTATAACTTCTAAAATATGACGTTTTATAAAACGATAAATATTTCATTAGAACGAGAATATTTTTATCTACATTTTGATCTAAGTTTCATTAAAAATGGGGTAAGGTAAATTATAATGCATTTTTATTATTTTTTTATTAAACGTATCCTATGTTCTTCTAAATATCTCATATTTATAACAGTCAACTTACCTGTAATCTATCCGTTTAATAATATAAGTTTTTATATATTTTATTTTAATATAAAAAATGGAAATGCTACATGTGAACTTATGTTTAAACCATTTTACTTATGCTTTCGCTGTTCCCTTAAAATGTTGTTTTGAACTTAAAAGCTTTGGACATAAACTTTAATTGTCACTAATCGTATTGGTTTACTGAAACTATTTTACTATCGTTATAATTGTTCAATATGATTGGTGGCTTGATCCTGTTAAGTCACACGTCTTGTGGTAATACTCCGTGCGTGAAAATTTGAGGGTGTGACATTGATTGACAAAGCTAGGCAATCAGTCAAACGCTAGATGGCATGTGGCATACGCTTTAGTTTTTTTTATGCTTTTTTTTTGTGTGTGTGTGTGTGGGGGGTGGGGGGGGGGGGGTTGGAGAGGGGTCAATTTGATTTAGAATTTTTTACATAGCGTCTCTTTTATTTAATCAACGACCCTTTTTTTCATTTTGTTATGATTAAATTGTTTTTGTTTATTAGAAAAGAAAACTAATTTTCTATTATCGTTCTTTTCATTATTTTCTTTTACAAGCATTCATAATCATACAATTTCAGATCCAATTTGTTAATTTAACTATTTTCTTCCGGATTTATCTTCGCACAATGATACCATTCGACATAATATTATTAATGGTTTTAGATTTAGGTAAAACATGTGTTGATATCTTCTCTGACATATTTATTTTGGTAACTATATCGAGTGCCGGTATCATAACAAGCAGAATTGATACGATCGGAACACGCTACGTAGCACGGATATATCTACTAGTTGTTAATAAATCCCAATTTTGACACGGTTTGAAAACAACTATGAAAAGCACACCCAAGGAGCAAACTTTTGTCATAATGAAAAAAAAAAAGATTAAGCATTTTCCATTGTCAAGTACGATGCCCTAGTTGATCCTATGAATTGGTTTTGTCGTTTAATCTATGATTTTGAATATAGATACCTTCAATGCATCACATGCAATTTCTAGGAAACATGAAGTTTTTTTGTTGTTTGATTCAGAATTGATGATCTCTTTTGTGTTCTATGTATAAGTTGTATTGCATTGCATTCCATTCCATTCCATTGCAAGCTCATTCGAAAATGTATGTTCATAATGGTTTTCTTCTGAGATACTAATGAGGGTCACACGTTTATTTGCTAATCACATATTTCAATTGGTCAATTTCATGCATTTGTTGTTTGGATCTTGAATAGTGGTGATTTTAGCACACGTAGAGGGTGTTTAGGGTTGAGTTTTGAAGGAGATTTTTAGATTATTGAGTTTTGAAATCGTAAATAATCAGTTTTGAGTGTTTGGGTAAAAAAATTGATTATTTGCGTTTAGAAAGTTACAAAACACAGTTTTCCAAAAGCAGCTCCCCCCCCTACTGCAACAAAACGCAGTTTTCCAAAACTTGATTATTTGCGTTTAGCACTACTAGAAAAAAAAACCTTCAATGACACGCATTGCGCGTCATTAAAGGGTAGATATGACACACAAAAGAGTGTCAAGGAAGCCCCTGTCATTAATTGAAGATGACATGCATTTGTGTGTCATCCATTTATGACACACCTTAATGACACGTTTTAGTGACACACTTTAATGACACACCTTTATGACACGCTTTAATGACACGCCTTTATGACACACTTTAATGACACGCCTTAATGACACGTTTTAATGACACACCTTTATGACACGCTTTAATGACACACCTTAATGACACACATTTATGACACGCGTTGATGACACATTTTAATGACACGCGTTTATGACCCTTTAATGACAACATTTATGACACGCATTGCGTGTCACGGTTTTCATTGTTTAATTTTTTTTTTTAGAATTTCGAATTTTCTTTAGAGAACCAAAACAATATATAAATCTATTTTATGACAAAATACACAAAAACCAAAGCAATTCATTTCATAGTCATATGTCAAATATAATTCAAATATCTTAAGTTAACAAAACAAAAAAACTATTTGCCGTACATACTTCAACATCTAAACTAGTCACTTGAAAACAAACGTTGCCCCATAACTCGAACACCCTTCACGTATTCCATCAATATCCTCATCCGTGTATACCTCTTTTCCTTCCCCAACCTGAGAAAAATATTAAAGAACCTAAATACATACACTTTGATATGAAAAACAATTAATGACAAACAAATTTATAGAGTCTAAATACATGCACTTTGATATGATAAAAAAAGATGATATCCACACAATTATATTCTCATTCCACCCGGTTATTTAGTTATCTTTTCACCCAGTTTCTTTTATATGCAAATCAAACACACAAATCTCATCAAAATCCTCAAAATTATAAACTAAATTCACTGATCTAAAAAAAGTTTTGCAACTAATTAACTAACAAACTAATAATACTCCAAAAGTAATCATTTAAAAATAGTACTTACGTTGTCATTGGCTAGTATTTCAATTCCTTCTTCAACCACCTCTTTCATGAACTTCAACACATAATAGCCACATTCAGTACCTCCCGTCTGATATGGACACTACACAATTAAAGATTCCAATTCACTCGATGAAGTTAAAGCTACAATTTCAACACATGTACACTACACAAATAAAAATACTGATATGTTTCTTTCAATAAGAAATAAGTACTCACCTTAGCGTTAACCCAGTTGACACTTTGTATAGCATACAAGGCCATTGCCCTAAAAAATTAAGAAATATATCATAATAATATAATATAATTTTTCGATAATGTATATTACTTACGCATCAATAATTTGCCTCAACATCAGATTGATTGTGCTATTCCTTATAGAATCAAGATAATAGCAAGTATATGTTTTCATGTCCAAAACTGCCAACACCCAATGTCTTCTACAAAAACCAAAAACCAAACTAAGTCAAATAATATCAAGATAATAGTGTTTTTCTTTAGGGTCATTTACATATATCCCCCTACTAAGATCAATTATTGCATATTTACCCAACCCTTAAAATCAATTACATATTTCCCCTTTCTAAACCATATATATTACATATTTACCCATTTTATTAAAATTACTCTTATTAAATTACTATTTTACACTTAATGAACCTATTAACTAACTATTTACATATTTCCCTTTTCTAATACCATCAATCACTCTAATATTTCTCAGTTATTCTATTCGTTCTTCCAAAAAAATATCATTCATGTAAAAAAAAATCATATAAAGAGTCACCTTTTGCAAAAGAAAACACAATGCTACTTAAAAGCTAAATAACTGATAGTAACAATTTTGTTTAAATAAACTAAATAGCATAACACAATCACACATAAAAAAGAAGAAATTTAATTCAGATTAAAGTTAACTCTTGCATGCAAAATTAATACTACAAAGAATTTGCAAAGATACATCACAAAATAATGCCATGAAAGTATCTTAAACCAATTATGGTGTTATTGAAACAAAAACAAACTCATTAAACACCTGATGACTCCCTTTAAAAAATCTCTGGCCTTACTAGCGTCAAACTTTTAGACAAGCAAGACCGGTTTTAAAAAAAAATGCTCGTTTAGAAATATTGAGAATCAAAACTCAAAAGAGGAATTTTATTTTATTGATAACACACGCTTCTAATAACTATTGAGAGGTAAATAAAACTTGTTAATTTAGGCTATAGAAAAACTAAAACGAATCAAAGATGCAAACCAGAAAGCGTCTACTGGAATAGTAAGGAATATAAGGGTAACTGGGTAATTTAACTAAAAAATTGGGAAATATGTAATTGATTTACTGGATTGGGTAAATACGTTATTAAGCCTCTTAATAAGGGGATATATGTAAATATCCCTTTTCTTTATGAATGTCTTCTATGAAAACCAAATTAAGTCGAATAATATCAAGATAATAGTTTTTTTTTGTTATGAATAGTTATTTAAATGGAAAATCATACCCGGGATTGTAGGGCAATATGATGATGTCATTGTCCTTTCTTGTAGACAACCGATCTGCAACCACTCTACTTGCATCATCAATATGTTTGCGTTTTGATTTACGTTCACTTGGCGAGATTGCACTCGGGCTAACAAAACAAATACCATGATCAAGTTTTGGCCCATTCTTGATTTGCTCATACAAGAACCTGTCAACATACAAAAACTAAATCAATTAAATAAATTGTGTTTTATAAACAATTTTTGAAACTAAATTTAAGCACTTACATCATATAAGCAGTGATGACAGAACCAGTCAGCTCATCCAATGTAAAAATTGCTTCAAAATCATCCCAATTTAAATATGTGAAACTCTCGTACCCAAATAGATCATCCACACACTGCAGTTTTATAGAATCAACCTTTAAAACTTGTGCGTCAACCACCAATGCAGTCATTGTCAAAACTGCATTGTTTTCAACTCTTATCCTTGGCCTCCTTTGTGCTCTCGTCATCCCCTCTTTGCCTTCGTTCACTTGTACATTTTTTTTTTCATTTTCCACTTTAGGTTCTCTTTTTCGTTTTTTTTCTTTCTCACTTATTACTTCTTTTCCCGTGACCTTTTCCACTTGTACAATCTTTTGTTCAAGCTCTTTTTCGTTTTCCTCATTAGTTCCTCTTGGTTGTTTTATTTGTTTATTACTTTTTAAATCTTTCACGGGTTTTGTCTTTGGTTTCACCAACATTTTTTCCTGAAAAAAATATAAATTCTTTAAATTAGACCTCATATTTATATGCATTAAATCTATGAAATAATATTACCAAGTCAGAGCATTGAATGACTAGATGTCTTGGCCAACTCAGTATGTGCCCAATTGCATCTCCGACCTCCATAATGAACTCCTCTTCAAGTGGAACTGGTAGTAACGCTTCTCTATGTAAACATATTTCCAACATGACTTGAAGGAACTCCTCTTCATTTGTATCCATCAGTATAGTTCCTTTGGCGACTATGTTTGATGCATTTTCAACCGCAAGAAAACATGACATATCCTACAAATATATATATATATATATATATATATATATATATATATATATATATATATATATATATATATATAGGATGTTACTTCTTGTTGCCAAGACTTGCAATGAATTCTTATAGAACATAAAGAAATTATTTTAAAAAGAAACACTTTTACCCAAGACTTACAGGTGGTTCTTCATCTGGGTTGTCTTCAAGATCTTCATTGCCCCATTGGCAACTTTCGGCTTCTGACACATTGTTCACACCTCTTTTTAGTTTCTCTAATTCATCTTCAAGCTTGTTGAGTCGTTTATCATACTTCTTCTTCTCAGTGTCCATGTAATGCTTGACAGTATTGGGTAAATAAAAGTATTGTTGTGGAGTTACAAATTTGCCCATCCCGCGTACATGCCCACGTTGTTCATCAGTACCCAAGGCCTGGGTAAGCACATCATGTGTTCCACATGTGCCCTCTCCAGAATCTGATTCCTTAAGCTGGTCCTGAAATTGGACAAAAGATGTCTATTAATACACTATCTAACAAGTAGGTGATATAGTTACAGTGTTTCAATCATAGAGTATGTATGTGGAGCAGTGATGTCAATAGTATAATCAATGTCAAAGGCAGCAAAAGGTCAACTGTAAGTCAGTGGCAGTAATACCAGACAACAGAAGTAGGTCAACACTCAACAGTAAGTCATATGTAAGTCAGCAGTAAGTAAAAAATGTAAGTGAGCAATGGTAATTATGTTGAACCGAGTTGTTACTTGTTATAATTACGTTTATTGGAGAAGGATCAAATACAAACTACTTTGAACCAGAAAACTCTAAGAACTATTTAGATTTTGACAAATGGTACAACTTAAATAGTTTTAATAAGGGTATTTTTGTCATTCACAATATAAAAAAATATGAAAATTCCTAAATTCAGGCTATGAAAATAATACTTTGATTCCAGATTATCATTATCATTCCATTCCAGATACTACTTTCACGCAATTTGATTTATCATCCAGATTCACGAGAGGCATTTTTTTCCCTTTTATTCTTCTTCCATCAGGTTTCATTTTGTTTTCTACTGATATAATTATATTTGTGCTGATATCATTTTTAGTGTGCTCATATTATTTTGTTTGCGCTAATACCATTCAGTTTGTAATCAACACCCACAATCATCAAGTGTTGATATCATTTTGTTTGTGCTAATATCGATCATTTTCATTGTGCTAGTATCATGTTTTTTATTATGCTAGTATCATTTTGATTGTGCTAGTATTGTTATCTATGTAATCAAAACCCACAATCAGAAAATATAAAAAATACAGAGGACGAATAGAAAATAAAAAGGATTTAAGGTTTTTTTCTCTAAAAAATTATTGATTACTATATTCCAGCTTTTATGTAACTGATTAGCTACCACAAACCCAAACACCCCTTTATAGTTAGTCTTGGATAGGGATGAGCTCGGTACCAACCGGTATCGAAAATACTGGTACCGTACGGTACCGAATATACCCGGTACGGTACCGAATCCCCAAAAGTGGGTACCAGCATCGGTACTGAATATACCCGGTACCATACGGTACAGTTCGGTACCTGTATTTGAGGGTAAGTTTCACGAACAAAGTAACTACTGCCACAAATCAGCCTACTAAACTGACCAAATCAGCCTATATTATTCAACATTTAAACCTCATAGTGTAAGATCAAAGAAAGACTTACAATTCTATCAACTACCACTTGGACATCTGAGTCGAAACCTCCTATTTTCAGTTCTCTTGCTCGTTTCCACAACATTGCCCTATCAATCTCCTCTTCCTCCAGGCCGGTTTCTTGCATCTAAATTATCAAGAATAACAAAATTGAATTAACGTAAACAAATAAAAATGAATTATTGGGTTAATTGCATTCATACAATCTCAGTAGTGAGTCTAGCATATCCCTTTCTGCTCAAATGATGATTGTATTTATGATGTGCACGGACTTTCTTTGCCTTCTTACTTGTCTCCTGTGTTATAAACATTAAAATGTTTATATAATGTTAGATAAGACATGGACTACTAAACAAATACAAGCACCAAAAGTTTAAACAGACCTCCCATTGTTTTGAAGTTCTTTGTGATACAAATAGTTTCCAGTCTTCTTTTTTCAGGAACGGATAATTAAGAGGAGGATTAAGTAAATTTTTCTTCTCCTCAGGGTCATCTTTTTGTGTCTCAATGTAATCCCTGTATAGAGTATGTTTGAAGTTTCTCCACTTTGTCCCAATTGATTGAATAGTTTGCTTCCGGCTCTTTGGGTCAACCACAAAATGTGCCTGAAAATACAAAACAAACAATATATTCAAAAATAGGTTAACAATAGGGCTGCACATTTTGACCCGTACCCGTTTCGACCCGAACCCGTTTCGACAACCCGTTCTAACCCGAACCAAAACAACTTTTTTTTTCTGAATTGACCCGTTCTGACCCGCCACCCAACCCGACCCGACTCGCCCGTTCTGACCCGCTACCCAACTGACCCTACCTGACCCGAAACCCGTTCTGACCCGGACCCGTTTCGATCCGAACCAAAAAACCCTTTTTTATAATTGACCCGTTTTGACCCATGACCCGACCCGTTTGCCAGGTCTGTCTCTAATATTCTATATACATGCATATTCATACAAAACCGGTTAACACCATTACTAGAATGTAGTACTGATGCTCCTGTTGTAATTTTTTCAGAGAATGGTTCCTGTTGTGATACCCTTAACTCTTAGCACCTCATTTTGGTTTAGGGTCAAAATAATCAGACTTGGACTCAAGCAAAGATGGAAAACTGACGGTTGAAATAAGTAGAAGTTACCAAATGGCAATAATTACTTTAAATAAACATGATTAGGCTCCTTTTATCGCTAAATCTGGTTCCTAATTAAGAAGAGAGTTAATTACAAAGATAGTCCTGTGGTTTACCCAAAATATCACCTTTAGGTACTACCTTTTTTTTGTAACAGGTTCGGGTTATATGGTTTCAATTTTGTAACACTGTGGGGTATTAAGGCCAACTGATGTTAAAAATTCTGTAAAGTTTAAGTTAAATGACTGTTTTACCCTTAAATAACCAAATTAACCATATATGTAGATAAATCAAATTTAATTACAAGGACCACTTTTGTAAATTTTTAAACAAAATAACAACATAATGGTTCTTCAATTTCGTAAGAGTACAATCAGATTTTGGATGAAACTCCTATTCTTTTGCCAAATGGCAATGAATCTAATAGTTCTATTTCATGCATTATGGATGATCATATTTTAGCTTATACGTTTGATCATGATATCAAATAAAAATTTTATTATTGTTTTTCTCAAGAAAGCTCCAATGCTTCAGACTCTCCTCCCTGTCTATACAACAATAATATCCAGTTTTGTCCTTCTAATCCACCTATGGAGGGTGATAGTAGCAACTTCATGCCACCAAAGAAAATCCAGAAGATGCTCACTTTTATTAACGATGATGGATGATGATAGCGAAGAGACTTATCAAAATAAAGAAAAATATACTAACAAAAATAGTGGAAGAAGAAAATGTACAAAAAAAAAAAAAACAAAGCACGTGCAGCTCTGGTATTTTTCAGCTCGAAACCGAACAAAGCGCTGCATAAAGTCCGCAGCTCGTTAACTTCCAACCCAACCAAGAGAGTCCTTTTCCACTTCCAAGCATGAACTTGACCGTTAATTGGATCCTTTACCCGATCACTTTAAGTTTCTAAAATTTAACCATCGAACAACTCGAATGCTTCTCAAGAATTTAACCGAAGAATAATCGTAACTGAGAAAACTCGGGCTAGTAGAATCGCTGCTTAACCATCGAACAATTCGAATGCTTCTCAAGAATTTAACCGAAGAATAATCGTAACTGAGAAAACTCGGGCTAGTAGAATCGCTGCAACTGATCCCCAAAGCATCAATTTTCAGAGGCAATGTCAGAGTTTCGAACTCACAGTCGAAACGACGTCGTTATGAAGAACAAACTCATTTTGTGAAGATTTTGTAGCTTAATGTTAACGTATATTTTCTCAGTTTCAAATTCAAGGCGTTACCGCCGTCATTCTAGAAATGAACAGAGAAGACGGTGAAGAAGACGAAGGTCACGAACATGATCAAATTCACAACAATGACGGCAAAAATGACGAAAATGAAGAAATTAGTGTTACGGCAAATATGACGAAAACGAAGAAATTGTGAATGGTTTGAGCAACAACATTGTAGAAAAAGCAGTTGAAATTGAAGAACCATTCCTGTTGTTTATTTTGGTTAGTAATTTACAAAAGTGGTCCCTCTAATTAAATGTGATTTATCTACACATATGGTCCCTGTGGTTATTTAAGGGTAAAACAGTCATTTAACTCAAACTAAACAGAATTTTTAACGTCTGTTGGCCTTAATACCCCCAAAGTCTTACAAAATTGAAACCATAGAACCCGAATCCGTTAAAAAAAAGTTAGTACCTAAAAGGTGTTATTTTAGGTAATCCACAGGGACTATCTGTGTAATTAACTCTTAAGAAGATAGTTTAAAGTTAAGACTAGATGTTAGACTTACCATGACATATTGCCATAAGTCTTCCTTTGTTTCCTTACCAACTTTCGGCCAAGTGGTATAAGTTATGGGAATCATAGTTCTTGCTACCAATCCCTCAAAAGTAGAGAGTGCTACTGATTCCTTTCCAATTGGGACACCTTTTTTATTGTAGGTAATTATAAGTTTCCCTTTACTAGATTTTGACTTTATTGTTGGACCTCTTTGTGATTTGTTCTCTTCAGCATGATCCGAGTCAGAATTCGATTCCATGTCACAAAAAAAGAACCTGTTTCAACAAATAGACAATAAGTAGTTATAGCACGGTGTGAATCGAAATTAAGTAACAAATACACAATAACCAGTTACAAAATTAAGTAATAGAAACACAATAACATAACTAAGTAAAAAAGACAAATTCCATGCAATTTGCAATCTTCACCATGATCCGAATCAGAATTAAGTAATTAAAACATCAAATTAATCGCAAAATTCTTAAATTCAAACAGTTCAAACATAATTAATCACATCTAAGAACTGAAATAAAAACACAAAAACTACATATTTTATTATTCACGAAATAGTTTAAACTAATATGCCCTCGCCATCCACGCGCATACACGAAAAATCATCGTCAAGGTCTACTAAACCGGAGTACTGTGAAACATCAACAGTAGCATCAAATGCCAACATATCATCAATTTCACCACTTGCTCCATACTTGTACATCTTGTGTGGTGTGAAACCAACAATAGATAAATTCTCATCTTGTTGATCTTGAACATAAAAAACTTGTTTGGCTTGACTAGCTAATATGAAGCGGTCAGACTGGTGACCAAGCCTATCAAAGTTAACCACTGTGAATCCAAAATCATCCTTTTTTACTCCACGACTATCAGCCCAATCACACATGAAAACGGGAAGGGTAAACATGCGATAATCAAGATCCCATATCTCCTTTATACGACCAAAGTAAGTAACAGCGCCATAAACGGGATTGGAGTCCTTTGCACTAGCAATCTGCATAGCATGTGCAACTAAAGATACTCCACTACATTGAGTTGTTTTAGATTCATCTCGAGATGTTGTATGGAACCGATACTCATTTATGGCAAAACCACTATATTTAGCAACAGCAAAACTAGGCCCTTTGGCCAACCAACGAACAGTGTCACAAACATCTTCCGCATTAGCCAAACGTTTTTCAACCTATTGGAAATAGAATTAATGTAAATAAAAAAAAAATATTTAAAATATTGTAGTTCTAACAATCTTATTAAAAACAAACCTCGTTCTTAAGCCAACTAATAAATGTTCGACTGTGTTGGCCTTGTAACCATGTACTATTTCGAGAGGCACGTGGGTTGTGATTCTTCAATTCCAACATATGTTGCCTGGAATATAGTATAAGTTTAAAGAAGCATTATGTATCATATAAAGTACATAGAATATAGAGTTTAATGTAATTCTTACTCTATATACGGCTCCACACTAGCAGTGTTTCGTAATACATAAAGATGAGCTTGATCAAGTAACTTAGCATCCACGACCTCAATCGTAGCCCCCGATAAAGGCTTGCCTGTGCGGATTCTTTCATCAACATGTTCATAAGGATTGCCAATTGACTTCATGTTTTTCAAGTAGCCCGAGCAAAATTCTAAGGCTTCCTCTGCCACATAACATTCTGCAATGCAACCCTCGGGTCGATGATGATTTCGTACATACCCTTTGAGTGTTTTCATGTATCTCTCAAATGGATACATCCACCTAAAATGAACCGGGCCACATAACCTAACCTCTCTAACTAAATGCACCATCAAGTGAATCATGACATCGAAAAACGAAGGAGGAAAATACTTCTCTAATAAACACAAAGTCAGTACGATGTCACTTTGCAGCTTGCCTAGTTTACTAACATCAACAACTTTACTACACAACTTGTTGAAGAAATGACATAAGCTTATGATTGTTTTCCTCACTTTCTCATGTAACACCCCTTTGATTGCAAAAGGGAGAAGTTGTTGCATCAGTACATGACAATCATTAGACTTCAAGCCATTCATCTTTGAAACATCATCAGAGACGAGATTTTTGAAGTTGGAGCAATACCCATCAGGCACTTTTATGTTAGACAAGGTATCGTAAAATAAACGTTTCTCCGAGTAATTCAATGTGTAGCACGCAGGCGGAAGCAAAAGTCGATTCCCGTTTGGTTGAGGTTGTAATTCAGACTTAATGCCTAACTCCTCAAGATCTTGTCGTGCATTTAATCCATCCTTCGTCTTGTGGGGCAAATTCAACAATGTCCCGTAAACACTCTCACACACATTTTTTTCTATGTGCATAACATCTAACTGGTGACGAACAAGCAACTTCTTCCAATATTCAAGTTCAAAAAAAATTGACTTTTTATGCCACAATTTAGCTCTTTCATCACTACTTTCTTTTTCCTTCTTTGAAGTTTTCTTCTTTGGCGTTTCCTTCTTTGAAGTTTTCTTCTTTGGCTTTTCCTTCTTTAACGTTTTCTTCCTTGACGTTTCCTTCTTTGTCTTTTTCTTCTTACCCCATGTATTCTCAAACCCCATCAAAGAGTCGTAAATTTCTTCACCTGATAATGGGTTTTTTATAATATCGTTCTCTTGTTGATTGTTGAAATCTTTTTTTCTTTTACGAAAAGGATGTTCAAGTGGGAGAAATCTTCTATGGCCAAGAAAGCATACTTTTTTGGACTTTGGTAACCATTGTGAACAAGTATTCTCCGAACATATTGGACAAGCATAATAACCCTTCGTAACACACCCCGAAAGATTACCATATGCGGGAAAGTCATTTATAGTCCAGAGTAATATTGCTCTTAGATTGAAGAATTCTTTCTTATAAGCATCAAACGTTTTAACGCCAGTTTCCCATAAGAGTTTTAGATCTGCTATCAATGGTGCCAAGTAGACATCAATATTATTACCAGGTTGGTTTGGCCCTGATATCAATAGAGTCAACATCATGAATTTTCTTGACATACACAAATAAGATGGAAGATTATATGTTATTAGGATAACCGGCCAACAGCTATACGTGGAACTTAACGACTTGTGAGGATTGATACCATCAGCGGACAAGGCTAACCTAAGATTCCGATTTTCTTTTCCGGATTCTTTCCACGTGTTGTCAACAAGCTTCCAAGAGGGGGAATCACGAGGATGAGATAGCTTACCATTATTGACTGGACCTTGTGCATGCCAAGTTAAGTCATGTGCAATTTCTGGTGACGAAAACATTCTTTTAAATCTAGGGATGGGAGGAAAATACCACAAAACTTTTGAAGGCACGTTTTGGGTATTCTTCTTCCAACGAGATGTGCCACAAGATGGACATTGAGAAGCATCCTTATGTTCTTTCCAGAATAGAACACAATCGTTTTCACATGCATGAATCTTTTCATATTGTATACCTACTCCTTTTAGCAACTTCTTGGCCTCATATATCGAGGTAGGAATTGTATTGTTTGATGGTAAGATATCTTTTAGGACACCCAACAAAGCGTCGAAACTAGCATCAGACCAGCCAAATTGACCTTTCAAATGTTGAAATTTCAACAATCCACTAAGTGCATTATACTTTGAGCCAACGTAAAGTGGTTTATCACATTCCTCAAGAAGTGATTTCAATGAATCGGGTTCATTCTCTACATAATTGAAGGCATCATGTAGCATTTCCTTTGTATTAATAAAGTCGGGAGGTCTAGATTCATTAGGGCATCTAGAATCAAGCTTCGAAAGTTTTTCTCCATGAAAAGACCAGACCTTATAACTTTCATCGAAACCGTGGGCAAACAAATGATAACGCACATCATCAATAGAGCGGTGACACAAATTGATACAATTTACACAAGGACATGGAATAACATCCAATTGAGGATTATTACTTTGTGCAAACTCTAAAAACGCTTCCACGCCTTTGTCATATGCATTTGATAATCTATCGGACGAAATCCATGATTTATCCATGACCATTTGTCACTAGCTAGTTATTCACCATGACAAAAAACAAAATCAAACTTCAAACCTAATTTAATAACTTATAAAACAAAATACAAAATTTAGGTAACAAGTAAGAGCATAACAAACACAAAACTGCTAACAATTTAGGTGGCCCATTTAATGTTACTTTGTATATGCCGAATATCGCTAAGAAATTCTGATCCATATAGATACTCACAAGTCTACAAAAGCATGTCCTCCTAAGTCCTATCCAAGTGAAGGTTGGTATCCAATATCCATGCCCAACTTCAATTTCTGTCTTTCAGCTTTAGAAAGATGTTGAAATTGAAGAGGAAACCTATTTAATGCAAAAAAGTCAAAATTTTGATGACGTGCAGTCCACGTCAGCAAAAACTAATTGGGTTAACTTTTAGTTAGTGTGGGGTCGCTAAGGGAATACAGGTTAAAAGTTGGGACTGTCACAAAACATTTATTTACTTAGGACTGTTGCCGGCCAATATGTCAAAGTTTGGATTATTAAAATCCAAATTTTCCTAAAAAACAATTTGTCTGAAGCTATTTTGTTGTTTTTGTCCTGTTTAAGATAAAACACACCCGGATCAATTAATTCATATGTAAGTGGATTGAAAGTGCTAGCTCTATTACTCTTATATCTTCTCTAATATGCATTTTCAAAGGAACAACTTGCACGTGTGAAAGCTCAAAAGGAGGAAATCCGGAATCTTAGAGAAAAATTACTTTTGCAAGTGTCAAGGTATGTGTTGTCCTACTCTTTTTTTTTTCCTTTGGTATATTTGTTATTTGGTCTCATGCATAGATATGAGTGTTTTACAACTTTGGATTTGGTGATGATATCAGGAACGGCAATTGTGGAATGAAAAATGTACATTGGAAAATAAAATTTCCCAGCTACGATCGGTTTGTCCCATTTTTTTTTTTTAAATTACAAGCTTATCTTTTGGCTGGTATTTCCTTATGTTCATCTTTAATCTTAAATTTTTAATTAACAATGTTTTTAATCACAATGAGATCATTGATCATTAATTATTTAAAATAAATTTGGACAAGAATGTGTTTATGGGTCAGTCTAATGTAGAGGTGGCAAAATGGGTGGGTTGGATTGGGTTGGTTGTTGAGTTAGGATGGGCAATTTACAAAAAAAGGTAAGGATGAGTATGGTTAAAATGGGTTTGGGTCAGGATGGGTTCGGGTCAAGATGGGTTAAAAATGATCATTGTGTGCTATACTTACCAGTTACCACCAAGTACTGAAAACTGCATTTGCATCCATTTCATTCAGGAATCATTCTTGTCATCAATTTTCTTCAAATCAAACCTCTTTGATCCCATTGTATATAATCTGCAGTGTTCTTGAATGCAGCTTCAAGTCTTATAGTTTCGTATGGTTTTGTCATTTATAAGTGATGATCATTTCAAGTCTTGACATATGCATTCAAGATCAGTGCCGATGGTCATTCATAAGCGATCTTGTGTATTTAGGTTTTAATGTCACTTGTAGACGTGGCAAAATGGGCGGGTCTGGTCGGTTTAAAAGGGATTATTTTTGGTTTAAGTCAAAACGGGTCGCTTTGAAAGAAGGCATAAAATGGCTAAATTATCATAACTGTTAACGAAGATCATGTTCCGATCTCAACATCACGTTCAGAGCAACATCAAAAGGAGATTCAAACTCAACATCATAATGAAATTCACTTACAAATGGCAAAATCAAGTGCAGCAAGTTATAACAGATTATTATATAATCAAGTGCTGCAAAAAACTGTGTAACAATGAACATTCAAGTTGTTGAAATATAAGATATCATAACATCTTAAAGTTTCATTCAATTGGTGGATCACAATAGAGAACATAACCGCAAAAATATATGCAATCTAACACAAATATGCATTCAAAATTTGTATAACTGTAATGCAAATAACACATTTTCAATTAATCAAAGGAAAAAAAAAAGATTACTGAATCTGAACTGAAACAGTATCCATCGTATTTTAACAACGTCAGAATTTCATGCTTCTTCAGACATGTGATTAACAGAAACCCGTGATTTCATGCCGCCGGTGAAGACCAAGAAATCAAAAGTGGAAATTGGGTAATTCGGGAAGAAGACGATGAGAAGTGATCTGAAAAGAGAAGCGATTGGAATGGTAAATTGGTAACCTAAACCTTGGCCGACGTTGATGAAGAAGACCTAATTCAGTCAGTCGATTGGGATAGGTAATTACACCCATCCTAACCCACTCT
Source organism: Helianthus tuberosus (assembly GCA_030545235.1). Taxonomy (NCBI): domain Eukaryota; kingdom Viridiplantae; phylum Streptophyta; class Magnoliopsida; order Asterales; family Asteraceae; genus Helianthus; species Helianthus tuberosus. The sequence continues at coordinate 74,780,903 of CM060416.1, read as the reverse complement.
CTTATTTTGTTTGACCCATCCTGACCCGTGAATGTTACTCCCCGACTCACATCCAACCCATTTGAACCCACTACTAGTTTTTATAATAATTAATTTGTACATGTGATTTTAGATGTTTTATGCATTAAAACTTCCCTATGTGTGCATATAATTTGAAGTTCGTCAAATAAGAGTAACATCCATCAACAATGCAAACTCAAGTGGCACTATAACTTCAACACATGCTTCAAGATCAAAATTGTGAGGTATTCTATGAAATTATGATGGTATAAACTTTCTCCAAATATACTTTTGTATAATTATCAAAACCCTAACTAACATATTATCAGACATATTCTGCATTACAAAAACCCTAGCTACAGATTTGAAGCAGATGATGTAAACTATTAATGGATTAAACTCGCAATTCACAAACACTAAAAAATAAAACTCGCAATTCATAAGCAGATGATGTAAACAGATGAAATTTACCGGCGGTTGTTTTCCGGCGGTTGCAGTGGTGAAGCGATTCGTTGTTTTCCGGCGGTTGCAGTGGTGAAGCAGCCTGGCGTTCGAAGATCAATTGTGATGGATTTAGTGTTTTAACTGAGATGGTGATGGATTTAGTTTTAGAGAGAATTTCGGGAAGTGGGTGTGGGAGTTAATAGAAAAGACTGAATTTTTAAATTAATGAATTATTTTTTATTTTAGAGGGGCGGGAATTATAAGACCGTGGGGTACGGTGGGGCTTGGGTTGGGTTTGGGTTGGGGCATGGGTTGACCCCTGGAATTGGACCCCCCCACCGCCTAGTGACGTGTCCACGGGGTATGGTGGGGCATGGGTTGGGCTTGGGTTGGGTGCACCGCGTGACAGATTATTAAAAAAAATTACAAAAAAAATATAAAATTCACACAACATTTATAAAAAAAACCTAAAAATTTTAAAAATTACATAATCCTAAAAATTACAAAATCCTAAAAATTACATAATCCTAAAAATTACATAATTCCTAAAAATTACAAAATAAAAAACCAAGAGCGTCAGGTAAATTTCAAAAAGGTCGATCTTGTCGAACGCCTTTCGCTCCTTGCCTCGAAACTCTATGTTCGCCACCGCCACCCGGTCCTCGTGGCTTAACTCGCCGCTCGGAACGGCTTCGTAGTAAGCCTTGAAACGCTCGAGCTTGAGTCGTAGCTCGCGCCATTTATGTTGGCACGCGTTGAGGTTGTGGCGGTCGTTACCGACGTTATGTCGGTAGGTTGCGAATGCTTCCGGCCAATATTTTGTTTGGCCCGGTGGCCGCCCCTTCATAGCGTCAACGACGCTTGTGACGAGAGCCAATTCTTCCTCGTGGTCCAGGATGCCATGTTCTTCGGGTTGGGGTAGCGGGTTCGTGGGATGAAGTGGGTAGCCGGTGGGGTAGCGGGGGATAGCGACGGTTTGGGATGGACCACCCGGTGGGGTTTGGGGTTATTTATAGGGGTTGTTGGGGTTGGGGTGACCGCTTGGCTTGGCCAAACGGTTTGAATTTAAAATTCAAACTTTTCAAATGGCCCGCTATGACATGGCGGGGTCAGCGAATAGGAGGCCGCCAGCTAGGATGTCAAGACCGCCCCACGCCGGGCTTGAAACCCAAGCTCCAAGGGCCACGCCCCAACCCAAGCCCACCCGGGGTGGTGGCTTGGGCGTTTTCCCCCAACCCACGCCCAAACCCCCGCCCCATACCCCACAGTCTAAAAAGGGGGTGTTCTTTGGGCAGGGATGGCAATGGGTCGGGTATTGGTAATTTCATACCCATACCCGGTTATAAAATCGTGTTTCGTATCCGACCCAATATCTGTGGGGTATTTGTCGGGTAATTACCCGTCGGGTATCGGGTATACTCATTAGTTTGTTAAAAGATATACGTTGAGATTTTCAAATCCATTTTTTACTATTATAATTATTATATAATTTTATTTACACAACAACTATTATAAATTAAAAATGTATATTACATACATATAAGTTTTATTATGAATTAATAATAATTTTATAATACTTATACCTTATATGTATACCCGTCCGGCTCAGGTATTTTTGTCATCCCTATCTTTGGGTTTGGTTCTCAGGTTTCGGATTTTTTAGTCTAGATGTTTTAACTGATAACCGAACCATACTAGATTCGGGTAGATGTTTCTCGGGTTAGTTCAGTTCAGGTTTCACCGGGTCGGGTTTCTTGGGTATCTGGATTTATTCCATCTGTATTAGAATAATCTACCGTTGCATGAATGGTTAAATCTTGAATAATAATAACACTGTACATAAATAAAAAAAGTTTCTTATTAGATACCGTGTTAGAGATTTAAAACAAAAAATCTTAGACTGGCTGACAGGTTGACCTGCTACAAACTGGATGAACAAACCACAAAAGTGAGTTGATCAATCGGTACAAAAGTCTAGTTTAGCGTTATCAGTCATAAAAGTCTGGTTCCACCACTGGTCAAGGTGGTGCAGCGGTAGAGTGTGTTGTGGTGTGAGAGAGAGCCATTGTTGTGTGCATATTTGGTGTAGAGATGTGCATAATAACCGGTTCCAAACCCGACCCGGTAGACTCGACCAGGAACCGGTTCCAGTTCCTACCCGGTGTAAAGAAGAACCGATTCTGGGTTTAAAAAACCCGTTGGTTCGTACCCGGTTCCACATTTTATAAAAAAATAGAGTCGTACCCAGTTCCTTCCCGGAACCGGTTCCTCCAAAAACACAAAGAACTGGCAGGATTAAAATAAAACCGATTACATTAAAAGTTAAAACCAAACATTACCTACCTACCATATATTAAAACCAAACATCATACCTAAACATCATAACTAACCATAAGATTAACATAAAACACACTCAAACCAACATCACATAAATACACTAAATCTTCGAAGAACTGGTTTCGGATGATTCACCGCCTTCACTTTTCTTCATTGTAACCTTTGTCACCGGACAATGACGGTCGGTGTGTTTTTTAAGGGTCGAGTTCGTCGTAGCCTTTATGAACTTCCCACAACCTTTGCAACGTGCCATTTCATGGCTATCAGACATCAGGCACAGATCAAAGTGCTTCCAGACTTGTGGGTTTCTTTTGGTTTCCAAAACCATGACCACTTCATCGTTGCATGCCATAACCGATTTGAGGGGTAACTTGAAGGTTGAAACCGATTTGAGCGGGACTAAGTTTTGGTTGAAGGTGATATGCTTATAAATACTTGAAACTAATTCTAAAGTTTTAATGGCAATTAATCGATTCCAACGGATATAAAGCCGTTAGGAATCGATTCCGGCAGCTTTATTGCAACTTTTTCTGGAAGATACCCGGAGGAACCGGTTCCTCAGAGGAACCGGTTACAATATACCCGGACCGGTTAGGAACAGTTCCGGTAATTTTGGTTTGAAACCGGGTACTAACCGGAACCGGCTCCTAGAAGAATCGGTTCCGGTCAAACTCAGTCAATAACCGGGTACGGTAACCAGTTCCGAATATACAAAAAACCCGATTTGCCCATCTCTAATTTGGTGTGAAGGGAAAATGCCCGCTAAAAGTCAAGGAGAGACTTTTACTCCTTCTTTATTCAGGGATAAACCCTATCCATTTGATTAGTTAAGGAAGGAAAGGCCCATATCACTTGAAAGGCCCGAGTTCCAGATTAAGGCCTTTAGCAGCGACTTTCCTTTGTCGCTGCTGAAAGTGTTGCCACTATAACTTAAATTTATTGTAGTGATACATAAATTGACCATGCATATTCAGTTTATCACAACGTGCCCGCATAGAATCTCGTTTTTCCACCTCCCAACTCTCAAATTACTTAGAATATATTGGGATTTGAAATGCTGATCTAATAGTTTTTCGGGTATTTCGGGTGAACCCAAAACACCAAATCATATAAGTTCAATCGGGTTATGGTTTCACCCTTCATTGGGCTCAGGTATTATAGTTTTTCAGGTCGGGTGATGTTGGGTTCGGGTTTTGGACCCATAAATTTATAAGATAACACAGAATGATGACACACATATTTCATTATGGTTTTTAAATGATGACACACAAATATAGTGTCATAAAAATTATATGATGACACACAACAATGACACACATATTTCAATATGATTTTTAATCACAGTTAAACGATGACACACAAATATAGTGTCATAAAAATTATAAGATGTCACACAACGATGACACACATATTTCAATGTGTTTTGTTTTTTTTAAATGACATTTAAACGATGACACACAAATATAAGTGTCATAAAATATTCAGATTTTACCAACGATGACATTTTTTTATGACACACGTGTTTACGTGTCATAAGATTAGTGTGTGTCATTGTTCATGTTTAACCGATGTTTTTTAGACAATATTAATTTGTATATGTTTGACAGCTTTCTATGTTCTCTCGTCTATTGAGATGTTTTTTTTTCAATCAGAGTTTGTTATTGCTGTTTGATGCTCTTGTTTGCAAGTCCTATCTTAGTTGTGAAAGTCGTGTGACTTTATGTTTATCAGATGTGTGATGTGTGTCTGATAGTGTTATGCAGTCATATGATTATGTGATTTAGTATTTGTTGTGAAGTTGTAAAAAGCTTTTTTGTTTTATTCAAATTAGTCTTCGTGTTTTCACAAGTATTGTCTTTCGGTCTTTGTTCTGAATTATTTGAATCGTGTGATTCGTTGTTTTCAGTCTTTGCTCTGAGTTATGTTTTCTCGTGTGAGATATATTGTTCTGGTTACAAATTGTGTAATTTTGTGTTTAGTCAGGATTTGTGTGGGTGTGTCTTATAGTCATGGTTCTTGAATGTATGTGATGTTAGCCTTGTACTTTTTCCTCTTATGTAAGAGATGTGTTTCTGGTTGTGTATTATGCCAAAATCTGTGTAGGCTATCATCGTTGTCTGGTGTTCTTAGTCACAACAGTTTTATCTGTTTTGTTGACTGTCTGATATAGAAAATTCCTTGATTTGTTGTTTGTATTGGTGTTATGTTATTTCAAGGGATCTCATGTCTTATCTCGTCTTGGAACTTGATGATTTGTTGTTTGTCTTGTTTGTCTGAGTTGGGATTTTGGTTTGAAATCCTACCTTTTGATTTGTTTCTCTATGATGTCTGTGTATATGGCTCTGTTACAAGTGGTTAGGTTGTATTTTGCATTGTATGTTTTTTGGTAAATATTTGGTGTTAGCTGCAATTTGCTTGTTAAAGTGCCATATCATTTATATGAATCCTGTTATCCGTGAGAGGTCTTGTCGCTTTGAAATAAATCTGCATTTTGAGAAAGCAAGTTAGTGCTAGTATTATTGGACCTGAAAAGGTTCATACAGATATTCAGGTTGCAAATATTTTTACAAAGGGATTGAGGTTGAGTCGACATCAATTTCTTTGTGAGGAACTTGGTATTTTTGACATGATATCACCTGAATGAAGGGGGCATGTTGAAAATAATACATTGGGCTTTCATTCAGGATTGCACTTGTTGCTGGGCTTTTATTTATTGGGTTATATTTTAGCCTGGTTTGTTTGGGCTTAGAGTTGGTTTTAAGTTGTTACAGCTGTTAACAAAGAGGTTGTTTAAGTGGGACTGGTTAACTGGTTTTCATATTTGAATGAAGGGGGAATGTTAAAAGAATAAATATAAAATTCATTCAAATATTTCATATATGTTACGTTTTATTGTTCTAACCAGTTCTAATCTTTTTTTGTTAAGTTGTTATTCTGTTATAACAGGTTGCAACTAATTGAGGGGCCTGATTGTAACTTTGGCTGGTTTTCATGTTTCTGGAGATAGTACGAGGGGCTTAGTGTAACATGGAGATATTTTTGGTATATAAGAGAAGTTCATCTTCTAGGGTTCGAGAACTTTCTCATTCTTGTTCGCACACCTTCAGACTTCTTTGTTCCTGTTATGAGTTGATATGCGTCATTCACTCTCTTTCGAGTTGATGTTCATTCAAGTTTGTTCGTGATATGATGAAGACCTATTGAAGATTTGCATCATCATTTGTTCCGTCTGTATTGCTGATCCTGTGGATCTTTATAAATCAGGTTGTGTTGTTCATTTAAGTTATATTGTTCTGTATAATCAACTGGTTGTTATCAGTTGATTACATATTTTGTATTGATTGATTTCTGATCTTACATTGTAAGATCTTTGGGAGGTAGGGAGTTTTTCTGGGTTGGATAAATAATAAAATTTCTATCATCGTTTTGTCGCTTCTTGGTTGTTCTGAGTTGTTGATTGTCTAGTATTGTTGTATTTTTCATACCATTTGACACTATAATTAGTAATTCGAACAAAGAAAACAAACATCGATACTGAATTGAAATTGCAAGTTAATAGATGAAACCTGGATTAATCTCTGAATTGTATGAGAACTGTCAGATAAATCTATTTGCGGGTTACACACAATGATTTATCGGATTAGACATAGATCACTCTTAATAGGAATCAGATTTGATGAATCTGTGATACTATATATATATAGTTAACGAAGAACCATGAATAGTAACTTTATTTTTAAAATAATATATAGCTTTTTACTATTTTTTATTTAATATATTATAATAGTTTATTATTACATTTACCTTTACCTTTAGTAACATGATTTTAATTTTTTTCTTTTTTCAAAACAATATATTTTCTTTACAACTTTTTTAATAAATCTTTTTTCATAGCTTTTTATTATTTTTTATTTAATATATTATAATAGTTTATTATTATATTTACTTTTAATAACATACTTTTTAATTTTTTCGTTTTTTAAAATTATATATTTCCTTTATCATTTCTTTAATAATTTTTTTCTTTTTTTAGAACATATATTAATTTATCAAATAATTTGATACTTCTTTAATAATTTATGTTTATAACTTTTTTTTTTCTAAAAACTTAACTACGTAGTTGTACTTGATTTTTTCTCTCGACATTCTATTATAATTTTTGTTAAAAACGAAGTTGTACTCAAAATAGAGTATTTATTCGGTATGATAAAACGGTACAATGACAAACTAAACCGTTCCAATGTTTTGGTTTTCTAAAATGCTTTATTTCCAAATCACGTTTGTTTTACATTATCATTTGCTCGGTTTTGCCGCAACGTGCGACGTAAAAGAAAGAGTAAATTGCTATTTTAGTCCCTGATGTTTGTCCCAAATTGCCATTTTAGTCCAAATAGTTTTTTTCTCCTGTGGGTCCCTGAGTTTTCCATTATGGCCATTTTGATCCACCCCTCTAACTCCATCCAAAAACCCTAGTCAAGTCAGAGGTATTCTGGTCACTTTATAATTATCTTTTGTATTTTGTCATTTTCATCCAAACCCTTTAATTAAAAAATACAACAAAATTGAAAAAGTAAACCAATATTACTTATTTAATGTGTGTGTTTTTTATAACATTAACTTTTTTCTTTTATTTATTTTTTTAATGTAAAATAGGCTTTGGACTAAAATGGCACGTTGAAAAGTATATAACAAAAATGCCAAAAATACATCTGGTTAAAACTGTGATTTTTAGACGGAGTTAGGCAAATGACAAAAAAATGAAAAACTCAAGTACCCAGAGGAGAAAAAAAACTATTTGCACTAAAATGGTAATTTGAGACAAACCTCAAGACTAAAATAGGAATTTACTCTAAAAAAACTAGTTAAGATGAACGAAGAAAGTAACCGTAAGTTTTAATTTTGTTTTGTGCGTTCATGTCTTGCGATCAAGAAATACTACCGAAGTTCACATTAGACTCCATACGGCCTTCTTTATATATGTTAAATAATATATTTATTGGACTTTTCCTTTTAAAGCCGACATCTGCCAAAACGTAATGGGATTTTCTTTTAGACCCAAAACATCCATTATTGGCCCAAGAATACACATGGTAATGGACTTTTAATCTTACAATGAATAGACTACTAATTCTAATACAATTAGGCCCAAAATTAGTTATAGATTAAGCCCAACACAACCATTATTTGAATACTAAAATAAGTGTTAATTACAAGGCCCAAATAACAATCGTGTTAAACGAGCCTACACTCTTGCATCACCTAACTCAATTAATCACCTATTATCTCGATCGATAAGTTAATCCAGTACCCTAAAATCCGTTGATAACACTAAAATTACCAACATCTTACAACATACTATATAACTTCACTAATCAAATTGACACATAAAATTTAAAATGAAACATAAGGTGTGTAACACTCGTGATAGTTACTGTCAACACCATGGACAAATAGGTTTACATCTATCCTTGCCGACGCTTGTTTTAATATCCATAACAGAAAATTAATATCTAACCACTTATAGGCATAGGTGCTATGACGTTACTCAACCCTCGGTATGTAGTTTTCGTATAGAATTTTTTTAGGTATATACGTTTTCGATCCTTCGGTTTTATAATTTGATTAGTTATATACGTTTTCGACCCCCGATCTAGAATCTCAACCTTCACCACAGCCTTTTTTTTTTCAAAAACTAACTATCCTTGTTTTGTTTTATAGTCGTATCGGGATTCTTCAACCGACAGTTTTGTTTTATTGTTAAGAGGTATTTATCCTTGTTTCTGGGCCTCTAAATTGTCATATGTAAAGTAATTAAAATGAATGTGATATGACTTCTAATATGATTTACGTACAACCGATCAATAATAATGAATATGCAACGACTTTAAGGCTCAATTAACTGGGGTGCTGATTTTATTAGGCTGGACCAACTTTTTTAGTTACTACTAGGTGTATAGACGGGTTAAATAATAAAAATAGTTTATTTGTAAATAAGACATGTACACATGCATGATAGTTATTCCACAAGCTTATAGTGTTTCACTTATTGGCTAACTTTCGTCCAATAGTGAAGGTTATCAAGTAATATATATATCATATCTTACTATTATTCAAAAATATTTGTCACTAGTCGATTCCCGTGACGGTGGTCATATCACTGTTGATCATTATTTCAACTAGTGACTGTGGTCGTATTACTGTTGATCGTTCTTTTAACTAGTGATTGTGGTCATAATATTGTTGATCATTCTTTCAACTAGTTACTGTGGTCGTATCACTGTTGATCATTCTTTCAACTAGTGATTGTGGTCATATCACTGTTGATCGTTCTCTCAACTAGTGACTGTGGTCCTATCACTGTTGAACGTTCTTTCAACTAGTTACTGTGGTCCTATCATTGTTGATCATTTTTTGAACTAGTAACTGTGGCCATATCACTGTTGATCGTTCTTTCAACTAGTGACGCGGAACTAGTAGTGTATACATTTATATATAAAGTATATACTATAAAACCCATGATATCACTTGGTCAAATATATTTTCTATGACACAAAACAAATTAGCCCTGAAAATGAAATTTATCATTTTCTGTCAAACTACTAGTTGTAACTTTATTAAATATAATATATTAATTAACTAATTGTGATATTATTATTTAATATTTTTAACGTGACTAAGATTTAAAATATAATTTTCGATGTATATCCTAGTATATTAAAAATAAAATATATATTTGACATATATCGTTTAATTTTATTATGATATACATTAAGGTTTATATATTATACATATTAAGGTTTATAATATACTATTTTAAATATTAAATAACTCACGATGTATATCTTAATATACATTTATTAAATTTACTATAATGTCATTTAATTTTATTATGAAAATAGTATATAAATATACAATTGTATTAGTGACAATTACCTATAATGTATATCAAATAATGTATACTAATAGGGTTCTGAAAGCATTCTCACATACTGGCACTAATTTCAGAATATAATATAATTACTGTAATTATAACTGAAAACATTTATAGTTTTGCAAAGCATTTTAAATAATGTCACACAATAATGTGAGGAAAAGGAGAATTGTTCACTTTGTAAATGTAGGGTTTAACTAAAAGTCTCTTGGTAATAATCTTGGGTAATAAAATATACAATGCACTCGTGTTAGTGTAATAACCCAATTCAACTTTATCAATACATCACGAGATCAGAACCCCAACGTAGTTTACAAAGCATAGCCTTAATCAGGCAGCGCCTTGACATCCGTTGCTGGGTTCAAGATCGATCGGACAGGGTATCAAATCAATGACTAGGGTTTAAAAAACACTTAAAACATGACAGAACTTTGAAAGATTTATGGGTGTAATACTAAAGAAAATAGAAGTAAAATAGAATAGTATAGAGGGCACGTAAGACAAAGAATGAAAAGAAGGTGAGGAGTTTGAATTTGAACTTAGTTTTAAATTTATTATTATAATTAATTCAGCTGCTTCACTTATTTATCGCTTATAACTTCTAAAATATGACGTTTTATAAAACGATAAATATTTCATTAGAACGAGAATATTTTTATCTACATTTTGATCTAAGTTTCATTAAAAATGGGGTAAGGTAAATTATAATGCATTTTTATTTTTTTTTTATTAAACGTATCCTATGTTCTTCTAAATATCTCATATTTATAACAGTCAACTTACCTGTAATCTATCCGTTTAATAATATAAGTTTTTATATATTTTATTTTAATATAAAAAATGGAAATGCTACATGTGAACTTATGTTTAAACCATTTTACTTATGCTTTCGCTGTTCCCTTAAAATGTTGTTTTGAACTTAAAAGCTTTGGACATAAACTTTAATTGTCACTAATCGTATTGGTTTACTGAAACTATTTTACTATCGTTATAATTGTTCAATATGATTGGTGGCTTGATCCTGTTAAGTCACACGTCTTGTGGTAATACTCCGTGCGTGAAAATTTGAGGGTGTGACATTGATTGACAAAGCTAGGCAATCAGTCAAACGCTAGATGGCATGTGGCATACGCTTTAGTTTTTTTATGCTTTTTTTTTGTGTGTGTGTGTGTGGGGGGTGGGGGGGGGGGGGGGGGGGGGTTGGAGAGGGGTCAATTTGATTTAGAATTTTTTACATAGCGTCTCTTTTATTTAATCAACGACCCTTTTTTTCATTTTGTTATGATTAAATTGTTTTTGTTTATTAGAAAAGAAAACTAATTTTCTATTATCGTTCTTTTCATTATTTTCTTTTACAAGCATTCATAATCATACAATTTCAGATCCAATTTGTTAATTTAACTATTTTCTTCCGGATTTATCTTCGCACAATGATACCATTCGACATAATATTATTAATGGTTTTAGATTTAGGTAAAACATGTGTTGATATCTTCTCTGACATATTTATTTTGGTAACTATATCGAGTGCCGGTATCATAACAAGCAGAATTGATACGATCGGAACACGCTACGTAGCACGGATATATCTACTAGTTGTTAATAAATCCCAATTTTGACACGGTTTGAAAACAACTATGAAAAGCACACCCAAGGAGCAAACTTTTGTCATAATGAAAAAAAAAAGATTAAGCATTTTCCATTGTCAAGTACGATGCCCTAGTTGATCCTATGAATTGGTTTTGTCGTTTAATCTATGATTTTGAATATAGATACCTTCAATGCATCACATGCAATTTCTAGGAAACATGAAGTTTTTTTGTTGTTTGATTCAGAATTGATGATCTCTTTTGTGTTCTATGTATAAGCTGTATTGCATTGCATTCCATTCCATTCCATTGCAAGCTCATTCGAAAATGTATGTTCATAATGGTTTTCTTCTGAGATACTAACGAGGGTCACACGTTTATTTGCTAATCACATATTTCAATTGGTCAATTTCATGCATTTGTTGTTTGGATCTTGAATAGTGGTGATTTTAGCACACGTAGAGGGTGTTTAGGGTTGAGTTTTGAAGGAGATTTTTAGATTATTGAGTTTTGAAATCGTAAATAATCAGTTTTGAGTGTTTGGGTAAAAAAATTAAAAAAAATTGATTATTTGCGTTTAGAAAGTTACAAAACACAGTTTTCCAAAAGCAGCTCCCCCCCCCCTACTGCAACAAAACGCAGTTTTCCAAAACTTGATTATTTGCGTTTAGCACTACTAGAAAAAAAAACCTTCAATGACACGCATTGCGCGTCATTAAAGGGTAGATATGACACACAAAAGAGTGTCAAGGAAGCCCCTGTCATTAATTGAAGATGACATGCATTTGTGTGTCATCCATTTATGACACACCTTAATGACACGTTTTAGTGACACACTTTAATGACACACCTTTATGACACGCTTTAATGACACGCCTTTATGACACACTTTAATGACACGCCTTAATGACACGTTTTAATGACACACCTTTATGACACGCTTTAATGACACACCTTAATGACACACATTTATGACACGCGTTGATGACACATTTTAATGACACGCGTTTATGACCCTTTAATGACAACATTTATGACACGCATTGCGTGTCACGGTTTTCATTGTTTAATTTTTTTTTTTAGAATTTCGAATTTTCTTTAGAGAACCAAAACAATATATAAATCTATTTTATGACAAAATACACAAAAACCAAAGCAATTCATTTCATAGTCATATGTCAAATATAATTCAAATATCTTAAGTTAACAAAACAAAAAAACTATTTGCCGTACATACTTCAACATCTAAACTAGTCACTTGAAAACAAACGTTGCCCCATAACTCGAACACCCTTCACGTATTCCATCAATATCCTCATCCGTATATACCTCTTTTCCTTCCCCAACCTGAGAAAAATATTAAAGAACCTAAATACATACACTTTGATATGAAAAACAATTAATGACAAACAAATTTATAGAGTCTAAATACATGCACTTTGATATGATAAAAAAAGATGATATCCACACAATTATATTCTCATTCCACCCGGTTATTTAGTTATCTTTTCACCCAGTTTCTTTTATATGCAAATCAAACACACAAATCTCATCAAAATCCTCAAAATTATAAACTAAATTCACTGATCTAAAAAAAGTTTTGCAACTAATTAACTAACAAACTAATAATACTCCAAAAGTAATCATTTAAAAATAGTACTTACGTTGTCATTGGCTAGTATTTCAATTCCTTCTTCAACCACCTCTTTCATGAACTTCAACACATAATAGCCACATTCAGTACCTCCCGTCTGATATGGACACTACACAATTAAAGATTCCAATTCACTCGATGAAGTTAAAGCTACAATTTCAACACATGTACACTACACAAATAAAAATACTGATATGTTTCTTTCAATAAGAAATAAGTACTCACCTTAGCGTTAACCCAGTTGACACTTTGTATAGCATACAAGGCCATTGCCCTAAAAAATTAAGAAATATATCATAATAATATAATATAATTTTTCGATAATGTATATTACTTACGCATCAATAATTTGCCTCAACATCAGATTGATTGTGCTATTCCTTATAGAATCAAGATAATAGCAAGTATATGTTTTCATGTCCAAAACTGCCAACACCCAATGTCTTCTACAAAAACCAAAAACCAAACTAAGTCAAATAATATCAAGATAATAGTGTTTTTCTTTAGGGTCATTTACATATATCCCCCTACTAAGATCAATTATTGCATATTTACCCAACCCTTAAAATCAATTACATATTTCCCCTTTCTAAACCATATATATTACATATTTACCCATTTTATTAAAATTACTCTTATTAAATTACTATTTTACACTTAATGAACCTATTAACTAACTATTTACATATTTCCCTTTTCTAATACCATCAATCACTCTAATATTTCTCAGTTATTCTATTCGTTCTTCCAAAAAAATATCATTCATGTAAAAAAAAATCATATAAAGAGTCACCTTTTGCAAAAGAAAACACAATGCTACTTAAAAGCTAAATAACTGATAGTAACAATTTTGTTTAAATAAACTAAATAGCATAACACAATCACACATAAAAAAGAAGAAATTTAATTCAGATTAAAATTAACTCTTGCATGCAAAATTAATACTACAAAGAATTTGCAAAGATACATCACAAAATAATGCCATGAAAGTATCTTAAACCAATTATGGTGTTATTGAAACAAAAACAAACTCATTAAACACCTGATGACTCCCTTTAAAAAATCTCTGGCCTTACTAGCGTCAAACTTTTAGACAAGCAAGACCGGTTTTAAAAAAAAATGCTCGTTTAGAAATATTGAGAATCAAAACTCAAAAGAGGAATTTTATTTTATTGATAACACACGCTTCTAATAACTATTGAGAGGTAAATAAAACTTGTTAATTTAGGCTATAGAAAAACTAAAACGAATCAAAGATGCAAACCAGAAAGCGTCTACTGGAATAGTAAGGAATATAAGGGTAACTGGGTAATTTAACTAAAAAATTGGGAAATATGTAATTGATTTACTGGATTGGGTAAATACGTTATTAAGCCTCTTAATAAGGGGATATATGTAAATATCCCTTTTCTTTATGAATGTCTTCTATGAAAACCAAATTAAGTCGAATAATATCAAGATAATAGTTTTTTTTTGTTATGAATAGTTATTTAAATGGAAAATCATACCCGGGATTGTAGGGCAATATGATGATGTCATTGTCCTTTCTTGTAGACAACCGATCTGCAACCACTCTACTTGCATCATCAATATGTTTGCGTTTTGATTTACGTTCACTTGGCGAGATTGCACTCGGGCTAACAAAACAAATACCATGATCAAGTTTTGGCCCATTCTTGATTTGCTCATACAAGAACCTGTCAACATACAAAAACTAAATCAATTAAATAAATTGTGTTTTATAAACAATTTTTGAAACTAAATTTAAGCACTTACATCATATAAGCAGTGATGACAGAACCAGTCAGCTCATCCAATGTAAAAATTGCTTCAAAATCATCCCAATTTAAATATGTGAAACTCTCGTACCCAAATAGATCATCCACACACTGCAGTTTTATAGAATCAACCTTTAAAACTTGTGCGTCAACCACCAATGCAGTCATTGTCAAAACTGCATTGTTTTCAACTCTTATCCTTGGCCTCCTTTGTGCTCTCGTCATCCCCTCTTTGCCTTCGTTCACTTGTACATTTTTTTTTTCATTTTCCACTTTAGGTTCTCTTTTTCGTTTTTTTTCTTTCTCACTTATTACTTCTTTTCCCGTGACCTTTTCCACTTGTACAATCTTTTGTTCAAGCTCTTTTTCGTTTTCCTCATTAGTTCCTCTTGGTTGTTTTATTTGTTTATTACTTTTTAAATCTTTCACGGGTTTTGTCTTTGGTTTCGCCAACATTTTTTCCTGAAAAAAATATAAATTCTTTAAATTAGACCTCATATTTATATGCATTAAATCTATGAAATAATATTACCAAGTCAGAGCATTGAATGACTAGATGTCTTGGCCAACTCAGTATGTGCCCAATTGCATCTCCGACCTCCATAATGAACTCCTCTTCAAGTGGAACTGGTAGTAACGCTTCTCTATGTAAACATATTTCCAACATGACTTGAAGGAACTCCTCTTCATTTGTATCCATCAGTATAGTTCCTTTGGCGACTATGTTTGATGCATTTTCAACCGCAAGAAAACATGACATATCCTACAAATATATATATATATAGGATGTTACTTCTTGTTGCCAAGACTTGCAATGAATTGGTCAATTTCATGCATTTGAAAATGTATGTTTGTCCATTCCATTCCATTCCATTCCATTGCAAGCTCATTCGAAAATGTATGTTCATAATGGTTTTCTTCTGAGATACTAATGAGGGTCACACGTTTATTTGCTAATCACATATTTCAATTGGTCAATTTCATGCATTTGTTGTTTGGATCTTGAATAGTGGTGATTTTAGCACACGTAGAGGGTGTTTAGGGTTGAGTTTTGAAGGAGATTTTTAGATTATTGAGTTTTGAAATCGTAAATAATCAGTTTTGAGTGTTTGGGTAAAAAAATTAAAAAAATTGATTATTTGCGTTTAGAAAGTTACAAAACACAGTTTTCCAAAAGCAGCTCCCCCCCTACTGCAACAAAACGCAGTTTTCCAAAACTTGATTATTTGCGTTTAGAAAAGGATTTTCACTAGTTTATTTTTATAAATATATATTTGTCAAACACTCAAATAGTTGATTATATGATTATTGTGATATCAAACAACATAATCAAATTCAAACACTATCTTTCAACATCACGTTTTGTTACAGTTAATTATCTGATTCTGATTATTCAAAAGACATAATCTATTTTCAAAACTCAACCCCAAACACCCTCGTAGATGATAATATGGATAAATTATGGTTTATGTTTCCAACGAATTAAATGGGTTAGATTAAAATTGACCGTTGGATCAAAACATTTGACGTTGTTTGCTCAACATCCTGATCGTCAAGACTTTTTCATGAGCTTTTAACATGTAACGGTATTAAAAAAGTTTAACTTGTGATAGAAGTAAATTTGGAGCTGTAAATGAAAAGTTATAGGCTAGAATCTTGCTAGCAATGATGATCAAACTTTTAACAAATAGATTGATCCGGGTAACTTTTAATGACGAAATAAGTTAATTTGCCGCACCTAGTTTATCCGGGATTAAAAATAGATAACTCTTAGAACCTTGCAAGCTTAGATCCTATCTAGGGCTGTAAACGAACTGAACGAACACGAAAAAGACCTTGTTCGTGTTCGTTCGTTAAGGATATAATTTGTTTACGAACGGTTCATCAACACTTATCGAACGAGGTTTGTTGTTCGTGTTCGTTCATTAAGGAAAGGAACGTGTTCACGAACACAAACCGACGCATATAAAATCGGCGAAGACGATGGTGGTTAGAGGTGGATACTAAGAGGGAGCGGCGCTAGACCTTGAAGCCTTAATTGTTAAACTAAGGCTAATAGTATTTTTTGATATAAATAAAGAGAGGGAAAGTGGAATGTTGGATATACAAGGTAGTGATAGGGTTTCCTATTTTATTTATTTGGCTAATGAGATAAATAAGAATTAAGAGATATAAAAAGTTTGCATAAAATAAATAAATGCTAGAAAAACCTTTATTGAATAGCATAAACAAAACGAACATGAACCAATGTTCACGAACACATTATCGAACGTTCACGAAAGCTATTGAACGAACGATACATTTGTTTGTGTTCGTTCATTTAACTAACTGAAAGAAATTTCTTGTTCATGTTTGTTCATTAATTAAACGAACGAACGTATACGAACTTCCCGCCGAGCAGTTCACGAACTGTTCGCTAAACGTTCAGTTCGTTTACAGCCCAAATCCTATCCAAACAAGCCGACACAACCAACAAGCACTATTTGCTTTCATCATCTACCGATCGTCATCAAAACTACCACATTTGCCACAAAAACCACCACGATCGCTATCACTATCACCGCCGAACCACTACTTCTGTTCATCATTACTACTAGCACAACTAAAAACTAATACAAAGAGAACACATTTTGTAAAACCATTTCAACCCAATCCATTTACTCCTAACCCGACCCGAAACATCTGTTTGACTATGCTTTGGCTCTAGGTGGATAAGTCAACCAATAGTAGTTGCACATGCGAGGGACCCTTAAAGACCGTTTCATGTCACTAGTGGCCTAAAACTCTTCTTACTTGACTTAGTTTGCTAAAAGTTTCAACATCTCGTATTTATTTCCCATAATGGTAAATTGAAAGCCAATTCAATTCATTTCTTTTTTCTGGACCACCACGTTTTTGCAAGATGCCAATTCAATCCCTTTGACCAACCTTTGTCTATAAATACTCACTCCTCATCCTTCACTTTACTCACTTTCAAAATTTCAATGCAATAGTTTTTACTAATTCATCTCACACTCAATTCAACTGTTTTCACAACAAAACTTCACAAAAAAAAGTTATACAAAACTTGAAATCATGAGTGGTTTGATTTTTACATCCTCAAAATCACCATCACCATCGAATTCTTTTGCTCAAACTTCTTCTATGAGCACTCATTCTCATCACCGAACCTTTTCCGTTTCGATCATGGAAGAAGATTTGTTATACGCCGAACAAATCATCAAACGATGGGATCTCGACTCTCCTTTTTACACCAAACTCGACTATTTGTTCACCGGAGACCAACAAGAAGCCCGACAGTTCATTATATCAGTCAACAACTTGCAATCCGCGATGCATTTCTTCGTGTCCGAAAATGCAAACTCTGAAAAAATAATTCACGCTCAGAAGTTAATGCAAGTCGCAATGAAGCGGTTGCAGAAAGAGTTTTATCACATTTTATCAGCACATAGAGATGTTTTAAATTATGTTTCCGCTTCGGTTTTGTTTTCGAAAACAAGATCGAGTGATTCTGTTTCGGATGAAGATAATGCTTCAGACGAATACGATCAAATAACGACAGTTATGAAGGATCTGAAAACGATTGCGGATTGTATGATCGGTTCCGGATACGGAAAAGAGTGCGTAAATATTTACAAAATTTTACGCAAATCGGTTGTTGATGAAACAATGTATAATCTCCGAATCGAGAAATACAGTTTCAACCAAATCAATAAAATGAATTGGAACGTTCTGGAACCGAAAATCAAGAGTTGGCTAAACGGTGTTAAATTCGCCGTTAACTCGTTGTTCTCCCGTGAAAGAATGTTATCCGACTACGTGTTTACATCGTCGGAGAAGATCAGAGAATCGTGTTTTTCCGGAATCTGTACGGAACGAGCACTCGTTCTGTTCGAGTTTCCAGAACTCGTTGCGAAATCGAAGAAATCGATGGAGAGATTGTTCAAAGTTCTAGATTTGTACAGTGTGGTTTCGGATTTGTTTCCGGATATCGAAACGATCTTTGAATTCGAATCAGTGACGGTTGTTCGCACACAGGCGGTGACGTCACTAGTGAAGCTCGGTGACGCCATTCGCGCAATGTTAGCCGATTTCGAAGCGTCAATACAGAAAGAAACGTTGAAAACTCCGGTGACCGGTGCCGGAATTCATCCGATAACACGTTACGTGATGAACTACTTACTTGTTTTAACCGATTACACCGACGAATTATCCGATATCGTTGCGGATTATCCGCTCCAGTTTCAGATCCAGTCGCCGTTGCCGGAATCTTACTTCTCAAACAAGTTTTCCGACGTGACGTCATCAGTTTCCGATTGGTTCACCTGGCTTGTACTTGTTTTACTCTGTAAAATCGACTCGAACGCCGATTTATACACCGACGTAGTGCAATCGTACATTTTCCTACTCAACAACCTAAACTACGTCGTTTCGAAAGTGCGTAACTCCGGTTTGAGAAACATAATCGGTGACGATTGGATTGATAAACACGAGCAGAAACTGAAACAATACATTAAAACTTATGAACGGATTGCATGGAGTAGAGTGACGTCATCGTTGCAGATGAATGGGAAACAAACTGAAAGTAATATATCGGTTGAGTTTGTTAGAGATTGTTTTAGACAGTTTAATTTGGAGTTTAATGAAGCTTACCGGAAACAATCGGTTTGTGTCGTGTCGGATTCGAGGATGCGTGAGGCGATAAAAATGTCTTTGGGGGAAAAGATATTGCCGGTTTACCGGAGTTTGTATGTGAAGTATAGAGGGGAATTTAGAGGTGTTGATTCGGTGGTGAAATATGCGCCTGTTGATTTGGAGAATTCTTTGAAGGATTTGTTTCAGGGTGATGGAGGTCAGGGAAAGAGTAATACGTCTTCGTATTCATCTTCGTCTTCACGTAGCCGTTGAGGGGTCAGAACGGTGGTTTTTTTTTGTTTTTTTTATATTGTTTGGATAAATGTAAAAAAATGATATTTGAAACACATGAATAACACAATTCTTTGATTTATATTTTCACTGGATAATAGACGAGTTGAATAAATGTAATTTTATATATCAAATAATAAAAATATATCTTTAAAATCCTTGTTTATTACACGTATTGAATAAATATAATTTTATATACTAAATAATAAAACAATATATCTTTAAAAATCTTGTTTATTACATGGGTTGAATAAATGTGATTTTATATATTAAATAATAAAAAAATTATTTCTTTAAGAACCCCATGTATTGTACGGGTTGAGCAAATTTAAGTTTATATATTAAATAATGAAAAAAGTTACATTTTTAAGAAACGCATTTATTGTATAGGTTGAGCACATGTAATTTTATATACCAATAAGAAAAGGTTATATCTTGTTATATTTTTATAAACCCTGTGTATTGTATGGATTGAATAAATCTAATTTTATATATCACATAATAAAAAAATTATATTTTAAAAAACCCGGTGTATTACATGAGTTGCATAAATGTAATTTTGTATAGTAAATAATAAAAATATTATATCTTTAAAAAGCCTCGTTTATTACACGAGTTAAATGAATCTAATAAAAAATAATATCTTTAAAAAAACTAACGGATATACTCGATATATGATGGATGAGGTGATTGCGGTGATAGTTCTAATAAATGTCACATAAACATAGTGAATATCGTATTTGAGTTGAGAGTTGAATACGAAAATAAAAGTATAGAACAAATAAACATTGATTAATCTTTTGTTTACCCCTTGTAAACATTTTTGAAATAGGTTCTACCTTTAATTACTTTAGTTTAATAAAATAAATAAATCATTTACATTATATTAATTTATAGAGTTAAATGCCCGGATAGTCCCTGTGGTTTGGCTTTTTTTCACCTTTAGTCCCTAACTTTCTAAAATTATCTTTATAGTCCCCAACTTTTCAATTTTCATTCCTGGATAGTCCCTGGCGCGGATGGATGTTAGCTTTCTTAATTAAGTGGGTGTGAAATTACTAAAATGCCCTTCATTAAAAAATAACATATAAATAAAACATATATCTCTATACTCCTATCTCTATCTATCTTTCTTCTCTCCCTCACTAAAACCCACCACCCAGCGTCACCTCCGGCGAGATCTTTCTTCTCCGGCGATGGCCTTATCTTCTCCGGCGAGTTACTTTGTTTTCCGATTTGCTTTGTTTTGATTTTTCGATCTGTTCTTCATCATTTTCATCTCAAAACTCTTTATGTTTTAGATCTGTTCTTCGAGAGTAATCTGAATAGTGGCAACGGAGTAATCAAAACTCTTTATGATAATCGTACCTAACGGAAACGACGACGGTAGTTTAGAAGCAACGGCGGATGTAGCGAAAGCGATGACCGGATTACTAATCCGAACAAGGTCCGTTAACTCCGATTTGGTTGAAATCGGATTAACAGGAGAGAGTGTGTAGTCGGTGATGGAGAGTGGTTGTTGTGGAGGAGGGAAGAGGTGCCGGTGGGCGGATGATGTGGAAAGTTTTTGTTGTGAAATTGAAGCCGTTACGGGGATCTATGGAGGTCGTATCCGCCATTGATGTGGTGGTGCAGTTTTATTATATGTGAAATACGAGTAGAAGATGAGTATAGGGAAGATGAGAAGTGCATATTTGATTTGTGAATCTGAATGGTGGCAGTGGTGTAAGTAATTCATAAAAAGTCAACATCTTTGATTCTATTAAATGCCCGGATAGTCAACATCTTTGATTCTGTGAAGGGTGATAGTGGTAGTGGTGGATGAGGTTGAAGATGAAGGTGGAGGTGGGTGGTTGCAGGTGGTGTTGGGATTTAGGTGGGGCCCACTTAAGTTTAAATTTATCTTTAAATGTTTTATTTACCAGTTTTTAATAATTTCACACTCACTTAACACCAAAAACTAACTTCCATCTGCGCCAGGGACTATCCAGGAACGAAACTTGAAAAGTTTGGGACTATAGAGGTAATTTTAGAAAGTTAGGGACTAAAGGTGAAAAAAGGCCAAACCACAGGGACTATGGGTGTGCAAAAAACCGAATTAACCGAACCATAACCGAATTAACCGACAAAACCGAACCGAAATAACCGAACCAAATAAAAAACCGGTGGTTCGGTTAATGGTTTTTTTGAAAACCGAAAGTAGCGGGTCGGTTATGGTTATCATTTTTTCCATACCCACCATAACCGAACCGAACCGAACCGACATGTAATAAAACTTTGTAGGATTTTGTACTTTTCACTGTATTTTTAATATTTGATGGTTTTGACTGAAGATTTTTAGTACTTATAAGTTTTTCACATCATTTTGTGATTTTGGTTGAATGTTTATTTGAATTTATTGAATGTATCATATCACTTTATTTGAATATTAAATAATAATTGGTAATAACCATAACCACCATAACCGATCGGTTATGGTTATGGTTATCTAATAACCGACATCGCGGTTATGGTTATGGTTTTTAGTCAAAACCGACCCAAACCGACCCATGCACACCTCTAACAGGGACTATCCGGGCATTTAACTCTAATTTATATTTAGTGTACATTTTTGTTAATTTTAAGATAAATAATTTTGAAATCTAATAAATATTTCAAAATGTTATATTATCTCCTATATGAATTGTTTAAATTTATATTAAATTTAATTTTATAGTTATCTTTTAATTAATATTAATTATCTATAATTAAGTAGAAGAGAGCGACGAGAAAACTAAAAAATATATTACTCTAATGAATGACATGTGTCCGCTCATTGGTTTCTTTTATATAGATAGATTTACAATTCTTTGATTTATAGTTTCATTTCATATTATTAAAATTATCCACTAACTAACTTATGAAATTAAATGATTTGAAAATGTGTGTGTATATATATATAGGGTGGGGTTTCTCTATAATTCGTATTTTTTCCTACAAAGTGTAGGAAGTGATCTTGATCATTGGATGAGTGTATTTGATGGTTGAGATCATTTTGGTAGCATTTTAGTAATATATGTTTCTTAAAAATAGGCTAATTTAATTGAATGGGGGTAGTTGTGTCATTTAACATTTTTTAAATAAGGAAATAATTGCCAATCATAAACCACCTCAATAATTGTCGCGATTTTCTCTCTCTCCTTCCCTCTTCTATTCCCTCACATCCGAAAACACCAAATCATACAAAAAATAACGATAAATAAGATCTAGATATATTTATAGTACTGTGTTTTAGTGATAAAACCAATGTTGAAGAAAGCGCTAGTCGGGTGGTGAGGTACCGCATAGGGATTAATCGGGATTAATCAAGATTAATCGGAATGGCCTTTTTATGTATAATTTTACAACTTTATATAAATATACTTTTAATTTTATACATTTTATATATAAATATACAACTTTGGGAACCATATGTAAATTAGTGAAATATGGAGGGGTGTTAAATGTTAGAAAATCCAAACATAATAAAACCTAAACTCTTACCCACATTCATCATACGCGGCTCTTTCCCACTCTTCATCGTTCATCAGATAGAGACAAAACAAAAACCCTAATCCCTAAATTCGCTTCATCTAAACAATTATTTGTTCAATGCGTTCGATTTTGAACGATGGATACAGATGCATGTCCGATTAAGGTTGGAATCGAGGTAAGAACTCATTCCTTTTGACAGATTTGGTCCTATTTTGACCTAATATGATTCAATTTTGACTGTTTTTTGACCGACTAATCCGATTTCAGCCAATTTTTGACCGATTTTGACTTTTACCGCCAAAGTTGACCGACTTGGCAAAATCGGGGCGGTAGACCTCCGATTACCGCCTAGTGACGTGTTGTCGTAATCACACGAAAATTTAATCCAATTACAACTAATAGATAGTAGCAAGTGGGTATCGAACACAGGGAGTTTGTGGAAAGTGTGTTGATTCTATAGCTTTGTGAAATAACTACAAGTAAACTAATTTGCAGAAATTAAATTTCAAGAGTTTGGATTGTTTGGTTTAAAAAGTAAATTACTATCTAAATTGCAAATCAAAATTGGATTGTTAAACAGATTATGAGAGAATGACCATCTTAGGTTCCGGTTTCCATTAACAATTGTGCATAAATCCAACTAGAAAGAGTTACATAGACATAACTCATGTATAAATGTTTGTTGTGATAAAAGGGAACGAAGTATTCGGATTATATAAACGCGAGGTTGTTACCCGATGATTAATTAATCAATATCCAACCCTAACCCTTCCCGTGATATCTCGATTGTCAACGACACCAAGAACATACGATTTATACTAGAATCAAAACATCAATTAACAAGTTACAATCAAACATTCATACATCATAATAAACATAGCAAACACACCAAGTTTATCATTCTAGAAATAAAAGGAAACACACAAAAGTCATAGTAGAAACCTTCACCTAAGATGATCACTGAAAGTTTAGCCGGACATGGCTTGGTGAATCATCATTCCAACAAAATCAATGTTCATAAGCATCAAAATACAAAACGAATTGTTTAGAAATGTTCCCAATCACTTGCCAAAGCCAAATTTCGCCCAAGAACTCCAGAGAAACGTTCCCAATCATGAATGACATGAAAGGACACTTGAAAAAGGTTTAATATGGGCAGTTACGCTTTTCTCGTCTGGCTCTACCGTAATTTACGGTACCTACCATAAATTACGGTAGCCTTGATATTGTTACGCCAATGAACTACTGCCTTACGGTGGAATTTGGGGGATTTCAGGGGCTACCGTAAATTACGGTAGCCACCGTAATTTACGGTGGACCCCTGACTTCTCTCATTTGTTCCTTCTTTCCATCCTTGTGTGTCCCGCTCCATTCCATTCCATCCAAAGCAGCGTTTTCCCTCGTTTTTAAGCTCCAAACGCACCTGAATCATAAGCAACTGTAGTCATCTAATTCAATACAACTACATGATTAAATGAAGGATTAATTCGTATTTTAACACACTTAAGGGTTGTCCTATGGACCACCCGTCACATCCCCACACTTAACCGTTGCTTGTCCCAAGCAACCCATCAAAACCATTTTCAAATGCACAAGCGATCAACATAAATCAAGCATAAACATGTTATCCTTTTACTAACCCTCTCCTAACTCCCAAACAACACACCCCTCGCTATATCTCTCCTCTCGGCAAGTAAGCACTAGCAAAGATAAGCTAGACACATAAAAGGCAAACGGGTGATTGCACCACTATATGCTTGTACCTAAATCGGTCCTCCACCTAACAAGTGCCAAACATGAATGCAAATCAAATGGACTTAAAGGTTGTAACGTGGCTAGGCGTACGAACAGGAAATGGAAATATATATGTAGTAGTGAAGGACTTAACCCGGTCTTTTATTACACAACGAAACAAACAAGACATAAACTTCTAAATATAAGACAACTCACGCATCACTTTTTTTTTCATTTTTTCATTTTTTTCACTTTTTTTTTAAACATATCAAATATTCAACATAACATATCTAAACATAACTAAAACAACTACTAACACTATAAGACCGGGTCAAGTCGGGTAAATTTTTGGGGAATTAGGGAAGGGTTAACAAATGATTGGCTTTAGGCACAAAATGGGCAACTAGATGTCCAAACCCCCACCCCTCTCACTACCAAGCTCATATATATAATTTATGAGGTCCAACCCCCAAATCCCACACTCACACACACTATGACGAGGCTACGTAAATGGCCTTATCCTTTCTACATTCATGTTCAACTAAGGCCTCGAACCGTATTCAAGCACAAGTTCTAATGCACCCCCATCCGTTGCCACTCTCATCAAAGACAAGCATTATTTTGTGGCTTCAACTCTCACCAAGAACAAGGGTAATTAATGGTTGCCGGTGTGTCCCTCAGGTGTAATACAAAGTGTTCAAATTCCCACAATGTTTAGCTTGATTTAAAAAAAAAAATAAAACCTCAAAGTTTCCCCCCTATCCCCACACTTGGGATACATTGACCCCGATGTATGGTTTTGGGAGGAATTGATCGCTAAAACCCTTCTACATCAACAAAAGCTTCAAATCTCAAACCCCAAATTTCTTTTTGTTTTTTTTTTTCATTTTATATTTTTTATATTATTTTTGCTTTAAAACATAAACACCACCAAACTCGCACAACCCAACATATCAAACACCTAAACACCACCCATCCACCCAACCATGAACATAACAAACAAATATTCACAAACATATACAAGAAAGAAGGAACACAACCTGACTAGTAGTAACGCGGCTGAGGAGGCCCAAAGATGGAAGACATCATCTCCGACCATTCTCCAAATGCAAACGAACCGCTACCACTTCCACTTCCTCCTTGTTGTGAGGCTCCATGTTTTTGATCTTGACGGGGGTCCACCCATTGCGAATCATGAAGCGGCGGTGTCGGATACGAAACACTACCATCATAAGGTGGTAGAGACACATAATCCACCGGAGGTGGATCCACAACCACCGGCCGCCCCGCATGCCAATCCGCGGGCATCCGTCGGGCTTGATCATCATTGTACCTGTTGTTCATCTCCTGCTCAAAGGAATAAGCATGTGTGCGGTTCCATGACTCATGTCAGTCAAAGTTGTGCTTCAATGCCTGCTCCATACTAGCCCCCATCCATATTTGATGATCGAAGAATGTGCGCTCGGACCCCGACCATGTGTCGAAAACCGATGCTGGTGGACGCTGGTTTTCGATGATTTCTTGCATGGTTCCATCATATGCCCAGTTTGGCTCATACGAGCGCTCTGTATAATCAAAGAAACCACCACCATGTCCCCGACTTGGACCCCCTTGGTCCACATTCATGTGCTCACCGTGTGGTTCATCCGCATAATCTTCATCCCCACTCGGGGGTTCGTCCTCACTTTCGGGCTCGTCCGCCTCACCCGGTAGTAATGCCCTTGCATCAACTTTTAAAGCTCACCACCTTTGACCCTCCAACTTCAACTTATGATAACGCTCCGACTCCTCATAACTCCAACCAACTCCCATTCTCCTAATGTCAAACGGCTTGTGTCTCTTCGATGCCCCCTTATCTTCCGGTGTGATAGCCTTGAACAATTTCAATAACCCCGTGATCATCCGACAATACGGAATGATATTTCTTCCCACCTTATTCCGGCATATCCAAACATTGTTCATTACCAAATACCGAAACGGGAAACGAGGCGACCCATGCATCAAAGAGTAAAGAATGGGTATCTCTTGAAACCTCACTTCTTGCTTATCACCTCTTCTTGGGATCACATTTAAGATGTAAATCGTAAGCAACAGTTTTGCTTCAATCTTTAAATTTCTTCTATACAACGTGCCACTAAAAGTACCCGGTAAGAACAACGCAGCGAACATGTTATTCCATCTCGGGTGTGCCTCCGGTTTGAGAAGCAAGTCATCAAGACTCGGAATCGTATAGTCACGTGCGGGCAAGCTATCATACCTTGCCCACTTTCTCAACGTGTTGAATGACATCTCCACATCTATCCCATTCACAGTGCCCGTTAACTTCATTTGAGACGGTCGGTCGTACTTGTTGCATGTTAGAGTTGCCATCCACTCCTGAATCTCATTCATGAACAAATTCTTATTATCTTTATCGTAACAACTTAATGCCGCTTCCCACCCCAGGGCACGAAACTTAGCAAACACGTTGAACGGCCCAAACTCCACTTCTCTAACCTCTCTTTCACAGATGAATGCGGCTGCTTTTTCTTTTAAACGGTTTATGCGGTCGTTGAACAATGTAGGCTTCCATTCTTCCGGTTGGTCATCTAACGGACCCGCTTCCCACTTCGGCTTGTCCGTCGGGTCCAATTCTATCTCTTCCTCTTCCTCGCTATCGTCATCTCTTCCTAAATATCTCCGCTTCTTCGGTTGTTGTTCCGGTTGTTTGCCTTTTGACGAACTAGCTCCTGCTTTCTCTTTCGTTCTCACCATTTCCTACACATACCACAAACACAACAAACCAAACAAACACAAAAATCAATCCCCTTTTTCTCAAAAAACCCCACACCTGCTTGTTACTATGGTTGTAGATGGTGGAGAGCACAAAGTTTCATATGTTGTTTTCATAAAATTTGGGCATGGTGCCTCTACAATGTAGAGGTTGCCAAAAGTTCACAAATTTAACCTCAATCCTACATCTACAACCATAACAATCTCTCAATGAACAATTTTTATGACATAAACTAAGAACAAGCAAGTGTGTGAAACAAATAACACTAATAACCTTCATCTTCATCTTCATAATGCATCATCAAAAATAAAGTAAAAACATCACATACCTTGGATTGAAGATGTACAAACACAAGAAAATCAAAAGCTCCAAAAACCCCCAAAAATTTCGACACCTAGGGTTTGACAATCGTCCAAGAAAATAAGTTTTTCTTGCAAATCTCTCCTCAAAATCAGAAAGTTCATGAAATTTCAGGCAAGATAGACCCAAAAATCACTAGATTTGGCTAAAAATTGATAAAGAAATGAGGATCTTAATGTTTGAAGGTTGTGGGGTTTCTTAGGGATTTTGTGGGGAAGATGAAAGGGAAAGATGATATGTGTGGATAGGGATAGTGGGCAGAAATCGAGTGGAGGGGGTTAATTGCACGTGAATTATTTTTTTTTTTATAAAAGTTGTAACCTGCTGCGTCCTTTCATTCGCCAGGGCTACCGTAAATTACGGTAGCCACCGTAATTTACGATGGCATCTGGCAAAAAATTCCCACCGTAAACCAGTGAGTTTCCAGCATAAGAGAGCCAAGATCCCTAGGCTACCGTAAATTACGGTAGCCACCGTAATTTACGGTGGCATGGGGATATCTAGTTCGCCAAAAATGCAGCTTTTAGTGTTTTTTTTCCTGTTTTCTAATTTGTTAATTTTTTTATGCTTTTAATATTTTCAAAAACATGGAAAATTACCCTACCCCCTTGAAAAATCCCGTGTTGTCCTCAACACTATGCTAGAACTATTCGTAACCCGAACGTCCCCACACTTGGTTCAAACACGAGCTTCAAGCGAATACGGTAATTGTGCAAACTAAACAAAAAAACAAAATAAACTAACTATGTACACTACCAAACCTGGGCCTCTCATGGTTGTTCGTCATCTACCGGGCATAGGATGTAGCCCACTTTGTCAAGCTCCAAGTTATTGATGTCGTTTCCTTCCAAGTATGGCTTTAACTGATGTCCATTCACCGTTTGTTGCTTGTTGGTTTGCTCATCTTGAATATCCACATCACCAAATCTACCGACTCGCCGAATGACATGTGGGCCCATCCATTTGCTTTTTAATTTGCCCGCAAACATCTTTAATCGATAATTGTACAACCATACCTTTTGACCCACTTCAAAAGTTTTCTTTCTCAGCTTTGCATCATGGACCTTTTTGAGTTTATCCTTGTATGCTGATGCACACTCGTAAGCTTCATCTCGGATTTATTCTATCTCACTTAGTTGCAACTTCCGCATCTTCCCCGCTTCATCATAATCCGCATTTACCGTCTTGATTGCCCAATGCGCCCGATGAGCCAATTCCATTGGTAAGTGACAACCCTTTCCATACACCATCCGGTAAGGTGTTGTACCAATTGGAGTTTTGTAGGCCATCCGGTATACCCACAATGCATCGTCGAGTTTGCTTGACCAATCCTTCCTATCCGTTCGGATCGTCTTCATAAGAATTTCTTTAATTTGACGATTGGACACCTCGACTTGTCCACTAGTTTGCGGATGATACGGTGTAGCGATCCGGTGATTCACATTGTACCACTTCAACAGTTTTCCGAAATTGAAATTCTTGAAATGCGACCCACCATCACTAATGATAACTCTTGGAATACCAAAACAGGCAAAGATGTTGGATTGAACAAATTTACAAACAACCGAATGATCATTTGTTCTTGTTGTAATAGCTTCAATCCACTTCGAGACATAGTCCACGACCACTAAAATGTATAAGAACCCATTGGAATTCGGGAAAGGATCCATAAAGTCAATGCCCCATACATCAAATATTTCAACAACCAAAATCGGTTGCAACGGCATCTCGTCCCTCTTTGAAATACTCCCCATCTTTTGGAAATTAACACAACTCCTTGCAAACTCGCATGCATCCTTGAAAATTGTGGGCCAATAAAACCCACATGAAAGAACCCGGTAGCCCGTTTTATGGCCACTAAAATGACCTCCACAAGCGGATGAGTGGGCATGAGTCAAGATCTCCAACACCTCCGTTTCGGGCATACACCTCCGAATGACTTGATCGGGCCCAATCTTGAAAAGGTCCGGCTCATCCCAAATGTATTACTTCACTTGGACCATAAATTGTTGTCTTCTTTTCCTGGTCCAATGATTTGGGATTGCACACGTGGCTAGATAGTTCACATAGTGGGCATACCACGGTGCAACGAAAGTAGATACGGCTAGTAGTTGCTCATCGGGAAACCTTTCGTTTATCTCGCTCAAATCGTCAACCCCTTCCACTGGAATTCGAGACAAGTGATCCGCCACTACATTTTCACTTCCTTTCTTGTCTCGAATTTCTAAATCAAATTCTTGTAACAATGACACCCAACGGATCAAACGGGGCTTTGCGTCTTTTTTTTCCATCAAATACCAGACCGCGCTATGGTCCGAATACATGATCACTTTGCTTCCCCAAATGTAAGACCTGAATTTGTCCAAGGCATACACCACCGCTAATAACTCCTTTTCGGTCGTGGTGTAATTAAGTTGCGCCTCGGACAATGTCTTGCTTGCGTAGTAAATTACCACCGGCTTTTTATCAATTCTTTGACCCAAAATTGCACCAATTGTAGTGTCGCTTGCGTCACACATGATCTCAAATGACTTCGACCAATCCGGTGGTTGCAAGATGGGAGCTTTCACCAAGTGTTCCTTCAAAATATTAAAAGCTTGCAAACACTCATTAGTAAAGTCAAAGGGAACATCTTTTAATAACAAATTGCACAAAGGTTTAGTAATAACACTAAAACCTTTAATGAAACGTCTATAAAAACCCGCGAGTCCCAAAAAATGACCTTACCCCTTTCACATTTTTTGGTGGGGGCAAAGATGATATTACCCGTATTTTTGCCTTGTCCACCTCCATACCCCTCTCCGAAATCACATGGCCTAACACAATACCCTCTTGCACCATAAAATGACCTTTCTCCCAACTAAGCACCAAATTTTTCTCAACACATCGTTTTAAAAATTTTTGTAATTCGTTGAGACAAGATTCAAAACTAGTGCCAAAAATTGAAAACTCATCCATAAAAACTTCAAACGACTCTCCAACCATGTCCTAGAAAATACTCATCATACATCGTTGGGAAGTTGCCGGTGCATTGCACAAGCCCAAATGGCATTCGCCTAAAGGCGAAAGTGCCATATGGACAAGTGAAGGTGGTCTTGTGTTGGTCATCCGGGTGTATTGCGCTTTGATTGTATCCCGAATACCCATCCAAAAAGCAGTAATATTTTTGACCCGATAATTTTTCAATGATTTGGTCAATAAAAGGTACCGGGAAATAGTCCTTAGAAGTGGCAGCATTCAATTTGCGGTAATCAATACAAACACGCCACCCGGTGACCGGTCGGGTGGCTATTTGTTCCCCATTTTCATCTTTAATAATTTGAATGCCGGCCTTCTTAGGCACAACTTGGGTAGGACTTACCCAAGCACTATCCGAAATGGGATAGATAATTCTCGCATCCAACCACTTAATTACCTCCTTTTTACCACTTCCCAAAGATTCGGGTTCAATCTTCTTTGTGCTTCTCTTGTCGGTTTCGCATCTTCGGTGGTAATGATTTTGTGCATGACGATTGATGGACTAATTCCTTTTAAGTCGGCAATCATCCATCCAATAGCTCCTTTGTTCGCTTTCAAGACTTCCAATAGAGCTTGTTCTTGTGCCATCTCTAAACTAGAGGCAATAATGACCGGTAGAGTGTCATTATCCCCTAAAAATGCGTA
Organism: Helianthus tuberosus; assembly: GCA_030545235.1. NCBI lineage: Eukaryota > Viridiplantae > Streptophyta > Magnoliopsida > Asterales > Asteraceae > Helianthus > Helianthus tuberosus. The sequence continues at coordinate 74,749,201 of CM060416.1, read as the reverse complement.
CTTCAAATGGCTTGGTAAGTCTTTGAGCTCCAACTTTGGTGGTTCCTCCAATGATGGTTTGGTACCCGAATTGATTTCCACCGGTAAGCTTTCAAATTGGTGGGTCCATGGTGGTCGACCCTCCTTCAATGTTATAGCATCTTGTTTCTCCTCTTCAACCCTTAGTGCACAAGCATGTACCTGTTCAGAAAAATCACAAAGACACATATCCATACTATCCTCCTCATACTCATGCAGGTTGCATCCGTCGACTAAATCTGCCATGAAACACTCATCAACACCAACAGAGTTAGAATTGTTAGTAAAAACATTCAATCTCATTTTTCGATTTCCAAAAGTCATGTAGACCGTACAAATCTACAATCGATCACGGCATGTGCGGTGCTCAAAAATGGCCGACCCAAAATAACATTTTGTTATTGTTTCGGGTCCGCGGATGAGTAATCTAAGACTAAAAAATCAACCGGGTATTAAAACTCATCTATTTTCACTATTACATCTTGAACCATCCCCCGAGGTAGCTTATGAGACAAATCGGCTAACACAACCGTTGTCTCTACCCTTGCTAATGGACCAAAGTCATATTGGTCATATAAGCCCCCCGGTAAAACGCTCACTCCGGCTCCAAGATCTAATAACGCCTTTGAGATTTGAAAATTACCAACTTGAATATTTATTAATGGCGTACCCGGATCTTGGAGCTTAGGAGGAAGCTCCCCATTAAATACATGTTGGTGCATATGTCTGTTGACTTTGTCTTGTATCGAGTCGTATGTCTAGATAGGATAGATTGGAGCTCAGTTTACGAGAAAATAGGATTTGTGTGGTGAAAGCTCAGTTCGCACGAAATGGATCTTGTCCATTCCATGCGAATTGGCTCTCCTATAAATACCTAAGCTCTTCATTTCATTTACAATAGTTGTGATTCTAGAGACGAGGTGCTGCTGAAGTGTCATATGATCTGTAACGCTTTCAAATCATTACTCAAGACAGTTAAAGTGAATTTGTGCGTGAATCAAGCTATAATCAAGTCCGTGTCATTGAATTCCGCCTTTGATATGGATTAGAACTTTTCTGATAGACTCGTATAGGTCGAATCTCGATCCTACAAGTGGTATCAGAGCTCAGGAGGAAGAGTTCTTACCATTTCAGCTTGTTTTCACCAAAATTTCTTACTTCTACTCATTCTTCTTCACATTTTTCAAAATTAACCGAGATTTCACGGTTAAAATGGACTGATTTTCACATATAACGTGCGAAACACAGTTTTAATCAATCCTTGAAAGAATTAGACTTATAATCGACCTAAAACGTGATCAATTGTGTCAAAATCATGTCCGATTGTATGATATCAGCATCATTTCATACGAAATAGCCCATTTCATGTGAAAGCATCCCCATTTCGTACGATTTGGACTCCATTTCGCACCAAGTGATTTCATTTCATTTGAAAGTGTCAATCCGTTTGAATACACCATCATTTCGCATGAATTGGACATAGTAGACTTCATTTCACACGAATTGGTCACTAAGTCATCCAGTTCGCTTGAAAAGGGTCATTTCGCATCAAATCCAGGTCGTTTGAACTTCCAATTCGCTTGAACATTGTGATTTTGTGAACTTTCAACACTAAAACATGGAAGAAGAGTTTTACAACGCGTTTGCTACAGCTCCAGTTGCTCCAATTACAGTTGCCGAAACTGTTTAAATCGAAAATGAAACGGGAATGTCTCAAAAGCCTCCAAAGCTTATGTACATCGAGGATTTTAAAGGATGGCAAAACTGTTTTGAAACTTGGGTGCAAGCTTATAAGTTTGATGCATGGGTTTCGTTAGACAAAGATTACGTTAAACCGAAAGATGAACGTGGAAATGAAATATCTTTAAGTGATTATTCAGCAGATGAGAAATTAAAATACACCAGTGAAAAAATGATGATTAGTATTCTTCAACAAGCGGTAAAAGAAGATATCTTTGTTTTGCTTCAACATGAGGACACTGCTAGATCAATGTGGTTAGCGTTGATTAACAAGTTTAAGGGAAGTGCTGATATGATAAAAAAATAAACGTACATTACTAAAGAAATCATTTGATATGTTTACAGCTTTTGAAGATGAGACGACTAAGAAGACTATCGATAGATATTGTCATCTTGTTCAGGAAATGAGAAGATTGGAGATCAAGAAAGAAGACGATAAATGGGTTGATAAGCTTGCTGATGCACTACCACAGAATAAATAGGGAACATATTTGTTGATTTTAAAACATATGAGAAAATCAAAAAGTATGAATTTGAGTAAGTTCATTCAGAAGATTGAAGAACATGAATTGGATGTTCAGAAAACTGCTATCATGAATAATCCAAATGCTCAACAAGATGTTAGTCTATATTATAGAGGAAGCAAATTTGAAACTACTCCGAGTCCAAAGATTAAGACTGCTTTCAGTGCTGATGGTAATTCAGGAACAAATGTTAGCACTACAACTCAGAGTGGTGGATATTCTTCATCTTATTCAATTTTCGATCCGAATTTCTCAACACCAAGTTCTCAATGACAGAGTTCAACAAATCTGCAATGCAATGTTACACTGAATATTCAAAATGGTCAAAATCTCTCTCCAGAAATGGCTAAGCAACATCTGGCATCATTTGTTACTATGTTAGAGTCTTATGAAAGCTTAGTTGCTGGAAGAATCGGAAATCCGATGCTCACCAAAGAGGATTATGATCAGATTGATTCTGAAGAATTTGAATTGATAGACATTAAATGGTGTTTAGCTAGTGTTTTGAGAAGAGCTGAGAAATTTAAGCAGATTACAGGAAGAGATGACTTCCTTGATGCTAATGTTTCTACTTTAGGTTTTGATAAATCTAAAGTTACTTGTTTTCGATGCAGGGAAAAAGGACATTTCAAGAGGGAATGTACCAATCGAGAAGCAGGTGGAGCTCAGAATCAGTTCGGGAATAATGATTATCATCGAAAAGCAATTTATCATCAGATTGCTCAACAATCGTCATCATCCCGTGCTATTGAAGATGGAAAGAAGAAAGCTTATCTAGTTAATCAAGATGATGAAAGATTGGCAGAGGGGTTTAGCTGGGATAAATACATTCCGGCCGATTCAGAAAAATCAGCCTTTGTTGCTCGAATCTTGGAAGAAGAGTCAGTCAAATATAAGCCAAAAAGAATGAAGATTTTCAAATCATCAGAAAGTGATGAAGATACTGATGATGAGGAAGAGTATATTAATAATGCTAGAAAAAATTTAGACTCATTCAGTTTTAATTTGTTTTTTGCAGATAAGATCGAGATGTTGAATGAGAAAAAGGTTGCTCGACTGAAGAGAGAATTGGAAGCTAGAAGGATTGCTGAAGAAAAGGCAAAAATGGAAATTGAGAAAGCAAAGGTTGAAGAAAAACCAACAGAGAAAGCCGAAGTTGAAGTGAGTGAAGTAAAAATAGAATTTGATGAAGAACCGATGTCTGAAAAGGTGATTGAGAAGGTGGTGGAAAAAATAGTCGAAGTTGAAAAAATAATTGAGGTTGAGAAAGTAGTCGAAAAAATAGTCGAAGTTGAAAAAATCGTTGAAGTTGAAAAGATTATCGAAGTTGAAAAGATCGTTGAGATCACGAAACCTTGTCTGAAATGTTTGGAACCATGCAAACATTGTGAAGAAAAAGACAAGAAATATAGTGAGCTAGACGAGTTGAAAGAAAAATTGTTGTTTGATGTGAAGTATGTAAAAGAATCATATGATGTGCTGAACAGAACGGTTGATAGTTTGAATAAAACAAACCTAGAAATGGGAGCTGCTTCGACGATGATGAGTTCAACATTAATGACTAAGCAGAATGTCATTAATAGCTATATTGAAGAGTGTGCAAAGCTGAAGCAGGATTTGGAGACCGAAAAGATTGAAAATGAGAGAATCAAATGATTGCTGCTGAGTTATACAACTTGTGATTATTTGATTGATAGAGTTTATCCTACTGTTGCAGGTCTTTAAGCTTTTCAAGACAAAAAAAAAGACGGAAGATACGGATGCTGGTAAGAAACAAAGTGTCAAGTATAACAAGTGTCCGCCTCTGATCTGGGAAAGTTATTCTCCCAGAAAGCCAAATAAGGAACAATTAAAAAAGGCTGTCAACATAAAGTTAAAGTCTGAAACCACTGATGAGTTACCAGACAACATTGACGTCACATTCATAGCGTCTGACACTGATCATGAGTCTGAGTTATTAAAGAAAGTGGTCGATCAGGTGTTGGATATGGATGAAGAGTCAACGTCGGAGTCTAAATCTGAAAGTTCGAGTTCGTCAGATAAAAGTCCAAGTTCACCGGTTAAATAGGTTTACAATAAAGAATTTATGTTATCAAAAAATAATTTGAATGATGAACCAATCAAAGTGGCATATACTTTGAATGATTCGGACAAATTATATTCTGATGAGGAATTTCCAATAAGAAGTGTCAAAACTGAAACGATAAACAAGGTTTTCAAATTAACAGAAATTAATATTTCTAAAATAAAAGATGTAAATCTTACTGAAAAACCTAAAAAGTACACTTCAAGAATTCAACAAAGATTGAACAAGAAAAAAGGTTACAGTTCTGGTTCTGGTTTTCAAAAGAAACCAAATCATAACGATAATTTCAAAAAGAAGGGATTGGGTTTCATTCCACCAGAAAATCATAAAAATGAGAAAAATTATAAACCAAAAACTAAATTTGTTTCAGGTACAAGTTCAGAGGAAGAGAAGGAGAAACTGTTCAGGAAACAGTCAAATCATGAGTTTCTCGCAGAAAAGAAAAAGAATGTTTTGAAAAAAATTGCACCAAGAGTTGACAGAAGAACTTGTTTCAAATGCCAAGAAGTTGAACACATTGCTTGGAATTGCCCCAAGTCCACTTATACAAAACAGGGAGTTACTTCTAACTCAGATTTGAAAAAGAAATGTGTTGATAAAATAGAACAACCAACAGAAAAATTCAAAGTGTTCAAAAATTCGACTTTCGAAGCTGGTGAAAGTTCGAAATGTTTTTACAAAAAAAAGTCGATTTGAACAAACAAAAATGGGTTGTTAAGTCTGAAACTTGTTCTGACAATGAATCTGACTCGTCAAAGTCAGAGGAGTCATTTGTTGTGAAAAATGATGAGAATTCCGTTCCAGAAATGAACGATGAAAACTTTCCACCATTTTCAAAAGAAAACTTGAAGTTAAAAGTTGGAAAGATTGAAATCTCAGATCAATTCTTCCCTGGTAAAGAAGAATTTGATGCTGAAAAAGCTTTTAATGGAAAAGTGGAACATATTTTTGGGAAGATGGTCGATGGGAAGGTGAAAAGAGCAAAAGAGTTTTATGAAGCAAAGAGATGGAGTTACCCACCGAGTGAAAAGAACTCGGGAACACCCAAGGCTGGTCAGGCTTAGGTGACATCGTTCTTTGCTTAAAAACCTGACTTGCCGGAGCTCCCAAGTAGGTAATCGTGGAGCATGAATCGGCATCTTTCTTGAGATAATTCAAAATTGTTAACTTTCATACAAGTGGTATTTGGAGAACAAAATGATGAATCAAACCCCGATTCTAGAAGTGGTTTCAACTAAACTAATTTTCCGGAAAAACCATTTGATTAAAACAAACTTAAGTGTTTTGAAATTATAATGGGAAAATAGTTTGTTGTCAGGGGGAGTTCCGATTGTTTATGTCAAGTGAATGGCGATTTAAAGCAATTCACATCGGTTGTCAAAATTTATCTTTAAATGGTTTTGAATTTTAGGGGGAGTAAGGATTTTCAGAAAATCCAAAAACATTAGAAAATTTGAAAAATGAAAAAACATGATAAAAATTCAAAAATGAGTTTTGTTGTGAAAAAGAGGAAATGATAGTACTTCAGTAGACTATCACAGTACGCTAAAGAATTGGAAAGTTAAAATGTGATAAACGGTCTCACTGATGATGTGCCAGTAGGTTTTTACACGCTCAGTAGATTGTGTTCGAGATATAAACCTAAATATCAAACTTACTTATTGCGTGGGGAACATCTCTCGGATATATAGATAACCTCTGAAAAATGAGTTTTGTTGTGAAAAAGAGGAAATGATAATACATCAGTAGACTATCACAGTACGCTAAAGAATTGGAAAGTTAAAATGTGATAAACGGTCTCACTGATGATGTGCCATTAGGTTTTTACACGCTCAGTAGACTGTGTTCGAGATATAAACCTAAATATCAAACTTACTTATTTCGTGTGGAACATCTCTCGGTTATATAGGTAACCCCTGAAATCTTGTTTGAAGGGCTTTCTATTTCTGACATACTAGGTATTTGTGCGTGATGATATCTGGGGTATTATACCTGGACTTCTGATTTTGCGGGAGCAATAGCCTAGTCATCGTATAATACTTTGCATTGCTTTAATCATAAAGCCCACCCCCAGCATAAAAAATGATGAAACATTGAAAAATGCTAATCATGTGCTGTTGAAGAAAAGATTCTCTATAGGGAACACACCTAAAGTCGAACCATCATCTCTCTGATTTTGCGGAAGCAATAGCCTGAGCTCTCATGGTCTCGCATTTAACCCCTTACATATATCATTAGTGTACATTCACCTGTAAGACTGAATATAGAAGTCTGGATACGGGAGTATATTCTGAGGTGGGACACACGAATAAGTTCAAGTGCATTAAACCATTAATCTCATATCTCGAAAGAGTTGAACTTTGTGTGAAAAATTAAGTGGACTAGTATACTGACAATCTAAGTGAATCGTTTAGAACTTAAAGGGTTTAAAGCTCAACGGTGCTAGTGATTGGTCTCAAAAACTGATATGATCCTCTTACACAAACTCACAAAAATATTGTCTGTAAATATTTCTTTACTGCATTTCATTAAAAACAAAAATCCAAAAAGAATGTGTTTTAGTATAAAATTTTGAAAATTCCAAAAAGATTTTATTTCATCTTATTTTCGACAACTGGTGTTGGAAAGCTGATTTTCAAAATTCCAAGTGCTAAACATGACAATAACTGGTTAGGTAATAGTTTTGAATAATGAAAGATGTTTAATGTTTGTACTAATTTGTTAAATCTTTAATCCCACAAGTGGTTAATCGAGGTCATTAATTTGAACTTGATTTAACTAGTGTTGATGCTTGAATGATATTTTTACAAGTGGTAAGCAGAGATTCTAAATTTGTTAAATCTTAAAAATTGTGAATCTTACTGTTGGGTAGAGAATTATGCAGGTTAAAGCCAGGTTTCTGATCCGGTTGTTACGGAAAGCCAGGATTCGTTCTTAAACCTGTGAAAATGCTATGTCATATTGCGATCCCGAAACAATTTAAGGGGAAGTCTGCTAGCAAAGGGGGGTCTGAAGATGCAAGAGCCAGTTTCTGATCCTGGAAGTTTGTTAAAAATAGAGCCAGAATTAAGATTCTGGGAATGAATGAGAAAAAGAGGAGATTGAAGTTAAGATCAACATTCAAGGGGGAGGTTAGTTGCTGATAGAAGAAGAGAAAAGATTAAAGGAAGCTTACAATGTCAGATACTTTGAAAAGAGTATGAAGACAGATCAAGACAGAAGATATACTGAAGACGTGCCGAAGACTTCGTCAACATCCAAGGGGGAGTCTGTTGGTGCATATGTCTGTTGACTTTGTCTTGTATCGAGTCGTATGTCTAGATAGGATAGATTGGATCTCAGTTTACGAGAAAATAGGATTTGTGTGGTGAAAGCTCAGTTCGCACGAAATGGCTAGGCCATTTCGTACGAAATGACCATTGTCCATTTCGCACGAAATGGATCTTGTCCATTCCATGCGAATTGGCTCTCCTATAAATACCTGAGCTCTTCATTTCATTTGTGATAGTTGTGATTCCAGAGCCGAGGTGCTGCTGAAGTGTCATATGATCTGTAACGCTTTCAAATCATTAATCAAGACAGTTAAAGTGAATCTGTGCGTGAATCAAGCTATAATCAAGTCCGTATCATTGAATTCCACCTTTGATATGGATTAGAACTCTTCTGATAGACTCGTATAGGTCGAATCTCAATCCTACAATACCGCACTAACTTGCCCGGTTAAATCGACCCGCTTAGGCATCTTTTTCTTTTGTTGCCTTTTTTGTGTGCACAATTCTTTTAAAAATTTAGCGTAAGCGGGTACTTGTTTTATTGCATCAAGTAGTGGGAGGTTAACTTTTACTTGTTTGAAAATGTCCCACAACTCTTATTTTTTGGGACCCCTTGATGAAATAATTTTTTTCTTACCCGGGTCGAGTAGAGCCGATGGAAATGGGACTTGACTCGGCTCCCCTTCATCTTTTTTATCTTTTTCACTTTCACCCAACCCTGGTTTTTTAACATTTCATTCCTTAGACATAATCGGTGAAACTTCGTCTTCTTCACTTTCATTACCCGTTATGTCCTCAACCACCCCTTCAACCAAAGCCGGTGACAAATTCTCTTTAAACTCTTTACCACTTCTTAACACACTAACATGATTAATATTAACATTATTACCTCTTGACGAGCTATGGGAAGGATTTACCTTAGTATCGCTAGGAAGTTGACCTTTGTTTTTCTTCAACTCCGCCACGTCGGTTGCTAATTGACCCATTGGAGTTGTTAGTGCTTGAATGCTTTTGTCACGAACCTCATCCTTTTGCATCCGGACTTCATCAAGTTGATACCTTTTTTGAATGTCTTGTTGCATTGCCCGAAGCATGTCCATAACCTCATTTCCACTTGATGAATTCTGACCCGATGAACCACCTTGACCCGTTTGCCCTTGGTAACCAAAATTGCTTCCACCCCGGTAATTACCTTGGTTGTATTGTTGACGCGGTGCAAAGTTTCCTTGAGCTCCTTGGAAATTTGGGTTAGGTTGGTTCGCCAGATTCCCGTAACGGAAGTTAGGATGATTTCTTAACCCGGGGTGGTATGTGTTCGAATTCATGTTAAAGTTTCGACCACCCCCTTGAATAGCATTCACCTCTTCTACTTGCTCTTCAACCACTCCTACTAAACACACCTCCGCCGTGTGGCCTATTTCATTGCAATTAGTGCACACGTTGTACACTTGATTCATGGTTTGGACGCCTCCACTCTCTACTCCATGCACTTGTGGCCTTGCTATCACATGTCTTGCTCGTCTTGAGGATTGAGCCTTCCTTTTTGAAGTTACCGCCATTTGCTCTAAGAATGCCCAATCATCTTGCTCAAAGTTGGTACCGAATGTACCATTAGTGATCGACATCAAGTCACGAGCATCCTCCGAACTCAACCCTTCATGAAACGCGTTCAACAACTCCCAAAGTTGGATACCGTGATGAGGACAATTCCTCAACATCATGTTGAACCTTTCAAAAGCCTCATGAAACATCTCCCCCGATTGTTGTTGGAAGCTTCTCAAACCTCACCTTGCATCATTTCTCTTTTGAGAAGTATAAAACTCGTCCAAGAAAATTTGTTGCATGTCGGGCCATGTAAAAATCGATGCGGAGGGCAAAGTATGAAACCATCTTTTTGCTTTGTCTTCCAAAGAAAATTGGAATAGAACCAATTTGACATCGTCCGATGAAAACCCTTGACCTCCAATAGTGTTGCATATGGAGTCATATGTCTCCAAATGAAAGTAAGGTTCTTCCGTTGCTAACCCCTTAAACTTTGGCAAACTTTGGAGTGCGGTTGTTCTAACCTCAAAAGTCCTTCCATCCGCATGATGAGGAATGACTACCGGGGAGGGATTGTTAGTGATAATGGGTCAGAAATGAGCTTTGATTCCCCGTACTACCTCCCGGTGATGTCTTCGCGGGGCGCCCAATGGGGCTCTTGGTTGACCCATTTGCCCTTGCATAGGCCCTTGAGGTGCAAATGGGGGCTGAAATTGGTATTGTTGGAGTGGTGGTTGTTGCATTGGCCTTTGAAATTGCGGTTGTGTATTTTGTGGATGCACTTGATGTAGAGGCGTAGGACGTTGCAATTGTAGGCCTTGTGGTCGAATATGTTGTATCCCAACCGGTAGTCTACCCATGTCTTGAATTTGTTATAGCGGTTGATTTTGTTGACCCGCTCCTCCTTGAGGTCCCAAATTACCTCCATCACCCCAATAATAAAATCCTTCTTCTTCATACCCCCTAAAATCTTCTTCATACCCATCATCATACCATCTCCTCCTATGCCCGAAGATTGCACAAATGGAAAATATGAATATTGAAAACCCGGTTGGTTCGGTGGTCGGTATGTAGAAGTAGCATGAATGATGGTTGAGCTTTCTGGTAGTGGGTGGGTAGAAGATGATTGACCCGTAGTTGGAAAAAAATGTGAAAGTGGTGGAATGGTGGTAGAGGGGTTATAAGTAAGAGTAGGTTCAATTTGGGTAGTAGTAGGTGATGTGTTGTTGGTTGGTGTAACGTCATGTGGTGGAGTAGGATTGGTGGTGGAATTAGGCATGGTGGTATTTGGTGAAGGTTGTGTTGATGTAGGAATGAAAGTTAATGTTGTTTGACCCGTAGTTGGTGGTACTTGGGTTTCTTGCATGATGTTTCTTGGTGTAATGGGTGAAGTGGGTGAACCAATGATCTTGTTTTCTCGTACCAAAACTCGGTTTTGCCTTAGCGTTCTTTCAAATTCCAGATCAAACGGTAGTGGTGATGACTTGTGAGAGCCCCTAGTATGCATACACTTGAAGTACCTGCACACTAAACACAACCAGCGTAAACCCGAAAATAACAAAACAAAACTACTAAATTAACACACGTTGCGCACTACTCCCCGGCAACGGCGCCAAAATTTGACGTGTTGTCGTAATCACACGCAAATTTAATCCAATTACAACTAATAGATAGTAGCAAGTGGGTATCGGACACATGGAGTTTGTGGAAAGTGTGTTGATTCTATAGCTTTGTGAATTAACTACAAGTAAACTAATTTGCAGAAATTAAATTTCAAGAGTTTGGATTGTTTGGTTTAAAAACTAAATTACTATCTAAATTGCAAATCAAAATTGGATTGTTAAACAGATTATGAGAGAATGACCATCTTAGGTTCCGGTTTCCATTAACAATTGTGCATAAATCTAACTAGAAAGAGTTACATAGACATAACTCATGTATAAATGTTTGTTGTGATAAAAGGGAACGAAGTACTCGGATTATATAAACGCGAGGTTGTTACCCGATGATCAATTAATCAATATCCAACCCTAACCCTTCCCGTGATATCTCGATTGTCAACGACACCAAGAACGTACGATTTAGACTAGAATCAAAACATTAATTAACAAGTTACAATCAAACATTCATACATCATAATAAACATAGCAAACACACCAAGTTTATCATTCTAGAAATAAAAGGAAACACACAAAAGTCATAGTAGAAACCTTCACCTAAGATGATCACCGAAAGTTTAGCCGGACATGGCTTGGTGAATCATCATTCCAACAAAATCGATGTTCATAAGCATCAAAATACAAACCGAATTGTTTAGAAATGTTCCCAATCACTTGCCAAAGCCAAATTTCGCCCAAGAACTCCAGAGAAACGTTCCCAATCATGAATGACATGAAAGGACACTTGAAAACGATTTAATATGGGCAGTTAGGCTTTTCTCGTCTGGCTCTACCGTAATTTACGGCACCTACTGTAAATTACGGTAGCCTTGATATTGTTACGCCAATGAACTACTACCTTACGGTGGAATTTGGGGGATTTCAGGGGCTACCGCAAATTACGGTAGCCACAGTAATTTACGGTGGACCCCTGACTTCTCTCCTTTGTTCCTTCTTTCCATCCTTGTGTGTCCCGCTCTATTCCATTCCATCCAAAGCAGCGTTTTCCCTCGTTTTTAAGCTCCAAATGCACCTGAAACATAAGCAACTGTAGTCATCTAATTCAAGACAATTACATGATTAAATGAAGGATTAATTTGTATTTTAACAAACTTAAGGGTTGTCCTATGGACCACCCGTCACCTAGGCGCCGATTAATCGGCCGCCTATTCCGATTTCTGCAACATTGGATAAAACACAAAGTGACAAACTAGTGACTGACTGCTAAAACACAATGTCAAGAATCTGTTTATGATAAAAGACAATGTGATAAAACCAGTTACAATTACTGACTGCTAAAACACAACGTGATGAATCAGTTACTGACTGCTAAAACACAACGTGACGAATCAGTTACAGGATGCTGAAACACAACGTAGATGTGTTCATAGAAGTGTGTTTTAGTGATAAAACACAATGTGACGAACTAGATGAAATACGAATTGAATGTGAATATGTTGAAGCGATTGTATTATAATCGTTGATTCGCATTTGAAATCAAAGAGATTTTTTCAAAAATAAAATAATTTTTTTTGTGTGTTTACTAGATATATTTGGTTGTGTTCATATTGGTTCTCGCGATTCACGCAATAAAGGGTAGTTTCTAACGGATTCTTCTCATATATATATATATATAGGGTCAAGATTTAGAGAAAATGGTAGAAAGTGTGAGAACGGTGAGAACGCTTATTGATCGTCCGATCAAAACAATCTATAGACTAGATTGGCGCAGTAGCATTTTGGTAAATAACATCATTTTTATTACGTGGACGCGCTTCATTAAGGGTAAAAAAGGTAAAACACCATTTCTCACACAAACGCCATTGAAAAATAAAACGCCAAATAAATACAAAACGCTAATTTTATCGCTGCGTAATTTTTTCTGGGTTTTTATTTAAGCTACCTGGCTACAAAAACACCACAAAATATGAAACGCCATAATATATAACGCCAAACCTTACATTTTTGTTATAAAAATAATATCCCGCCTAAACTACGCGCCAAAAAAAAATTCTATAAATAGAAACGTCTCACCACCTTCCGTTTATCACACCAAAAAAACACACAAAAAAACACAGTGGTTGCTAAAAAAAAATACAACTCAATGTAAAACGCCAAAAAATACAACGACGACAAAACATCTTTTCTTTGATACTCAGTAAATGTTCTGCATGAAGTTTCGCTTAATGATTTGTTACGTGAATGTAGAAAGATTTTGCTGAATGAGATGGACAAAATTGAAAAAAGAGGGACTGATGACACCCAAATGTCATTCTGTCATCTTTGTTCTTGAAGAAGGTCTGGATGATAAGAAGAGACCTATACCAGTGTAAATGCTACTTTGGCCTCTATGATTATAATGAAGACGACGGGCAGATAGCATCCACCCACAAACGGTTGATCTATATCTCCAACATCCACAAAGACACTTCAACACATGAACAAAGAAAATAAACAACGCCAAACCCAAAACGGCATTTATTTGTCACAGTTCTTGTAGTTTCAAAAGACAAGAGAGACTGATGACACTGAATATTTAAATCATAAATTGCTTCTACTTTGTTTTTTTTTTCTTTATCTGTTGTTTGTTTTGTAATTTCAGTTAATAAACAACAAAAGTATTTTAATAGTATATAATAAAACGCCAAAATGAGCAAATGCTTGTAAAACGCCATAATGCCTGTAAAACGCCATAATGCCATAAAAACGCCCCCAAAAAACTACCAAACTATAATAAAATTAATTTAAACAATTACTATTATTAAAAATAAATAAATAAGCATGAAACAATGTGCAAAGAATATAAAACAAAAAAGTCCAATCGTTATCTAACCGCCATTGGAAAACAAAACGCCATAATTACAGCCGTCAAAAGATTTGACGTGTTAAACCATAAAACACAGTTGAGTCTAAAAACAAAACACGGTAAAACTGCAAAAAACAGTAAAATGAAACGACGGAAAACATAATTACTAACATTAATAATATTAAAAGCCAAATTCTTGGGAAATTAAATTTATTTAACTTTTTCAAAACGCCATAATTACCTGTCATGCGCGGGAAAAAAAAACCAATGTAAAAGAAGACCATGAGAACACAAGATTAAACATGCCAAAAAATTTGACTAAAACGTCACATATTATCCAAAACGTCAAAAACTTTTAAAATGACTAAAGTTATTGCATGGAGGTTTGAAAGAAAAGAGAAACGATTCATCATAAAGTTCTCTAATAGGAGAAGGGTAAAGGTAAGGACAATCAAACCAATGCTTGGAATGAATGAAAAGGTTCAGAGGGATATCCTGGCCCTTGGGGTTCCGATGGACAACGATTGTGAAAGAATCCGAACTGTAATAAAAAGACTGAAGAGAAAATTTCCGGCAGAAGATGATGATGATATTGACGACACTCCTATACCAAAACTTAGCAGTTGGGTATTGCATGAGTAAAAAGGAACACTTGAAGTTATCTATAAAAAACGGGGTGCAATATTCAAGGCCAATGGAAGAAATGTTGAAGACAGGGTTGCTATCTATCATTGAACAACTCTGTGATTTAGCACCTTCAAAAGATCCAAAATCCAAAGATGCAGTGATATTCAAGAATAGGCTGCAGCAAAGAAGAGAGGAGCTAATGGCGTTATACGCAAATATGAAATTTGATGATGAAGAATCTGAAGAAAGTGATGAACAAAGCTGTGGGTACATCTCTGATTTAATCCCACCTACGGAAGACTATTAGTTAATTTTGATTTTGTATTATTGTAATTTTATAAAATAGTAATCTATGGTAATCAATTATTAACAAAAAGATACAAAACGCCAAAAAATGACATGAAAAAGGTAATAACGCCAAAAAAATTAACTATGTGACACAAAAAGAATTAATTCAACAGGAAGAAATCTGAGAAAAACAGTAAAACGCCAAATAATTAATAATTCTAGATAACGCCAAAATTATCTTGCACGCAAAAAATAAAGCAGCATGTCAAACGCGAAAATCGGGAAAGAAGAAAAATACTAAAAAGACAAAAAACCCCTCGGACCCTGATCATGCCGCGCGCCACGTGTTGGGCCAGGATGCGTTCTCACCATTATCACACTTTTGAGCGTTTTCTCCTAAAATCGTTTCTCTCTCTCTCTCTCTCTCTCTCTATATATATATATATATATATATATATATATATATAATACAGAAAGTATGCTTTGGGAATAAAATAAAGAAAAGAGGATTGCTAGTCTCGATGTCATGGGATGAAAAAGTCCAAATTATAATAAACTTCTTTTATTTGAAATGTGATGAACTTAGGGTGAAGAGAGTGGTCGGCAATCTCATTCGGTAAACGAGTTTATCGAGCGGTAATACCGCCGCCTAAGGTATTTACCGCTCGGGGAAGGAGTTGGATCGGTGAAGCTTTACCGCTCGGGAAGGGATTGTTTTTTTCGACCGTTGTGCAATCCAACGGCTATATGGCCATTTACATTAAAAAAATCACCTTTAAAACAAACCAAATTCACTGCCATTTTTATAAACACGTTTTTATCCTCATCATTTCAAATCTTTTCAAACAAATGGAAGGATCAAACAAAGGTGAAGGGAAAAAAATTTAGGGTACGGTTCGAAGGCGAGGGGCTCAAGATAAACATGGTGGTTTGGGTGGTTCAAGTGCGCCGTTTCATCCCCAACTTGGCTTTGCTACACAAACTCAACCTCCATTTTTTAACCAAACCATCCAACCGAATTTCGGTTACGATAGCCAACCCCACCAAAATTGGTTGCTACACGGTCCGACGTTGGTTAGACCCGGTGTTTATGATTATCCCCTTGACGCCCAAAACTCTTTTGACCCATTTGCTTTTCAAATCCCACGCTCACAATCACCGAGAGATATAGAAGATGACCCCGAAGAAGAATTCATGCCCGATACTAGAGAGCAACATAATGATGAGGACGAAGATGTTGCCGTACAAGACGATCTTGTGAACCAAAATGAAGCCGCAAACGATCCGAAAGGAAAGAAGGCTAAAGCGAAACATGAAAATTGGACGCCTAAACAAGAAGAGGCTTAGGCAAAGGCTTATGTTCATTGCACTTTAAACAAAAGAAAAGGCAATCAACAAAAGTCAGATGGTTTTAGGAACCAAGTTCTTAAGCACTTCAATCAAACGGTTTGTTGGTCCCTTCTTGCGGCCCTATTCGAACGGTGCGATTTTCTTCGCTCGTTGAGACGGGTGTTTGTGAAGTATATAAATATATAAAGAGTAAAAAATATAGACAGTGAGAACGATATATCTTCAATGGTTAATCTTTATTAAACAAAGAAGAAGGGGTCGATTCGAGAATAAACTCGAATCTAAATGTCACCCCCCTGGGCCAAACCAGGGGGGTCAACTCTCACAAAAACTCTATCTATAAATATTACAATACAAAGCACACATAATTCCTACGAAGGAATTATGTATTTATAAAGAATTCTTATGAGCCTATCTCAAATGTGATTGGTTAATGAGAAGTTGATTTGTGTGCCCATCCATTATTTTAATGTGGCTTATCTTCTTTTGGCACCAACTTGCCTTTTCTGATGAATCACTTCAACATTTGAGAATATATTTTCTAATGAAAAAGCTAAAGATTCCAAAAGGAATCTTTTTCCTTTTTCTGGTGAATGTTTTGCTAAAGATTCCAAAAGGAATCTTTTTCCTTTTCTGGTGAATATGGAAGCCTTTTCATAGAAAATATTTAATGTGTTAATAAGATTTATTATCTTATTAACACAATTCTTTGACTTCGTATCTTGTAAACTCCATAATGTCGTGCTAACACTTTGAAGTCTTGTGACCTTTGTCGTGATCTTTCATCAAAGAATTAGAAGCTCCAATATTTAGTGCTTCTGGGACGGTTCGTCGGTCGCTTCGTGTTGACGGAATTATTTCTAAGTAACTTAAACTATTTTTAACAACAAATACAATAAAGTTTCCTAACAGTCACCCCCTATTTGTTGTTAAAAATACAATCAATGCATTTATACTTAGAAATAACAAATAAACTTGCTGAAGATGTACTTTTCTTTTCCTCCTGGCACGTTATCATGTAGGCATCTTTTTAGTGATATTCGTTGACTGTATCTTCATTGGCATGAAAGTTTATTTGGCAAACGTCCGACTTTTTATGGATGATCATCTGATTATATTTCATTTGTCGTTATAATTCTTCACCTCGATTTATAATTCCACCTAAATGTAAGCATTATATCTTGTATACTGGGTCCAAATAGGATACATGTATCTTCTATCCAATATAGGATAAGTGTTTAGGCTGTCGATTGATGAGGCTTCAAAACATAACGAATCATGCAAGCTATAAAAAAATGATCTTGAACCGTCGATTTTTTTTCGGATCAGAATTTCTGATAAATCTGATGAAATTTCTGATAAAACCGAAAAAAATCATTTTTTAAAAGAATTTCTGATATTTTCTGATCAATCTGATCACATTTCTGATAAAATAATCAGAAAATCTGATAAAAGTTTTTTTTTACAGAAAAAAAATGATGACATCATCAGAACCTTCTGATGACATCATCAGAAATTCTGAGAAACTCAGCAGAAATCTGAGATTTTTACCAGAAAATCTGACGAATGCATCAGAAAATCTGATTTTTTTATGAGATGAGAGGGAATAAGTAGAGAAAAGAGATATTAATTACACATATTTTTCTGGTGAAATTCCAAGTACTTGTTCTTTTCTTCAAGGAATATTTTGTGAAAACTTTATAAAAGATAATAGTCATGAGAATGTTTTCTAAAGTTATACACAGTTTTTTTTTCTTTTAAATATCTTTTTATCATTCCTTTACTAACCAGAATTTGAAGTTATTTCAACAGATAAGATACGAATAAACTTTCTTTTATCAGAAACTTTCTTTTTAGATGTCAATTTTTCTTTCTGATAAATTAAAGTTCATTTATCTTTGTTTAACTCCCTTTTTTTGTGTATTTATATCCTTTTTCTACACCTCTTTTTGTACTTAAAAAAAATACTAATAGAGATAGTAATAATAATAATAATAATAATAATAATAATAATAGCAATAAAAGAAATAATAATGAAAATAACAGAAAAAAAAATAACTCTACTACATACTTTATTATTTTTGGATCTGCAAAAAAAATTTCTTTTTACCTTTAACAGATCAAGAATATACGTCTCTCTTACAGGAGCAAGGGATCTTGGAAATAATTTATCCATTCTGCTCTGATACCACTTGTTGGTCCCTTCTGGCGCCCCTGTTGAAATGGTGCGACTCACTTCTCTCGTTGAGACGGGTGTTTGTGAAGTATATAAATATATAAAGAGTAAAAAATATAGACAGTGAGAGTGATATATCTTCAATGGTTAATTCTTATTAAACAAAGAAGAATGGGTCGATCCGAGAATAAACTCGAATCTAAATGTCACCCCCTGGGCCAAACCAGGGGGTAAACTCTCACAAAAACTCTATCTATAAATATTACAATACAAAGCACACATAATTCCTACGAAAGAATTATGTATTTATAGAGAATTCTTATGAGCCTATCTCAAATGTGATTGGTTAATGAGAAGTTGAATTGTGTGCCCATTCATTATTTTAATGTGGCTTATCTTCTTTTGTCACCAACTTGCCTTTTCTGATGAATTACTTCAACATTTGAGAATATATTATCTAATGAAAAAGCTAAAGATTCCAAAAGGAATCTTTTTCCTTTTCTGGTGAATAAGGAAGCCTTTTCATAGAAAATATTTAATGTGTTAATAAGATTTATTATCTTATTAACACAATTCTTTGACTTCGTATCTTGTAAACTCCATAATGTCGCGCTAACACTTTGAAGTCTTGTGACCTTTGTCGTGATCTTTCATCAAAGAATTTGAAGCTCCAATATTTAGTGCTTCTGGGACGGTTCGTCGGTCGCTTCGTGTTGACGGAATTATTTCTAAGTAACTTAAACTATTTTTAACAACAAATACAATAAAGTTTCCTAACAGTCACCCCCTATTTGTTGTTAAAAATACAATCAATGCATTTATACTTAGAAATAACAAATAAACTTGCTAAAGATGTATTTTTCTTTTCATCCTGGCACGTTATCATGTAGGCATCTTTTTAGTGATACCACTTGTTGGTCCCTTCTTGCGGCCCTGTTCGAACGGTGCGACTTTCTTCGCTCGTTGAGACGGGTGTTTGTGAAGTATATAAATATATAAAGAGTAAAAAATATAGACAGTGAGAGCGATATATCTTCAATGGTTAATTTTTATTAAACAAAGAAGAAGGGGTCGATCCGAAAATAAACTCGAATCTAAATGTCACCCCCTGGGCCAAACCAGGGGGTCAACTCTCACAAAAACTCTATCTATAAATATTACAATACAAAGCACACATAATTCCTACGAAGGAATTATGTATTTATAGAGAATTCTTATGAGCCTATCTCAAATGTGATTGGTTAATGAGAAGTTGATTTGTGTGCCCATCCATTATTTTAATGTGGCTTATCTTCTTTTGTCACCAACTTGCCTTTTCTGATGAATCACTTCAACATTTGAGAATATATTTTCTAATGAAAAAGCTAAAGATTCCAAAATGAATCTTTTTCCTTTTTCTGGTGAATGCTTTGCTAAAGATTCCAAAAGAAATCTTTTTCCTTTTCTGGTGAATAAGGAAGCCTTTTCATAGAAAATATTTAATGTGTTAATAAGATTTATTATCTTATTAACACAATTCTTTGACTTCGTATCTTGTAAACTCCATAATGTCGCGCTAACACTTTGAAGTCTTGTGACCTTTGTCGTGATCTTTCATCAAAGAATTAGAAGCTCCAATATTTAGTGCTTCTGGGACGGTTCGTCGGTCGCTTCGTGTTGACGGAATTATTTCTAAGTAACTTAAACTATTTTTAACAACAAATACAATAAAGTTTCCTAACACGGTTGGAGGAAGCAACCGAAACCACCATCAAGTTCGATCGAAATGGTTGGCGATGCAAACAAAGTTGAACACATTCAACGGTTTTTATCATCAAGCGGTAAACTATATTATTTTTATATGGTTTATTTTTAGGATCGTTTACGTCCTAGCGGGTGCGACGATGCTTTTGTAATGAAGCAAGTGTTTAAAGATTACAAAAACAAAGAAAAACTTGACTTTCCTCATGCTGCGGTGTGGGAGGTCGTTAGAACAAAGCAAAAATGGTTGTCAGTTCCGTTGTTGAGTGAAGATAGCTCCGGCTCGAGTCAAAAAAGAAAGTCGTCAGATTCGGAAAATTATAAAGCGGATACACCTAGTGCCGAAGCCTCGAGCGGTCTTCCCGACATGAACGAGGATCCCTCGCTAAGAAGACAAACGAGAAAGAAGAAAAAGGACAAAGGACCGTCTTCAACAAGCGAAGATCCAAGAGATATAACCGGTAGATTCGAAGAATACAAGGCCATGAAGAAAGAATTGATAGATATTAAACGGTTACGAGAGGAAAAATACATGTCGTTGGCGGAAGAGCAACGTGAAGCGTTGCGACAAACTATGTTCGACAAGGACTTGGAGACGTTTAACCGGCCTCACGACAATGTTCACCCTTCGATGTTGGAAATCACACTCGCTAGAAAACGCGAGATCGCAAAAAAATATGGTTGGCCTTATAATTTTTAGTTTTTTGTTGGGAATATTTCATAGAATGATAACCAAGTTTTAGAAGTGTTCCAATCAAATCACTCAGAAATTTTTTTGTTCTAATTAGGTCATTAAAATTTAGTTTATGTTTCAATCATATATAATTTACCTGAATAGCAGGTAAACTATCCTAAAACACTTAAAAATATCCATAAAAAAATTGATCGGCTCATTAGTTTATATGTATTCAACTTTTATTATAAATCGATTTCAAAGTCAATTTAGTTTTTGACTTTTGAGTTCATTTCTTTCTCAATCGCTTATGGATACCTGCAATGGAAATCATTAAACTTTGCCTTTCGTTTTTTCTTTTAACATTGTTGCTTTTTTAACATCAATTATATCCGTAACCCGTTCATTCTCTTTCACCATTTTTATACTTTGTCAGCCTAATATAAATTTAAGCTTCCGTTGCCCACAACCATATTTAGGATCTGGATTATATATATATATGATCTTTTGTTTTATATAATTAGTTTTTCTTCTTTTTTTTTCAATTAAAAAAAAAATAAGTTATCATTTATAAGCCATGTTAACATATTTAAAAAAAAATCCTAAATAAATGCCATATAGCATAGATGACCTTCTATTTAGGTAAAAATATCTAGGATTGAAACATTAAAGTAAACTTTAGTAACCTAATTGGAACACTAAATTTTATAAGTGACCTGATTAGAACAATTCTGAAACTTGGTTACTATTTAACAAAGTTACCCCTTTTTTGTTGCGTTGTTTTATTATTATTTTTTTTAACTTAGATTTTAATGTAATGGTTTTTTTTTATTTATAAAAGTTTGGTGTTTTATTTATTTTATCTTAACACATAATTAAAAAAGAAAAAGAGTTTACCTAATCCAAATAGGTAAACCATCACCAACATTTTTGAGTAATAGGTAAACAAAATAGGTAAAATGACGTGACACTGCTTGATTAGGTGATTTGAGAGTTTACCTATTTCAAGTGTTTAACCAATCCTACCCCTTATGGTGTAGGATGACAATTATATTATTGCAACAAGATTGTATTGGGGTGTAGTGGTGCACAAATCGGGTTTTTTTTAAAAACCGGGTTTCGGGTAGGATCGGGTTCGGGTAGGATCGGGTTTTACAAAATCGGGTTTTTTTTAAAAACCGGGTCGGGTCCGGGTCCGGGTTTTCTACCAAAAATGTATACCCTATATACCTGGGTTCGGGTAGGGTTCGGGTCGGGTTTTATAAAACCCGGGTATTATAATACCCTATTTCCGGGTTCGGGTCCGGTTCAGGTATTCATCGGGTAGGGTTCAGGTATGCATCGGGTTGAGAAAAAACCCGCACCGGGTATTAAAAAAACCCGACCGGAACTATGCTTATAAAATGTATCAAACATAACTCTCACACATAGACATCAAATCTATTGATAAACAGAGGCACAATTTATAAACAGATGCACAATTTATAGTTCTTCATGTGGTTATTCTTGAACTTTATAAACAGAGACACAATTTATTAAATACAAAAACTAATAATGATATTAAACAAACAAAGAAAATAGAAGGGCCAACATATATTGGCATATTTGTTTCCACTTGTAATGAAATAGACTAAATAATTAAGTAGCGGTGGCAAATATCATTAGAAACCTAATAATTAAACAAGATTACATCAAAGTGCATACATAATTTTGTTAAATCATAAGAACTAGAAGTCTTAATGCATACATAATTAAACAAGATTACATCAAAATCGGGCTTTTTTAAAAACCGGTTCCGGGTATTTATAAAACCCGGTTCCGGGTATTTATAAAACCGGGTTTCGGGTATAAACCGGGTATAAAAAAAACCGGTTCCGGGTTCGGGTTTTAGATCAAATATGCATACCCGGTCCCTACCCTACGGGTAGGGTCGGGTTCGGGTATAAAAAACCCGGGTTTTATAATACCCGGTTCCGGGTTTTTTTTTCGGGTCCGGGTCCGGGTTTTTTGTGCACCACTATTGAGGTGGCAATTTCTACGAGTGAGTGGCCCGTAAGTTTTGATTTGTACAAACAAAAATTTTAGTGGGCCAAAGATTTCGATTCAATTGTTGATTGAAGTGGAATAGTGCACTTTTTAGTGGACAAATGGAATGTTATTTGGACCGAGACTATTAATTGTCTATTTGGGATGGTGTTAACTACAGAAGTGAAGCGAAGTTAAGTTGAGATTTGTTAAAACAAATTGAGGGCCTAGGATACATCTTAGTGTGAGCTTGAAATTCATTGGATCAGGCTTCATAGTATGTTTTAGTGGACCACTAGAGCTCGATCAAGAAGGTTGGATTTATAGAAAATTGCTCAGGTCAACATCGTCACTCTGGGCTATGTTCTTGGGTGTTACTTAAAAATTGTGTCGTGTAACAATTTTTAAGAAGTTCGTGGGTGTCATCTGATGTGGTCTAAAATATATACATATTTTTATATAAATACTAATACACTTTTTACAGTAGTTGGAGTGTCGTTTTGTTTAATATCTACTCGTCCCTTGTTATATGTTAATTTGTGGGTTTTAAATAATAATAATCAGTTTAATTAATTATTAAAAAAACAAAAAATAAAGAAATGAACATAAAAAATCATACAATTTGAAAATTAATTTTACCAATTAAGTGATCAAATAGTTTTGCCTAGAACGAAAAAACAAAGAAAAAATATGAATGGAAGAGTTAATGCATTTACTATTGTAATTAAGACAATATTGAAAGTTTATGAACTAATTGGTTTCTTGTGAATTGATTTTGTTGTAGGTTGGCTGTACGAGGATTACAAAAGAAAAAAAATAAATAGCGATTGCATTAAAGAGGGTTTGTTTTTTTTTTAACGGCAAACTCACTTTATATATGAATATAAAGAGCCAGCAAGAGGCTGGGGAACAAAAACCGAAAGAGGGTTTGTTATTGCTTCATTTTTTTGAACGGCAAATTTATTTTATTACATGACGCCTATGGGACATGGACGCAAGACCTCCCTCTTGTTGTATAATTGGTCTAGAACAAGTAATTTCAAAGAAATTAACAAACCTGGAAACCAAATTGAAATTGCAAAGTTTGTGATAAAACCTGGATTAATCTCTGAATCGTATGAGAACTATCAGATAAACCTATTTGCGGGTTACACGCAATGATTTATCGGATTAGACAGAGATCACTCTTGTTGGAATTGGAGTTGATGATTATATGATATGAAGATAATGAAGAGCACAAAAAACTGTAACCGTAGTGTGTGTTCTATATCCATATGCGATAGAGAGACCAATTAATAAAACTTCACACGGTCTTTTTCAGTTCAGAAAACCACGTCAATGGACTTTTTGATATTGTCTAATAAAACTTCTATGACTTTTCATGATGGCCATTGGCCCAACAAATAAAACTACGCAATGGACATGTGTAGTCCATAAGTTAGTGGACTTTTAGTAATGGAATTTAACAAAAATAATAGTATAATGTTCATATGAAGTCCAAAACCTTTAATTATAAACTAACCATTAATTATAAAGGCCATGTAAATTACTTACATAGTAAACTCAAATAATATTAGGATTAAATTGAGCCCGCACTCCCGCGTCATCTAACTCGTTTAATCTCTAACATTATTTCATCGATCGACAAGTTAATCCAATACCCTAAAATCCGTTGATAACACTAAAATTACCAACAATCCTCCCCCATTTTAGTGGTATCCATGATTAACTTAACCGTCCTCACATAAACACAAATGCATGCATAATGAAAATGTCCTGAGGATTGAATTTTCACTTAGTATATTACACGTTACAAATATTAGAATAACAGGGTGTCTCTATGGATTGAACCCATGTTATCCATTTAAATACATGTAGGTAATATACACAAACATTTACAAATCCAAATTCCACTTGACACAATTTTTTACTAGTCTGTGTCCTAATCCTTCAAAGAATATATCAAAGCTCAAGTCCAAAGCTTCTTCAAGCGGCTAAACTTCATATTCTTATAGGTAGTTCATTACTCTTGCACCTGCACTGCAATTTATCAATGAACTATTAAGAAGTTCAACTTCAACTTCAACCTAAACCTACTTTATCTTGCAGTCTGAACACATACCTTGGGATAATTTGCTAATGTGTTCCAATATCGTTATGACAAGCTTTCCGCATTGAATTCTGCATCTAACGTTGTATTAGATGGGAATTGGGTGTCTTGACATAAGATATTTAAAATGGACTTTAAACCCACCCCTTTAGCTGATTTCTTCACGAGATCTCTTCCTAACCCTTTGGTTAGATGATCAGCTAAATTAAGCTCAGATCTAACAAACTCAATGGATATCACTCCATTCATGATTAATTCTCTAATCATACTATGTCTAACACCTAAGTGTCTAGACTTCCCATTGTACACTTGACTATATGCCTTAGTGTATGATCGTTTTACCGACCAAATGAGTCAATCAGAGGCAATACACAACTGTTTGAGAGGCGAAATCAAACAAACAGCTTAGAATCAGTAAGAATTGAGTAGAAACAGAGTTATTTCACTTTTAAACTAGCTTCTCATTCACAAATCAACTTGATTACACATCAGGAATTCGGCAGCACTTCGTGACACTGTTCGTAATTCCGTATCAAATGAGAAACTGAACACCCATATATATAGCCATCTAATTCGGCTTGAACCATACACTTGACATTTCAAACGGAATTACATAAAGTAATTCCGTGCGGAATTAGGTGTGACCATTACAAGAGGAATTATATAAAATACATTTACACGCGTAATTAAAAGTCTGTTTCGTGTATGCATTCTATTTTGTGTGATGTTGCAATGATGATGTCACATGTATGATGTCATCATCAAGAATGATGACATCATTCTTGTTCAGATCTGTAACGAAACCAAGACTCGATATAAGACGAAGTCAACAGACATATGCACCAACAGTCTCCCCCTTGGATGTTGACGGAGTCTTCAGTACGAGACTTTAGTACGTCAAAACTTCAGTCTTAATCAGTCTTCACGCTTTCCAAAATATTTGACGCTGAAGCATCCTTCAAACTCTCTCTTTCTCTTTAATCACCATTAACAGCTATTCTCCAGAATCTGAGTCTAGCTCTTTCACTCTTCAAATTCTCCTTTGCTAACAGACTCCCCCTTAAGTTGTACCGGGATCGCAGTCTGGAATTTGTAGCTTAGGATCGAAAACCTGGCATTAATCCACAGGAATCGAAACCTAGCGTTTTCAACGTTTCCTGCACATTCTCTACCCAAAACATAAGTTTTTATTTATATCACTTTGAAAAACTTACTGATAGAGAGCATTCATTCACCAAACATTAATAGTTACATCAAGTTCAAATTAATGACCTTGATTAACTAATCATATAATCATTCTTAAAAACATTTCTCATTTAAACAAACTCCCCAACCCAATGTGGTTCATCATGTTTAGCACTCGGAATTTTGAAAATCAACTCTTCAACATCAGTTGTAAAAAATAAGATGAAGTAAAATCTTTTTGATTTTTCAAAATTTTATGCTAAAACACATTATTTTTGGATTTTTGTTTTTAATGAAAAGCAGTAAAGAAATATTTACAGACAATATTTTTTGTGAGTTTGTGTGAGAGGATCATATCAGTTTTTGAGACACATCACTAGCACCGTTAAGCTTTAAACATTTTAAGTTCTAAACGATTCACATAGATTAACGATATTATTGTCCTCTTAAACTCAATCTAAAAACATTCGAAATGCTTACCGATACGTTAAGGTATATTAATTTTGCACTAAATTCTTATGGACCCCACGATCTCAGCATATCCCCTCATCATGCAATACACTAACTCGAGTAATGCCTTTAAACTTTTATCAACTGTCATATGTGCGAAAACAACGCAGAATGTTTAAACATTAACAATCAGGTCGATCTTTCGATACGTAGAGAAAGTCCAATGTTTAAACAAAATAAGAAATAAAAACAAGTTGAAATTGTTTAGGCTTTAACCACCAGTTCGATACTCCTGTATACACAGAGGTGATCCAAAGCTTAAACGAAACACCAAAGAAAATAAAGCAGAATGTTTAGGCAATAACATCCAGGTCGATACTCACGTATACGCAGAGGATGTCCAATGCTTAAACAAAATAAAGAAATAAAACAAGTTTAAATCTTTGCAAAATGAAAACACAATCACAGTGATTTTTTTAGCAAAATTGTGAAAGTTCACAAATTTAACCAGTTTTTATGCTCTTTACATTCAACGATTACTGAGTAGGCACACAATCAAGAAGGACAAAAACTAAGTATTATGCTTTCAACCGTGTTTCCCACTAGAACTAGGCTTTTTCATTTAAGTTTGTATTGTTATCGCAAATCTACTAGTCTAGCTGAGCCTATCGTCACATCTTTAGTGAGACCGTTTATCACATTTGACATTTCATTTCTTTAGCATGCTGTGATAGTCCAACTGATTTACTATCATTTCCTCTTTTTCACAATAGAACTCATTTTGAATTTTTCAATGTTTTTGGCTTTTAGATTTTATCATGTTTTTGGATTTTTCAAATTTTCAAAATTTCTAAAAATTTTCTTACTCCCCCTAAAATCAAAATATGTTTCAATTTTGATTTTTCAGGAAAATTTGAAAACAATAGACTGTACAAATAAAATGACAAACTGATGAGAATTGCCTCAATTCGCCATCTATTTGGCTTAAACAATCAGAACTCCCCCTGATAACAAACTATTTTCCCATTATGATTTCAAAACACTTAAGTTTATTTTAATCAAAATGGTTTTTCCAGAAAATTAGTTTTGTTTGCCATTTCACAAACATGAGGTTTAATTCATCACACTGTTTTAAACCACTTGTAGGTTTATCACAAAAACAATTTTCAATAATCATACCACTAGTAAGATAGTTAAATCAAGTACAACTTAATGTCCTTGATTAACCACTAGTAAGTCGAAATATCACATAACAACCATCATTCACATCTATGATATTTGTAAGAAAGATGCCGATTCCTGTTCCACGATTACCAACTTGGGAACTGTCACGGCCCTTGGCCCCGGTTTGACCCGGTCCAGAGCCGCGAGGCAGGAAATCCAATGGTATCTGATTAAATGACAGCGGAAGTCTTTTTAAACAGGGTCGATTAATATTAAAACTGCTTTTTTTATATATAATATAGGGATAAATCCCAAAATTTTACAATAAAGTGATTTCACTGGGAAATCTTTATTTCTCAAAACATGTTTCTTTATTTATTTACATTGAGCCATTTTTCTAAGCTTATAGTGCTCCACGGCACTTTTCCTGTGCTCACAACAGATCACCTGAAACATGTTTGAAAAAGGTTTTGTCAGCAGGAAATACTGAGTGAATCATTCTATTTTGCATAATGATGCATAGTTATTAATTACAGCATAAGAGCAATTACAATGGCTTCTATCTTATTTTTATCTGGCACTCTGTCACAATGGTGACAAGTCACAATGGTGACGATGGTCATACCACTATTAGATCAATGAACCTAAATAGTGATGATTATCCCTGTAGGTCAATGAACCTAACAGTGATTATCCCGAGTAGGTCAATGAACCTAACTGTGAGAAATTAGTAATGTGCACAATACCCCACTTGCCAATAATTCAAGATATCCACGACTTAGTCCCTGTAATTATAACCTTTGAAAATAAACATGATTTGAAAAGTAATTTGATAAAAAGAGAATGACTCACATTGCAGATTTAATTTGAGCAGAGTTTAGCCTACTGATTAGCCTTTTAACCTAAATTTAATAACAGGCACATAATTCTGGATTAGTAATCAATACAGCCTTTACGATAACTCACGAGATCAAACCCTCACAACGATTTACAAGTGCGATACTTAATAATTCAGCGGATTCACAACGAATAACAGAGTATAGTCCGATTTCGAACAGCACTCAAACATTCAAGTCGAAATCACGATGAATAACAAAGTATAAACTCAATTTGAGCAGCACTTAAACAATCGTTGGATAGTTACAATCGATCGGATATTGAATCGTATCAGCGATTGAGTTAATACCCTGATTGCGGCGTCGATTAGTGAATCGTGTGTGTTAATTGTGATAAACAGAGCATAACTCCGTGTAGAATTGGAATTTCTTCGTCGTTCTGAAGCCATGAATCAAGTCCCAAGCCCCTGTATTTATACCCAAAAATTGCATCTCCCGCATGTCGCGAAGGAAACCATGGTCCCTGTCGCGACTCGCCTGAGGTAACACTTTTAGGGTAGGGTAGGTACGTGTCCAGGTAGCTTAGCTGAGTTGGTCTCGCGTTAAAATTCAAAATACACGTAAAACTGTTAAGATAATACCAACTAGGGTTTATCCCCCCTGAGTTTTAGGGGCCCTGATTCTAATTCCAACTATTCTGAAAATTTTAGGGATTATGCAGAATCACTTGGGTTTCTCAATTAGGGTTTCCTATTGGTCAATTAAAATTATAACTAGGACGTTTGATGAGAGTTGTTACATTCTCCCCACCTTAATAAAAATCTCGTCCTCGAGATTTACTGGAATAATCGAGGATACTTTCGCTTCTAATTTTCAGTGTATTAGGGTCCTATCTTTGAATCACATTTTACTTAAACTAACACTAATTGTTTGTGATTGAGAAACTTCACTTTTCTGTCTTCTATCTGAAGAGGTTTCTCAACAAATTTTAACTTTTCGTTTACCTCTATTTCTTGGAGAGGTACTACCAAAGATTCGTCTGATATACATTTCTTGAGATTGTATGTATTCCAGCTAACTTTCCTGGTAGTTGTAAACTATAAGCAACTGGTCCTATATGTTGGATCACTATAAATGGTCCTACGTACCTTGGACTTAGTTTTCCTTTCTTACCGAATCTAACAACTCTTTTCCAAGGAAATACTTTCAATAACTTTTTGTCTCCAACTCGAACTCCAACGGCTTTCATCTATTATCTGTATAACTCTTCTGGCGATCTCTAGCTGTCTTCAGCCTTTCCTTCGTGATACTGAATATCACAGTCGTAGTCACTTAGGATTTTCATCCATCTCCTTTGTCTCATGTTTAATTCTTTTTGCCCAAATATATGTCTTAAATTCTTATGATCCGTATAGACAGTAAACTTACTTTCATACAGATAATGTCTCCAAATCTTAAGGGCAAAATTTATGGTTCCTAATTCTAATTCATGAGTGGTCTTGTTTCTTCGTTCTTTTACCTTGATGCATATGCAATTACCTTTTTGCGTTGCATAAGCACATATCCAAATCCTAGCTTTGAAGCATCACCGTATACTTCAAAATCTTCAGTTCATAAGGCTAAGATTGGAGCATTTGGTTAATTTCTGCTTTAAGATCCTAAAGGCTTCTTCTTGTTTAGATCTCTAATCAAACTTAGTTGTTTTACAGGTTAGCTTAGTTAATGGTATAGCTACCTTAGAAAAATCCTTAATAAACCGTCTATAGTATCCGACTAAACTTACAAAACTCCTAATTTCCATTGCTGATTGCGGAACCTTCCATTTGATAATTGCTGCTATCTTAACAGGATCTACGTGAATACCTTCATGATTTACCATATGACCTAGAAATTGTACTTTTGGCAGCCAAAATTCATACTTCGAAAATTTGGCGCAAGTCTTCTCTTTTCTTAACAAAGTTAAGAGTGCATGCAAAGGCTGACAATGTTCGTCTTGACTTTTTTGAATAAATAAGTATATCATCTATGAAGACAATTACAAATTTATCCAAATACGGTTTACAGATCCTATTCATCATGTCCATGAATGCTGCAGGTGCATTCGTTAATCAGAAGGGCATGACTGTAAACTCATAATGACCATACCTAGTTCTGAAAGCAGTTTTAGGTATGTCTTCTTCTTGTACCTTCAATTGATGATATCCGGAACGTAAATCTATCTTAGAAAAATATCTAGCTCCTTGAAGTTGATCAATCCTATGTAATGGGTATCGATTCTTAATTGTAACCTTTATTCAATTCCCTATAATCAATACACATTTTCATCGAATCATCCTTTTTAAATAACACTGTGTTAAACGTTAAGGTGCCTTGGCTTATCGGTATAGTTCCTGAATTTTAAAGGAATTTCTAAATTCTATCTCCCTATCAGGTAGTAACCCTGATAACTCTTTTTGGGAATACATCTGGGTATTCTGAAACTACAGAAATTTCCTTAAGTTCTTTATCTTTAGTATTAATGATTATTGAAATCATACTATTCCTTGCTTTCGTTCATACTTAGCAACTTCCATTACTGATTATGAACTTTATGGTTTTACATGATTTATCTCTTTTAATCATTATTACTTCTCCAGTGGTTGCACAATTTCTATGTAATTCTTATCACAGATAATTCGAGCATAATTGTTTTACTAATCAATCCATTCTTAGCACAACCTTGATTTCAACTAATTTCATAGATAATGGGTTGCAGAAAATTTATGACTTAAAAGTTCTATTTCTACGTTTTGTAGAACCTTATTTATTTTAACTAAATTCCCATCTGCTATTTCTACTGTAGAAATTTGTTTAATGCTGGTTAAAGGTAAATTAAAAATTTGGCAGAAGAAAGTATTTCTAAAACTTTGGTTTACACCAGAGTCAAATAATACTTTTGTGTAAACATTGTGAACTAAGAACGTACCGGCTATCACGTCTGGAATCATTTCAGCTTCTTGAGTAGTCAGCTGAAATGCTCTTACATTCCTTTTTGCTCCTTCTGCAGGTTTGGCTTTATTGTCAGATGGTTTGTTCAGTTTTGGACAATCTGGCCTAAGATGTCCAGCTTCTCCACAGTTGTAGCAGACTGAAAATTTCTTCCTCCTGCAGTCTTCTTCTTGATGCCCCGGAATTTTGCAAAAATTGCAATATCCTTTGCATCTTCCAAAATGCTTCCTTTTGCAAAAATTGCAAAATGGACTAGTAGAAGATTGTCCATTTCCTCCTTTCTTGAAATTGTTATGGTTACCCGAACAGAATTCTTGGGTAATCTTTTGGGCTACTTCCTTCCTTCGATTTTCTTCTCTTGTTCGTACTAGTTCGTCAGTCAGAGTATTGGCTAATTCCACCGCATCATCAATCGTGCAAGGTTTCGCAGCCTTGACGATATTACGGATTTCGGAAATCAATCCCCAAATATAACGAGAAATAAGTACCGGCTCTGGCGAAGCCAGGGTTGGTACCACTCGAGCATACTCGAAAAATGTCGTAGTATGCCCTCGACAATCTACATCCACCATCCGGTGGTTTAGAAACTTATTTGTCATTTGTTCCTTTTCATACTCGGGACATAATTTTCTTTCTACAAAGCTCTTAAATTCTTTCCAGTTCATATCATACGCCATCCTTCTTCCTTTTGCTTGTAACACCGTATTCCACCATTCTAGCGCCACTTCTTTGAAAAGGTTTGACGCGTACATGACCTGATCATCCTGAGCACATTTACTTATGGCAATTACTGCCTCGGTTTTCTCTAACCAACGCAGTGCCGCAGTCGCTCCTTCATTGCCTGCAAACTCAGTGGGTTTACAAGCAAGAAATTCTTTGTAAGTGCAACCAGGCGTTGCAGTTTTCCTTTTCTTAGGGAGCGGAGCTTGCCGTGGTTCATTATCATGATTATTGCCTCTGTTTACGCTATTACTGAAATTATCTTCAGAAATATGTTTACTAGGAACGATTTGTTGCGGTTCGATTGGATTTTTAACAGCAGCAATGATTGCTGGAATAGCGTTGGCTATCCCTTGAGCAACTATTTCTGGAATAGCGTTGGCTATCCCTTGAGCAACGATATTTTCTATATCCTGCCTTGTCATAAATTGATCCCCCGGTTGTTGCTCAGATTGATTAACCTCATTAGCTGGTTCATTATTAGCGTTTTCCATCTAATAACTAATTTATAGATAAATAATTAGTATAAAAGAAATAATCCAATGTCACAATTAATTGCACATACTTACGTAAACGAATATACAAACAAAACTAAAATTTTCTAAAATTTCATTTGTTTTATATATCATGCTTCTATATACACCCGTTTTATTATTTATTTTACACATACTGATTTTAATATTACTATTACACATCCACAATTTCATAATCTCCTATCCTTTGTCAAATGATATTCTAGTAACGGCGTTCCTTCTCATCGTATTTCCAGGAGATTTGTCCCAAAATCTCTTGGATCCTATTCCCCGCATCCATTTTGTCAAAATGATGGAGTTTAGCCATATTCTCGTTATTATTGGTGAATTTGGTAAAGGTTCTGGATTGAATTTAGGAAAAAGCTTATAGGGATGGTTTTGTAACAGTATTTCATTATTCCACCATTCGTCTATTTGCGAGTGGATTGAAGGTTTTGGAATAGCTGGTTCTAAATTCATTTGTGTTTCAAGAGAATGAATAAAATCATTTTCATTAACAGGCTTAATAGTATTATAGCTTGCCATTATAAAATCTAACTCTTCCTGAGATGGTAACCCCTCAATTTGCCTAGAACTTTCCCCAATTTCCATTTTCTTAGGCTTAGGTTTCTCGAGAGGTAAAGCATTGAATTCTATGGGTTCTTCTATGTCTGGTATATACCTATTGAAATCTCTGGAAACCTCGATTCTTACTGGATAGAGATTTAAATTCTGAAGGGCGTCAGACAAGTCACTCATGCTGTTTAGCAAAATACACAATTACTAAGTTAAAAATCATAACAAAATTTTATAGAAAACTTTTAAATATTATTTTATACTGGGTAACTACCAAAACAACTGAAACTTAAGTTTTATTTGTAAATTTATTTATTCACTGAATCAGGTTTCTGGCTTATATTTAATAAGGGTGCTAGAACTTTGAGTTAGATTAAATTAAAGATTTGTATTTATTGCTACAGGGGCTAGCATATAAAGATCTGTCCATAATGTACACAGTTAGTCAGATAATAAAACACATAATCATAAAATGGTAATTAAATTTCCTAAGTATCTCTCAATTACTTTAATAGGCTAAAATCAATAGTAAGCTTAAATCAGTGGCTCTGATACCACCTTTTCCTGTCACGGCCCTTGGCCCCGGTTTGACCCGGTCCAGAGCCGCGAGGCAGGAAATCCAATGGTATCTGATTAAATGACAGCGGAAGTCTTTTTAAACATGATCGATTAATATTAAAACTGCTTTTTTTATATATAATATAGGGATAAATCCCAAAATTTTACAATAAAGTGATTTCACTGGGAAATCTTTATTTCTCAAAACATGTTTCTTTATTTATTTACATTGAGCCATTTTTCTAAGCTTATAGTGCTCCACAGCACTTTTCCTGTGCTCACAACAGATCACCTGAAACATGTTTGAAAAAGGTTTTGTCAGCGGGAAATACTGAGTGAATCATTCTATTTTGCATAATGATGCATAGTTATTAATTACAGCATAAGAGCAATTACAATGGCTTCTATCTTATTTTTATCTGGCACTCTGTCACAATGGTGACGATGGTCATACCACTATTAGATCAATGAACCTAAATAGTGATGATTATCCCTGTAGGTCAATGAACCTAACAGTGATTATCCCGAGTAGGTCAATGAACCTAACTGGGAGAAATTAGTAATGTGCACAATACCCCACTTGCCAATAATTCAAGATATCCACGACTTAGTCCCTGTAATTATAACCTTTGAAAATAAACATGATTTGAAAAGTAATTTGATAAAAAGAGAATGACTCACATTGCAGATTTAATTTGAGCAGAGTTTAGCCTACTGATTAGCCTTTTAACCTAAATTTAATAACATGCACATAATTCTGGATTAGTAATCAATACAGCCTTTACGATAACTCACGAGATCAAACCCTCACAACGATTTACAAGTGCGATACTTAATAATTCAGCGGATTCACAACGAATGACAGAGTATAGTCCGATTTCGAACAGCACTCAAACATTCAAGTCGAAATCACGATGAATAACAAAGTATAAACTCAATTTGAGCAGCACTTAAACAATCGTTGGATAGTTACAATCGATCGGACATTGAATCGTATCAGCGATTGAGTTAATACCCTGATTGCGGCGTCGATTAGTGAATCGTGTGTGTTAATTGTGATAAACAGAGCATAACTCCGTGTAGAATTGGAATTTCTTCGTCGTTCTGAAGCCAGGAATCAAGTCCCAAGCCCCTATATTTATACCCAAAAATTGCATCTCCCGCGTGTCGCGAAGGAAACCATGGTCCCTGTCGCGACTCGCCTGAGGTAACACTTTTAGGGTAGGGTAGGTACGTGTCCAGGTAGCTTAGCTGAGTTGGTCTCGCGTTAAAATTCAAAATACACGTAAAACTGTTAAGATAATACTAACTAGGGTTTATCCCCCCTGAGTTTTAGGGGCCCTGATTCTAATTCCAACTATTATGAAAATTTTAGGGATTATGCAGAATCACTTGGGTTTCTCAATTAGGGTTTCCTATTGGTCAATTAAAATTATAACTAGGACGTTTGATGAGAGTTGTTACAGGAACTCCGGCAAGTCAGGATTTTAAGCAAAGAATGCAGGCACCCAAGCCTGACCAGCCTTGGGTGTGACCTTTTCAATTTCACTCGGGGTTTGAACATATCTTTTTGATTCATAAAATTCTTTAACCCTTTTTACCTTACCCTCGACCATCTTTCCAAAGATATGTTTTACTTTGCTATTAAAAGCCTTTTCGACATCGAATTCTTTCGTTTCAGAATAGAATTGATTCAAACTTTTCACTTTACCAACTTTTTGTTTAAAATTTTCAGTCCGCAACGGTGAAAAATTGACATCATCCATTGGCGGAACTGACGTTTCAATTTTTAGCTCAACTTGTGGCTCTTCTGACTTTGACGAGTCAGATTCATCGCCAACACGTGGCTCCTTTGCTTCCGAAGAAACAAATTCATCGCCATCCATAACTGGAACCGTTTGATTAACCAATTTTTCCTTTACTTTTCCTTTTGTCCTCAGATTTGTATATGATGAGTTCGTTTTACTTGATTTTGCAGTCGAGTGAAGCGATTCATCAGCACTCTTATTAGAACCAACAGGTGTACCCGAGGACAAAATCCTTTCAAGATACTCTCGAGCTTTCTTTCTTTTCTTTCTCAGTCGGTCTTTCTGCCCTTGTGAAAGCTTCACTTTCTGTTCTTTCACCTTCTGTTCTTTGGGCTTTTCTTCGACCTTGACTGATTTCTTCATCTTTTTCTGAGATTCAGCCCTCGATCTTTCCATTGATCTCATTGGGCAATCTCTGGCAATGTGACCTTTGATTTGGCATTCAAAACATCTTCTTGTTTCAAAACTTCGACTTTGGCAGTTATCAGCAATGTGTTCTCTAAAACCACAATTGTAACACACTCTGTTATCGTACCATTCACCACTTTCATACCAAACACTTAGATCATAACATTGTTTGGCCTTGTTATAACCTTGAATTCTCCTGTAAGCTTGATTTGACTTTTGAGCACTGTGGTCAAACCTGCACCACTTATTACCAACCTTTTGTGAGTTTTAATTTTCAAATTTTTGTGGTTTTTTATAATGATTGGATGTCTGAACTGATGACCTTTTATTGTTGTATTGAAAATTTCTCGAATTTTTAACATTTTGTTTTTGTTCTACATTCTTCTTAACAGGTTTTTGCTTTGAGCATTCACCTATTTCAGTCGAATATAAAACAGTTTCTTGAAACTTTTCTTTTAATTTCAAAAATATTTTCTTTTTCTCATTTTCATCATTAGTTTTATCATCACAATCTTAAATTGTGACTTTGTCATAATTTGTGACACTGTCACTTATTGGAACAGCATTGATCGGTTTTAGACAGTCATATTCTGATGTTGATGACAAAGTCACAAAACCTTTCAATTTATTCTCTAACTCCTTGATTTCATTTTTAGCAATTTCAGCTTCATTTTCAAGCCGAATGATTTCTGAAGATAAGAATTTATTGCAATTTGTTTTTCAATGTTATTTTTGCCAAAAATAGATTTCTCATCTTCTAAAATCTTTATTTGAATTTGGAAATCTTTTTCAATTTTTAATTTGTCATTTTCAAACATTTTTATTTTATTTTCAAAATCTTTTTCTTTTTCTTTCAAAATTTTGTTTTCCAATGTCAAACTCTCCACATTTTTCAAGAGTTTGACATTGTCTGCTTTAGATTTGTCACAGTTTAAGCACTTCTCGAACATCGTTTCAGCTTCCTTCTCAACCTTGATAGCTGAAAATTCTTTAACCTGCTTCTTTACCACTTGAACATTTTCCTCAGATTTGACTTTTACTTCATTTTTCTCGGATTCTTCATTGTTTGAAATTACTTCTTTGAATTTCTCAGCTTTGACCTCTTCTTTAACAGTTGCTGCCTTTTGATTCTTCTCTCTTGCAGCTTGTCTTTCTTTGATCTCTTCCATCTTACCTGCAAAATAAAAATTATAGCTTTCAGGTGATAATTCTATTTGATAATTTTCAAGTATTCGAATTTTTTCACTGTCATCATCGCTTTCTTCATCTGATGATTGATCAAAAATTTGAGCTATTTCTGAAACCTTTTCTTGTTTGTCAATTTTACTTTCGGTTTTACCAATCTCTCCAGACTTGGACTCAGACTCCTCTCCTGAATCAGACTTCATTTTTCTAATCTTTTGGAGTTCAATCTCATGAGCTTTAATCTTCTCGACGAACGTGCTCAAATTAAAACCATAATATCCAAAGTTCTTCTTCCAAGCTAACAAATACGTTCCCCACACATCACACGGTAAAGCATTTGCCAACTTGTCAACCCACTCCTCATCCATTTTGTTAATGTTCAAATTTCTCATCTCTACATATAACTTGACATACCTTTCGATCAACTCTTTAGTTGATTCTCCCTTGATACCCGTAAAACTAGCAAACTTATTATGTGCAATATAAAACTCAGAACCCATGTTTTGGTATTGAAAGATTCACGAAGATAGATTTTCAAATGATACAAAAATTCACACAATCTAAGATTAATTCAATCACTTTATCAAACCACTGAATCAGGTGACAACGGATCGAGTGGGGATTCGCTCGGGTGAATATCCGATGCTTGACAAATCACCTCGGATCACACGCAAGCAAACAAACAAACAAACGATCAGTTATAAACGAACTGAATACGTGAAAGTGTGTGTTAATGAAATCAATCTAAGACTCGTGTCAAAGATTTGTGGACTCGTTACAATGTTGTTCGGATGAAATCACTGAATGAATGGGCCTGAAAATGGACTGATGTAATACACTTTTTGGATGGGCTTAGAATGATTTGGGCCGAGAATTAAGTGGACTTCACTTGACTTTATTAACAACCAAATGTGATTGGACCAAAGCTTTAACAAATCAAACTTCAAATGAACTGCCCAACACTTCAAACCGTGCAAACCGAATTAATTCCAAACTATTCTCACATACAATCTGTTCACATGCACTGTATTGCTATTTGAACACAATGGCTGACAAGTCTAATATATTCACATGAGAACCAATTCAATTAATGATTGACACAACGTTGTTCAATGTGATATTATTGGACATCAACATTACTACACACGCAATCTCAATTGTGGCCTACAACTGTTATACTTCTCATGCAAATCTTGATAATCACAAAATGAAATCACATACACAATTAATGAAATCACATGCAAAACACTAATCAATGCCGACAATTTTAATGATCACTTTTATTTGATTGGACCGATTAATAGTCTGATTAAGTATAGCACATGCAAACTGACACAGAACACGTGATTTCTTTTCCCAATTTACTGACAACCTCGTTTGATGTTTCACACGAATCACTTTCACACGAAATAAGCCATCTTCATACGGAATCAGATGTCATTTTCAAACGGAATTATCTTTTTCAAACGGAATCAGATTGATTTTCAAACGGAATTATCTTTTTCAAACGGAATTAGATTGATTTTCAAACGGAATTATCTTTTTCTAACGGAATCAGGTTGATTTTCAAACGGAATTAAATGTTCGTTCAAACGGAATTAACTGTTTGGCCCATTTTTGTTACTTTTACTTTGAATTTTGATCTGATTCTCTCAAGGGTTTGTTAAAACAGTATTTTACACACAAAATCAGAAAATCAGTCCATTTTGTCCGTTGAATTGTCCAGAAGTCCAAGAATGTGTAGAAAAAGGCACTGATTCAAGTGTATTGGCTCATAACTGGCTCTGATACCAATTGTAGGATCGTTTTACCGACCAAATGAGTCAATCAGAGGCAATACACAACTGTTTGAGAGGCGGAATCAAACAAACAGCTTAGAATCAGTAAGAATTGAGTAGAAACAGAGTTATTTCACTTTTAAACTAGCTTCTCATTCACAAATCAACTTGATTACACAGTAGGAATTCGGCAGCACTTCGTGACACTGTTCGTAATTCCGTATCAAATGAGAAACTGAACACCCATATATATATAGCCATCTAATTCCACTTGAACCATACACTTGACATTTCAAACGGAATTACATAAAGTAATTCCGTGCGGAATTAGGTGTGACCATTACAAGCGGAATTATATAAAATACATTTACACGCGTAATTAAAAGTCTGTTTCGTGTATGCATTCTATTTTGTGTGATGTTGCAATGATGATGTCATATTGTGATGTCACATGTATGATGTCATCATCAAGAATGATGACATCATTCTTGTTCAGATCTGTAACGAAACCAAGACTCGATATAAGACGAAGTCAACAGACATATGCACCAACACTTAGCCAATGTAGCTGCACTATCGCACCTGATAGAGATTGGTGATATCGGTTTCGACCATAATGGAATCTCATAGATCAAATTTCTGAGCCACTCCGCTTCTTTACCAGCAGCAGCTAATGCCACAAACTCAGATTCCATAGTTGAGTCAGTGATGCAAGTTTGTTTCTTTGAAGCCCAAGAGATAGCACCTCCGCTAAGTAAGAACACCCATCCACTTGTGGAGGAATGATATTCCTTATTATTTATCCAACTTGCATCAGAGTACCCTTCTATAACTGAAGGAAAACCTGAATAGCATAAACCAAAGTGCATGGTTCCTTTTTGGTACTTTAGCAGTCTGTTCACTGCTTGCCAGTGTTGAGCACTAGGATTACTAGTAAATTTGCTCAACTTACCCACAACATAAGCTATGTCAGGCCTTGTGCTAATCATAGCATACATCAAGCATCCAATGACCTTAGAATACTCTAATTGTGAAACTGAATCACCAGAATTGGGCATCAACCGGATGCTAGGATCTAGAGGAGTGCTCACAAGAGAACAATTATAATGATTGAATTTCTTCAACACTTTCTCAATGTAATGAGACTGTGTCATGGTTATACCATTGTTACTCCTTTTAATCCTTATTCCAAGGATCACATCCACCTCCCCCATATCCTTCATTTCAAAATTCGAAGACAACAATTTCTTTGTCTTATCAACCTAATCTTGGTCAGTGCCAAAGATCAACATATCATCCACATATAGACAAATAATCACTCCTTTACCAGAGGATTCAAATCTACTGTAGACACATTTATTAGCCTGGTTTAGAAGAAAACCATGAGATAAGATCACTTCATTAAATTTTTGATGCCATTGCTTAGGTGCTTGTTTCAAACCATATAATGATTTGACGAGTTTACACACCTTGTGCTCTTGTCCAGGAAATACAAAACCCTCAGGTTGTTTCATGTATACCTCTTCATCCAATTCACCATTCAAGAACGCGGTCTTAACATCCATTTGGTGAATTACCAAGTTATGAATTGAAGCAAGAGCTAAAAGAAGCCTTATGGTGGAAATTCTTGCAACAGGAGCATATGTATCAAAGAAATCTATTCCTTCCTTTTGTCTAAAGCCTTGGATAACCAACCTGGCTTTAAACTTATCTATGCTACCATCAACTTTCATCTTTCTTTTAAAAATCCATTTGCAACACAAAGGTTTGCAACCAGGAGGCAAATCAGTCAATTTCCATGTATTATTATGCATGATAGAATCCATCTCATCTTGGATGGCTTCTTTCTAGAAAGCAACATCCCTAGATGCCATTGCCTGACTATACATCTTAGGATCCTCCTCAATATTGAAACGATATTGATACTGATGTTCAACCCCATTCCTGGTTCCTTCCACCAAATAAAGATGAAAGTCAGAGCCAAAAGACTTGGCTTTCCTGACCCTAGTACATTTCCTGGGTTCAGTACTAGTCGATGGTACATCTTTGGTACCAGCAGAGGTACTACCAAACTCAGTTACAGATGATGTTTTCAAACTATAAGGCATGTCCTATAGTTTAGGCACATAAGAAAATCTATCCTCATTGTCAAAATCAGCAGTCCTTGATTCAATCACAGTGTGAACAGAAACATAGTCATTTGGTTCTGTGACATAGAACCTATGAACAGGGGAATGCTCACCATACCCAATAAAGATGCAATCAATGCCTCTTTCACCTATGTTTCTCAATTTTGGTTCAGTTAGCTTTACAAACAGCTCTACAACCCCAAACTCTAAGATGACTTAAGTTTGGTGCCTTTTTGTGCCAAAGTTCATATGGGGGGTTACTTTAGACTTTTTATTAGGAACTCGATTCAGCAAATAACAGGCTCTTAACATAGCCTCACCCCAGAATCCTTCACTTAACCCAGAATAGGATAATATGGAATTAACCATTTCTTTCAAAGTCCTATTCTTCCTCTCTGATAGACCATTTGTTGTGGTGTATAGGGAGCAGTGGTTTGATGTATTATACCAGTAGACTGAAAGTAAACTGGATCATAATACTCTCCACCTCTATCAGTGCGAAGGTTCTTTACCAGACAACTTTGATGTCGCTCTACCTCTTGTTTATAAATTTTGAATTTATCAAGAGCTTCATCTTTTGAATGCAACAAATAGACATAACAAAACCTAGAGGCATCATCAATAAAAGTAACCACATACTTTTTATTTCCAAGTGCGTACTATGAAAGTCACATAAATCAGAATTAATTAATTCTAATACCTTATAACCCCTTTTAACATCTTTAAACGGTTTCCTAGTAATTTTAGTCAACTTGCAAATATGACATTTACTACAGTTTTGCATGTCAAAGGCAGGTATTAGGCTCATTTTAGACATATCTTTCATCCTATAATAATTAACATGACCTAATCTAGCATGCCATAAATGTGAATCATTCTCAACATTACTAGAAGATGTAGATGCCATACATACAGATTCAATAGCAAACGAGACATTAATATTAAGCATGAACATGCCATTACATAAATATCCAAATCCAACAAAGGTTCCATGTCGAGACAATATAAACTTATCCGACTCAATGATCTGTTTATAACCACAATTGTTTAATACAATTCCAGATAAGAGATTCTTTCGAATCCCAGGTATATACAACGCATTATCTAATAATAGATGTTTTCCAGAAGTAAATACAAGTCTAACTTTTCCAACTCCTTTGATGGGCTTGGTTGCAACATTTCCCATCCTTAGTACAGATCCATCTTCAAGTGGTTCAAATTCCTCAAACCATTTGAGATCCTTGCACACGTGACTCGTAGCACCCGAGTCTACCCACCATGCAAGCATGTCATCTTGTACATAAAAGGTTTCAGAAATAAATGATACATAATTCTCAGCCGAATTATGTTTATAAACGATTGGACTTTTTGAGTCCAATAACAAACCCGAAGACCGGGTTTCATTTATTTCGCACCCAGAGGGATTTTTTCCGACTTGTATACTTCTAGTAATTTGGCCAAATTGTCCCACGTGTGTACCACTACAACCAACGGGCTGCACCTTTGTATTAAATTTGTTTGATTTAGAAACATTACCATTTATTTGTTTATAATTCGAATCACAAGATAAATTTTGTTTATTTAAATCAAATCCATTTTTTTTTGTGTTTTGCAAATAATTAACATGTCCCGAATGACTAAGTGAATCAACTACAAAACTCATAGGTTTTGTCAAATTTAAAGTGGAATTAGTAAGCGTACCTTGTGAAGCATTCGGATCTTTCGACCCACTTGGACCGGATATGTTAGCTTTGTTTCCATCCGCAGGCTTCACGCGACAATCTTTCTTAAAATGACCCGGTGTGCCACATCTCCATCAACCCCTTTTGGTTTCTTGTTGGAATCATTATTTCCTCGGTCAAACTTTCTTTTATCACCCTTACCCTTGTTGAACTTCCCATTTGCCTCATCACGTTCAACCATTTTGAAACAATAGGTTTTGAAATTTGAAGTGATCAAATTAAAATAAAGTACACTAGATTTCTTATATAATTTAAAAGGTCCCAGTTTCGATTCGATTAAATGATTTCCCAAATCACCAAAACAATTCTCTAACCAACAGAATTATTATCCTCGCAAAATTCTTCAAATTAATCCACCAACTCTATCCTTTCGTTAATGACAACGAATTTCAATTTCATGTATAGATTTGAGAATATCAAAATATTATATACCCTTTAATTCTTAATTCCTTGACCAATTCAATAGACGCCACTGAATTAAAATAAAAGTTCCAAATTCTTGACACATATTCATGATAAAATTAAATTGCAACTCAGTTTGATTCCTAATAAAGTAATAAGTAGCCAACTGTTGACCAAATTCAAAACTCAATTACTTTTCATCTTAAATCCAGTCGATGATGACACCATATAAAATTGAATTCAAAGTCAGAATTTCCCGACTTAGGGGCTGTTTGGTAGCCTCTGAATGGTCATTAAAAGACTACCTCTTAATGGAACCATTAAGAATTTTACCAATGAGAAGGTAGAAGAATGTGACATGTGATGATTTACCATTCAGAGGTTACCTCTTAACCATTCAGACTTGAGGTTACCTCTTATTCATTCAGAGGTTTTAAACCATTAAGATGTAGCATCTGAATGATGCCAAACAGCCCCTTAAACTTTTCAGTAAAATTACTATCACAGGCAAATATTTGAACAAAACTACCACTACAATTCGAACCAAATTGAACCCTAAAATAGGTTTATCTTTGTTGTATAACTGGTCTAGAACAAGTAATTTCAAAGAAATTAACAAACCTGGAAACCGAATTGAAATTGCAAAGTTTGTGATAAAACCTGGATTAGTCTCTGAATCGTATGAGAACTATCAGATAAACCTATTTGCGGGTTACACGCAATGATTTATCGGATTAGACAAAGATAACTCTTGTTGGAATTGGAGTTGATGATTATATGATATGAAGATAATGAAGAGCACAAAAAACTGTAACCGTACTGTGTGTTCTATATCCATATGCGGCGATCGAGAGACCAATTAATAAAACTTCACACGGCCTTTTTCAGTTCAGAAAACCACGTCAATGGACTTTTTGATATTGTCTAATAAAACTTCTATGACTTTTCATGATGGCCATTGGCCCAACAAATAAAACTACGTAATGGACATGTGTAGTCCATAAGTTAGTGGACTTTTAGTAATGGAGTTTAACAAAAATAATAGTATAATGTTCATATGAAGTCCAAAACCTTTAATTATAAACTAACCATTAATTATAAAGGCCATGTAAATTACTTACATAGTAAACTCAAATAATATTAGGATTAAATTGAGCCCGCACTCCCGCGTCACCTAACTCGTTTAATCTCTAACATTATTTCTCGATCGACAAGTTAATCCAATACCCTAAAATCCGTTGATAACACTAAAATTACCAACACCTCTCCCAAGATGTTTAAAGGTTTTGTCTTTGCCAATGGACCATCACCCCATCGGTTTGTTATTGCTTCATGATTTGCTAAAGATCAAGAATACACGAAAGAATACATAGAATTCAACAAATTACACAAACAAGCCTTTGCTGCCTATTCATTTGTTGTCTTGGGCTGTTAAATGAACGCAAGGTCAGACCCACTTCACTATTAGTTTATTGTGTGAGCCCAGGTCCATTATGCCTTTTGTGAACCGCCAAATAAATCCAAGTGATGGAAATTGTGTGGAAAAAATATACAAGAGGGATTGGACGAGAATTCAAAAAGAAAAAAAAAAAAAGAAAGATATACACAAAACCCTATTGTTCAACGATAAATATATAATTCGAACGGAAGAAAGCATAAAGGAGAACAACTTGTTCGACAAGGATGCTGCCACACTTCACAAGATATTATTATCACA
Source organism: Helianthus tuberosus (assembly GCA_030545235.1). Taxonomy (NCBI): domain Eukaryota; kingdom Viridiplantae; phylum Streptophyta; class Magnoliopsida; order Asterales; family Asteraceae; genus Helianthus; species Helianthus tuberosus. The sequence goes on along the minus strand of CM060416.1, from coordinate 74,704,408 downwards.
CGGACGAAGATCAAGAAATTTGGAGGATTTATTTAGAGTAGTTCAAGAAAGAGGAAGATTGTGATTAAAGAACGCGATTAAAGTTTATTTGCTTTCGGTTAGACTTTTGTTTATTGTTTCAGGTTGATAAAACTTGAATCTCATGATAATATTTTCTGAACATGTTTGCTTTAAATTTATTTTTGTTTCACTTCGGACTATGGGTAGCTAAACTTGTTATGGTTGCTTAGGATTGATGAACTAGACGAACGGTTTGAATGATTAATTTTTGGTTTTGAATGAATGTGTTGATTTACATGTCAAAACTTTGAAACAGACTCTAATTACTTGCGTGTTGAGTTTGACAGAGTCTTCATTCAAAAACCAGGGTTAGGATTTCATTCATTAGTCTAGGGATTCTTGCCTAGGTAACAGTCCATTCTCCAGTTGTGTTTGCTTGCTGTCTGTTTGATTGTTTATTTGTTTAATTTGCTTTTTAGTTTGAAAAAACAAATCATTCTCTTACAAAACCAAATTATTAGGCTAAAGGCCAATAGAGATTTAGTATCAAAAGTCGCTCTTGTTGTGTCCACGGTTCGATATTCGGACTTACTTGTTTTACTACTTACGTCTGGTACACTTGCCGGTGGTGTGTGGTTTAACGGTTCTTCCAAATTTAAAAACTTGTTTGAAGTTAATTAATACATATTTCACACATCAAGTTATTGGCGCCATTTCCGGGGGTACAGTGCGCTTTTGAGGACGACCCGAGTCGGGGATTTAGCCATTTTACTGCTTTTTTAGATTAGTTTGTTTTCCTTAGTTAAAAAATAAAAATCAATAAAAAATATAGTTTTTTTGCTTGCTTAGGATACTTGCTAGTTGTGTGTGCTTAATTGTTTAGATTGTCTGTTTGTGATCTTTACCGTTTCTGCTTGCTTTTCAGCGCATGCACACACTTTCCTTGGGCCCACCTGACACTTCACCATTTTCTGAGCTGGAACACGAGTTCCATCGTCTTCTCTTTTATGTAGTTATGGCTAATCATAGAACCGTTGCTGATCAAATTAGTGTTGTGCCCACCACCGTTCGTTGGAGCATCACCCTTCCCACTGTAGAGGCGAACAATTGGACCATTCCACCCTCCTTGATTAACACCATTACCCACCCAGTCCAGTTCCATGGTCTGCGAGACGAGGACCTACACACTCGTTTAATTAGGTTTGGTAGGGTCTGTAGTACTTTTCGCCTCACCGGCGTCACTGAGGAGGCCATTAATCTTCATTTGTTACCATTCTCACTCACTGATCGGGGCACTGTTTGGTTGGATTCCCTCCCATCAGGAACCATTACTACATGGACTGGTTTCCAGTCCAAATTCCTACTGAAATACTTTCCCCATTCTAAGACAACTCGTCTTAGAAATCTTATATATGCATTCACTTAGCAGCTATGGGAGACTTTCTACGAGACATATCACAGATTCAAGGCACTCCTAAACAACATGATCTTGAGGAGTGGAAAGTCGTGGAAAAAATTTCTAATGGAGTTTCTAAAGCGACTAAGAGACTTCTTGAATCCACAACAAGCGACAACATGATGAGTACTAAAACCGTTTTGAGTGCCTTTAGATGATGGAGGATCAAGCCGCCAGTACTTACACCGAGCCTAGCTCTACATGTGTTACTGCTACCCTTAAGGGCATTCACACGATAGATGCTAGTGTTGCCTTAGATACTCAGTTAGATTCCTTAACCAAGATGGTTAAGGACATTCAGGTTAAGATGTCTTCTAAGTATGAGGTGTGTAGAGGTGGACATAAGACGATAGATTGCCCTGTAGGATTTGATGAGGAGTTGAGTTTTGTCCAGAACTAGGGAAGAGGCCCGGGTTACAACTCTGGATGGTAGCCACGCCAGACCTCAAACTGGCAGAGCAGGAATCCCCGTGGATTCCAACCCCGCTAGAGTTTGTTTCAGACTCCTACTGATGGACATAATAGTGGAGAGTCTAAGTCTGAGTTGAGTGAGTTTTTGAAGAGCAATGAGGAGAGCCATAGTATGACTAACAAACGTGTAGAGTCGATAGTTATGCAGGGTGAGGCTAGACATCAGGAGCTGTTGAAGAAAACCAGGAGTTTGAATTGATGTTTAGGAATCAGGGGTCCACCATACAAAGTCTATAGAGGACGATGGGAGAGATGGCAAGTAGGATGACCGGGAGGCTCGCAGGTTCATTTCCTAGCACCACCCAGGTTAACCCCAATGCCCAATTACATGTCATGTTCACACGTAGTAGTAGGTGTACAATAGTTGTTGATGAGGGGTTTGAGATAGAGAAGGTGATAGAACCTAAGAGGGTTGTTAGGAAAAAGGTAGAACCAGAGAAGATAGTTGAGAAGGTGGTTGGATCGGAAGAGGAGAAAGTAGAAGAACTGGTTGAATAGTGTGAGCCAGTTCTTCCATACCCTACGAGACTTTTGAACAAAAAGCAAATTGGTCAATACAATGGGTTTTTGGAGATGATAAAAAAACTTTATGTAGACATTCCGTTCCTTGAGGCTTTGGCTAAAATGCCTAAATTTGCCAAGTTTCTCAAGGGACTCCTACTCAATAAGAAAAAAATTGAGGATCTTTCGATTATTACATTGAGTGAGGAATGTTCTGTGGTGATCTCAATCAAACTTCCCACAAAGATGCAAGATCCAGGAAGTTTCACCACTCCTTGTGAGATAGAGGGATATAAGTTTAGGACTGCTTTGCCCAACCTAGGAGCTAGTATAAATGTGATGCCATTTTCTCTGTTTAAGAAGCTTAAACTATGAGTGCCTACCCCGACATACATGAATGTTCAACTTGCCGATCTTTTGGTGAAATTTCCGAGGGGTATAGTTGAAAATGTGTTAGTAAAAGTAGGTAAGTTAAGAGTTCAAGATCCGGCGAGTTTGACGGAGTTTTGGTCCCGAAATAACCGGTTCAGTGATAAGAAAGTGAGTAGAAGATAGAATACGACACCAAACAAGTCAATTTATATTAATGTATACTAGTTACATACCCGTCAAACCAGTTGGACGGCATCTCCCCTCTGGGAACCAAAAGCTTGTCCAACACAAGACCCAACACCCATATATAGGCATAATGCCTTCGTACGAAGCTGCCAAGGTCTTGTGGCTCCGTATGAACCGACTCAAGTGTCTGTTCGTACGAAGGAGCTGTTACATCACAGAACCTTTCAGTTCGTACTGGATTTCACACTATTCTATACAATATTCAACACAAGCTCTATCTAGCCTATTGGTACAGTGGCGGAGATACACAATATGCACCAACATATGCCCCCTTGGCCGTCATTGTCGAATCGTCACTTTGAAAACCTTGAGTCGTGTTTGAATATTCTATACCTTCAAATATTCTGCAACTTCAATCAGGCATCTTGAAATCTTCAATAGATTCCCCCTTGATTGATGATCCGGGTTTGCTTTGACAATGTTGTACATATTCCCCCTGAAATAAATCTTCAGGTTTTTGTTTGCACAGTTCATGACTCCTCCTCTGATTTGCTAAACTGCAATCTTCACGAATAATCACCAACTTGAAACTAATCGTTGCAGCTTCTCTGTTTCAGCTTTAACCACATCCGCGTTCAGTTTTTGATATACCATTTCAGCATCATCGATCTCGCATTCCGCCTGCTTGATCTGTTTATTGTACAAAAACCCAACCGACAATTGATAGAAACTTCAAATACCACACTGGTTAACGGAAAATTTGTGATTACCCGCAAAAATATGAAATCCCGTTTTCCATGATCAACTTTAAGCACCTTCAGAATGATAGATCCGTATAAACGGTAATCTCCACAATCACCAAATCTTCATCGGATAACAAATCATCTGGTAACACATTCAGATCTCCAAAGCTTTCGTCCACAATCAGATTCACCCTCTCGGATAATCTAGATCTCAGAAGCTATCATCCACGACCAGATTCACATTCCCGGGCAACTCTGAAGTTGGAACCACCCGAATACTGTTGCAGCGTCACGAATTTAAAAAGGAATTTCAATATATCCTATGAAATTTTTATCCCCCCTCATTTTTGAAAATTCTGACATCTCATCACTGAATTCCCCCTCAAACTGAGTAATTCAGTCTTCTGTCATCTCTGAAAAACTTGACTATACTGAGAATATGACAATTTCTGCCCCAAAAGTCAGTTTTTCATCTATGCGGATTTTACGTTTCGGCCCATAATAGTCAGATACCTCAAATAATAAACATTCTGCACCAGTATCATGACTACCCCACTAATTTCTACAATCTGTGATTGCATCATCAAATCTGTTTGCTAAAGACTCGGACGATTTGACGATTAAGTGTAACACCTGTGCCTCCACGGCCAACAAACAAATACCAAACCAATGAAATATTATATTTCATACTTGGGATTTTTAAAAATATGTGTATCATTTGCACATATCAATTCTCGTTCAATTTCAAGCTTTAAATCGCTTTCTGGAGGGTTATACGCGCTCTGATGAGTAGATATAACCAGTTTAATCCAACGAACACTCCGGAATAGTGAAATAGGCTTAACATACCTTACATAACCTTTACATAACTTAGATATAAGTTTTGGAAGGTTTGGTGTGGTGAAATCAAAGTTTAATCGCTTACAGGGACTAAAGTTGACAAACTGCGAAAGTATGCCAATTTGAACTGTAACAGACCTTCCGGAACATGACCATAAGTTAAACATGCCGTAAATATCCTTTGCATAGCTTAGAAATAGGCTTTGAGGGGTTCGGTATGCTAAAATAAACTTTTGGGTCATTCAGGGACTAAAAGTGTCAAAAAGTGCACAAGTTTGCATTTTTACGCATAACTTACGTTCTGAATACATCCGGACATCCAAAAATTTATGTAAGCACTAAAATATTTTATTTTAGTGTTTGGCATAAGAAAAATCCATTCGTCGCGCCATTTGGATCGTTTTTCGCGCTTGTGCGCATTCCGTCGTAATTAAGCGAACATCGCGTTCGTACGGCCAAACGAACCGACATCCGAGATATTTTTGAACACATTTTAAGTTCCCTATACTTTAACTTCATTTTAGAGCTTTGAAATGGGGTTAACGGGCCTTAAACGTGTCGAAAATGGGCTGAATGCATGACAGGGACCAAAAGTGTAAATCTGCCAAACTTAAGCCTAGCGGTGCGCTACACTTTTAGCGTAGCGGTGCGCTAGGGGTCTCCAGACCAGGTGCAATGTTTAAACAGCCTGTTTGCACATGTTTTAACCACAACCACATAATCATAATTGTCTAGTCATCTGATTAGGATGGATTTCCAGCCACCATAAGGTTCCGACAAGTGTACGGGTTGGATTCATGGCACGTTTTCCATGGAACGATCCTAACGGTTCGGGTATTCCTATAAATACCCAACCCACACAACCTCATTTTGCACAAGAATTCTGATTTGAGAGCTCTAAGTTGAAACCATTGTTTCATACCTGAGTTCTTGGATCGGGATTAGCATTCGGGGACCCTTCGTAAGTATTCTTTCGTTCTTTTCCTTATTTTTACTGCTTTTCGAGTCAGAAAGTCAAACTTTGTTTGACTTTCAGCGTTGACCAGTAATGGTCAATGCGAAGTTCGTTTGAACTTCGCAACGTGAGTGTAATCACGTTGGTTATAGTCCCTTGGGACTATGCCCACTGATTACCACGTTGTCTAGGGTCGTAGGGTAGGCGATCTAATAAATCGCCTATACCTTCGAACCCGACCCAGTTTGGTCGATCATTAGGATCCGACCAAATACATTAGGTGACCATAGTAGGTAGGGAATAACCTTCCGAGGTTATACCCTATGGTCACATCGTTTAAATAGTTGTATGATAGGTAGTTTATATGCCTTAGGTAAATTACCAGAATACCCTTTTCATGTATAATTGGTAATTAAGCATATGTAACCTAAACTTTTGTCACATAACTGATTATGTAACATGTTTAGGCATATAACACTTGTCATAGGACTAGTTAGGCGGTCCGAACGCGTTTCACGCGAACGACGTGTTAAAGTAGCATAAGCTACCTAAACGGGTCGTAATGGGTCGTAAGCAGTTAGGTTAAGTTTCATTTAGTATGTAGGCTTTGTTAAACCATATCACACGAGTCTCCACACTCGTTTGGTTTACAAACCCTAATGCTACCCAGTCTTCCGATTTAGGTCCGGTTATTTAACATAGTTACCTATATTAGGTGCCGTTTGATTCCGAGATCTCTAGCACTGTTTGGTGATTATCTTTAGACAACTGAGCAATCTCAAGTGAGTACATAGACCCCTCTTTTACTGTTTTTCCAAACTGTTTTGGGGTGGAACACATGTGCCTACTTGTTACTTTCCTGCTTTCCTGTTTTCACATCATATACCGACTATGTTTGTTAGTACATTATAGTACATGATTTCATTACTTTTCTGCTATGTATGTTGACTGATAACATGCTAAGCACATTGATTTACATGACTTTTCTGCTATGTATGTTGACTGATAACATGCTAAGCACATTGATTTACATGACTTTTCTGCTATGTATGTTGACTGATAACATGCTAAGCACATTGATTTACATGACTTTTCTGCTATGTATGTTGACTGATAACATGCTAAGCACATTGATTTACATGACTTTTCTGCTATGTATGTTGACTGATAACATGCTAAGCACATTGATTTACATGACTTTTCTGCTTTGTATGTTAACTTAGCATACTTAGTACATCATTTTACATTGCATCTCTGTTGCATATGTTCCAGTAACATATGGACACATTGTTTTACAGCTCTACCTTGTATGTTTACTCTAGCATACTAGGTACATTATCTTCATCTCATGCTTACATTTTGGTATGACATTTGGTTTGTTTAACGAGTCTATATAACATTCATTAACATTTGCTACGCCGCTCGGTAGTAGGTAGTGGTACCATAGGACTTGACAAATCCCGTTCCGGACATCCCAGGGAAAGGGGATGAAAGGAATGACCGAATCCGAATACATATTCTCTTGATAACTCACTTTTACATAGTTATCCGGCTGTCTCAAGGCTTGAATGTTTGCGTTTAACATACTGCATAAGTGTTTGTATCAGTAAAGCATGCATTATTCTACAAAACATAACTTTGATTTAAACCAAGTTTTACTTCAATACTTTGTTTTGTTCATTTTTACTTATGGTTTAAGTAGTCTAAATTTTACTTACCATACATATCATTTTGGTTATACATTACTTGACTACTTTTGGACTATCAACATTTGACATGGTTTATACAAGGACTTTTGACTATTGGTTTAAACATAGACATTTGACATGGATATTTGACATAGACATTTGACTTGGATATTTGACATAGACATTTTGACATGATTTACATCTTGACATGAACATTTTACATTGTTTGGTTTGGTTTGATTAAGTGATTAAGTAACGATGCGTGTGTAATATGATACAAGCATGGTGGATACGCCGCTGGTACTTCCTATATATAAGTGTTTGTATGGTATTACATGTCGTCACGTTATTTGAATCATTTCAGTTTGAGACATAGAACATTTCATACAAATAACATACTTTTCACAAGACATTGATTTATAAACAACTTATCTTATGCAAACACATTTTATTTGGTTATTCATTTAACCTTACATTTATTTATACTTATCATCTGATCTTATCGTTTTTCAAATGATTTAAAAGACAAAGCAAATAACAAGGTTCATGACTAAACATTTTCTCAAACATAAGTCATGAATCTTATTTTCACAAAACCTATGTATCTCACAGGCATTTTTATGCTGACGTACCTATTTTCACATGTGTTTTTCAGGAGCTGTTGCATAAGATGATCAAGATACACATAGGCAGACTTGGGCTTTAGTGACAATAAAAGATGCAAGACTAGTTAATTATGTTGTAATTCCTTGTTTGTTAAGACATTGTAACACTTTTAATCAATAAAACGAAACTTTAATATCCATGGTTGTGAAACATTAATTCTGTTACAACACTCCCCGACATTTCCGCCACGTTTTGTATGTTCTACGTGGTCGGGGTGTGACAGAAAAGATGGTATCAGAGCCAATGGTTACAGGGAATTAAGTTATTAGAAATTCTTTGACCTAGTCTATAACCTTCTTAGGACCCTGACGCGAGTTTACTTGCGTTTAGTCATAAAACAATACCGTCACCTATCCTTAGGCGACGACCACAACAAGAACATAAATTTCAAAACCGCTTTGAAAACTAATCATCTGTTCTAGGATGATTGATTACTAGGTTTTGAACCCTCTATTGTAAGGTTTTGAACTCTCTATTATATGGTTTTGAACCCTTTGAGTTTTCAAAATCTTGTCAAGGTTTTGGGTTTTTAATAATGTGAACACGTGCAAACTGGAAGGGTGAATGCCTGTATTCTGGGTTTTCTGGCTAGGCAAGCACTTCGTATACATCTCATCAGACGCGAGACCAGTTGTGCTTACCTGGGAATTCTTGGGATGAGTGTTCACTTATAGGCGAGCATGTCTTCGCGATACATTATTTTTGACCCATTTACTTTGATCAGTCACCGTCTCATTTGTTTGCCTTAGGTAACAAACAAATGATCGCAATCTTCATGCGTTATCATTCTGTTTTGATTGTCCAATAATCTTTCACCTGTTTCTCCCTATGCCTTTCTTTTTCTTCAAGAATGTCTCTTCATCACGATGACGCCCAGATATCTGAGCAAGCAGCCAAATTCGCTCAGCGAATAGGCGAAGTAGTCCTGAAGACTGTGGAATTAGCTACTGCCATGTATCGTCTCCTGGATGAAGCCACTCAAGAGTCACCAAGACAGGCAGGACCTAGTCAGGTGACAACACCATCAGCCAATAAACCAATCGAGGAATCAAAGACCATGGATGAACAACCCCCTAAGAAGTCAAAGAAGCGAAAGGCTTTTCAGAACTTCGCCATTGTCGCTCACAATGGTCAAGCCTTCCCCAACCAACCAGCTCAACCCCCTGCTAGGAAGTCATACAATGGAACTGCACTCTTGTGCAACCAATGTAACCTTCATCATCACCCTTGTGTGAAGTGCCGCAAATGTCAGATTTGTGGACTTATAGGTCATACAGCAAGGGTTTGCCCAACTACAGCTGTACCAAATCAAGCTGGCGACACTCCTGCTCAAGCTCGTTTCTCACGAGGGCTTTGCTATAACTGTGGCGAGATGGGCCATTTCCTAAGGGATTGCCCAAAGCTTGCTAAGGCAAATCTGACCCACGGATGAGCAGTTGGCCGAGTAGAAGATGTTGCTATCTTATGCTTTTGTTTCTTTCGTTTTCTTGATTGTGAAACAATCTGTCTCGTTCATAAATAAAAGTAGTTGTTCACAGATTCTGATGTACAATTGTAGTTACATATGTGTAGGATTTTCCTATGATACCTACATCAAGGAACTATGTTCCTTACAAACTACTCTTGTGATTCTCTCTTTCAAATGATCGCTCGTGATTCCCTCGAACATTTTAAGTACTCGTTTCATTCTAAGAAACAAAGTACAGAAGATAAAGTGACATTATGAGTGATCATGCTTCTGCACATCAGTGCCTTTGAATCCTTGGTTAGATAACTAAGGGTGTTTTCAAATCTCATACCCATTACGTTTTAATTTTTCAACATACACAGTACCAGTATTTCAAAACAATCTTCATGATCTCAAAACATTTCATATAGTTTGAAAACAATTTTTCTAGATGCATTGTCTATGTTATTTCAAAAACATTGGCCATGTTATCAAAACCAACCTTTCTAATTTCAAAATATTTCATATAGTCTGAAGACAATATTAACACAATACATTTTCTGATCAAGTGCATGATTTCGAAAAGCATCATTCATGTCTTTCAAAAACCTTATACATAATTTCAAAATTCATCTCGCATGATTTTAAAACATTTTTGTAAATATATCTACCTAATACACCTACTTTATGATTTCAAAAAGTATTATATATAAGGTTTCAAAAACGTTAAACACATTTTTCTTAAAAGAACCCCATGCATAGTTTTCAAAAATATTTTCCTCATACATTGACTTAACCTTCAAAATTCCGCTTCATATGTCGCCTTGACATATCAAGCATCTCAACTTCTTAAGCATTTTACATCATGTTTTGACCTAAGCACGTCCAGTGCAAGGTTTCAAAACATCTCCAACTTTTAAATCCACATGGGATCTTTTTATCCTCACAATTAGATCCTTGTGGATGATTATTATTCAAATCAGAGTCCTTAATTGGATTCCTTATGTACCTTAATTCGAACACTTCGGTTCCTAATAATCGAAATCGAATTTTCTTTTTAAATCTTTCTATCTTTATAGTTAGATTCTTGATAATGTTTAAAGTACCAAATGAAATCCACGGAATGGATTCCTAGTGTGCTTTAAATGCATGTACGCAATTTACAAGACAAATTAACAAACAATTTTGTGGTTATGTGACTATGTGTTTACTCATCTTATGTTTTCTTTTATGCATTTTTGGTGTTTTTACTACTCTGGATATTCTTTATCCAAATCCTTGCAGGATCTTTCATATCTTCATATGAGGGATTCGTAGCAGGATATTCAAAAGGTACTACCTTTAATCCTTAAATGGGCTTCTATGTAATAGTTAAGACCCTTGGATTATATAGTACCACTCCATGATTCATAAGAGACCCTTTAGTGGTCTAGTCAAAAAGATTGATTCACAATTTGGGTAAAAAAAAAAAAAAAAAAATGACATCTAGTGATGTAGCTGAACAGACTCCTTGATAGTCTATTTAAATCATTTATTGATTTAGTCTAAAGGACTCTATGGCGGTCTAAGTCACGCTCATCACAGGATTGTTCATTTGGTTTTACCCTACACATTATAAAATAGACTGTGTGAACTGTGCAAGGAATTCTCTAATTATGGATGCGCACATAATTATGAAATTTAGTGCACAGAAATCCAGTAAGATTTATTATGTGAAGGAACTGATAGTGACAACAATAACAAAATGAGAACGATGTAATGGAGGCATGGTGGACGCACCAATGACGCTTTATATACTTGTATATAAGTGTCCCTCTTACATTGCAAGCATGATGTTATTAAAGTTACTAGAAGTTAAGAACCCTAACCAATGTTGTTCGATCTTTTCAAATTTCATGCTTTCAAGCTCTCACAAGTTTCCTCTAAATAAATTTCGGGACGAAATTTCCTAAAGTAGGGGAGACTGTAACACCTGTGCCTCCACGGCCATCAAACAAATACCAAACCAATGAAATATTATATTTCATACTTGGGATTTGTAAAAATATGTGTATCATTTGCACATATCAATTCTCGTTCAATTTCAAGCTTTAAATCGCTTTCTGGAGGGTTATACGCGCTCTGATGAGTAGATATAACCAGTTTAATCCAACGAACACTCCGGAATAGTGAAATAGGCTTAACATACCTTACATAACCTTTACATAACTTAGATATAAGTTTTGGAAGGTTTGGTGTGGTGAAATCAAAGTTTAATCGCTTACAGGGACTAAAGTTGACAAACTGCGAAAGTATGCCAATTTGAACTGTAACAGACCTTCCGGAACATGACCATAAGTTAAAAATGCCGTAAATATCCTTTGCATAGCTTAGAAATAGGCTTTGAGGGGTTCGGTATGCTAAAATAAACTTTTGGGTCATTCAGGGACTAAAAGTGTCAAAAAGTGCACAAGTTTGCATTTTTACGCATAACTTACGTTCTGAATACATCCGGACATCCAAAAATTTATGTAAGCACTAAAATATTTTATTTTAGTGTTTGGAATAAGAAAAATCCATTCGTCGCGCCATTTGGATCGTTTTTCGCGCTTGTGCGCATTCCGTCGTAATTAAGCGAACATCGCGTTCGTACGGCCAAACGAACCGACATCCGAGATATTTTTGAACACATTTTAAGTTCCCTATACTTTAACTTCATTTTAGAGCTTTGAAATGGGGTTAACGGGCCTTAAACGTGTCGAAAATGGGCTGAATGCATGACAGGGACCAAAAGTGTAAATCTGCCAAACTTAAGCCTAGCGGTGCGCTACACTTTTAGCGTAGCGGTGCGCTAGGGGTCTCCAGACCAGGTGCAATGTTTAAACAGCCTGTTTGCACATGTTTTAACCACAACCACATAATCATAATTGTCTAGTCATCTGATTAGGATGGATTTCCAGCCACCATAAGGTTCCGACAAGTGTACGGGTTGGATTCATGGCACGTTTTCCATGGAACGATCCTAACGGTTCGGGTATTCCTATAAATACCCAACCCACACAACCTCATTTTGCACAAGAATTCTGATTTGAGAGCTCTAAGTTGAAACCATTGTTTCATACCTGAGTTCTTGGATCGGGATTAGCATTCGGGGACCCTTCGTAAGTATTCTTTCGTTCTTTTCCTTATTTTTACTGCTTTTCGAGTCAGAAAGTCAAACTTTGTTTGACTTTCAGCGTTGACCAGTAATGGTCAATGCGAAGTTCGTTTGAACTTCGCAACGTGAGTGTAATCACGTTGGTTATAGTCCCTTGGGACTATGCCCACTGATTACCACGTTGTCTAGGGTCGTAGGGTAGGCGATCTAATAAATCGCCTATACCTTCGAACCCGACCCAGTTTGGTCGATCATTAGGATCCGACCAAATACATTAGGTGACCATAGTAGGTAGGGAATAACCTTCCGAGGTTATACCCTATGGTCACATCGTTTAAATAGTTGTATGATAGGTAGTTTATATGCCTTAGGTAAATTACCAGAATACCCTTTTCATGTATAATTGGTAATTAAGCATATGTAACCTAAACTTTTGTCACATAACTGATTATGTAACATGTTTAGGCATATAACACTTGTCATAGGACTAGTTAGGCGGTCCGAACGCGTTTCACGCGAACGACGTGTTAAAGTAGCATAAGCTACCTAAACGGGTCGTAATGGGTCGTAAGCAGTTAGGTTAAGTTTCATTTAGTATGTAGGCTTTGTTAAACCATATCACACGAGTCTCCACACTCGTTTGGTTTACAAACCCTAATGCTACCCAGTCTTCCGATTTAGGTCCGGTTATTTAACATAGTTACCTATATTAGGTGCCGTTTGATTCCGAGATCTCTAGCACTGTTTGGTGATTATCTTTAGACAACTGAGCAATCTCAAGTGAGTACATAGACCCCTCTTTTACTGTTTTTCCAAACTGTTTTGGGGTGGAACACATGTGCCTACTTGTTACTTTCCTGCTTTCCTGTTTTCACATCATATACCGACTATGTTTGTTAGTACATTATAGTACATGATTTCATTACTTTTCTGCTATGTATGTTGACTGATAACATGCTAAGCACATTGATTTACATGACTTTTCTGCTATGTATGTTGACTGATAACATGCTAAGCACATTGATTTACATGACTTTTCTGCTATGTATGTTGACTGATAACATGCTAAGCACATTGATTTACATGACTTTTCTGCTATGTATGTTGACTGATAACATGCTAAGCACATTGATTTACATGACTTTTCTGCTATGTATGTTGACTGATAACATGCTAAGCACATTGATTTACATGACTTTTCTGCTTTGTATGTTAACTTAGCATACTTAGTACATCATTTTACATTGCATCTCTGTTGCATATGTTCCAGTAACATATGGACACATTGTTTTACAGCTCTACCTTGTATGTTTACTCTAGCATACTAGGTACATTATCTTCATCTCATGCTTACATTTTGGTATGACATTTGGTTTGTTTAACGGGTCTATATAACATTCATTAACATTTGCTACGCCGCTCGGTAGTAGGTAGTGGTACCATAGGACTTGACAAATCCCGTTCCGGACATCCCAGGGAAAGGGGATGAAAGGAATGACCGAATCCGAATACATATTCTCTTGATAACTCACTTTTACATAGTTATCCGGCTGTCTCAAGGCTTGAATGTTTGCGTTTAACATACTGCATAAGTGTTTGTATCAGTAAAGCATGCATTATTCTACAAAACATAACTTTGATTTAAACCAAGTTTTACTTCAATACTTTGTTTTGTTCATTTTTACTTATGGTTTAAGTAGTCTAAATTTTACTTACCATACATATCATTTTGGTTATACATTACTTGACTACTTTTGGACTATCAACATTTGACATGGTTTATACAAGGACTTTTGACTATTGGTTTAAACATAGACATTTGACATGGATATTTGACATAGACATTTGACTTGGATATTTGACATAGACATTTTGACATGATTTACATCTTGACATGAACATTTTACATTGTTTGGTTTGGTTTGATTAAGTGATTAAGTAACGATGCGTGTGTAATATGATACAAGCATGGTGGATACGCCGCTGGTACTTCCTATATATAAGTGTTTGTATGGTATTACATGTCGTCACGTTATTTGAATCATTTCAGTTTGAGACATAGAACATTTCATACAAATAACATACTTTTCACAAGACATTGATTTATAAACAACTTATCTTATGCAAACACATTTTACTTGGTTATTCATTTAACCTTACATTTATTTATACTTATCATCTGATCTTATCGTTTTTCAAATGATTTAAAAGACAAAGCAAATAACAAGGTTCATGACTAAACATTTTCTCAAACATAAGTCATGAATCTTATTTTCACAAAACCTATGTATCTCACAGGCATTTTTATGCTGACGTACCTATTTTCACATGTGTTTTTCAGGAGCTGTTGCATAAGATGATCAAGATACACATAGGCAGACTTGGGCTTTAGTGACAATAAAAGATGCAAGACTAGTTAATTATGTTGTAATTCCTTGTTTGTTAAGACATTGTAACACTTTTAATCAATAAAACGAAACTTTAATATCCATGGTTGTGAAACATTAATTCTGTTACAACACTCCCCGACATTTCCGCCACGTTTTGTATGTTCTACGTGGTCGGGGTGTGACATTAAGCACTAAGTGTCCCTTTGTATGAACCCATGAGGTGGCTTCGTACAAACCTAGTCCTACGAATGGACTCAGTACACATCAACATTTCAATCTCCCTTCATACGAACCTAGATGTGGATTTGTATGAACCAATAATGTGGGTTCGTACGAAGCTGCACATTCGTACCAGGAAAGCTGATTTCTTCAAGAACACTTTCAAACGCATTTTTTCGATCCAGAATCTTTATTTCTTTGAATTTCATGATGAAACTTCACAGGATTGTGCGAAAATCAATTCCGCACACAATGATGTCTTCAATTTTGAATTCTATTCGTGAATTGACCCTTAATTTTATATTTTTTTTTGATATTTTACGTCAAAACTCACTACACATCCAAAATTTATGAGCGTAGGTGATTCAATCAAGTGTTAGATCGATTGAATCGATACCGTAGCTCTGATACCAATTGAGAGTCCAGGATCCGGCGAGTTTGACTGAGTTTTGGTCCCGAAATATCCGGTTCGGTGATAAAAAAGTGAGTAGAAGATAGAATATGACACCGAAAGTATAAACGTTACATACCCGTGAAACCAGTTGGACAACATCCCCCCTCTGGGAACCAAAAACTTGTCCAACACAAGACCCAACACACACATATATATATATATAGGCATAATGCCTTCGTACGAACCCATATAGGGTGCCTTCGTACGAAGCTGCTAAGGTTTGTGGCTCCGTACGAACCGACTCAAGTGTCCGTTCGTACGAAGGGACTCCCTTCGTACGAAGGATCTGTTACATCACAGAACCTTTCAGTTCGTACTGGATTTCACACTATTCTATACAATATTCAACACACGCTCTATCTAGCTTATTCGTACAGTGGCGGACATACACTATGTGTCACACCCCTTTCTAAGGCGGAAGCACGAGGTGTGATCCTGAATGGTTCTTATTGCATACGAATGGTAAACATGCTACATGATCATAAAACAAACTCCATAATGCCATTGATATTAAATATCCCAAAACAAAAGTTAAGTTAAGTGTTTACATCACATGAAGATAATTGTTTGAAAAGTTTACAACTTGTTCCAAAAACAAATATCAAGGTTTTGATCATTATATCACCACATGAGGCGGAATATAACAACCAAATCTCACAAAAGAGGCATTGAAGTCCTGTCACAAAATATCTAAAAACACAAACAACATTCTTGAGCAAGAGGAACCGTGCGTACATCCATCTAGTTACCTGAAATACATGTAAGTTTTGGAAAAATCGTCATCATAAGTTGGTGTGAATTCATGCAATTTTGTGTAAAACATTTAAGTGTTGTTGTAAGAATCATGGTATGAGATTGTACTTGAAAAAGTATTCTGTAAATGTAAGCGCAAGGAATACGATATCGCTAATGGTTCGCGAGGCCACTAACATATGTAACGACATAGGAAGCATCCAAACCATAGGCATTTTACTTGTCGATTCACGACTAGAGACACAAAAGCACTCATGGTAACAAAGAGGCCAAGAGTGTGGCTGCCTGAAACCCATTAGATCTAACATTTTGTTCCGCGGTCTAGGACTTATGTTGATTAATGGTGCTTATCATGTAACGCTCCACATTTTCGCACTTTCTTATTTTAGCAAGTCGTGTTGTACTTTCCATATTTAGACACATGTACTCTCTTTGTAATCTACTTTCGTTTCACTTGTAATTCGAGACTATTGATCATAATGAAATCGAAGTTAGTTTTAATCATATTTTTATATTCAAAGTTAGTCTTACATGCAACTATTAATCAATTTCTCGTTTAAGCGAAATATTATGCAAGGATTCTTGATTCTATATTTATCGACACTTGATACTCATTAAACCAGTTAAAAACTCTTAAAATAATGAGATTCGGAAGCTTCATGAAATGAATAATCGTTTAAAGGTTTTTATCCTCTTTTAAATTCGTTCATAAATACGGTTATTTATCGATCCTATTTTATTTATTTAATTAAATTAATTAATATGGTTATATAAAAAGTTTATTTTATAATATCTAGTTAGTATCGTTAGATATTAAAGTTAGTAAACTAACTTAGTTAGTTTAAACTATAAAGTTAGTTTCTCCTTTTAAACAACTTAACATAAGTCTATTAAAGTCCAGGGGCTGTTTGAGTAATTAACTGAAAGTATAATAATAGGGGCTGAATGTGTAATATATCAAAGTCTTATTTAAAAAAAAATATATGATGGAGACGGGGATCGAACCCGGGTCTCACACCTATCAGGCGCGCACACCAACCAGCTAAGCTATGACTCCTTATTGAACTTAATCCGGCCCTTAATTTATTTAACCTCTTGGCCCGCCAGCAAGCCCTGCCCGCAAACAGGTTAATTCAGCTCTGTTTTAGGCGCGATTTTTGTGTTTTTCTTTGAGTTTAAACCATGTTTAGCATTTATTATCCAACTACAACCTAACCTAACTCTTCCCTATAAAACCCAAACATAATCCAATCATTTTACACTTTGCAAATCATCAAAAACACTCTCAAATCCTCCTCTAATCAGCTGTTAATCACGAATTCGAGCAGATTCATACCAAGTTACAAAAGTATGCATAACTTTCTTATTTCTTAACCTTTTCACTTGATTCTTTTTCCCACTTGCTTAGAACAACCTTAGGAACATTTCCAGAGGTTTTTCATATAAAACCAAGCCTCTGGAATGTCACCAAAAAGGCTCCAAAGTGGGCTGTTCGTTTCTGTTTACATCTCAAACTTTGTTAAACTTAGTAAACTTGAGTTAATCTCATCTCAAACCTATGCCCTAATGCTCATAATCAATCGAATGATTAGTTGGGCTTAAAAACAAGGCTGAGAAATGTTAAATCAGAGGTTAAAACCTCACAAACATTCTGTTTTAGTTAGGGTTTTACCCACAAGAAGTGTTCAAGCTTGAAGCTTGATGAATGTGCGATTGTTAGACTAGCTTGGGCTATCTTTCATAAAAATCCACTCACTTCTTGATGTTTTCTCATAGATTAGTTGTTGTATTTCATTATTCTTATAAGTTCATGACCCTCCTTGTTGTTCATAACAATTGTAGTGGTGAACAATAGAGGTACCTAAATGGAAGCTTTGTTCTTCCTACCTCATGCATGAATTCCATGATTCTTAGAGGTGCCTAAATGAATACTTTAATCTTCTACCTCATGCTTGACATATATGATATAATATACACTATGTAATACTTATGTAACAACCAAATAATCAAACTCTTGGTGATGAACTAATGGACATTCGTCAAGCTAGTAGATTGTATCATCTTAGGCCTTGACAACTTGTCACGATTCTAATGGAACCTTGTTCCATGAAAACATTTAAACTCTTTTAGAGTTTCATAGTGTCAAGAACAAGTGCATAGGTGTTAGATGATTATTTTCATATGTTTATATTCATGTTATTTAAACTCCAAATCCCTAGAACTGTATGTAAACACCTCTTAAACTCCAAATCGAACACATTAAACTTTCTAGTCTCAACAACTACGTCACATTGGATAATCGGAAAACATATGCACTTTTGTGAGTATACTCGAACCCATTTTACTTTTTAAACACTTTTGGGTGCAACATGTATTCTATGTAAAAACACGAAAACACTTGAAACTATTTGAATCACACTCTATCCATATTGAAACATGTTAATCTCCCGCTAGTCTATTGGGAGTGAAACTTTGAACAATTTGATGCTTGTTAATCTCGTATGCTACGTAAACTATTTGTGTTGATATATGCTCATTAACTTTGCTAGCCCACCTTAACAATTATAGCGCTATAGGAGTAATGCACCGCCCACGAGTCTTGGGGTATTGTTAAGTTAAAAATGTTACCTCCCACGATACTTTGGGATAGGCTATTTTAACGCATTGGATTCTTGGGTTTGAACATATTGTTACACAATCTCAATGTACTAGTAATTTGCATATTGTTGTTCATGTTGGATACGAGCACGTTAAAGAATTTTATTCTATGTTATACTATGTATCAAACTTGTATATTCGCCTTTGCTTTTGCATGGAACTCTATTTTAATACATGTTGCAGGTTCGATAGACAAGATGATGCTAAGTGAAGGAACAAGATTTAGGTGGACTTAGAAACACATTTAGATTAATCTATTTTGTCAATGTATCTTTGAAACAATGTTGTCTTATATGATTTTTGTATGACATTTTTAGCAATTTTATGAAATTTGAATTTAATATATATTGTCACATAGCGTTATGAAGTTTTGAGCAATTTGTTCGTCTCATCCCGATGTTTCTGCCATCGGTTGGGGTGTGACATATGACACCCTATTCGTGACATGATCTATAAAGTCATTCCTTAGTTTTGTTTCGTCATACCACAGTACATGTATTTTCCCCAAGTTTAGAAAACAAGAAAATGTTTAAAAGTGGGGACATGAACTCACAATTTTGCGTATTTCGCGTCGTAAACTTCACCGGCTGTTTAGTAAGCGTCGTAACCTATAATTATTCTATGTATGTTAGTCACTAGACTTGTAACACACAAGTACAAGTCACCATCTTTAGCTTATGTATTTGTTCTTTGTATATTCATCTTTTATGAGGGTCGTGCCCTTGTTTGTTGGGTCTTGCCCGTTCGTTGTGTCTTGCACTTTGAGCATGTATTGTTTATTGTAAATATATATTTTACTTTTCACAAATATATATTTATTTGTGTAGAATTTGTCAAAGGAATAAGTGTTAAAAATAAACTTTATTTTTAACTTGTCCATATACGTTACTTATATTATTTTTCCAAAAATAAATATAAGTATTTTGTGAAATAATATTCTCAATATTATTTTTGTGCAAGTATACTTAGGAAAGTATACTTGTATTTTATGTAAATACTTGTGTATTTTGCATTATTCGCCAAAAATCAATTATTTTATTTTTATTATTTTCCGGAATTATATTTCTTAAAAATAATGTATTTTTAAGTCTTGTAGGGAATATATATATATTTTGTCATGGTATAAAATATATATAACTATTCTTGTTATTCACCTGATTTTTGTGTAAT
Organism: Helianthus tuberosus; assembly: GCA_030545235.1. NCBI lineage: Eukaryota > Viridiplantae > Streptophyta > Magnoliopsida > Asterales > Asteraceae > Helianthus > Helianthus tuberosus. The sequence continues at coordinate 74,684,303 of CM060416.1, read as the reverse complement.
TCCCATTAGTTGGTAATGGTTATATATTTGTCCAAAAATATATATATCTCCAAAAATTGTCCAAAGTCCAAATATTTGTGGAATATATTTTTACAAATATATTTTCTTGTATTGTCCAAATACTATTCTTGAGAGGAATTTTGTATACTTGAATACTTAGGTATTCTCATGTAATTGTATGTATATTTTGGTATTTATACTCCTTGGGAGTATTTTGTGTATTTTTAAGTTCCTAATACACTACTACATATAATACACATAATATACACTTAGCACAAAATTTGGTGATCACTAAATATATATATTTTTCCTAAATATACATACTTAATATTAATTCTAACTTAAAGAAATCATCATCTTTTAACTTGAAATTTCATACAAAAATTAGGAAACATTGGTAAATATTTTTTGGTGAATTTTTGGGGAATAAGTTTCACCAAAACTTATATTTTTCTAAGTCTCAAAATTTTATAAAAATTTTGACATAGTTTCCCTTAAAAATGGAGGTTTCCCATGTTTTCGAAACATGTGTTTATTTTCTTTTTATCATTAAAACCAATTTTTCAACAATTTACACCAAATAACATACACTAATTTCTTCATATGAAACATTATGGTGAACTTGATTCTTGTTAAAAATGTGTAGTCTTTGAGATCTACACTTAACATACAATGATCTTTCAAAAAACAAGTGCTCATGTAAATTTTAAAGAAACTTTTAAGAAACTTTAATTTACTAATGAAATCATCCATGAGTTTTATGGTTTCAAAGTCTTGAAAATCATGTTTAAAAATCATTTTTATGTTCATTAGAAAGATCTTTATGTTTAAAACCTTGTTTCATCATGGATCTTCCAAGATCCACACTTAACATCTTTAAATCTTACATTAACAAGCTTCTTGAAGAACCATTAACAAGCTTTTCATACATTTTAGTTTCGAAAGCTAGTATTACACACACTTTGTTACTTCAAGATTACATGTTCATGATTCAAAATTCATTTTTCAACTTCACATAAGTGTTTCACATGTTCATCTTCAAGTTTAACCATGGATCTTTCAAGTTCCATGCTTAAACTTGTTAGATCTAAGCTTCTAACAAGCTTAATATACGAGATCTAAACATACACACAAGATTCAACAACATCAACTTTATCACATACATTGAAAATCACTAAAATTACTGTTTTTCTTCATGATTATGTTAGATCTTCTCATATTCATCCTTTAAAGTTTAGTTACTTAGATGGTGAGACTTGTACATAACATAAACATGAACTAAATTAGTGATTAGGAGGCTTACAACTAGCTCTATTGTCTAGGGAAGTGGCACAATAAGGAAGATGATGATGATAGAAGAAATTGAGTGGTTAATGGCTCCTCCAAGTGGTCCTTCAAGTTCTAGCACTTCAAGCCTTCTTATTTAGCCTCCATAAACCTTGTAGTGACCTTGGAATGCCTTGAAATAGATTGAATATGGTGGATGTATAGGGGTTGTGTGTGAGCCGAGAGCAAGGAAGAGAGGAGAGGAAGGAGGTGAATTTTGAAAGTTAGAATGATAAGGTTTCAACAATCTAATGGTTACTTATAAAAACTTTCCAAGCATATAATATCCTCAAGGTTTAGTGCACAATATCAAGGGGGACATTAGGAATTATTTTAATCAAAAGAAAGTGGGGCCTTGGGGGGGGGGGGGTAAAGTGCAAGTTGTTGAAAGTTGAAGGTTATAAATGCAAACTAGAAGGTTTAAGTTAGTTTAAGTGTGTTTAGGTTTTTTTATGATTTTTATGGTGTTCTATCACCAATATTAGCTTAATATCATAAAAACATTGCTTCTAGTTAAATTTTGATGCTTTGGGTAGTGTCCGGTTATTCGTTTCGTTACGTTACGTTTTGTTAAAGTGCTAAATTGGGCATTTTTACTAGATATGAAGCACCTTTTGTGACAATTTTAATTCCCGACACTTTGTAAGTTATTATGGACACTAAAACTTCAATTATGCATAATATTTTGGTGTTAAATTGCTGTTTTTAGCTGATTTTCTACTGAATTCTGCAGAATTCAGCACTTAAAGTGAGTTTCGGGTGTCTTTTAGTACATAGTTTAGCCTTCGGAAAGTTTATATGTTAACCCTTGTATCCATACTTGGGTTTTGATGTATTTTAGATATTGGACCTACTCCTAGGTCCTAAATCTATTGTCTGACTGCTTTTTGCAGAAGTGCCGACACAGTGTGTTTTACCGGTGAGTTTACTAGTCTTTCTGACGCAACGCTTAAAGTAATGTACAATGCAATATTTGAAGTATAAAACATGCATGAATTCATATGTAAAGCAAGTAATCACCTAATGTTGACATTTAACACATAGTTGTAGTTAATAAATAATAATTAAAATAGTTCGGAAATTACCGGTTTGGTGCCAGTTGTCACAGTCTCCCCCTGTTAAAAGAATTTCATCTCGAAATTCAAGCTGAGTTATCTCTCGCAGGAGCTTTCTCGAATAGGTGGGGGTACTTAGCTTTAAACTGTTATTCGCGCTCCCATGTGTACTTGGGTCCGTGTTTACAGTTCCAACGTATTTTGACAAGTTTAATGCGATTCCTCCTTGTTTTCTGGATCTTCCAATCCATTACCTCAACGAGCTGTTCTGTAAATCGGAGTTTGTCGTCGATATGCACCTCATTCGCATGGATGACAACTGCTTCGTGGGTTGGAATCTTTTTAAGGTTTGACACATGGAACGTATCATGTACACCGTTCAGTTCTTCCGGTAACTCCAATTTGTACGCTACGGTACCAATCTTTTCCAAGATCTTGAATGGTATAATGTATCGTGGATTCAACTTTCCATGTTTTCCGAACCTTGCTACACCTTTCCAAGGTGAGACCTTCAACAAAACTTTGTCTCCCACCTCGAAATCTAAAGGTTTCCATCTTCGATCGGCGTAGCTTTTTTGTCGATCACGAGCCGCCTTGATGCGTTCTCGGATCTGCATGATTTTGTTGGTCGTTTATTGAACAAGTTCAGGACCAATCAACTCTTTATCTCCCGTGTCTGCCCAACACAACGGTGAGCGGCACTTGCGGCCATATAGAGCTTCGAACGGTGCGGCTTTTATGCTCGTATGGTAGCTGTTATTATAGGAAAAATCAACCAAGGGTAGATGAGTATCCCAGCTGCCACCTAATTCCATCACACATGCGCGAAGCATATCTTCCAGTGTTTGTATAGTCCGTTTGCTCTAACCGTCTGTTTGTGGATGGAAGGTCGTGCTTAGATCCAATTGAGATCCAAAGGCCTCTTGAAAGGATTGCCAGATCCTTGATATGAAACGTCCATCTCTGTCTAAAATAATCGAAATAGGCACTCCATGACGTGGCACTATTTCCTTAAGGTATAGTTCAGCCAACCTTCCAGTGCTATCTTTCTCTCGAATTGGCAGGAAGTGTGCAGACTTCGTTAATCGATCCACTATTACCCATATCATATCGTGCCCTCTAGGAGTCCTAGGTAATTTCGTTACGAAGTCCATCGAAATTTGCTCCCACTTCCATACGGGAATTTCAGGTTGTTGCAATAGACTGGACGGTTTCTGATATTCAGCTTTGACCTTAGTACAGGTTAGGCACTTTCCAACATAAACAGCAACGTCGCTTTTGAGTTTTGGCCACCAATAATACTCTTTCAAGTCTTGATACATTTTGTCCGATCCTGGGTGGATCGAGTACCTCGACTTGTGAGCTTCATTGAAGATGACTTCTCGAATACCACCATAGAGCGGAACCCAAATGCGTCCCATAAAGTATAAGGTTCCCTCTTCGTTTGGCACCAATTTCTTCTCCATACCCCAGAGGTATTCAGCTTTGAGATTTTCCTTCTTCAGGGCTTCTTGTTGGGCATCATGAATGCGCGAAGTGAGATTCGTTCGAATCATCATTTCTAAAGCTCGAACCCTTAAGGTCTTAACCCTTTCCTTTCGACTCAATGCGTCTGCTACCATGTTCGCCTTTCCAGGATGATACTTGATCTCACAGTCATAATCGTTCAGCAACTCAACCCATCGTCGATGACGCATATTTAACTCCTTTTGATCAAATATGTGCTGCAGACTCTTGTGATCTGTGAAGATAGTACATCGAGTACCATATAAATAATGTCGCCAAATCTTCAAGGCAAATACCACCGCGCCTAGCTCCAGGTCTTCGGTGGTATAACTCTTCTCATGTACTTTCAATTGTCGTGATGCATAAGCGATGACTTTCTGGCGTTGCATGAGCACGCAACCCAATCCCTGACGCGAAGCGTCGCAATACACCACGGTGTCTTCAGTGCCTTCAGGTAGAGATAGTATCGGTGCATCGCATAGCTTGTTTTTGAGTAGTTGGAAGGCTTCTTCCTGTTGGTCTCCCCAGTCGTACTTCTTGTCTTTCTGAGTAAGGGAAGTCAGCGGTTGAGCTATTTTGGAGAAATTCTCGATAAATCTGCGGTAATAGCCCGCTAATCCCAAAAACTGTCGAACTTCAGTCGGTGTCTTGGGAGCTTCCCAATTCTTTATCGCTTCAATCTTCGCTGGATCCACATGGATACCATTCTCGTTCACCACGTGACCAAGGAACTGTACCTCGCGAATCCAAAATTCGCATTTTGAGAACTTTGCATATAGCTTCTCTTTCTTCAGTAGTTCCAGAATGGCCCTGAGATGTTGCTCGTGTTCTTCCTTTGTTCGTGAATAAATCAGAATATCGTCGATAAATACAATCACAAGTTTATCGAGATATGGTTTACATACACGATTCATCAGATCCATAAACACTACTAGCGCGTTCATCAATCCAAATGGCATCACAAGGAACTCGTAGTGTCCGTAACGAGTCCTGAATGCAGTCTTTGGTATGCTCTCCTCTTGAATCCTCAATTTATGATAGCCAGACCAAGGTCAATCTTGGAGTAATAGCTCGATCATTGCAACTGGTCGAATAAGTCGTCAATCCTCGGTAACGGATACCGATTCTTAACAGTGAGCTTATTCAACTCGCTGTAATCAATACACATCCGCATGGTTCCATCCTTCTTCTACACGAACAATACTATAGCTCCCCAAGGTGAGAAGCTCGGTCTTATAAATCCTTTATCCAACAACTCCTGGAGTTGTGCAGATAATTCTTGCATCTCGGATGGCGCAAGTCGATAAGGTGCCTTGGCTACAGGAGCGGCGCCTGGGACCAAGTCAATATGGAACTCGACTTGTCTTTGCGGAGGTAATCCTGGCAAGTCTTCGGAAACACATCAGGGAATTCCTTTACCATAGGAATGTCTTCAAGCTTCTGCTCCTCAACCTTCTTATCTACTACATGCGCCAAGAATACAACACATTCTTTTCGCAAGCATTTCTATGCCTTCATACAGTTGATGATTTGCAAGGGCGTGTCTCTTTTCTCTCCATGGACTATGAGCGTTTCATCATTCGCAAGAGGGATGCGAATGATTTTCTCGTGACAAACAACTTTGCTTTATTCTTGGACAGCCAGTCCATTCCGACTACAATATCAAAGCTACCCAATTGAACATGCAAGAGATCGATACTAAATCTTCGCTCACCAAGTTCCAATATACATCCCCTAACAATTTCGCTCGATTCAACAAGTTTGCCATCGGCTAGTTCTATGGAATAAGGAATATCTAATCTACTAGATTTTATTCCAAGCATACGTTTAAATTCCACAGACATGAAACTATAATCGGCACCAGTGTCAAATAATATGGATGCAAAGTGATTGTTAACGAGAAACGTACCAGTGACCACATTAGGGTCCTCGCGGGCGTTCCTTGCTCCTATCACGAATGCTCGAGCTTGAGCGTTGTTCTCTCTCGGACAGTCCTTCTTGAAATGATCTTTGCTACCACAACCAAAACATCCTTGGTTTTGTCCATTTCCATTACCATTTCTATTACCAGTAACATTGCCATTTCCGTCACCGTTCCCATTATCAGCACCGTTGCGGTTTCCATTCCTATTTCTATTTCCACTTCCACCTCTTTTCCCCAACAGTCATCGGTACGGTGACCCAATTTTCCACACTTGTCGCATTTTGGAATGCGACAAGCTCCATCATGGTGACGCTTGCACTTATTACATTTGGGTATGGTGCCCTGGTATCCTCTGGTCACAGCGTCATTTGCAGCTGCAAACGTTTTTGTCTCCTTAGGTGGATTGGGATCACGCTTCTTGTTGTTAGAACCCTTGTTGTTGTTACGTGTTGCTTGATTCAGGTTCGAATGCTTCCTTTTCTTGTCACCGGACGACTCAGCATGCGTCTCGGTTTTCTCAGTAGCTTTCAGTGATAACTTTTTCATACGGATAACATCTTCAATAAGGTTGACAGCCAGAGTTACAGCCTGAGTGATCGTTGCTGGTTCTGCCACAGTCACCAAACTGCGAAATTCCGGAGCCAAACCCCATATGTAGCGCTCAATGCGCTTAAATTCCGGAGTCATCAGATAGGGGATCACTCTTGACAGATCATGAAATCTCTGAGTGTAACCAACAATGTTCGCACCAACCATGGATAGATTCCAAAATTTCGTCTCCAATCTTTGAAGTTCAGCACACGAGCAATACTTTTCCCTCATTCTTTATTTCAACTCATCCTAAGTCATACCATACGCGGCATCATCACCCAGAGTTTGGATTTGCAAATTCCACCAAGTCAAAGCTTCGTCGACGAACTTTCCAGTAACAAAAGTGACTTGCTGGTCCGCAGTGCACTTGCTCATGTGGATTGTGGAATCAGTTTTCTCCATCCAGCACACGAAAGCAGCTGCACCTCCAGTGCCATCGTAATTCAGCGGCTTGTAGTCGAGAAACTGCTTGTAGGTGCAGCCTGGAATTTATCCAACCAATTCACATGTGAGCAAACAATGAAACAAAGACCATTCATAAATTTCATCAAGTTATAGCAAATCAACTTAAGGTTACGTTGGGTCAGGTTTCCTCCAGATGAATCTCCATGTCCATTTCGTCTAGTACTGCCTGATCCTCCACTGTTCCCAGCACGGTTCGCCTCATACTGGGTGATAGCTTCAGAAATCCTTTCTTCCAGCAGAGAGTTCAATTCCTCAGCAGTCCACGGTATTGGTGGAGGAGGTGGTTGATCAGAACCTCGAGCGTTCACCGCTCTCCTAGGTGCCATGTTCTTTCAAATCACAACACAACAGGGTTAGATAATTGTTTGATACCATCATACTAGATAGTAGTAGTACATATACGTATATATACACACATAAGCAATATCAAACAATCCACCAAACATATAAATCAATTCATACAACAACAAGCATGCATAAACAGACAAATACTGATGTGTCATAAGATATTCACCGAGTTTTTATACATATCAGGACAACTTGTTACATCATTGTTTGTGAAGAAAACAAAATGCATAAGGGTTACATCACCCCATAGTACAAGTTTAATACATATAAAAGACAAAATATCTTTCTTCACATTGGCGGTCCTTGTCTTCAAGTTGTACCCAAAATTTGGTCGTAGTCTTTATACCCAAAAATACTGCTCCATCAAAGTACCTGGAATGAAAGAAAACTAATGGGCTGGTGGTGAGGGTGGGGGTGTAGGAAGAACCAAACTGCGAAGGTGCGCCACTTCATCCTCGAGCTCATGAACTCGACGGATGAGGAAGCTAACCTGCTGCTCTACAGTGAGGAACCAAGCAGCATGACCCTCATTAGGTGCCCGAACAGGTGGTGGCAGAGATACCGGTGGGGGTGAAGATGGTGGTGGAGGTGTAACAGGCGGTGGATAATATGGTGGAAGAGGTCGTCTCGCATCGGCCTCATTCTCCAACTCGTAGACCCTACGACATAGGATCTCCACCTGAAGCTGGAGTGATAGCAGGAGATCATCCCTAGTGTATCCAAAGTGATGTGAGGGATGGTAAGGATCAGATAATGGCATCGTATACTGAGGGAATAAACGGGGCGACTGAAAATGTGGACTCAAATCTGGTGGAGGGATATGAGGATGTCTGGAAGGCTCTCCCCCATGCGTGGGAGGTGTGTGCGGGAAAGTTGAAGCGTAAGGGATACTACGTAAACCACTGGTATAGTCTGTCGGAACAGGTGGACGTGAAGAGCTGTCACTGCTACCTGAGTAGGAGTGTGGGGAGGTGTATGAGTGGGTGTAGAGACATGAACAGGAGAATATGGCGCAACAGACATAGCGTCATCGTCATCATCGGTAGGGTAAGCCCTCAATCCCGCAGCAAAAAAGGTCGAAGAAGTCACTGACTCAAAGGAATCAACGTCAGACTCAAGGTCAGAGTCAGAAGAGATATCGATAATAGACACAACAGGAGATGCTAACTCTAGGATAGCGATGTCGTACACCTCTCCATTGCCAAGATCGTTGTCAAGGTGCTCCACCTCGATCACGAGACCGTTAACATCAACATCCAGATCATCAACGAAAGGCCAGTCCTCAGCAGGGATAGCGTTAAGAGGAATAGCATGAATGGGAATAGGCTCAACGAGGTGCTCACCATCTAGATGTTCGATGATCAGCTGGTCATGGAGGGGCAATGGTAAAGCTAGGACATCATCAATGAAAGGGGCGTCGTTAACAAAGTCTGGTAGGGCGAAAGGCTGAAAATCGTCGAGGTCATTATCATCAGACGCCATCTCCGGGTCGCTCTCGGAGTCGGACGTGAAGATCCCGGGGGCATGTTCTACCTCATCATCAGAGACAATAGCCATAGTATCGTGCTCCTCAGATAGTCCGCTGCTTTCAGACGAAGACATGTGTACCTGTAACATAATATCCATGGTATATGTATATATTAATTATTACTACTTAATTAATATATAAATAGTTATACACATTATTGCAAGTAATCCCTAGTTAAAGACAAGTGCTACCCATGTGCACCCTAAGTCTTGTAGTCTATTCCTGTGTGTGACCCAATCATGCGATAGTTTCCGCTTGATTTTTGAAAAACAAGTTCAGGTAGTGGATGTTGCGGAATGTTTTATGCAATCGTAAAATTGTTTTCGTGAGAGGATCCTAAAGATTTTAGTCTAGACTCGAGAAGGAATCCTGGTTCACTACAATCGCATCTCTGATACCAATCTGTCACACCCCTTTCTAATGCGGAAGCACGAGGTGTGATCCTGAAAGGTTCTCATTGCATACGAATGGTAAACATACTACATGATCATAAAACAAACTCCATAATGCCATCGATATTAAATATCCCAAAACAAGTGTTAAGTTAAGTGTTTACATCACATGATGATAATTGTTTGAAAAGTTACAACTTATTCCAAAAACAAATATCAAGGTTTTGATCATTATATCACCACATGAGGCGGAATATAACAACCAAATCCCACAAAAGAGGCATTGGAGTCCTGATCATTATTCTTGAGCAAGAGGAACCGCGCGTACATCCATCTAGTTACCTGAAATACATGTAAGTTTTGGAAAAATCGTTAACATAAGTTGGTGTGAATTCATGAAGTTTTGTGTAAAACATTTAAGTATTGTTGTAAGAATCATGGTATGAGATTGTACTTGAAAAAGTATTCTGTAAATGTAAGAGTAAGGAATACGAGATCGCTAATGGTTCGCGAGGCCACTAACATATGTAACGACATAGGAAGCATCCAAACCGTAGGCATTTTACTTGTCGAATCACGACTAGAGACACAAAAGCACTCATGGTAACAAAGAGGCCAAGAGTGTGGCTGCCTGAAACCCATTAGATCTAACATTTTGTTCTGCGGTCTAGGACTTACGCTGATTAATGGTTCTTATGACACCCTATTCATGACATGATCTATAAAGTCATTCCTTAGTTTTGTTTCGTCATACCACAGTATATGTATTTTCCCCAAGTTTAGAAAACAAGAAAATGTTTAAAAGTGGGGACATGAACTCACAATTTTGCGTAGTTCGCGTCGTAAACTTCACCGACTGTTTAGCAAGCGTCGTGACCTATAATTATTCTATGTATGTTAGTCACTAGACTTGTAACACACAAGTACAAGTCACCATCTTTAGCTTATGTATTTGTTCTTTGTATGTTCATCTTTTATGAGGGTCGTGCCCTTGTTTGTCAGGTCTTGTCCGTTCGTTATGTCTTACATTTTGAGCATGTATTGTCTATTGTAAATATATATTTTACTTTTCACAAATAAAAATGTATTTATGTAGAATTTGTCAAAGTAATAAGTGTTAAAAATAAACTTTATTTTTAACTTGTCCATATACGTTACTTATATTATTTTTTTCAAAAATAAATATAATTATTTTGTGAAATAATATTCTCAATATTATTTTTGTGCAAGTAGGAAAGTATACTTGTATTTTATGTAAATTCTTGTGTATTTTACATTATTTGCCAAAAATCAATACTTTGATTTTTATTACTTTCCGGAATTATATTTCTTAAAAATAATGTATTTTTAAGTCTTGTAGGGAATATATATATATATATATATATATATATATATATATATATTGTCATGCTATAAAATATATATAATTATTCTTGTTATTCACCCGATTTTTGTGTAATTCCTATTACTTGGTAATGGTTATATATTTGTCCAAAAATTGTCCAAAGTCCAAATATTTGTGGAATATATTTTTACAAATATATTTTCTTGTATTGTCCAAATACTATTCTTGAGAGAAATTTTGTATACTTAAATACTTAGGTATTCTCATGTATTTGTATGTTTATTTTGGTATTTATACTCCTTGGGAGTATTTTGTGTATTTTTAAGTTCCTAATACACTACTACATATAATACGCATAATATACACTTAGCACAAAATTTGGTGATCACTAAATATATATATATTTCCTAAATATACATACTTAATATTAATTTTAACTTAAAGAAATCATCATCTTTTAACTTGAAATTTCATACAAAAATTAGGAAACCTTGGTAAATATTTTTAGGTGAAATTTTGGGGAATAAGTTTCACCAAAACTTATATTTTTCTAAGTGTCAAAATTTTATAAAAATTTTGACATAGTTTCCCCTAAAAATGGAGGTTTCCCATGTTTTTGAAACATGTATTTATTTTTTTATCACTAAAACCAATTTTTCAACAATTTACACCAATAACATACACTAATTTCTTCATATGAAACATTATGGTGAACTTGATTCTTGTTAAAAATGTGTAGTCTTTGAGATCTACACTTAACATACAAAGTCTTGAAAATCATGTTTAAAAATCATTTTTATGTTCATTAGAAAGATCTTTATGTTTAAAACCTTGTTTCATCATGGATCTTCCAAGATCCACACTTAACATCTTTAAATCTTACATTAACAAGCTTCTTGAAGAACCACTAACAAGCTTTTAACAGATTTTAGTTTCGAAAGCTAGTTTTACACACACTTTGTTACTTCAAGATTACATGTTCATGCTTCAAAATTCATTTTTCAAGTTCACATAAGTGTTTCACATGTTCATCTTCAAATTTAACCATGGATCTTTCAAGATCCATGCTTAAACTTGTTAGATCTAAGCTTCTAACAAGCTTAATTGTTAGGCCCTAAAGTGTGAGATTGACACATTAAATTAATACAATGAGCTATGGTTATGAACTGGGCCTTACCGGGTTAGTTTATATTAGGTTTGGACCTTTATAGGTCACTTGGGCCAAGCTTTAGGCCATGTGGGCCAAGCAGGTCCAAGGGGAGCCCATGTAGGGAAATGGGCTTGAGTTAGTATATAAACAAGTTTCTAACTTGTTTTTAGGTTGCAACCTCTTAGAACCTCCAAGTTAAACAAGTTCTAGGGAAGTGAGAGAGAGAGGGAGGCGATTTGTTGGTGTAGGAACTTGTACCAGACGGTTTTGCTAGTTGATAGTAATAGAATCGTGTGCAAGTTTAATAGGTGATTCGGTTTATTCTTCGTTTTTCATATTTTTTGTGTTTTGTCTTGAATCACATCAAGTTTGGATTCCGCACAAACTTGGTCTGTTTGATATTATTGAAAGATCCGGTTAACGGGACTTACAATTGGAATCAGAGCCTTTAGAACCTGTTCTAGGCTCGGTTTGATATAAAATATTCAAGATTTGGAATTTTTGTTCTTCGCGTTCTACATGTTCTTGAGGTGTTCATCGGGTTTCTATTGAAAAATAGCCATATTTTGGTGTTTTGATTTTTCTTTAGGTGTTAAAGGATTAAATTTTATATTAAAATGATTTGGAAATATTTTCTAATTTTGATAAGATTTTAAATCTTTGAATAATTTCCAACAGTTTCGGAACAAATTGCTTCTAAAAGATATTTTCAAAGTATTTCTTTGGTTGACCAAGTATTCTATTTCAAAAGTCTCACGGTTTTGAGTTCCTCTGGTTTCGAGTCACCATCTTACAACAGGTTTCGAGTTGCCAACTTATCACGATTTCGGGTCTACGAGTTGCCGGTCTCGAGTTATTCATTTCTGAGTCGCAATCGCCACCAAACAGAGGATTCCAGTCGCAACCTCAACCACCATAGTTTCTAATGTTCATCACCTTCGTAAGTCTCGAGTTGTTCACCTCTGAGTTGCAACCTCGATTACGAGTCGCAACCACCGTTTCGACTCGTCTGACTCGCAACCAATCTTTCCAATTCCGAGTTCTCGAGTCGCAACCTTCACTTGGTATTGAGTCATCTCCACCGTTCCGACTCCATCACCTCCATCTTCACGGCCGTCACCTCCATGTCTTCTCCATCTTCTCCGATCATCGTCGCAGGTACGATCACTGTCTTCCATCTTCATCAGACATCATCATCATCTTCATCGATCATCATCTACACCACCTCTGATCTTCATTTTCTTCTCCGATAACCTTTCGCCGGAAACCTGCAAAACCCTCGTTAATCATCATCCCCATCGTTCTTCACCACACGACCATCACCTTAAACGTTCATCGCTTCGAATCACCGTCACCATTACAGAAGTTTCATCACCATATTCCGAGTCGATCATCATCATCATCACCTGAACCACCATTATTTACAACGACATCAATGTAAGATTAAATATATTATATCTTAATGTTTAATCTAGTAGCCATTATAATCATTTACATTATATAGATCAAAATGTATAACAACCTATTAAATAATTAGTTGGTAATTGTTGATGGGCCGTATTACCCTTATTAACTAATTAGGTTTCCTCTTGGGTGCTTATATAAGGAGACTTATGTAGAGGTTAAAAGGTTACACACTTAGACACATAACCTAATTCTAATAACATCATAATCGACCTCTTCTCCATAACCAAACTCCCTTATTCGGTTTCATCATCACCATCATCAGTCACACCCTAAAGAGGAACCAGATCACACTGACAAATATGTCAAACTCGATGGCATCATCCCTCACTGGATTCTCCTCTGCCCTGTCTGTTGTAACAGGTATGTTTTCATGTTTTCCATTATGTTTAGAACAGAACTGATCCAACAATCACCACTGCACACCCCCAACCATTAAGCATCATCTTGTCTTCATTCTCACCTCCGTTCAACATCATACCTGCCATCACTCGACCATCATCATTCGAACACCACCGCCGGCCACTGTATCCTGAACTACGGACACCATCATCTTCGTAGGACCTTCAACCTTGACACGATCACGAAAACTTTTCGAGTTAACCCTTTTACGAAACAAGATTTCGAGTTTTCAATACTTCTTTCATCATCACCTCCACTTTTCTGCACTCTGATCACGAAAACACGACCTCCGTTCATCTCCTTCGTATATTCATCGTTGTCGTTTGATTGATAAAACAAAGAAGATTTTTTGTTTTTGTTTTTGTGACAGTTGAGGTGTTGGGAAAGAGAGTGTGTTGGAAAAGATTGATACAATTGCATTGAAGTTGATCTGATGTTTAGTATTCTATTTTTTAATAATAATAATAATAATAATAATAATAATAATAATAATAATAATAATAACCTTAGTAATAATAGCTGTTTAAAAATTTGGTTTGATTAAAAAAATTACAAAAAAGGGGGTTTGATTTGTTTGTGATACCGGTCTGACAGGTTTTGAGGCGCGTTTCAGAAAGCGGGTTCATTTGCGTGCAAAGGGTTTGAGTTAGCGAGTACATGGGTTCTCGTTTGGTTTGTGTTTTGAGGAGAAGAACAAAAGTATCAACCACCCACTAAAATTATGGCATTTATGTTTAACAAACCCGTGGCTCAAGAAATTACTCGTGAAGAGATACTTTCTGTCTTTTGCACTCCTGAGTGTAGAGAAAGGTTTGAGGCATACCGAATACACAACCCTGAGCTTATACAAGATTATCAAGACATAAAAAATAAAAATTTTACTTTAGCAAAGAATGAAAAGCTTTATAAACAAAAAATAGAAGCTCAGCGAAAAGACATCATTTAACTTAAGAATGATCTAGTGTGAAGACTTGCCACTACCTAGAAGTTAAAGAAAAGTTGTTGGATCGGAGTTTCTTTTTGATTGTATTTTCGTTTGAAATTAAGATGGAAATGAGAGAGTTGTGCAGCGGAATTAAGATGAAAACAAACTTTGCATACAATCAAACGAGAGTAATACTTTAATCAAACATCTTTACACAATGAATCGAAAGATTAAATTTATTTCAACAATGATTACAATGATTGATGAATGAATGCAAACTCCCCCTCAGCCAGAGCTCAGTAGTTTGTTCGTGCAAAGAAGACGGTATTGCAAGAGCTAATAGAACAGTACAAAGTACTGAACTATTTATAGGCACTTACAAACCACTGAGCATCTTTAGCTGACGTCACCATGAAAGTGACATCTAACCTCCTAACAAACTCTAACCTCTGATCTATAAACACTGATGTACTAAACTACTGCTATTACATTACATTACATAAAAGACACTTTATACTGCTGCTGCATCCTTCCACTGCTGTGAACCCAGCAGTGCTTGTCCGGATCAGCAGTACTTGACTCAAGGCAGTAGATTGAATCAGCAGAGCTTTGGTCTTCCATCAGTCTTTGACATTGGTCAGTAGATGCAAAGCAGCAGTTGTAGGTCAGCACTTAGTAAGATCAGCAGATAGGAGGTCAGCAGATATAAAACCACTTTCAAGGGGAGAGATTTGCATGAAAACATCTGCTTATTCTGGCTCCACTGCTCTGATCCAGTTTTGGCTTTAATTATCTGTTCCTCTGATAGGGTTCAATCCCAACAAAAGTTATGCATCTTGACCAAAGAATTGGAAGACATCAGAGAAAAATATCAAATTAACGAAATTAACATTAAAAATTATGAGTCTTCCAGTAAACTGGTCAAAAATCTATGTGATCAGCAACTTTCACACAAGAGAAAGAATGGATGTGGGTTGGGTTTCAATCAAGTTCCTCCTCCATATAATGACAACTATACATATTTACCTGTTACTGAGGAGGAATTGATGAATGAAGACAAGATGACTTACGGACCAAAAACCAATAAGTCATCAATCAACAACAGACCTATTGATAAACGAGCGACTTCTCCTATGAATTTTGTTTCTAAGGGCACTTTTGATCCTAACAGCTCATTTACCTGTGCAGATAAAGTAGTGGACTCAAAGTGTGGAGATATTCTTTAGGATGAACCAGATTCGAATTCTGATTTTTCTAAAAACTCAATAAATGAATCTGATTCTGGTTGTGTGTTTGGACAAGCTTTTCTTAACTCGTTTCGTAGTTATGTGTCAGGTAAAACAGTTGATGCTTGTCATGAACCTTTGAATAATGCGTCTGATGATGGTTGTTTTTCAGTAGTTGATGATGCATCTAAGCCTACAGCTACTGATAGTGTGACAGTGGACGTCCTCAATGTTGAATCTAGTGGGACCACATTGGAAACCAAAGTTGAAAGTGAACCACAATTAAACTCACATGATACATGTGTTGATGAAACTTCTGCATCTTTAGAAATTAAGATTGAATCTGATTTTGTAAAAGAAGATGTGGTCACTATAAATGAACAGTCACAAGAAAATGTTTCTGAAAAATAAGTTAAAACAGAAGCTGAATCGTCTTCTCAAAATGATCATGATAAAATTGTAAAAGACGAAAAGCATCATCTGTGTGAATCTCATACATGTGCTAGTTCTGATTAACAGATACAGAAGAACTCAGAAAAGGCACATGGAACACAAGCAGAGAAATCAAATAAAGCTAGTTCATCTAAACCCATCAGTTTTGCTAATGTTGCTGGATCTCAGAATCTTCATACATTGAAGCCACAGACATGTTTCAACTGTGGAATTCCTGGACACATTGCTAGAAATTGTGTTCATCGTCCAAACGTGCAACAAAATGCCAATACTCACTCTTGTGCTGATGTTTGTGAGCCGGTTCAGAACACGCAAAAGGACCCAAAACGAGCAGATCAAAATCGAGGGTATGAGAAGTCTGCTCATCAAGGACAATCACGATCTCATAAGGCTCATGACAAGGTGAATGAAAGCTACAATCAGAGAGAAAAGATGAAGAATGGTGCTCAGAGCAACAAGATGTCTGCAAACAGAAAATACAAGCACCCAAATTCATCTTCGTCTAAAAGTAAAGTGCAGGCGCATCCAACGTAAAAAGGAACAGTTTGTCCTTTAGGACCTGCTAGAGCAAATCAAGCTGCTCAAAATGCCTTTCCAATGAAAAGACAGACTTGCTACAACTGTGGCATTGCGGGTCATATTGCTAGAAACTGCACACGGCGTCCCCATGTACCATATTATATGCAAAATCGGAGGGTTACACCAAAGGACAACTACCATTCTAAGCCAGTGAAGGTATCTTCACCTAAGGCAATGAAAATTGTGAATCCCAAGGTTAAACCTTCTGATGGGGATTGGAATGCTGCTAAAGCAAAAAGAAAACAAGCTTTGAAACCTATACAAGTTTCGAAAAATAACAAGGTTGATAAGCCAACTGTTTTGCCAAAGGCATCTAAGAAATTAGAAAAGCCTAAACAAATTTGGAGAGCAAAACAAAAAGCAGCTACATCTCCAATCCTTGAAACGAAAGGGGACTTATGTTTAAAGGAAGTGTCTTATTTTGATGCTTCAGGAAATCCCAGGACCACGATGGCCTGGGTACCCATGTCTTACTAACCTCCTTAATTTTCAGGAACAACCAAGGAAGAGCTGTTGACAATCTCTGGAATGTTGATAGCGGTTGTTCAAGAGATAAAACGGGTAACATTTCACTGTTGCAAAAAGTTCAAATTTTTTTTTTACAGTTGATATGTTTCATTTGGAGGAGAAAATGAGAACTAAGATGAGATCAGCAAAAGGTACAATTAGGAATGGCAATGGGCCGGGCTTGGGCCGGGTATTGGTAATCCCTAGCCCGTACCCGGTTGTAATTTTTTGTCCCATACCCGGCCCATTACCCGTCGGGTATTTGTCGGGTAATTACCCGTCGGGTATCGGCCAAACCCGCGGGTATCGGGTATACTCGTTAATTTCATAAAAATACCCGTTGTGACAAATGTGCAATTTTTACTTTGATGTTTATATAATTTACTATTTTAATGACTATAACAAATGAAAATATAATTAATAACTAAATATCATGTTCAAACCACATATACCAAACTAAATCAAAACGATTACTTAATTAAGTAATTGTATCAGGACCACCAACTTGCATAAACATCCACATAATAAATGGTGATAGCTTCCATATCCAATATACATGCTCAAAAATAAGTTATATGTTCACTAAGAACCTTCCAAATACATATCCACATATGACTATCGAGAAGGTAATAAGTACATGCACTAAGTTTATATATATGGAAATATATAATATGATACTTTCGGGTATTATTCGGGTAAATGGGCCGGGTATCGGGCGGGTATCACTAAATCCCATACCCGTACCTGTACTTGATTTTTTTCCTTTTTTAAGCCCGTACCCGGCCCATACCCATTGGGCTTCGGGTATACCCGACCCGTATGTTTCGGGTTTTGGGTATACCCATTGGGCTTGGGCTTTTTTTGCCATCCCTAGGTACAATTTAAATTCAGTACTTTAATTTGGATATTGATTAGTCTTCAATCTGATGACAGAACGGTTACGTAAAAATATTTTTTTCCCTTTCTTAGTTTATCACTTTGTACATAACGTGTCCTTTCTCTAGTAAATGGTAAATTTGCGCAAAAGATTTATGCACAAATTTAGGGGGGGGGGGAGGGACATATAGATAGATATAGAGTTTAGGGGGAGAAAACTCAGAAAAGAAAAATACAAAAAGAGTTTCCTGTATATATATGCATTGTTTTAGGGGGAAAAAATGAGAAAAATACAATATAGATAGATATAGAGTTTAGGGGGAGAAAACTCAAAAAAGAAAAATACAAAAAGAGTTTGCTGTATATATATGGATTGTTTTAGGGGGAGAAAATGAGAAAAATACAAAAACATTAGAAAAATGAAAAAGCCAAAATGATAAATTGCATGATATGGGAAGTGAAGTAAATGTTTGTGTTAAAGGGTTTGACTAACACATGTAAGGTTCCATAGCTGTAAAGACTAGGATCTAATGTGATATGTTGATAGGCTTGACGCTCAAAATGATAAACGATACTAAGTGATATAAACATAACGAACTATGTACCATGTGGGTAACATACCAACGACGTATGATTTTATGGTCTTAAATCTTGCGTTGATAGATAGCCAACGTCTGAGGTTTCGGGTCTTTATATTGTTGAATCATCCGGGGATATCTTGGCTGTCCTTCTGTTGCATCCAGATTATATGCAGACCTAGACACAGTCAGGATATCTTAAAAGATCCAAAGAGGACAAAAACCTTAAGGAATAAAATCTCAAAATGAGAAAATTCCCAATGCTCAAAGAGCCAAATTCGTGCCAAAATGGTATTTGCCTCGCCCTCGTTAGACACAATCATTGGTCGCTCCGCTGTACGAAAGTACTGACCTGTCACCAATGGTCTAACGTTGTAAATCAAAAGGATGACATCAGTATACTTACCTGCTATGATGAATCGTTGTGCTTTCCTTGATCGCGAGGGTATGCCTTGGAATGAGACACACGAGTATAATAGTATAATATTACCTTAAGCATATCACGAAGTTGAAAAATTGAAAGAATGTAACCGTTCTTGAAGATTTGACTGATCATCAAAAGTTGAAAGAATTTAAATTGTGAAATCCGAGTAAAAGTACTTGGATGTACCTAGTGCTCATATGGTACTCTCCCTGTTGCATAAGAAATGTTTGCTTATGAATTTATGAGCATGTGCAGAACTTGATTTCAATCAAGAACAGGGGTTGATGAAGACTGAGATGCTATTAGTTGTTGAAGAAGCCTGAAGCAGCACAACAACAAGATGTACCTGAGTCAGAGGAACCGGATACGAAATGCCGTCTGACAATGAAAGTACATTTGAAAAGGTACATGTGAACCTGCTTGAAAGAAAAAGATTGAAGAAGAAAAGACATGCTGAGAATCCTCCTCTCACATTCTTTTCAACAAGATTTTCAAGCAAATGCTGATCGAGATCCTGATATGAAGCTAACCACAAGAGCTGAAGAAAAGAGACCCAGTGCTGAGAGTTCAGAAGTCAAGAACTTCCACAACATCTACATCATAGAGACAACCATAGAATTTGTTGAAGACGTTGTTGAATTCATGCTATGAAGAGAATTTGATGGCATCAGTCTTGGGGGAGATTGTTAGGCCCTAAAGTGTGAGACTGACGCATCAAATTAATACAACGAGCTATGGTTATGAACTGGGCCTTACCGGGTTAGTTTATATTAGGTTTGGACCTTTATAGGTCACTTGGGGCAAGCTTTAAGCCATGTGGGCCAAGCAAGCCCAAGGGGAGACCATGTAGGAAAGTGGGCTTGAGTTAGTATATAAACAAATTTCTAACTTATTTTTAGGTTGGAACCTCTTAGAACCTCCAAGTTACACAAGTTCTAGGGAAGTGAGATAGAGAGGGATAGAGAGAGAGAGGAGATTTGTTGGTGTAGGAACTTGTACCAGACGGTTTTGCTAGTTGATAGTAATAGAATCGTGTGCAAGTTTGAAAGGTGATTCGGTTTGTTCTTCGTTTTTCATATTTTCGTGTTTTGTCTTGAATCACATCAAGTTTGGATTCCGCACAAACTTGGTGTTGTTTGATATCATTGAAAGATCTGTTTAACGGGACTTACATTTATATACACGATCTAAACATACACACAAGATTCAATAACATCAACTTCATCACATACACTAAAAATCACTAAAATTACTTGTTTTCTTCATGATTATGTTAGATCTTCTCATATCCATCCTTTAAAGTTTAGTTACTTAGGTGGTGAGATATGTACATAACATAAACATAAACTAAATTAGTGATTAGGAGGCTTACAACTAGCTCTATTGGCTAGGTAAGTGGCACAAGAAGGAAGATGATGATGATGATGATGATGGAAGAAATTGAGTGGTTAATGGCTCCTCCAAGTGGTCCTTCAAGTTCTACACTTCAAGCCTTCTTAGTTAGCCTCCATACACCTTGTAGTGACCTTGGAATGCCTTAAAATGGATTGAATATGGTGGATGTATGGGGGTTATGTGTGAGCCGAGCAAGGAAGAGAGGAGAGGAAGGAGGTGAATTTTGAAAGTTAGAATGATAAGGTTTCAACAATCTAATGGTTACTTATAAAAAGTTTCCAACCATCTAATATCCTCAAGGTTTAGTGCACAATATCAAGGGGACATTGGGAATTATTTTAATCAAAAGAAAGTGGGGCCTTAGGGCCGGTTTTCGAACAAGGGGGGGGGGGGGTAAAGTGCAAGTTGTTGAAAGTTGAAGGTTATAAATGCAAACTAGAAGGTTTAAGTTAGTTTAGGGTTGTTTAGGTGTATTTATGATTTTTAAGGTGTTCTATCACCAATACTAGCTTAAGATCATAAAAACATTGCTTCTAGTTAAATTTTGATGTTTTGGGTAATGTCCGGTTATTCGTTTCGTTACAGTTCGTTAAAGTGCTAAATTGCGCAGTTTTACTAGATATGAAGCACCTTTTGTGACAGTTTCAATTCCCGACACTTTGTAAGTTATTCTGGACACTAAAACATCAATTCTGCATAATATTTTGGTGTTGAATTGATGTTTTTAGCTGATTTTCTGCTGAATTCTGAATTCAGCACTTAAAGTGAGTTTCGGGTGTCTTTTAGTACATAGTTTAGCCTCCAGAAAGTTTATATGTTAATCCTTGTATCCATACTTGGGTTTTGATGTATTTTAGATGTTAGACCTACTCCTAGGCCCTAAATCTATTGTCTGACTGCTTTCTGCAGAAGTGCTGACACAGTGTGTTTTACCGGTGAGTTTACTAGTCTTTCTGACGCAACGCTTAAAGTAATGTACAATGCAATATTTGAAGTATAAAACATGCATGAATTCATATGTAAAGCAAGTAATCACCTAATGTTGACGTTTAACACATAATTACAGTTAATAAATAATAATTAAAATAGTTCGGAAATTACCGGTTTGGTGCCAGTTGTTACAATATACACCAACATAAGCTTGTGTTTCCTATTGATTTTGTTGTTCTATACATGGGCGAGGATCCTAGTGGATACTCTTGTGCTTCACTCATCTTAGGTCGTCCATTCCTTTCTACTGCGAAAGCTATTTTAGATGTTTATGGCGGTAAGATAACTCTTGGTGTCACTGATGGCACGGTCACATTCCATGTTAATGGAAAGAATACCGATAAGGTAGGGAAGCCCTCGGTAACTAAGAAAGAGTTAAGTGGAGTTGGAGATGTTTAGATGGAGAATGATAGAAAGAAGGAGAAACACGTTAGGTTTAAGGAAGAGGTGGAAGCAGTTGTAGGTGAGGATGAGTTTAAGGATAGTTCCTGGATTTCACTAGCGGAAGATGAGTGGGGAGAGTTTAGTTCGAGAGATGTGAAGGAAACTAAGTGTAGGGATAGCATTGTAGTGTGAAATTCGAGATATAAATTCCCCACGAGTGAGCATAAGTCGAGTTTGTTTGATGGCGGCTTTTGGAGAAAGAAGGGCAGTGATTTGAGTGATTTTGGTGGAAGTCCTAGTGTTAGGTTCGGGGATGAGTTAGACATCAAATATCCCACGTAGAACACATCATGAGTGTCACTTTTAACCCCGTTAAACCCAATATTTAGGTTATATAAAGGTGTTAAGGCATATGTAACTTGGATTTTGCCCGTAAATGTCATGGATGTCGGATCGTTTGGTTGTACGGTTACGCGTTTCGTAAATAAAGTATAATACTTTATTGAACATGAAAATGACCGAAATTGTGCAATGATTGAAATTTTGCATTCTTACCAATAAAATACAAGATTTTATTGAATAAAAATGTCCAGAAATGTATAATGATTGACAATTATACATTGTCGCATATAAAATACAAGATTTTATTAAATACGAAAATGTTCAGAATCGTAAATCGATTAAAGATGTGCAAATGTCACAGGTGGGTTGCAGACAAATTTTTTTAAGTAAAATAGGTATTCGTTGAACGAGTTATAAGGTATTAATTTAGGTCGTGTTAAAATAAGTATTTCATATTGAATTGATTTGAATTGAGTTGATAGATCCACCGTCTACAAACACGAAGCAAGTTTCTTTTTTGCTTTTGTAAAGACATTCCACAACAACCATACACATTCTTGAATACATTGCTACAAAGCGTCAAAAAATTCATAGAATGAGGGTTTTTTTTTGCAATTGTTTTATTAACGACTATTTTTCCCTCTTAAATACTTACACCTTCCAAGGATTGAACCTTGGTCTCTCCCCAAGAGATAATTCCAGTTGACCACTAAGCTATAACCTAAGTGAATCATTAAATTTATAATAAAAAGTAAATTATAAACATAAATAATAACTAGTGAATAAGCCACTTGGGGTATAGCCCAGTGGTGCTAACAAGGGTGGTAAGGTTCTAACTAAGAGGTCATGGATTCGACTCCCACTAACTACTAACAGGGATGTAATATTTAGCCGTTCAAAAAAAAAAAAATAACTAGTGAATAAGCTTACAAGTCTGTGTATAATTTGACAATCTGTGATTAAGTTTACGACAACGTTATAACCCTTTTTATAGCTAAGACATTAATATGTCAATACCATACCGTATCATTTTAAGTATATTAATAATAAATAATAATTATATAAGTAACTTTCTTGAGCCTGGGAAGTAATCCCAATTGATAACCTAGTTGCAATGATAATTTTCAAATTTTATAAAGGATTATATTTTGAAAGAAACAAACTATGTCATATCGATCGAAAACCATAAAAATGAATATCAGTAACGTTTTTTTATTGTACCGATAATGGTACCAATGTTGTCTGGTCGATATTTGTTTGGTTCGTCGTGCTACCAGTATGATACCGATGCGCAATATATTTTACAATACCAAAAATAATACTCTTATATAAGAGGTGAAATTAAAAAAGTAAACACAACTGTGTATGTTTTTTTAAAGTTAACGAACATATCTAATTCGAAAAAAATAATTAGTAGAAAATTAAATTAGTTAGAGGCATATATTATATATTGTATAAGGGGTGAAATCAAAATTTTATAAACAATACAACAACCATACCAGTAAATCCACTGATATCATAACTATGTGTAGGGTCTGGAAAAGATGAGATATAAACAAAACTTTTCCTTATCCATAGAGATAAATAAATAGAGAACTACCGATAACCGAAAAGGGCGGTGAAAGGGTATGAATAACGGCATATCCAACTTTTAATAAATTTAGTGCCATATGGAATTCTCTCATGGAACCTCAAAATTCTTCCTTATATTTTATTTAATATTTTAAAATATTAATATTCAGATATCACTTATTGTTATCCTTAATCTTATTATAATAAATGATTCTAAATAATACCAACTAGTATTAAGCACCCCTGCGTTACGGCGGGGGCGAGCACTAATGCCACACTACTGCCAGCGACCACTGACACTGAAGTTATGGCGTGTTAATGCGAAGAAATTAAACCAAAACGTAAAACACAGAATAAAATAACTAAGTTGATTTAGGACTCGCGCGTTACGATGAACTCGTGTCTATTTATCCAACTTTTAATAAATTTAGTGCCATATGGAATTCTCTCATGGAACCTCAAAATTCTTCCTTATATTTTATTTAATATTTTAAAATATTAATATTCGGATATCACTTATTGTTATCCTTAATCTTATTATAATAAATGATTCTAAATAATACCAACTAGTATTAAGCACCCCCTGCGTTACGGCGGGGGCGAGCACTAATGTCACACTACTGCCAGCGACCACTGACACTGAAGTTATGGCGTGTTAATGCGAAGAAATTAAACAAAAACGTAAAACACAGAATAAAATAACTAAGTTGATTTAGGACTCGCGCGTTACGATGAACTCGCGTCTATTTTTTCCCGTTTGACAAGTTAATCGTAATCTATATATATTATATATTATTACCACTATACAAACCATAATGCATATACTACAACAACCATTGCATCAATATGTTGCAAATTATATTTATATAAGATTTTAGCTAAATTAATTAGATTATTATAAATAATAATAATTTACAAATAAAACAACACAAATTTGAATGGATCAAACTGATTGAACATGGTAAGATAATGAAACTATTATTTGATTAGGGCACAACCACTTAAGCACAATTTACAACCATACATGCATACAAGACAGATTGAATTTGGTAAGGTAATAAAACTATTATTTGATTAAGGTACAACCACTTAAGCACAATTTACAACCAAACATACATACAAGTTATTTGATTAAGGTATAAACATTTAAGCATAATTTACAACCAAAGATACATACTATTTGATTAAGGTACAAACACTTAAGCATAATTCACAACCAAATATGCATACTATTTGTTTAAGATACAAATATTTAAGCATAATTTACAACTAAAGATGCATACACATGTTACAAATTAATAGTATATAAATTGTTTATGCCAAATCTCTTCTCTAAAGTTATTATTATATATTAATCTTTATTCCAATTTATTAACTGTTAAATATAAAAACATGAGCATAAATGATATCGTGGGTTCAAAGGACCAGAAGAAAATTATTAACGCCGTCTTTCAAACGACTACATAGGAGCTATGAAAAGTAAGGAATGAATTGGAGTTTAATAAACATGTCATATCGACTCAACGAACGGTGAACACTATCATGGAGCATTCTTTCTTGTGGGTCAAATGTAGATCTAAGTTTGGTGATCTCGTTTGAGATCGATGGTGTAATTTTAATCCAAGAGACATTGTCATGTAATGCTTTTGGGTTTTTCAGTCTCTGACTGGCCCGTCTATATTTTTATATGGAATTTTGCCGTTCGAAAAAAAGTTAATGACAAAGATGATATATAATAATATTGTAAATTGAATATTTAAATGTTGATAGCTACTTAAAGAAGATGTGTTACCACTCAAAATTATAATTTTGAAAACTATACTCCTATTTTTTAAACGCATATTTTATTTATATTATGATATTTTTAATACGTAAAATTTCTATACTCAGATGATATTCGTATCTCTTAGTCACCATTTCATAAAATACTATATATATACAGTGGCGGATGTAGGAATTTTTTCACTGGGTTCACTTTTTTCATATGACTGAACATAAAAAATTTCGGGTCGGTTCGACAGTTCGGATCGGATAAGGTTCATCACATAATAAATGTACGATACAATAAGAAAATCGTCATTAGAAATTTAAAAACACATAATATAAAATATGATGGTATCTACAAATAAAAAAAAAACTACATAAAGTTATTATAAGAGAATCAAAGAATGAATCAAAACAGAGGAATATGTTTTTCAATATAATCTTTTAAGTTCTGATTGTTATTAGCTTCAATTAGATTTAAAAAAACCCACAATAGGGTATTACATTCAACAATTACACATAAAACTGTGAAAAAAAGTATACCTCAAATGAGAATTGAAGATGTAAAGAAACAATACAACACTTATATAACAAACAGATAGTGCTGAAGGTATAATCAAACCCAATTTATGTAATGATGAAAATCGTATAAAGTATAAAACTTACCTTAATCGCTGACTGGTGTCTATGTCTGGTGGAGGAGAGGACAACCGACAATCGACGGAGGTGGAGGCGCCTGTGGTTCACCGTTCTCCGTTCACTTCAATACAGGGGCTGCTGCTTTGTTAAAACCTTAATCGCTGACTGGTGTCTTCTCTAGTTCTCTGACTGGTGTTGTGTCTGGTGGACTGTGGAGGCGATGTTTTGTTAAAACCCTAAATGGGTTAATACATTAAAGAAAAAAAAGGGAATAAAAAAAACCGGAACAAAAAGATTCAATATTGCCTCAAACGGGATTCAAACCCGGGTATCTTGGGGAGATTAACACTGGTCTAACCAGTGGAGAACCAATGTTTTTTTTGTTTATAGGTTCCTTTTATATTTTACTTATGGGTTCCTTTTATATTTTACTTATGGGTTCCTTTTCAGTTTTTTATATATATTTACACTAAAAATTAAAAACCGAATGGGTTCCTGGGAACCAGTTCTTTATGAATAGGTCCGCCCCTGTATATATATCAAAGTATTTCGTATATAATTAATATACATAGTAGGATTTCGTTACAATTCATTTGCCATGACTTTATAACTTATAATTTATTTTTTAAAAACACTTATAGTTTTATCATCATTATTTTAATTTTTTAGTGTTACTGTTTTAAAGTCGTATATAATAAAATGAATTATAATGACTTAAAAGAGAAGCGAAAACTTCGAAAAATACATTTGAAAAGGTGAAAATGTAATTTTTCTTTCTCTTTCACGTTAGACAAAAATGAAATTGCACTATTTTCAAAGTTATTTTTATATTTTCATGGAAATTAAATACAACGATTACAAGTTACTGTCTTATTTAAAAATGCGATCCACTCATCTAGATGAGAAGTAGTAATACGCGTTTTTGGAGTGTGAACAATTATAAAAGAAACCACGACTAAGATTTGTCGTATAAATATTTAACTCATTGACTAGGTCAATGCATAAAATTATGGATAAAAGTTTGCAAATCTTTATTTCATCTTAATATGTCACGTATTCTTACCATTTTACTTCTTTTGGAGTTATCCACGAATCTTGTCTACAAAAGCCATAATATTTTTTTAATCACTAAATGGTTAATTATTTTCTTCATCCCAAAACAAGTCGGATATGGTCGACCAATCAAATTTATTAATTGTCCTTTTATTTTCAGTTGTTTAGTATTCAATATCTTAAATATTAAATAACTATCATTTCATAATCTTTCATAGAAGAAAGGAGTGTATGAATATTAACTGCTCTGGTTTAAGGGGTTGATGTTTTTCATAAAGACTAATTGAATAAAAAAATACCAATTTGTTTCCGACGTTAGGTTTAATCTGTCTGCATCTCGATCGTATAATGCTTTTAAATCCTTCACAGTATTCTTTGTTTTCAAGTTGGTAGTCATGCTATTAGCTTAAATCATTTGTAATTTAAACAAATACTTTACGAATGATGAAAACAGAAAAAGAACTCAAATCTATCACTTCATCTATACGTTATTTGGGGTGCACAAATTCTTTGTTCCCACTATACGTTATTTTGATATTGGATTTTTAACAGAAAAAGTATAACAAATTCCTCAATAAAATTTACATTGGAACTTTAACAGAAAAAGATATATAAACAAAACAGCGTGAATTATTTTTTTTTTTTTATTTTGAATAGCAAGACGGAACTTTTTTTAAAAGTAAATACTACAAGTTATTAGAAAAAAAAGTTATATTTTTATGTCAAATAAAGTACTAAAGCAAATTTGATGAATTCGTCTCCACTGGAGCGAATAGCCAATATTTAAAACTATATCTAAATACCACTTAGACCATTGACTATGCTTTCACGCCATTAAGTATAGTGACGGATGTAGTATTTTATTCTAATGGGTTTCTTTTGTTAAATTCTCTTTAATTCTCACTAATTTTTTCTAAATTCTACAAAGTTCTTACTATTTTTTTCCATTTTTTCCAAACACACTGGGTTCCTGGGAACCCACAAATGTGGGTTAGATCCGTCGTTGCTTAACTACATGTAGGCAGGCATCACGTCACCTACTTTACCTATGAGCGTTAACAGATGCCAACTAGGATTAACACCTACAACTATGAACGTTAGAATATACCAGATGGCATTATAAGGGAATCATTGTAGTAATGGCAAATACTATTGTGTAAAACCATTGCAAGTAACGAAAACAATCAATGGAAACAAACACACTATATTATTCATTTATTATATAAAAAGTTGTTCCTAAACAGATAATGATAGTATTAACAACTTACAAGTTACAACTCTCAATAAATACAAAACACCATTACCAACCGTCACTGATTAATTAATCGCGGTACAAACCCTACGAATTTCACCTTGAGTCCCACTTTTTACCTCAATATTACCCATCCTCACCATTGATCTCCCAAACTCAACGTTAAATGTTAATCCAAGCAGTCCCCTAACACCAAGAAACCGTTGCACAAACCTTTGCGTCGTCGGGTCGTTCCATAAAGCCGCATCGGATTCAAGTACTCCTCGCCTGTTCCTCAAGTTTGCGTAGTATGAATTGTCGAATCTGCCTCCGCTTCCGTTGTCTAAAGCCACACGTACTGTGCCATCACCACCATTGGGGCACAGGTTTTGGAGGGTTGGAAGGAATGCCGGATCGATACTCGGGTCAGGTCCATTCGTGCTGTTAAAGTTGTATAGCCGGTAGCTAAATAATGCGCAAGCTGCTGTCCCGAGGGTGTGTGCTCCTAAGAATAAATGAAACCATGAAACGCTATTAGGGTTGTAATTGTTTGTGTTCGTTTGTTAAGAAATATGTGTTTACGAACTGTTAGTGAACAATTATCGAACGAGATTTTATATTCATGTTCGTTTGTTAAAGAAATAAACTAGTTCATGTTCGTTTGTATTTGTTTGTTAATTTTAGGAAAAGAATGCAAACAAATTTGATGAACACAGATGAAAAGAAACTAATGTTCATTTACACAAATGAAAACAAACGAAGACAAACAACCGTTAATGAACAAATTATAAATATTTTAATTTTTTGGAATTTTGAAGCAATTAATAAAATATACAAACTAAAAACACTAATAAACTATGGAACACAAGGAAACTCGTTATCGAATGTTCACCAACATAAATAAACGAACGCGACCTCTATTCATTTTTCTTCATTTAACTAAACGAACGGATTTTTTTTCATGTTCGTTCATTTATTAAACGAACTTACTGCCAAACGGTTCACGAACTGTTCACTGAATATTTGGTTTGTTCGCAGCACTAGACACTATATTGCAAGAAGACTGAGAATAAAAAGAATTATACATTTTTAAGATACACGACAATGATAAACATGTTATATTTGTTCATCTCCTAATATTCTAATTAATATTTATATACATATATAACAACATATACATTATTTTTGTATTAAATTTTTGTTTTAGATAGATCAAGTGATGGAGGGCTTGCATTTCTCTTTGAGAGATGCACGTTCGACTCCCACTTGGTGCAGAGTGAGGCACTGGTGGGCAATGATAGGAGACCCAGGGAAACCTGGGTTAGATCCTTGAGCCAAACGGGTTTTACCGGTAATTTCACCGTCATGCCTACGGGCGGGTGTGTTACCGGGTTTTCCCCGGAATTGGTGGTGGACTCGGGTTACTCTCGGAGTACTCCGTTTGTCCAGTGGGTGCCCCGAGAATGCTCGGGATTGAGTTTGTTGGCCGTTAAAAAAAAGAAATATATTAACAAAATTAGTTTATTGTTTTTTCCCATGCATAACGTCATTAAGCATTTATATATTAAAACTAACCATTGATAAAAAGAGTTTACCACCATGGGTGTTAGTGGTTATGATATGGGAATTCAATTTATATGACACTATTCTTTGTTTAACTTACCACTAAGTGCAACAAGATCTTGGGTGTTAAGACCTTTGTCCGTAAACTTCCTGATTTGGACACTAACAGGGTCATTAAAAGCGGGAAGGTTCGCGGTATCAGCTGCCCGTGAAACCAATCCATCGCGGCGACCTAATGGCACTGACCATCCTGTTCCTCCAGTCTACAACATCCAAAAAGTTGAATCAGTACATGTTTTAAGCCAAACAAATACCATGTAAAAATGTATATACCTGCACGACAAAATCACGGGCAGCGAGGGCAAGAATGTCAGCACAAGAGACCACACCTGGACACGCGGTTTCCAGCTGTGTCTTTGCAGCATCAATGACTTCAAAGCCTCTCAGTAACGAATTTGGTGCAGCGGTTTTCTCAGTAGAAGAACCGTCAATTAGGATAGAGGCATCACAGCCGTTGACAAAGCAGTCGTGAAAGAACATTCTTAGTAAACCAGGTGCGATTGCGGCATTGGAGTTGACTGCAGACTGGACCGCAGAACGCACGATGGTTTCTACCCGTGGGCATGAGGTCTGGTAGAACCCGACTCGGGTGCCTTGGCCTATTGCCAATGTGATGAAGGTGGCTAACAAGATAAAAGTAAGGATGAGCCCATTGTTGTTGGGAAAAATCTGCATTATTAGAATGAGTTGTTTGTGGTTTTAAGAGAGATGGTTTCTAATGTGAGTTAAAAAAAAAAGGGTAATTGCACGGTACCCCTGACCGCGGAAGGGATCTCCCTTCCCAGTTCACCACCCGACAAGGATCCCTGGCGGCAAATACCCATAGCCATCAAAGAGGGGTAAGAAACATGTTTCAAACCCGAGACCTCGAGTGTCCTCAGTCCGGCTTTAAAGCGGGTGTCGGTGGCCACCAAAGTGGCACTAATGGGAATTGAACTTGGGTCTCCATTGGAGAACCCAAGTCACTCCACCACTAGGCCACTTGTGGTGGTTTCTAATGTGAGTTAACGTATACATGAAGAACGTATTTATAGTCTCACTAGGGGTGGGGTAGTATAATATGTCAAAAACAGATTGCGAGTTGACAAAAGTAAACAAATTCGGCTATGAAGATGCAAAGAAGTGGGGAAATGAAATATTCAAACGTTTTTATAACCTAATGGAATAATAGAAATATTACATTTTTGGTGGAAGTGTTACCTTATATATTATGGCAAAAAGATCAAATACAAATAAACTTAACCTACTAAACATATAAATTGAAGGAAAAGTCAAAAAGACAAGGTGACATTTTTGTAATTATCACCAACTATCAAAGTTACTATACAAATGTGAACTCAATCAAAAATACCTAAAAAACACAAATTTTTTTTTATAAAAAAATCGCCACATTTTGTTAAAAAAAGTTTTTTTTTGCTACTAAAAGTAGCGATTTTTTTATAAAAAATATTAAAAAAAAATTTTTGTGTGTGTTTTTTATTTTTTTTTAGATTTTTTTGGGGTTTAGTGTTTAGCATTTTAGCTTGGGGGGGGGGGGGGGGGGGTGGGGGAGGGGGGTTTAGGTTTTTTTTTTTTTTTTTTTTTGGGGGGGGAGGGGGGGGGGGTTAGGTTTTTTTTAGGTTTTTGGGGGTGTGGGGGTGGGGGGGGGGGGGGTTAGGTTTTTTAGATACATTTGTAGAGTAACTCTGATAGTTATTGATAATTACAAAAATGTCATCTTGTCTTTTTGACTTTTCCTTCAATTTGTATGTTTAGTATGATAAGATTATTTGTACAAGAACTTTCCCCTATATATTATAGCAAAAATGCTATTTTAGTAAATAACATGGCGTCATTCGTACAAACTTCGAATAACTGTAACATCATGCGTAGTGGGCGTTATTTTATCAAAATTTGTCACCAAACACGCCCAATCACGTCCCCTCCCCACCCCCTGGGCATTATTGGGCGTTATTGATCAATTTTCCCCCTAGGCGTTTTTTGAATAACGCTTTGTCCAAATGTCAACCACCAATCACATTTAATCTTCCTTTTTCTTGGCCAATAGCTTTTTTTGTTGGGTTTTTTATTTTTATTTAATTCTCTACACCCTTTTAACATAATGCCCACATCACCACTACACCCATTTAAAAAAACGCCCAATAATGCCCCTTGCTGACTGCACAACGCCCAAGGGTAGGGACATTATTCACCCTTACCACTACGCATGGTCTAAGTAATGATTGTTGCATCGCGACGAGTATTTGGGTGGTATCAGTTCGAACACGTTATCGGTAAAAACGTGAAGAAAACAATAGAAAATTATACCGATACTGGTACTCATGTTGTTCGAAAGGTTTTTAACGATAAGAAACAAAAACCAATTATATTTTGTATGTTCACTTTTAAATATGAACTTTCAACAAAACTTCGCAACCATATTTTTAAAATTTTGTAAAACATTGCATCTTGGAAGTTATAAAAGAAAAATAAAATATGGAACAAGCATATTAACATGCTTTTCCTACAAGAAGGCAACCTGCAAGACAAGCCAAGCCTACTCAAACAGCTACTGCAGGAACCACTATTCTATCCAACCAAACCACTGCCACCACCCAAACCACCTCTCTCACTATCCAAACATTTTTTGTCACTACGAAACTAAAAACAAATGTTACATCTACTACAACAACACCTACCCCAAAACCACAACAGACCCTGCAGATTTACCAAAGTACTCCTACCGGGGTACTAAAAAAACTACCCACTTACAACCACTCTCCACCAAAAAAAAAAAACTCACACCATAAACCAGGGGAAGACGAACAAAATTCACCATCCAATAAGATGATAAAAAAAGCTCCCCAAACATCACTCATCTCATCAATTCCACCATCAACCACCACAACCATAACCACATTCTCACATCCTCTAGAACTAGAAATTGTGTCACAAGAGATATAGTCTTTCTATTCTACAAAAGACCCAAGCTGGCTGTCACACCCCAACCGATGGCGGAATTATCGGGGCGCGACACTAGGCGAATCAGATTGCTCAAGAGAATCCATAACAACTATGTTGCGATAATATTTAATACATTCGTTATCCCATACTAACAAATAATACAATCACATAAGTTATCACAGAATTCTTGTCCTCTCGAACAATACAAATTCGACAACCTAGATTTTAGTTGAGTTTCTAGACTTCCTAGCTTGATTTGATATAGTCTGCAATCTAACCTGCAACATACGTTAAAATATTTGTCAATACAAAAGTACTGGGGAGTATACAGGTTTGATAAGTATAGCATAATAGATTAAAAGTGCTGCGAATTTCCACATGCATAAACGTAATACACGACATATATACTCACAAAACGGATACTACCAACTAAGTCCTCGATGCTCGAATGTACGATGGCATAACTAGACCCCGTCGGACGCAATAGTACTATACTAGTCGTGGTGGGACGTCGCGAGTATGAGCCCTAGCACATATGCAACTAGCATCACGTATATCTATGCATAACAGTTATTCGCAAGTGATAATTCGATTGATTGAACATTTCGTTTGATGAGTTCGGTTTGTTAGAACGTATGTTACACCCAAAATTCGATTAGAAAGGGGTTAAGTATACTTACAGTGCGTATTTAGCGGGAATACAACTTGTTTGGGTCGGTTGCGAGTGCGTCTGCGTTAATCATTGAAAGATATAGTAATCGATGTACGGTTAGGCGAGATTAGCATTGAAAAGTCAGTCATTTGGTCGGATGGTGCTCACCCATTCGGATGGGCTCATCCGATCGGATGGCATATGGACCTGAGTCGGATGGCTGTCATCCGGTCGGATGACAGACTATCCGATCGGATTAGTTGCTGACTCGTGCGGATTGTCAATCGTTCGAACAAGAGTAACTCGTGCGGGCTGACTTGTCATCCGTGCGGACTGACTTGTCATCCGTGCGGACAAGTGTCATCCGTGTGGACTGACTTATCATCCGTGCGGACTGACTTGTCATCCGTGCGGACAAGTGTCATCCGTGCGGACTGACTTGTCATCCGTGCGGACAAGTGTCATCCGTGCGGACTGACTTATCATCCGTGCGGACTGACTTGTCAACCGTGCGGACAAGTGTCATCCGTGCGGACTGACATGTCATCCGTGCGGACTGTCATGTCTGTTTCGCACTCTGAACACTGTTTCCGAGCGTTTAACGGAAGGAATACGTTCGTTTTTACTAGGGTAGTGTAATTTCGCACTAACACTTGAAATTTCATCAGTCCCGACCCGTTCTAACGGCCGGGAATCACCCCGTTCCATCAGATCTGGTAGTTCTTGATGGTTTTTCATGGTTAACTCGAAATCGCACAGATTTAGGTGAGATTCGTCATTAAAATAGGTGGAAATCACCCGGATCTGAGTCGTTTATAGTGAAATGAGACCCCACTTGAAGTTCATAAGAACTCTTGGTGACATCACCTCAAAACGCCTTAAATCCGCAGATTTCACGGTTAGAATCTGAGTTTTAAAAGATAGAACGATGTAGAATTAAGTGTAGATTGTAGAAGTACAAGTTTCTAGGTTGAAATCTTACCGGAATCGCGAGGAATCGGGAGAAAAGGGTCTTGGAGCGTGTTTGGTCGAGTAGGAGCTGTCACATCACTGTTCAAGTGATGTGACATGGTATTTATAGGCCACAGAGGAGAAGAAGGGAGTTCTGGCCCGAATTGCCCATCCGTCCGGATTGCCCATCCGTGCGGATGGCCCATCCGTGCGGATAGCCCATCCGTGCGGATGGCCCATCCGTCCGGATGGCTATCCTGACGCGTTGGACTTCTCCGTTTTTTATCGTTTTGATAGTTTTCGAAGTACGCACTTTCCATAATTAATTTATATTATCATTATATTGCTATTATATATATATATATCACTAGGGGTCGTATTTTACGTATCCATAATCCAAAGTCTCGATAATTAACAATCGGTTTCCGATTCGAGTATGCGATTATTAGCGACGTTTCACGGCCATCAATGGGGGTAGTATAGGTCCTTTCTTGATGTCATCGTGAACGTTATTTCGTGTAGTGCCACAAAGACTGACGGGGTACCGTTTACTCGTATTGTCATCATCGTCATGACGACTGGAGCTACAAAACTCACCCGAGAGTCCTTGTTAGCGTTAATTGTTTACGTTCGACACATCACGGCCACTGAGGAGGGTAGAATAGGTCCTCACTCAGTGCCTCTGTGAGTGTTAGTGTGATAATAGTGTAGTATAGTGATATTGTATTTCGAAAATATGTGATTATCCTTCGAATAGCGATATATACGATATAGTTACATTATGATCCGAATCTCTGGTGCCAGGCGTAACGAGTACATCGAGTGGTAACAACGCACGAAAGTGCGGGTTGTTACAGTCTCCCCTACTTTAGGAAATTTCGTCCTGAAATTAATCCAATAGGTAGACTTCTAAGGGTTGATCTTGTATGGATAGCGATACAGCGAGTGATTAAGTTGACAGCGAGAGCGTTTTGAATAAGAGAGATCGACTGCGATATCGAGAAGGCGACGTAAGACAGAAGTAATAATCCCACGAGTTGGCATTCCAAAGTACCTTGTCTTGTGTAGGATTCGTTAGTTCGATACGATTGTAATTTAAAAGGTTTCTCATGACGTAGAGTTAACTGAGTCGATCGTTAACCAACGTTACAAGAAGCGTTCGTTTTAGATATTAAAAAGGGATTTAGGATGAAAATCTTTGAAAATTTTCCTTTTAACGTGCGGTCAACAGAGTCGATGTTAACCGATGTTGCAAGGAAGTTTAAGTTTCTAACATTTTAAGGAATTCGAAGATGAAAACAAGGGTTACGAAAACTCTCCTATGACATGGGTTCCAGCTGAACTCGATGTTGAACCCACATCTCAAGAAAGTCTTGTTTTTTATCTTGAAAAAGGTTTTAAGGAAAAATTGGACTCATGAAGCTCCCTTTGAACATGGAGTTAAGCTGATTCGATGTTACCTCCACATTGTGAGGAATTTCACTTGTTCCATGGTTTTAATAAAAGTTTTATAAAAATCAGTTTTAACCTTTTGAAAAGGATGATTTAGCATCAAGCCCCACTTGGCACCTTCCCACGGAAGTTCGTTAATATGTTTAAACACTTATATATAGGAAGTACCAGCGGCGTATCCACCATGCTTTGCCCATATTACTTCCATTTCGTGAGGCAGTGTCAGGTGTGCCGATATGACACGGATAGAATTACATTTACTCGGCCCACCGAGCATAAGATAGAATCGAATAGCTTAATCCGGCGAGTTGATAAGCGAGAAGCGAATAACGCGTTTTTGATTAGATTACACATTAACCCACATGGCACGTTTCCACGAGAGTTTGCTAACATGGTGAAACGCCATGCTTAACCAGGTTAGTTTTGCCTCGTGAAGCGGTGTCATGTGTACTAATACCACATAGACTGTAATGAACACCAAGCGAGCGATAAGCGACATACGAATAAGCGGTAGACTATACACGATATGCGATAAGCGATTAGGTGATTAAGCAGATAACATAACACATCACTAGCAATGATGGTGATGATAATCGAATTACGATAAGCGGCAGTTGTTGCGTGCAAGCGATGAAGGTATGCGGTTCGATTTGTGCGGTTCGATTTGATTGATTTACATCACAGAGTTTGACTAACATTAGACCCCACATGGCCTTTTTCCACGAAAGGTCGCTGATATGGCTAAAACACCCTGCCTTAACCATATGAGCTTCATCTCGTGAAGCGAGGTCATGCATGCTAACTTAACACGAGTATCACAGCTAATGGTATAGCGATAGATTGATACACAGCAAACGATATAGATTCACATAATAAGCGATAGAGATTGCGAGATACACAAGGTAAGCGATTTCAACTAGTCGGGTTTGTTTCGAATAAGCTTAACGTTACGTTGCGACGCATCACGGTTATCGAGGAGGGTAGAATAGGTCCTCACCCGATAATATCGTGAGCGTTAATGTGCTTGATGGATTGATCGCTATAGACTTACGACTAGTCTTGCGTTGATGCAATTGTCCTGCGAGGTAGACTCTCCAGAGTCCATCGATGAGGCGTTTGCAGACTTACGACAAGTCTCGCGATGACACGGTTTGTTACGCCTTGCGATTGAGTGTAGTGTGTTGAAAATAATCACAATAGTATAATAGGTCTAATAACGTTCAACTCCACGTGGCACCTTCTTCACGGAACTTCGGTAGTATAATAAAGCACACCTGGCCCGACCCCTACTACTTTCATCCCGTGTTTTGGTGTCACCTTTTGTCAGAACGCTATGGCACCTTTAGAATGCACTACGATCACCGTGCACTGACCCAAATAATCCCGTGTGCACCCGTGATTATTCGTTCCTTGCACGTTTATCGTACCTCGTTCTAAGAGTGTAGTGAGGGTAAAACACATTATTTCGTGATATAGTATATAGTATGTGTGTGAATTTAGTCTAAATGCGGCGACTAAAGTGGGATGGAGGACACGAAAGCGAGAGTTGTTGTTACACACAGTGGTAACTTCGAATAAGAGAGTAGGTTCAAAACTTAGAAATTAACGTCGAGAATCGTATCATTACAACTTTATCCTACGCTTGCTAAATGTCTGATGCTGAAGACTTTTGCTGGAGCTGTTGTTGTTGTACTCAAGTTCACGGTTCGATGCGGCAGTTGCGGGTGAAGTGACCGTAACGGTTGCAGTTATTGCAATAGCGACAGTCAGCCCCAACTGGATGATGATAGGTACACGAGTAACACTGAGGATGAGCTCCAGTGTAGGCTCGTTTCGGAAACATCAGAACGGTTCGAAGAGGTTCCGGTTGCAGTAGTTCAGTTGTTGATGAGCTCGGGCTTGAAGTCTTTCGCTTGCGGCTGGGTTTGTCGGTGTCTTGCAAAGAAGTGTCGTCGTTGGAGGATTCGTCTGAAGACTCACTTGCAGAGTCTTTGGCTGATTTGTCGAAAGATCCATCGGCAGATTTGTCAGAAGAATCGGCAGCAGATCCGTCCGAAGAATCGTTAGCAGATTCGTCAGGGGAATCGTTAGCTGATCCATTAGAAGAATCGCCAGCAGATTTGTCAGAAGATTCATCAGTAGATTCATCAGAAGATTCGTCAACATGTTCGCCTGAAAGATTACTGGTGATTTCTTGGTGAGCTTGCTTGACAGGATTCTTGGAGAAAAACCCTTCCACGAGTCATTTGTTGTTGATTTCTGCGGCTAAGCGATAGGCTTCTTCGATGGTAGCAGGTCTTGCAGCTTCGACAAAATCACCCACACACTCAGGCAAGCCACGAATGTACTTCGCGATGGCCTTTTCCGAAGTGTTGACCTGGCCTGGGCAGATTATACTAAGCTGTTTAAACCTTGCGGTGTAGCCAGTATTATCACCTTTTGCTTGCTTGATTTCCCAAAACTCGTTTTCTAGCTTCTGGATTTCGTGAGGGGGACAGTACTCTTTCTTCATGAGCTCTTTCAGCTCATTCCAAGAGAGAGCGTAGGCTACGGAGATCCCACGTTTGTTACGTTCGGCGGTCCACCAGTCGAGTGCTCGTGATTGAAGCACTCCGGTAGCGCAAGTAGTACGGAAGCTATCGGGACACCCGCTTTGACGAAGGGTAACTTCGATAGAATCGAACCACTGGAGTAATTGAGTCGCACCTCCTTCACCCGTGAACTCCATTGGTTCACAGGCTTTGAAGTGCTTGTAGAGAAAAGCAGATTGCGGCGCTTCCGTCTTGGAGTCTTCCGAGGCTCGAGAGTTGCTGAAAGAGTGCACTTGAGCGGCAATCCGAGGAATAAGCTTACTCACTTCCTTAGTCACAAGTGATGCAATCCTCTTATTGGCACTTCGTTTGGCTCTCCTCCTAGCTACTCGTCTCGAGGTAGAATCGTTGGAAGGCATCTAGACAGAAAGAGACTAGGAATGAGATTCGATCATAATGATTTTTGAGTTTTGCGATGCGATTGAGTGCGTTCAAAACTTGATGCGATAGTATAGTAGTAATACGAATCACATAGGAGCCACATAGGAGACACGAATTTCCTAAGTTCTCACGCAATGACTTGTTGTTTATACGTACATATATATATAGGTATTTATATAACTGAAATTTTGTATTCATACACATACGGGTCGGTTTAGAATATGTGAGGTCGCGCGGAGGTGAGATAACGAGAGCGAAGACGATAGATTATTCGTTAGTTTTGTTGCGAACATTCGGGTTTCGTTTTAGATTGCGATGGCTGTGCGAATCGTGTGTTTATAAAGTAGGGAGTGTAAATCGTTAAATCGAGAAATCGACAAAGCGTAAAGTTTCAAAATGTAAATAAGTTCCAGCCAGTGTAAAATTGGTTGCTCGTACTATAGAGTGCCTTGGGTGTTTAGGCATCGACTACCCAAGGTAGCCCAACTATATCTAACAAGCTCGTGCACGCGCGTTGACTTAGAAGACTACATGCTTCCACTGGGATGCAGCTCATGGCATTCGTCTTCCTAGTCATCGCGTGGCTCGAGTTATTGCAATAGTCGAGTCCTTGGTGAGAGCTTTTGAAAACCAATTTAGAGAGTGGAACGGCTTATCAAGGTACGGGTTTCACCCCTGACTTAACAGCTTGGTTCCTAATTGTGGTTATGCTCTTCGAATGAATTCGTGAGTTCCACTAGATTTCGAAATGGAGACTTTCGTCGAGATGTGGATGTCACTCCTAACTCGATGAAAGGTTCTCGTGCTAGAAAAAAAATGCGCTGAGTGAGCAATCCCATCGAGAGTTCTTGGTTTTCACACCTGATCTCGACTGGATCGCTCGGTTTTGTTATGCGAGTATTTTCGAAAACACGTGTATTGTGTCGGCCTTAGGAAAGGCTAAGTAGTATTTCAGCCTTAGGGAAGGCTTCTTCGTGTGAAGTTGTAGTACGCGATGTTCACACGAAGTGTAGCTTTTAGCAACTTCGATCGAGAGTATCAAGTAGCCCAATACAAACCCCACCGGGTTTGTATGAGTCGGCCTGTTGGTACTTAGACTATAGACTAGGTCAATTTCTAAGACGTCGACCCGGACTTGGTCGAGTCTTGGCCTAATTCCCTATAGTTATGGCTCTGATACCAATCTGTCACACCCCAACCGATGGCGGAATCATCGGGGCGCGGCACTAGGCGAATCAGATTGCTCAAGAGAATCCATAACAACTATGTTGCGATAATATTTAATACATTCGTTATCCCATACTAACAAATAATACAATCACATAAGTTATCACAGATTTCTTGTCCTCTCGAACAATACAAATCCGATAACCTAGATTTTAGTTGAGTTTCTAGACTTCCTAGCTTGATTTGATATAGTCTGCAATCTAACCTGCAACATACGTTAAAATATTTGTCAATACAAGAGTATTGGCGAGTATACAGGTTTGATAAGTATAGCATAATAGATAAAAAGTGCTGCGAATTTCCACATGCATAAACGTAATACACGACATATATACTCACAAAACTGATACTACCAACTAAGTCCTCGATGCTCGAATGTACGATGGCATAACTAGACCCCGTCGGGCGCAATAGTACTATACTAGTCGTGGTGGGACGTCGCGAGTATGAGCCCTAGCACATATGCAACTAGCATCACGTATATCTATGCATAACAGTTATTCGCAAGTGATAATTCGATTGATTGAACATTTCGTTTGATGAGTTCGGTTTGTTAGAACGTATGTTACACCCAAAATTCGATTAAAAAGGGGTCAAGTATACTCACAGTGCGTATTTAGCGGGAATACAACTTGTTTGGGTCGGTTGCGAGTGCGTCTGCGTTAATCATTGAAAGATATAGTAAATGATGTACGGTTAGGCGAGATTAGCATTGAAAAGTCAGTCATTTGGTCGGATGGTGCTCACCCATTCGGATGGGCTCATCCGATCGGATGGCATATGGACCTGAGTCGGATGGCTGTCATCCGGTCGGATGACAGACTATCCGATCGGATTAGTTGCTGACTCGTGCGGATTGTCAATCGTTCGAACAAGAGTGACTCGTGCGGGCTGACTTGTCATCCGTGCGGACTGACTTGTCATCCGTGCGGACTGACATGTCATCCGTGCGGACAAGTGTCATCCGTGCGGACTGACTTGTCATCCGTGCGGACAAGTGTCATCCGTGCGGACTGACTTGTCATCCGTGCGGACAAGTGTCATCCGTGCGGACTGACATGTCATCTGTGCGGACTGTCATGTCTGTTTCGCACTCTGAGCACTGTTTCCGAGCGTTTAACGGAAGGAATACGTTCATTTTTACTAGGGTAGTGTAATTTCGCACTAACACTTGAAATTTCATCAGTCCCGACCCGTTCTAACGGCCGGGAATCACCCCGTTCCATCAGATCTGGTAGTTCCTGATGGTTTTTCATGGTTAACTCGAAATCGCACAGATTTAGGTGAGATTCGTCATTAAAATTGGTGGAAATCACCCGGATCTGAGTCGTTTATAGTGAAATGAGACCCCACTTGAAGTTCATAAGAACTCTTGGTGACATCACCTCAAAACGCCTCAAATCCGCAGATTTCACGGTTAGAATCTGAGTTTTAAAAGATAGAACGATGTAGAATTGAGTGTAGATTGTAGAGGTACAAGTTTCTAGGTTGAAATCTTACCGGAATCGCGAGGAATCGGGAGAAAAGGGTCTTGGAGCGTGTTTGGTCGAGTAGGAGCTGTCACAACACTGTTCAAGTGATGTGACATGGTATTTATAGGCCACAGAGGAGAAGAAGGGAGTTCTGGCCCGGATTGACCATCCGTCCGGATTGCCCATCCGTGCGGATGGCCCATCCGTGCGGATTGCCCATCCGTGCGGATGGCCCATCCGTCCGGATGGCTATCCTGACGCGTTGGACTTCTCCGTTTTTGATCGTTTTGATAGTTTTCGAAGTACGCACTTTCCATAATTAATTTATATTATCATTATATTGCTATTATATATATATATATATATATCACTAGGGGTCGTATTTTACGTATCCATAATCCAAAGTCTCGATAATTAACAATCGGTTTCCGATTCGAGTATGCGATTATTAGCGATGTTTCACGGCCATCAATGGGGGTAGTATAGGTTCTTTCTTGATGTCATCGTGAACGTTATTTCGTGTAGTGCCACAAAGACTGACGGGGTACCGTTTACTCGTATTGTCATCATCGTCATGACGACTGGAGCTACAACACTCACCCGAGAGTCCTTGTTAGCGTTAATTGTTTACGTTCGACAAATCACGGCTACTGAGGAGGGTAGAATAGGTCCTCACTCAATGCCTCCGTGAGTGTTAGTGTGATAATAGTGTAGTATAGTGATATTGTATTTCGAAAATATGCGATTATCCTTCGAATAGCGATATATACGATATAGTTACATTATGATCCGAATCTCTGGTGCTAGGCGTAACGAGTACATCGAGTGGTAACAACGCACGAAAGTGTGGGTTGTTACACTGGCTCTCCTTTCCATCTTTGCATGATCTTCCAAATCCTACAAACGTCAAAGAATATTTGGAGTTTAAACTTAAACAAGCAAAACTGATTGCAGCAGAAAGAAGCAAAGCGAAAAAAGACAAAGAGGCTCAGTAAATTCTTTCTGAAGAGTTCACTAAAGTGAATAGGTTAGAAGATTTTGCTAAAGATGTTAGCAAAAAGGCTTCACAAGGTCCTGTAAACGACCCTGACCTTAGAAGGGCATTAAAGGAAGATTATATGGAATACACACGAAGCACAAGCCTTACAAAACTTCAAGAGCTCAATTCACTGATTTTGTCTATAGAAGCCCTTCTTTATGAGATCTTAAGGATTGAAAAGCTAAAGCTAAATCCTAAGCTCAAGCCCACTCTTCCAAACTAGAAAATAGGAAAGAAACCAAATGACAAAAAGGCGATCCAATTAAGAAGAATGAAAGAGGATATGGTTGCTGCAAATTTAGGGACTTATGAGGTTCATAGCTAGATGGGATGAGCCAACAATCCAAGAAAACTACAAAAAGTTACAAGTCCTAAGAGAAAAGGATCCCCCAGTCCCTAGAAAGCCAACCTATGAGGAAGTAGACTTCCCCATCAGATCTCTGGTTAATCCCTCAGAACTTCCTACTACAAAGAACATTTAATAAGCTGTAATTGGCCACTTTAAAAAGGAAAATGGAAATGCCTGCAGAAGATATGAAGAACTACCAAGATAAACTGAGAAAAGAAGGGATCAGATGTGAACTAATGTTTCACATCCAGATCAAAATCCAGAAGACATGATTGGCCAATTTTAGGAAGACATGTCTCACCAAACTCATTAGCAAAAACTCTGGTCCCAGCAAACCTTCCGATTCATTAAATTCCAAAATGGAAGTTTGACAAATCAACCCATGAGTTGACTCTGCTCAGGGCTAGTGGGGAGTGCAAAAGATCTCAATGAATAGTGCTTTTGGGCTCAAATATGTAGATCTACAAGACTTAATAAGTCTTCCACTCGAAAGGGATACATAAGACAACATCTTTATGAACTTTGAATTATAGCTTAAGGGCCAAATCAGGGAGAAGCTGATGAGAAATAAAAGTATATCAAATAAGGCTAAGTTTTGGCATCATCTGTTATAGGGGGAGATTGTTGGACCTATAAAAGAACAGATGATTTCTAAAAGCTAGAACATGCTATGCAGATCAAGAAATAAACAATAGATTGAACTTATCCCCCTTAAAGATAGTGAATCTTGAAAACTAATCAGAACATCTGTTTAAGACATTCAAAGATCTGTTCAGAGCCTTGGAATCATTGTTGAAGAAGAAGAAACCACTGATCAATGGCCAAAGCTCTGTTGAAGCAAAGCACTGATCATGAAGACCAAACATCTATTTTGGCCAAATGGATGTTTGAAACGAAGTAACAGAGGTTTATTCAATGCAATAGTATTTAGGTTACAACAGAGTTTGTATGTAACAAATCAAATGTTAGATTCCTGCAGATGTTTGCTAACATCTGAAGAATCTTTTCTATTAGGAATATAAGATGTTACTATCAAGGTGATGTCAGCTGATTGCCAACAGAGCTTTAGTACTTGTATAAATAGATCTCACCTGTTAGAGATCTATTTCATCACATCACTTCATTGCTTTTGTAAGAATAACAAAGTTGAGTGATCAGGCTAAGGGGGAGTCAGTATAATCTTTCTGTATTTGTAATCATTTTGATTATCAATGGAAAACATTTTGATATAACTTTCACTCGTGTATGCTCATTTAATTCCACAATTTCCATTGTTTATAAAATTTCATTCATACTTGTTCATCAAAGCATACTAAGAGCATCTCAGATCCTAACACTATCCCTCATCAGTACAAGCCAAGGAGGTCTAATCAAAGTGCTGAAATAAAGGCACTAGCAGAGAACCAAAAAGAACTGATGCAAACTATACAAAAGTTGTCAATGAGTCAAAACAGTGATCAAAATGACTAGTCAAGGCTTGATGGAACCAGGCCTTTAAGTTCTCAAGCCTGGGTTCCAAAATCATTTCACTGAAAGATCTTTTTAGAAACAAAAAAAAAAAAACTGTATTTTTATAAATATAAATAGGGGAAGCTGTTGCTTCTCTTGCATTTGACCTTAAAACTATTGAGTCACTCTAGTTGTTTTCTAACAATCCACCAGTTTGTTATGACCGTT
The DNA here is from genome assembly GCA_030545235.1 of Helianthus tuberosus. NCBI lineage: Eukaryota > Viridiplantae > Streptophyta > Magnoliopsida > Asterales > Asteraceae > Helianthus > Helianthus tuberosus. The sequence continues at coordinate 74,639,512 of CM060416.1, read as the reverse complement.
ACATAAATCCTATAAATACCCCTTCAGAAGTAACAGTCACATTTACCACTCTCAAAATCGTCTGTTGATCAATTGCAAACCCTAACTTCCAATTTTATTCTTTGAGCTCTCATCATTCACGTCAACTTATCATGGCCAACCTTTTAATTCATTCTACTCACAACCTACTTCCTTATCTTACCAAAGAAGATGATCATCCCTGATATCACCAGATCATTAACCTTATTTTGAAGTCTTCATTCCACCATGCATTAAACTGTCGACCCACCAATCTACGAAACCCCCTTGATGAATTGTGTACCATTGAATGACTCACACATAATGAAAATGGGAAAGTGTTGCCCATCATAGCAACTGTGGGAAAGAAAGACATAGTTATTAACCCTGAGATCTTAACTATCAAACTTCAACTTGGAGATGCTCAAGGAGTGGACAAGTTCTCAAAAAACTGAGATAGATTTAGAGTTCATTGAACAAGGGTATCATTGGTCAACAAAATATGCTACCTATCAAAAGAAAGAATGCTTTACTGGTCTCAATTTTTTTTCATACTTTCTTGCAATGCTTCTCAGGTAAATCTGGTTCATGGAACGAAGTTCCTCAAACAACTCGATATATCGCTTACTCATTACTGACTGTGTCTGCTTTTAAAATATCAAACCAAATTTTTAAAGAGCTTTGCTCAAATGTCACATCTACAACAAAATTTTAATGTACCTCGAGCTCATCATGGCCATTTTAGAACAAGAATTGCCTAATGACGCTTTTAAAAGGGGACAAATTCTTCCAATTAAATCTCTTTTGGCTTAAACTTTTACAAGAATGGGAAAAAACTAAAACCGAGCCAAAAATAATTGAGGAAGAAGCTGAGCCAGTGCAGGGCAATGATCCTGCACAGCCAGTAGTTGATGCACCACACTCTCCTAAGTCCACTACTTTAGTTGACCAAGGAGAGAAGCCCATCCCTGAGGAACCCACAACAAAAATTACTAAACAGAGGAAGAAGTTTTCTACGAAGAAGTCTTCTACCTCTAAAGCTAAATCCACAGCTACCCCCTCAAAAAGAGCCAAGAAAATGGAGACAACTCAGATAGATCAGGTCCCTGAGAGTCTGGCTGCAACACAAAATTAGGCACCAGAGATTCTTGTTACTTCTTCATTTCAGTCTCTAGAGCCTCCACCAAGCCAAACTCCTCCGAGGTTCGCTCCAAGGAACCCTGTTGTAAACCAACCATTCAACCTTCCAACCAATAGTTTTGATAGGACACTCATGGAGGTAGGAATTCCTTTCTTCCATAAAATGGGCATATCTCAAGTACAAATCATAGATATGCAGCCACAGATAGATTCCCAGGTGCAAAAGGATCTTAGCTCTCACCCAAATGAGGAAGAGGCACATACCCCACATGTAGATCTTGTTGTGGTGATTGCAGAAGTGGCTTCTAGTATTCTTGATGAACCAATTGGCTTACAAAAAGAAAGTGGGAACATACTTAAGACCACCATTCAAGCAACAGCTACTGAAATTCCCCATTTGGATGATGACAAGACACAATAGTTTGAGGAATTGATGGAATAGCTAGGAGTTGTGGTCTCCAATCTCAAGTAGATGTCACCAAAATGCTTCATGCTAAAGTCCAGTTGAACCCAAAATATACCTACATGTTGGCCTCCTCACAAAAGGAGCTTGAATCCATATCACAAATGCTCACTTTTTAAAAGCCACAGCCACATAAAGCCAAACTACTGGTAAGGTTATAGCCACCTCATAATTTCTAGTAGGGGAGCCCCAAAACACCATCAAAACATCATTGAACAACTATCTTACATATTTTGATGCCAAAGTGTTTGGTCCTTCTACCCCAGGCCTTGGTTACACAATTATCTCATTAGACAAGAAACTGCTAAAAAGGGGGAGAAAGTGAAAAAGGCAAACATTATAAATGATGGAGGTGTAACTGCCAAGAAAAGAGCTATTGAAGCTAGGGCCATAGCTATGGTTGAAAAACAAAAAGAGCCCTTTGTTGGTGACATAGACCATGAAGAAAGAAGAGCAAAATTCAAAAGTGATTAAAGAGGTCTAAGTAGCATTGGTGAAAGATCCAATAGAAAATTTAAGAGCTAAGGAAAGAGTTGTGATGCAATATATAAAGATAAATAACACTGTTAAAGTTGATATGACGCCTCCAACAGTTAGCCAAAAATCTAAAACTCTTGAAAAATTCAAAGCCAAAAGGAGACAAGCTCCTCAAGCTCAACCATTAGTTCAAACTCAAAGTCAAACAACTGGAGTCAAGACACAAATAGCTGGACCAGGTCAAACAACTGGAGTCAAGACTCAAACAGCTAAACTTGGCAAAACTATTGGTGCCCAATTACTCACAACAAGATCTGTACAAAATTCAAAAACACTGACTGGAACAAAATTAGTTGTTAAAACTACTAGTACTCAGCTTGGTGTAAAACCAGTAGTTGTCACAAAACTAGCAGTTCACTAGAAGCCAATAATTGAAGAGAAACAAGTTGAATAGTTTTCAAGAAAAAGAAAGCTGGTGCTGCAAGATGACCAGAAGACTCTCAAACACATCCACATACATCAACTGTCATAACAATAGCAGATCCAGTGTCAACTGTTGTATTCACTAAAGGCTTCAAAGAGCTGCCACCACTCAAGACTAGTAATAAGTTAAATCACTTGGAAAACTTAAAAAGAATGGAAGAAGAGACAGTGAGGAAGTTCACAAAAAATCAAAGAAGAATGACCTACAGGAAGGCCTAGTATATTATGGACAGAAGGATGAGGCACACAAAGAACTATGAAAAATCATGTAACAAGAATCCCAATGACTCTCCCAAATCCCACCTTTCAAAATCCTTCAGTTACCAAAGTATCAAAACACGACTTTATTGAATGGTTGTAAAATAATGTACCTTATCTAGTCAAGAATTTCTATATCTTCCAAAATTGGATGCCCAAAACCTATTGGCAGAAATTACAAGGGTCAAGAAGATGTTGGTTGATCCTAACATGAAGGTGACTCCTCTAAATTAGAAGCTTGGTAGTAAAAGAAAACCAACTCAAGAAGAAGCTGCAAATACCTTCAAAATGAAGTAGGAGCTTATTCATGTCAATTGGGCTCCAAAAAGCTCAATCACAAGGTAGAAAGAGTCTACTGTTTCAAAAGAATATGTGGACTATCTAAGTGCAAGAAAGAGAAATCCAGAGAAGTTTCCACCACTATTAACTTGGGAGAACACAAAGATCTACCTTGCGAAAAAGAAGGAGTCTATTATAGTTCCTTTCAACCCCCAAGAAATATTTTCATACAATCCGAAGATAATGGAGAACTACATGAAGAATCTTTAGGAAAAGCACGGCTATGCCCGTTGGATTCCTGTGTTAGAGGAAGATGGTAATTTCAGAACAAACCTCAGATCTGCATCAACTTAGAAAACAAGATCAAACCTCAGATCTGCATCAACTTGAAAAACAAGAAAATCATTTGAGTTGACGAACAACTTCAATTTCTTCAAGTTTTCTGCAAATCATGAGCAATGGTGATTTGGAAGGCGGTTAGACCAATCCAAATCGGTAACCATGCTCTAATACCACTTGTAAAGTCGCCTACTGACCTCAAACACCCGAACAAGATCACTAAACATGAAACACTAACTCACGCGGTGTGCGGAAACCGCCACGTGATGCAAACCGCTACGAAGGTCACGATTTAGAAGGTGCAGAAGAACAGAGATGATGATTGACAATTTGTGAATCCACAAAGTATTCACAGGTTACCAACACACACAAGAACACACAGTTGCTAGGGTTTTGCTTCACACAGAGAGATGAAACTTGCACAGAAAGATAATTCACTAAAAGTCTAATCTTGCATTCATTCACTAAGTATAAACACAAGAATATTTTCGAACACATAAGTCATGACAAACAATACGTAGTCCAAATTTGTTAACTAAACAAATTCAGATTCTATATAAACCATCAAACAAATTTGGACAATATATACTAGTTAACTAGTCCGAATTTATAACATCAAACTCGGACACAAGCTAAACTACAAAATCCATCTGAATTTATATACAAAACCCTAATAAATTCGGACTATTCTAAAACAAAACAACTTACAAGAGATGTAGCAGAATCCATCATTTATCATCAAAAGGTGCACTTACAAAAGATGTTGATGGTTACTTGACAAATGATTCATTTAGGACATCTGAATCAGAAGGAGAGGTTGATATTGAAAAACAAAGAAAAAAGGAACTTAGGAGAATGAGGAAACAACAAGATCGAGGGAAGGAGAAGTGTTCATTTTATGTTGGTCAGAAGTTTGGGGATAATTCAGAAATCAAGGTCCTCATAAGAAGGCATGCAATAGAAACTAGAAGGGAAATTGCATTCTATAAGAATGACCAGTCAAGGGTAAGGGCTATTTGCAATGGGGTAATTCCCCATTTCAGATATGTCTAAATAATGTTGTGACAAGCAGTACAAGTGACAACAAACAAAAAAGGTCAAAAAGGGAAAAAGATGGTGGTAGAAAAACAATAGAAAAACCAAATAAGTGTCCTTCGATACTATATGTTTCTAAAATTAAAGATGAGCCCACATGGTTAGCGAAAACATATATCCTCAACACAGATGCCTTCAAACTAGATCTGTTAAGCATTTCACATAAAAGTTGATATATAAAGAGATTCAAATGCAAATTCAAACCAACCCTAACGTACCCATAAAAGTTGTCCAAGAACAATTTCAGAAGAAGTTTGAAATGGGATTCTAAAAAATGAGGGCATTTAGGGCTAAAACACAAGCATCAGAGTAGGTAGTTGATGATTTTACTAAGCATTACAGGCTGTTAAGGGACTATGTTCTAGAATTACAAAGAACAAACCCAAACACCACTGTCAAAATTGACCTGAGACAAATAGTTATTTAGGTACAAGAGTCTTTAGAAGAATATACATTTGATTAGGTCTACTAAAGGAGGGTTACAAATCTTGTAGAAGGGAAATGCTTGGTTTGGATGGTGCTTTCATGAAGAGGCTATTTCCAGGCCAATTACTAACTGCTGTGGGTATGTATGCTAATAATGGGATATATCCGGTTACTTATGCCATTGTTGAGGCAATGTCAAGAGCTACTTAGACTTGGTTCTTAGATATACTAAGAGATGATTTGGAATTGCAAAGGAACTCTAATTTCACCTTTATATCAGACAGACAAAAGGGAATAATCTCAGTCATTGAAGACATATCCTGTAACACCCTTGCTTGTTTAATACAATATTTTATATAAGTTTCGTAAAAATGCATGTTTATACGATTACACGTAAGTATGTCAATACGGGTTTACTAAAACTTTTACAATTTAAAAGTTAAGAACAACTTAGTGTAATTGAATTCGTCGTTTAAAAGATACGACGAAACGCCGCGCGGAAGCTTTTAACTTTATCGTGTTCGGTTCTTCTTCGAGCTTGATCTTCATCCGGGCACTCTTGGCAATCACCTATGATCAAAACCAACTTAAAAGTTAGTTTTGATAGTTAAATAACAAGTTTAAACAAGTTATATGGGTCAAACAAACAAAATTAAACGTTTTTCAGGTTCAGGGGGGGGCTAGGCATCACGCCTAGGGGCTAGACGCCCCACCTAGCCCCCTTTTTGGCAGAAAGTTTATATTATGTTGCTTCATATTCCCAGCATAACCCGGTTTCACGGAAACGAGCATAACTCTCTCGTTTTTAATCCGTTTTACGCGATTCTTTTTCCTACGCGTCCGTAATTTAATTCTCCATCTTATGGAGTTAAAATCCTACATCCAACATAAGAAATTTTTGAGACTTATAAGCCCTCGACTCATTACCTTTTTGCCGAATTTTAACCCGTTTATGCATTTTATCAAGCAAACATATTTGTTTGATCCTTATTTCACACGCATCTCTTCAACTAATGTTATCTATCATAATAGGTTCTAGTCACAAGTTTCTTACACAATTTAAACCCGTTTTCGCTCGTATGCTTATTTTGACCCGTTAAGGGTATTTACGTATTTTAGTCTAGAACTTGTGCTTTTCTTTTGACACTACAAAAATTCCATGTCTAATTAACTACAAATATTCCACCACAACTATTTTGTGGTGGATTTAACATAATGAACACCTTTTTCCCAATTTTACCCATCGGTTGGTCATTTTACGTAAATGACCATTTTTGAGCATTTGACCCATGAATGTGTATTCCTATGAATTTTATTCATATTTAATGATTCCCTAATCTTAATACAAGTTCCTAAACAACCCCTATGGGTCGTTTACCCAATATACCCTTCAAGGGTGTTTTGGTTAACTTTAGTCCCTCACTTTACGACGAGGGACTTTCGCTAAATATTTGACCAAAAATTGTATGTTTAACTAAAAGCTTATTTATGTGTACCTGGCCCGGGTCAAAGTACTGACCCGTTTACATAACTTTTGCTTTAAATCTTTCTAGTTAAAGCAACGCAAGCTTATGTTATTTCCTGTTATTACAAAACTCAACAAGCGATTGTCAAATGTTATTGTCAAATGGTGTTAACCACACCATTTGACCCATTTAGTCTAATTGACCATTTGTCCGTATGAGATGGTATTTAATTACCATTTCACCCCTTTAAACCTTTCCCGGTTTTCCTTTGAACTTGTTTTACTTAAAACCGTTTTTATTTATTCGTCATTACATGACTAATTTACCATTTTACCCCTTTTACTATAATTCATGATTTCTTACCATTTTCCCTCATTGAATCGTGTCGGAATATCATATACCAACCACTTAGTAGCATTCATATCAATACTTGAAATTTAGTAACTTTGCAAATAATGTAAAGGGGCGTAAGCTCTACTTACCTCGCATCCGAATACGCTTTCTTCTCGTGCTTGATTCGTTTGACCGCTTCTTTCCCAAGCCTCCACCTAGCTCGTTAGGCGACAAACTATCATCATTCACAAGGTGGTTAGATTAGTCATTTCAATTCACGACTATTCCAACTTACGTATTTTCTATGTCGAAACCACTATTCGACTTTGTCATTGGTTAGTTTGACTTTTATAGGTCAACCATCTTAAATCATACAATAGGCATAATTAAGTTAAATCAACATTATGATTAGAACCCGTTTTAACCCTTATTTCACGTAATTCGTCAAACCAGGCAATTACGCGTTTCATTCGTAATTTCAACATATAAACATTCACTTAGGCATTTTAACAAACACCTTGCGGGCATAATTTCTCACAATTTATTATTAAGCTCAATACTTGTCATTTAGCCATGGTTAACATCAACTAAGCATGTTTACATCAATTTTCACATTAACAAAATCTGAATTTACTTCATAGAACTCAAATTACACTAGAACAACAATTAAAATTCTAGTGTTTAACATGTTCCTACAACACCCGCTTATCACCTTCAATGGTGATTATGAATTCACAAGAAATAAGCATGACTTCAACATGTGATTGACTAGGGTTTTACTCCTAGACATTATATCATTCCTATTTCATCAAAATAACAAACGTGCAACCATAAATTTCAAATTCTTATGTGTTCATCCAGATTTGAGATGGAACCAAAGTGGGAATTTTGACATACCTTATGATGTCACACCCCGACCACGTAAAACAACAAAACGTGGCGGAAACATCGAGGCGTGTTGCAACAGAATTAATGTTTCATAACCATGGATACCAAAAAGTGTTTTGTTTTATTAAACATTGAATAATTACATCGTCTGGAAATCTAAATACACTATTTAAACATAGTCTATCATTGTTATTGAGTTACTAAGGCCTTGTCCAGTCCTATGTGAGCATGCATCTTATCAATCGATATCATCCAACAATACCTGAAACATATGTGAAAACGAGGTCAGCAAAGAAATGCTGGCGAGTACATAGGTTTTGTGAAAATAAGATTCATGACTTCTATTTAAGAAAATGTTTAGTCATGAACCTTGTAATTTGCTTTGTCTTTGTAAATCATTTGAAAAATAATAAGTTCAGGTGATATGTATAATAAGAGAATAATGCATGATTAAATGAATAACCATGTAAAATGAGTTTGTAGAAGATAAGTTGTTTGTAAATAAATGTCTTGTGAAAAGTATGTTATTTGTATAAAATGTTCTATGTCTCAAACTGAAATGATTCAAATAACGCTACCATATGTAATACCATACAAACACTTATATATAGGAAGTACCAGCGGCGTATCCACCATGCTTGTATCATATTCCACACGCATTGTTACTTAATCACTTAATCCAAACCAAACCACCAAAGTAATGTTCATGCCCAAATGTAAATCATGTAATATGTATAACCAAAATGATATGTATGGCTAGTGAAATGCATCAACTAAACCATAGATGAAACGCACAAAACAAAGTATTGAAGTAAAACTTGGTTTAAACCAATACTATGTTTCGTGGAAATGCATGATCGAATGTAAATCATGTCCAGATGTTTACCCAATCGTTACCCATTCGTTCAGACCGTTCTTGTTTTAATCGTTCTTGTTTTAATCGTTCAAAGCGTTCTTGTTTTAATTGTGAAACTACTTAATGGTCGATTCTCTAATAACATTCAAACCTTCTTGACGCGTTCCTCGGTCCAACTCGCTCTCGCTCTCGTTCTTAACAAACCCTTACCAAAGGATAAGTTAATAATTACAGATTCAGTCGCTACCCACAACCCCCACACATAACAATGGGTGCAGTAAATAACGGGATTTGTCAGATCCTATGGTACCATAACCTAATACTGGTCGGCTTGATCATTGCTAATGAATGTCATCGGTCATGTAAACTACAACCAACAAGTTTGTTCACTTTTTGAAATTGTTATTAGTTTTTGAAATCATTGTATTCGTTCTTGAAATCATTGTTAGCGTTCTTGAAATAATTGTTATTGTTCTTGAAACCACATTGTAATTGTTCTTGAAACTATTGTAATTGTTATTGAAATTTGATAAAGCATTTAGCACATATGAGTCACCCCAAAACAGTTGAAAACAGTAAAAGAGGGGAATAATGTACTCGCCTGAGAATGCTTAGAGGTCTTGAACAACAACCAAACAAATCTTGAGGGAGCACGGAATCAGTCGGCAATCTAACACTATATAAATAAACCGGACTTAAATCGGGAGATCGGATAGGATGAGGCTTGGTAAACCAAATGAGTGTTGGAACTCATATGATATGGTTTAACAAGGCCTACATACTACATGAAACCTAACCTAAGTGCTTTCGACCCATCGCGACTCATTAAGGTAACTTATGCTACTTTAACGCGTCGTGCGCGTGAAACGCGTTCGGACCGTCTAACTAGTCCTACGACAAGTGTTATATGCCTAAACATGTTACATAATCAGTTATGTGACAAAAGTTTAGGTTACATATGCTTAATTACCAATTATACATGAAAAGGGTATTCTGGTAATTTACCTAAGGCATATAAACTACCTATCATACAACTACTCAAACGATGTGACCATAGGGTATAACCTCGGAAGGTTATTCCCTACCTACTATGGTCACCTAATGTATTTGGTCGGATCCTAATGATCGACCAAATGGGTCGAGTTCGAAGGTATAGGCGATTTATTAGATCGCCTACCCTACGACCCTAGACAACGTGGTAATCAGTGGGCATAGTCCCAATGGACTATGACCAACGTGATTACACTCACGTTGCGAAGTTCAAACGAACTTCGCATTGACCATTACTGGTCAACGCTGAAAGTCAAACAAAGTTTGACTTTCGGACTCGAAAAGCAATAAAATAAGGAAAAGAACGAAAGAATACTTACGAAGGGTCCCCGAATGCTAATCCCGATCCAAGAACTCAGGTATGAAACAATGGTTTCAACTTAGAGCTCTCAAAATCAGAATTCTAGTGAGAAATGCAATGGGGGTGGATGGGTATATATAGTTTTCGGTCCACCGTTAGGATCGTTTCATGGAAACCATGCTTTAATCGTAACCGTACAAGTGTCGGGACCTTATGGTAACTAAAATTCCATCCTTATCACATGACTAGACAATTGGGATTGTGTGGTTGAGGATCAATCTGCTGAAAACAGGCTGTGTTATACACTGCATCTGGTCTGGAGACCCCTAGCGCACCGCTACACTAAAAGTGTAGCGCACCGCTAGGCTTAAGTTTGGCAGATTTACACTTTTGGTCCCTGTCATGCATTCAGCCCATTTTCGACACGTTTAAGGCCCGTTAACCCCATTTCAAAGCTCTAAAATGAAGTTAAAGTATAGGGAACTTAAAACATGTTCAAAAATATCTCGGATGTCGGTTCGTTTGGCCGTACGGTCGCGATGTTCGCTTAATTACGACGGAATGCGCATAAGCACGAAAAACGAACCAAATGACGCGACGAATGGATTTTTCTTATGGCGAACACTAAAATAAAATATTTTAGTGCTTACATAAATTTTTGGATGTCCGGATGTATTCAGAACGTAAGTTACGCGTAAAAATGCAAACTTGTGCACTTTTTGACGCTTTTAGTCCCTGAATGACACAAAAGTTTATTTTAGCATACCGAACACCTCAAAGCCTATTTCTAAGCTATGTAAAGGATATTTATGGTATGTTTAACTTATGTTCATGTTCCGGAAGGTCTGTTACAGTTCAAATTGGCATACTTTCGCAGTTTGTCAACTTTAGTCCCTGTAAGCGATTAAACTTTGATTTCACCACACCAAACCTTCCAAAACTTATAACTAAGTTATGTAAAGGTTATTTAAGGTATTTTAAGCCTATTTCACTATTCCGGAGTGTTCGTTGGATTAAACTGGTTATATTTACGCATCAGTGCGCGTATAACCTTCCAGAAAGCGATTTAGAGCTTGAAATCGAACAAGAATTGATATGTGCAAATGATACACATATTTTTTACAAATCCCAAGTATGAAATATAATATTTCATTGGTTTGGTATTTGTTTGATGGCCGTGGAGGCACAGGTGTTACAGTCTCCCCTACTTTAGGAAATTTCGTCCCGAAATTTATTTAGAGGAAACTTGTGAGAGCTTGGAAATATGAAGTTGAAAAGATCGAACAACATTGGTTAGGGTTCTTGAACTTCTAGTAAACTTAATAACATTATGTTTGCAATGTAAGAGGGACACTTATATACAAGTATATGAAGCGTCATTGGTGCGTCCACCGTACCTCCATTACATCGTTCTCATTTCGTTATTTTTGTCACTATCGGTTCTTACACATAATAAATCTTACTGGGTTCCTATGCACTAAATTTCATAATTATGTACGCGTCCATAATCAGACAATTCCTTGCACAGTACACACAGTCTATTTTATAGTGTGTAGGGGAAAACCAAATGAACAATCCTGTGATGAGTGTGACTAGACCGCCATAGAGTCCTTTTAATTAAATCAATAAATGATCCAAAGAGACTATCAAGGAGTCTGTTCAGCTACATCACTAGATGTCATTCTTTAACCAGATTGTGAATCAATCTTTTTGACTAGACCACTTAAGGTCTCTTAAGAATCATGGAGTGGTACTATATAATCCAAGGGTCTTAACTACTACGTAGAAGCCCATAAGGATTTAAGGTAGTACCTTTTGAATATCCTACTACGAATCCCTCATATGAAGATATAAAAGATTCTATGAGGATTTGAAGATCGGGTCACACAAAATCATAGAGGAGAACAAATAAACACATATCACATAACCACAAAATTGTTCGTTAATTTGTCTTGTAAATTGCGTACATGCATTTAAAGCACACTAGGAATCCATTCCGTGGATTTCATTTGGTACTTTAAACGTTACCAAGAATCCAACTATAAAGATAGAAAGATTCAAAAAGAAAATTCGATTTCGATTACTAGGAACCGAAGTGTTCGAATTAAGGTACATAAGGAATCCAATTAAGGACTCTGATTTGAACGATAATCGTCCACAAGGATCTAATTGTAAAGATAAAAAGATCCCATATGAATTTTAGAAGTTGAAGATGTTTTGAAACCTTGCACTGGATGTGCTTAGGTCAAAACATGATGTAAAATGCTTATGAAGTTGAGATGCTTGATATGTCAAGGCGACATATGAAGCAGAATTGTGAAGGTTAAGTCAATGTATGAGGAAAATATTTTTTTGAAAACTATGCATGGGGTTCTTTTAAGAAAAATGTGTTTAACGTTTTTGAAACCTTATATATAATACTTTTTGAAATCATAAAGTAGGTGTACTAGGTAGATATATTTACAAAAATGTTTTAAAATCATGCGAGATGAATTTTGAAATTATGTATAAGGTTTTTGAAAGACATGAATGATGCTTTTCGAAATCATGCACTTGATCAGAAAATGTATTGTGTTAATATTGTCTTCAGACTATATGAAATATTTTGAAATTAGAAAGGTTGGTTTTGATAACATGGCCAATGTTTTTGAAATAACATAGACAATGCATCTAGAAAAATTGTTTTCAAACTATATGAAATGTTTTGAGATCATGAAGATTGTTTTGAAATACTGGTACTGTGTATGTTGAAAAATCAAAACGTAATGGGTATGAGATTTGAAAATACCCTTAGTTATCTAACCAAGGATTTAAAGGCACAGATGTGCGAAAAGCACGATTACTCATAATGTCACTTAATTTTCTGTACTTTGTTTCTTAGAGTGAAACGAGTACTTAAAATTTTTGAGGGAATCATGAGCAATCATTTGAAAGAGAGAAATCACAAGAGTAGTTTGTAAGGTACATAGTTCCTTGATGTAGGTATCATAGGAAAAGCCATACACACCTAGCAGGGGGTTGAGCTGGTTGGTTGGGGACTGCTTTACCATTGTGAGCGACCATGGCGAAGTTCTGAGAAGCCTTTCGCTTCTTTGACTTCTTAGGGGATCGTTCATCCATGGTCTTTGATTCCTCGATTGGTTTATTGGCTGATGGTGTTGTCGCCTGACTAGGTCCTGCCTGTCTTGGTGACGCTTGAGTGGCTTCATCCTGGAGATGATACATGGCAGTAGCTAATTCAACAGTCTTCAGGACTACTTCGCCTATTCGCTGAGCGAATTTTGGCTGCTTGCTCAGATATCTGGGCGTCATCGTGATGAAGAGACATTCTTGAAGAAAAAGAAAGGCATAGGGAGAAACGGGTAAAAGATTATTGGACAATCAAAACAGAATGATAACGCATGAAGATTGCGATCATTTGTTTGTTACCTAAGGCAAACAAATGAGACGGTGACTGATCAAAGTAAATGGGTCAAAAATAATGTATCGCGAAGACATGCTCGCCTATAAGTGAACACTCACCCCAAGAATTCCCAGGTAAGCACAACTGGTCTCGCGTCTGATGAGATGTATACGAAGTGCTTGCCTAGACAGAAAACCCAGAATACAGGCATTCACCCTTCCAGTTTGCACGTGTTCACATTATTTAAAACCCAAAACCTTGACGAAGTTTTGAAAACTCAAAGGGGTTCAAAACCATATAACTGAGAGTTCAAAACCTAGTAATCAATCATCCTAGAACAGATGATTAGTTTTTAAAGCGGTTTTGAAATTTATGTTCTTGTTGTGGTCGTCGCCTAAGGATAGGTGACGGTATTGTTTTATGACTAAACGCAAGTAAACTCGCGTTAGGGTCCTAAGAAGGTTATAGACTAGGTCAAAGCATTACTAATTACTAATAACCTAATTCCCTATAACCATTGGCTCTGATACCATCTTTTCTGTCACACCCCGACCACGTAAAACAACAAAACGTGGCGGAAACATCGAGGCGTGTTGCAACAGAATTAATGTTTCATAACCATGGATACCAAAAAGTGTTTTGTTTTATTAAACATTGAATAATTACATCGTCTGGAAATCTAAATACACTATTTAAACATAGTCTATCATTGTTATTGAGTTACTAAGGCCTTGTCCAGTCCTATGTGAGCATGCATCTTATCAATCGATATCATCCAACAATACCTGAAACATATGTGAAAACGAGGTCAGCAAAGAAATGCTGGCGAGTACATAGGTTTTGTGAAAATAAGATTCATGACTTCTATTTAAGAAAATGTTTAGTCATGAACCTTGTAATTTGCTTTGTCTTTGTAAATCATTTGAAAAATAATAAGTTCAGGTGATATGTATAATAAGAGAATAATGCATGATTAAATGAATAACCATGTAAAATGAGTTTGTAGAAGATAAGTTGTTTGTAAATAAATGTCTTGTGAAAAGTATGTTATTTGTATAAAATGTTCTATGTCTCAAACTGAAATGATTCAAATAACGCTACCATATGTAATACCATACAAACACTTATATATAGGAAGTACCAGCGGCGTATCCACCATGCTTGTATCATATTCCACACGCATTGTTACTTAATCACTTAATCCAAACCAAACCACCAAAGTAATGTTCATGCCCAAATGTAAATCATGTAATATGTATAACCAAAATGATATGTATGGCTAGTGAAATGCATCAACTAAACCATAGATGAAACGCACAAAACAAAGTATTGAAGTAAAACTTGGTTTAAACCAATACTATGTTTCGTGGAAATGCATGATCGAATGTAAATCATGTCCAGATGTTTACCCAATCGTTACCCATTCGTTCAGATCGTTCTTGTTTTAATTGTGAAACTACTTAATGGCCGATTCTCTAATAACATTCAAACCTTCTTGACGCGTTCCTCGGTCCAACTCGCTCTCGCTCTCGTTCTTAACAAACCCTTACCAAAGGATAAGTTAATAATTACAGATTCAGTCGCTACCCACAACCCCCACACATAACAATGGGTGCAGTAAATAACGGGATTTGTCAGATCCTATGGTACCATAACCTAATACTGGTCGGCTTGATCATTGCTAATGAATGTCATCGGTCATGTAAACTACAACCAACAAGTTTGTTCACTTTTTGAAATTGTTATTAGTTTTTGAAATCATTGTATTCGTTCTTGAAATCATTGTTAGCGTTCTTGAAATAATTGTTATTGTTCTTGAAACCACATTGTAATTGTTCTTGAAACTATTGTAATTGTTATTGAAATTTGATAAAGCATTTAGCACATATGAGTCACCCCAAAACAGTTGAAAACAGTAAAAGAGGGGAATAATGTACTCGCCTGAGAATGCTTAGAGGTCTTGAACAACAACCAAACAAATCTTGAGGGAGCACGGAATCAGTCGGCAATCTAACACTATATAAATAAACCGGACTTAAATCGGGAGATCGGATAGGATGAGGCTTGGTAAACCAAATGAGTGTTGGAACTCATATGATATGGTTTAACAAGGCCTACATACTACATGAAACCTAACCTAAGTGCTTTCGACCCATCGCGACTCATTAAGGTAACTTATGCTACTTTAACGCGTCGTGCGCGTGAAACGCGTTCGGACCGTCTAACTAGTCCTACGACAAGTGTTATATGCCTAAACATGTTACATAATCAGTTATGTGACAAAAGTTTAGGTTACATATGCTTAATTACCAATTATACATGAAAAGGGTATTCTGGTAATTTACCTAAGGCATATAAACTACCTATCATACAACTACTCAAACGATGTGACCATAGGGTATAACCTCGAAAGGTTATTCCCTACCTACTATGGTCACCTAATGTATTTGGTCGGATCCTAATGATCGACCAAATGGGTCGAGTTCGAAGGTATAGGCGATTTATTAGATCGCCTACCCTACGACCCTAGACAACGTGGTAATCAGTGGGCATAGTCCCAAGGGACTATGACCAACGTGATTACACTCACGTTGCGAAGTTCAAACGAACTTCGCATTGACCATTACTGGTCAACGCTGAAAGTCAAACAAAGTTTGACTTTCGGACTCGAAAAGCAATAAAATAAGGAAAAGAACGAAAGAATACTTACGAAGGGTCCCCGAATGCTAATCCCGATCCAAGAACTCAGGTATGAAACAATGGTTTCAACTTAGAGCTCTCAAAATCAGAATTCTAGTGAGAAATGCAATGGGGGTGGATGGGTATATATAGTTTTCGGTCCACCGTTAGGATCGTTTCATGGAAACCATGCTTTAATCGTAACCGTACAAGTGTCGGGACCTTATGGTAACTAAAATTCCATCCTTATCACATGACTAGACAATTGGGATTGTGTGGTTGAGGATCAATCTGCTGAAAACAGGCTGTGTTATACACTGCATCTGGTCTGGAGACCCCTAGCGCACCGCTACACTAAAAGTGTAGCGCACCGCTAGGCTTAAGTTTGGCAGATTTACACTTTTGGTCCCTGTCATGCATTCAGCCCATTTTCGACACGTTTAAGGCCCGTTAACCCCATTTCAAAGCTCTAAAATGAAGTTAAAGTATAGGGAACTTAAAACATGTTCAAAAATATCTCGGATGTCGGTTCGTTTGGCCGTACGGTCGCGATGTTCGCTTAATTACGACGGAATGCGCATAAGCACGAAAAACGAACCAAATGACGCGACGAATGGATTTTTCTTATGGCGAACACTAAAATAAAATATTTTAGTGCTTACATAAATTTTTGGATGTCCGGATGTATTCAGAACGTAAGTTACGCGTAAAAATGCAAACTTGTGCACTTTTTGACGCTTTTAGTCCCTGAATGACACAAAAGTTTATTTTAGCATACCGAACACCTCAAAGCCTATTTCTAAGCTATGTAAAGGATATTTATGGTATGTTTAACTTATGTTCATGTTCCGGAAGGTCTGTTACAGTTCAAATTGGCATACTTTCGCAGTTTGTCAACTTTAGTCCCTGTAAGCGATTAAACTTTGATTTCACCACACCAAACCTTCCAAAACTTATAACTAAGTTATGTAAAGGTTATTTAAGGTATTTTAAGCCTATTTCACTATTCCGGAGTGTTCGTTGGATTAAACTGGTTATATTTACGCATCAGTGCGCGTATAACCTTCCAGAAAGCGATTTAGAGCTTGAAATCGAACAAGAATTGATATGTGCAAATGATACACATATTTTTTACAAATCCCAAGTATGAAATATAATATTTCATTGGTTTGGTATTTGTTTGATGGCCGTGGAGGCACAGGTGTTACAGTCTCCCCTACTTTAGGAAATTTCGTCCCGAAATTTATTTAGAGGAAACTTGTGAGAGCTTGGAAATATGAAGTTGAAAAGATCGAACAACATTGGTTAGTTTAAAATCACCTGAACCTTAGTTTCGGTGATTATTTGAGCATTGATCTCATATAATAATCTTCCCAAAAAGTATGGTAATGTGTTTTTGGTTTTAAAGCATATACGCCTTTCACGTGTAAGGCCTCGTAGGCCATTACTCTCAGATTGTATTTCTTATTCTGGTCACTTGTTTAACCGAGTTGTTATCTGATTACTCGGTCGTATTTATCATTCAACAGGTTTACTTCTAGCTAATTTTTTTTATTTATATTGACAAGCGCAATGTATAAGTCATAACACTATTTTGACTTTGAATGATTTTTACTGGCTAGACTGATTTATCGTCGTCACTTTATACCCCGTCACTCGGTATATCATATTGCCATCTCGGCCTTTTGCGTGTTTCTGATTTCATATCTCGTAACTCACGATACAACGTGGTTACATTCTATGCCACTTTTAGTGACCGTAATCACCTCACATCTTGTTTAAGTTTATGTCGACTTCCATTGTTGAAAATATTTCCTTCGAATGTATCGTTTTAAACCTTTCAATGTTAAAACCTATATCCTTTAATTTTAACCAATCCGAGTTCGTCTCCTAATATTCATATTTGTTAAAATGTTGTTTCACTTAGCCTCATAGGCTATTTATTTAGATTTTCACCCTTTTTAAGGTGAGTCCGTGACAGTTCGTTTCTTTTTATTTCCGATCCCGTAGATGATCTTTTATTCATGTCTTTATCCGATGTACATATATGTACATATTTTGGTGTCAAGGCACCCCTTGTTATTCCTAAAATTGTTTATTATTTTTTTTTACTTTCGAATTTCAGTTGACCTTGACCGTAGTCCAAGCCTTCATTCATTTACTTCTGGACTAATCTTCCAAATTTATGACTCCTTACGTCATTTACATGTCAGTTTGTTATACTCCTATCGTTTCTCGGTTCATACTTATATTTCTTTGCAACCCATTAGCCGGGTTCTTTTATCTTAGAGTTTTTAGCGCCAATAACCCTTGCATAGGTTTATTAATATTTCGCGCTTTCATCTATTTGATTCACGCTTACTTACATCAGCAAGCGTTATTCTTTATTTAACTCGTTCGACTTGTTCGTTTGAAATTTCATCACTTGTGAACGTCAAACTTCATTCTTTATTCGACCCGTTCAACTTTAAAATAGTTGAACGCAGTTATCAAAATTTCTATTTGCAAATTCTCATCGTCTTTTAGTCATGAATCATAATCCGAGTCTTTTGACTTTCTAATTCGCGTTCCCGTTTCTTGGTTTACGCATACTTTCAAAATCATACCCATCTATCGGGTATTTTGCCGAAGTCGCTTCCAAAGCAACCGTCCCGGTATCTATTAAAACTTTGTTTTAATTTTACTTAGTCGTCTTAGCGAAATCCATTGCTTTTATTCAGTTAAATCTTTTATTCTTTATTTAATTCATTTGACTTGTCCGTGTGAATTTCATCACTTGTGACAGTCAAACTTTTATCCTTATACTTTAGCATTCCTATTAGTAGGTCTGTATTTTCATTTACTTTAATCTTTGTCCCTTCTCTCGGGCTCGTTATTCTAACGTAATACGCTCCCATCATCCGACTTGTGTTTACGTGTATTATCAAACATCTTACTTGTTTGATTCATTTGGGTACCTTTTTTATTCGTCCCATTCACCCCGCCCTTACTACATCGGACGTAAATGTGTCCGCTATAAGAAGTTCATGGTATCATATGCCACTACTTACTTGGCCAGAGTAAGCGATTAACACATGACACACATGACCTTTTTATAGTTTTCACATCACGCCCTATGTAAGTAACGCCTCTATTTAGTTTTCTTGGAAATAATATCCTGGATAGGTATTTTGTTCAGGGTTTTTTTTCGAGTTTCTAATTTACATATGCAACAATCATTCTCTACATGTTTATTGCATATTGCTATTTGTGCGATTATATTTAAAAGCGTGCACCTGGTAATGCTTGCCCCGACGGGCGTTCCTTGCCATTAACCTTGTTTGCGGTCGTTACACGATTTAGTCCTTGGTGAGCATGCTCCTCTTGTCATACTTCGGACCGTTCCTCTATCATATCAGTAATTCGTTCCACTCTCGTCATCTTCAGACGCGAGTGTCCTTCAATTAAAACATTCACAAGAGTTAGTAATGTCAACTTCAATAATCGCCCGTATTATAATACAAGGCTTTTTCTACTATATGCATCAACGCGCGTATTTTCGTCAACTATATCAATTATTCTACTTGGGGTAACGTGTATCACACGATAGCCCTATGTGTTGTTTACAACACTTTAGCATACTAAACTATTAACATACATGTACTTACCGGATTTGCGATCAAGCCTCTAACCGAACACCAATCTTTATCAAGAGCATAAGGTTTAAGTCCAAGCATAGTTTTCCCACCATACATGAATCTCTTAAACCAAGGCTCTGATACCAACTTGTAACACCCTTGCTTGTTTAATACAATATTTTATATAAGTTTCATAAAAATGCATGTTTATACGATTACACGTAAGTATGTCAATACGGGTTTACTAAAACTTTTACAATTTAAAAGTTAAGAACAACTTAGTGTAATTGAATTCGTCGTTTAAAAGATACGAAGAAACGCCGTGAGGAAGCTTTTAACTTTATCGTGTTCGGTTCTTCTTCGAGCTTGATCTTCATCCGGGCACTCTTGGCAATCACCTATGATCAAAACCAACTTAAAAGTTAGTTTTGATAGTTAAATAACAAGTTTAAACAAGTTATATGGGTCAAACAAACAAAATTAAACGTTTTCAAGTTCAGGGGGGCTAGGCGTCACGCCTAGGGGCTAGACGCCCCACCTAGCCCCCTTTTTTGGCAAAAAGTTTATATTATGTTGCTGCATATTCCCAGCATAACCCGGTTTCACGGAAACGAGCATAACTCTCTCGTTTTTAATCCGTTTTACGGGATTCTTTTTCCTACGCGTCCGTAATTTAATTCTCCATCTTATGAAGTTAAAATCCTACATCCAACATAAGAAATTTTTGAGACTTCTAAGCCCTCGACTCATTACCTTTTTGCCGAATTTTAACCCGTTTATGCATTTTATCAAGCAAACATATGTGTTTGATCCTTATTTCACACACACCTGTTCAACTAATGTTATCTATCATAATAGGTTCTAGTCACAGGTTTCTTACACAATTTAAACCCGTTTTCGCTCGTATGCTTATTTTAACCCGTTAAGGGTATTTACGCATTTTAGTCTAGAACTTGTGCTTTTCTTTTGACACTACAAAAATTCCATGTCTAATTAACTACAAATATTCCACCACAACTATTTTGTGGTGGATTTAACATAATGAACACCTTTTTCCCAATTTTACCCATCGGTTGGTCATTTTACGCAAATGACCATTTTTTAGCATTTGACCCACGAATGTGTATTCCTATGACTTTTATTCATATTTAATGATTCCCTAATCTTAATACAAGTTCCTAAACAACCCCTATGGGTCGTTTACCCAATATACCCTTCAAGGGTGTTTTGGTTAACTTTAGTCCCTCACTTTACGACGAGGGACTTTCGCTAAATAGTTGACCAAAAGTTGTATGTTTAACTAAAAGCTTATTTATGTGTACCTGGCCCGGGTCAAAGTACTGACCCGTTTACATAACTTTTACTTTAAATCTTTCTAGTTAAAGCAACGCAAGCTTATGTTATTTCCTGTGATTACAAAACTCAACAAGCGATTGTCAAATGTTATTGTCAAATGGTGTTAACCACACCATTTGACCCATTTAGTCTAATTGACCATTTGTCCCATTTAGTCTAATTGACCATTTGTCCGTATGAGATGGTATTTAATTACCATTTCACCCCTTTAAACCTTTCCCGGTTTTCCTTTGAACTTGTTTTACTTAAAACCATTTTTATTTATTCGTCATTACATGACTAATTTACCATTTTACCCCTTTTACTATAATTCATGATTTCTTACCATTTTCCCTCATTCCGACTCTCATTGAATCGTGTCGGAATATCATATACCAACCACTTAGTAGCATTCATATCAATACTTGAAATTTAGTAACTTTGCAAATAATGTAAAGGGGCGTAAGCTCTACTTACCTCGCATCCGAATACGTTTTCTTCTCGTGCTTGATTCGTTTGACCGCTTCTTTCCCAAGCCTCCACCTAGCTCGTTAGGCGACAAACTATCATCATTCACAAGGTGGTTAGATTAGTCATTTCAATTCACGACTATTCCAACTTACGTATTTTCTATGTCGAAACCATTATTCGACTTTGTCATTGGTTAGTTTGACTTTTATAGGTCAACTATCTTAAATCATACAATAGGCATAATTAAGTTAAATCAACATTATGATTAGAACCCGTTTTAACCCTTATTTCATGTAATTCGTCAAACAAGGCAATTACGCGTTTCATTCGTAATTTCAACATATAAACATTCACTTAGGCATTTTAACAAACACCTTGCGGGCATAATTTCTCATAATTTATTATCAAGCTCAATACTTGTCATTTAGCCATGGTTAACATCAACTAAGCATGTTTACATCAATTTTCACATTAACAAAATCTGAATTTACTTCATAGAACTCAAATTACACTAGAACAACAATTAAAATTCTAGTGTTTAACATGTTCCTACAACACCCGCTTATCACCTTCAATGGTGATTATGAATTCACAAGAAATAAGCATGACTTCAACATGTGATTGACTAGGGTTTTACTCCTAGACATTATATCATTCCTATTTCATCAAAATAACAAACGTGCAACCATAAATTTCAAATTCTTATGTGTTCATCCAGATTTGAGATGGAACCAAAGTGGGAATTTTGACATACCTTATGATCCTTTCACTGAGGTGATCACTAATCTAAGCTTAGATTTCGATTTGAAGTCGATTTGGCTTCTCAATTGCTTGATTTTTGCTAGTTAGGGTTTGGGCATGGAGTTCCCTGGCTCCCCTGCGATTTACGACCAGAACACACACTTAGAGTGTGTGTTTTGGTGTTGAATGTTTTATTTAATATAAACTTGTTTCAAGTTTGTCACCTTTGGTCACTACACTTTACCAAGTTGCATATAGTGTGTTTTAACAAATTTTCTTATTACTATAAGACTTATGACTAACTAGGTCATTTATTCCCAGTTACTTTATCTTGTTCATAATCCGTTTTATTTTTAAGTCCCGTTAACTCGGGCCCTTTTATATACTTTTGTTTTCTCAAAGTATTTTTTTCATCCTTTTAAATAAATATTAGATTTATTTATTTAAATCCTAATATTCACCGGGTTTACTTAACCACCTACGGTATTTTACCCGTTCATTATTATTATTGACATGGCCAAAGGTTAAAACTGAGTAGAAAGTGGAAGAAGGTGACTTGTAAAAGTTGTGGAGGCAAGGGGCACAACAGAAGGACATGTACTAGACAAAGAGGGGAATCATCAACTGCTTGAAGTGCTAGTTTGGAAGTGGTTTACTTTGGTATGTTTTAATGTTACCTTTTCACAAATAATTTGAAACAAGATTATTTTGGTGCATTTAAATGTTATTTATCGGCTACTAGTTTGGAATGTCACACCCCCGAAAATACCCCCAAGCGGAAACCCCCGTGAGGCGTGTAACGTACCAGGATCTAGCCACCAATCACATTGAACTCATATAAGATTTGAAATAAAACTTTCATTCATTAATATAAAGTGTTACAAAACAGTAATTACAAATCATCGTATTCAGCGGAAGCATAAATCATTAGTTAAGTGTTTCATAAACCATATGTATGATAATCATTAGACTCGTCTTGCGATTCCATGTATCTCGACCCATGACCACTCCAACATCCCAGACAGCAAGTTCCACATCCACACGTACCTATAACCTACGAGCATGCACACACGTGTATCAGACAACGCTGGTGAGTTCATAGTTTTACGAAAACGTTGGTTACCAAGTGTTTAGTTTAATCCATTGAATTTAATGTTGATAATACCTCGGATACAAGACGGCTCCTGATTTATTTTGCCCTTTACCCCAATGCTCCTATCAAAGCATTGGTCATGACTAGGTCATTAGTTCACACCCGTCCTCTCCGGTACGGGGTGAGGGTGCCAAACCTAAGTAGCGCTACCAACTAATACCCTGTTATCTCTCAGGTAACAAACAACAAGAAGGGACTTTAAATGTGATAGGACGAGTATATTATCCAACATTCTAGATTTACCACAAGTCGTATTCCTCTCAGGAATACCCAATTGATTTACCCAAACCCATCCCTCTCAGGGATGCCCAATGACTGTCCCAACCACCGGGACGCATGCTCAAGAGAAATGAACTCACCTTTGGTTTGCTCGGTATGTTTATTTATGTATTCAAGTTGATAAATCAAATCCTAGCATGGTTAACAAAGCCAATCAGTTTCACATAGACTCAAGTCACATAGTTTCTTACTCTTATAACACAAGCAGCACACATGTATTTCACGTATTATCATGCGAGTCACAATAGCTAACCGTGCCACAAAACAGTCCACTAATTTCCACAAAATCGAGTGTTCCTGACTCACATCAATCTATACATTTGTCATACAGTTTGCGGCCCAAACAGCCCACGGCCCAACGAGATATACTACTGAACAGCCCAACATATCGACTGTTCCTATGCGGCCCATTTAACATATATATAGCTCAATGTAAATTCAATAAAAGAAACCAATTTACTATTAACGATCTATTGTAGAGGCCCTTATTATCATTTAATTCACCACCAATATTAACAACCCAATTTACTAGCCAAGTAACTTATCGTTCATAAACACATACACAATTCTTTCAGTAAATATCTAATATGAATTTATAGTTGCAGCCTAGCTTTAATCGATTACAACAGCCCCTATGATCAAATCATACATATAAAACAATATCATGCAAAGGTTATCCAAACATATTATGCATATTTACCAATACTGTTATTGGAGTCCATGAATACTAAGGTTTCGACCCACTAACCAACCCTCATGGGCGGCGCACTATCACCATCAGGTTCCGTTCATGAATTCAAAGGAAACATGCACATAACAGTTTCTAATGGAACAATCATTCTTGCATTCTTAATTTCAAATAATAACAAGTTATCAGTTTAGTAAATTCATGGACATCCGAATCGAGTATTTAATCATAACTCACAGCTTTCATGGCTTATTACTAATCCCTACTCACTATTGAATCACTAACGTATGATCAGTAATCGAATCAAACCAACATGACCTACAAAAGAACCACATGGTTTCGTTGATTTATTTAATATCATCATTGTCACACCAGTTGATGTATAGCCCCTAACAAATACTTGCTATCAAACTAAAAACCGTGCTCATAATAGTTATACATTAGACTAGATTTAACCACAATCTATCGGTAATTTTTTGTTCATACGATTCTAATCACGATCCATCATGCAAGAGAAACAATTCACTTTAGTATCTAGTAGCAATATAATCTACAATTCTAACAAGTATCACAAGAAACTCAAATAAGCATTCATTGTTTACTAACCAGCTGATGTATAGAACTAAGCAGAAGGAATGATCTTCAAGAAAAAGGGCTTCGACAAAGGGGGGGTCTCTGTCGCACGATCACCAGGGAAGAATAAGGGTGTTTAGGGTTTGCAAGTAATTGTAATGCAATACACTTAACTTACGTACATAAGGAGGAATGGGATTGGGCCGAATTGTTTAAGGTTAGCGGGTTGGGCCGAAGTGTATCAAACATGAAGAAGCAGTTTAAGGAATTGGGTCGAGTTGTTTATATATAAATATGGTGGCGGCCCATTATTTAACTGAGTTGTCATATGTTAAAATTTAAGCTTAACGGGGTTATACCCGTACAGAACATTTAACACATTGAAAAAAAATAGATAACGGGAAGTTAGAATCGCAAGATTAAGCGTTACTAACCTTGAAAGTTCAGGTTGTCACATCATCCCCAACTTGAAAGAAATTTCGTCCCGAAATTTGATAAGTAATCCAAAACAGCAAGGTGTTGGATCAGGATGACTGTGGATTTTCCGCAGGTGGCACATCATCCCCAACTTGAAAGGGAATTTCGTCCCGAAATTCGCCAATGATATCAGAAGTTGATACAACCGTTTGAACAACTGAGGATACTAGAGCTTACTCCGATCATTGTGTTCCCACGTGAACTCCGGTCTACGTCTTGAGTTCCAACGAACTCTCACGATTGGAATTCGACTATGCTAACGAATCTTGACGTCTTGGTCCATGATTTCAGTAGATTCCTCAACAACTGCAACTTGTCATTAACCTCAGACTCTAATAAGGGTATCACAAGCGTTCATCGGACAAGCATTGCCTCAGATTCGAGACATAAATGACATCATGTACGTTACCCAATTCGTCGGGTAACTCGAGTTTGTAGGCCACAAGACCGATTCTTTCCAGAATTCTGAGGCAAGTGACCCAATTCGTCGGGTAACTCAACGTAACGTAAATTAAGCTTGCCACACTTCCCAAGCGTACCACACCCTCCCAGGGTTTGATTTTCAACATGATACGATCGCCTACAACGAACTCTCAGTGTTTCCTAAGCTTATCAACTTTCCTGACGGTCACGCGTTGCCGCTAAATGATTTCCGATCCAATCAATCTTCCCAAGAGTTTCGAGTACAAGTCCTGGACCTGTGATTAGGTTGTCACCCACCTTAATCCAACAAGGATATTAGCGTTACTGTCCATGCAATGCCTCAAACAGAGTTGTCTGAATACTAGAATGGTAACTGTTGCAGTAAAACTCACCCAAAGGCAGGTGTCATTCCAATTTTTACTAAGTCCATCACACACATGCTCACAGCATGTCTTCGAGTGTCAGGATGGTTCGCTCACTCTGACCATCTGTCTAAGGGTGATAAGAAGTGCTCATGTCTAGACGTGAGCCAAGAGTGTTGTGTAGTGCCATCATAAATCAGGTATAGATCAAAATCAGAGATAACAGGAGTTGGCGCCTCGTGCCTAAAAAGCTCTCAGAGGAATATTCGCAAGCTGTGAAGACTCGTCAGTTTTCTTGATTGCAAGAGAGTGTACTGGTTACATGAGACAATCAACGATCACCCAGGTGATATTGTTTCCGTTTCGAGTTGTAAGTAGACTAGCGACAAAATCCATGGCAGTCTGTTCTCATTTCCATATGGGTGTTTCTGGTTGCTGATACTCCACCTTGACTTTTCCACAAGTCATTCATCATTCACAAACATTGCTAGGTGGGCTTTCATGCCCAATCACCAGTACAAGATTTATAGATCTCAATATCTCCTATCAAAATCTAGACGACTAGAATAACGAGGCTGGTGTGCTATGCTCATCACAAGTTCCCTACGATTGCCGTATGATGGGATCCATACTCGTTCCATGAAATAGCGAATATCGTCCGACTTGCCAAAAGTTGTTTCTCTATGCCCCGCATGGATTCAACTTGAAAATTCTCTTCCTTCAGTGATTCGGTTTGGGCAGGGCGAATCTGATCAGGTAGGCTAGAGTTGATGGTGAGCTGCAAAGCTCATACGCGTTTAGGTTCCATAGTCGTATTCGTGCGAGAGTTTCATCCAGCGATGCCATCACATAATTAGCTCTCTCAAAACAAAGGTACACAAGAGGCCCTTGTGATCGGTCTAAATGGTGCAATTGGTACCGTCCAAGTAATGCCTCCATCTTAATTCCAAGGACCATGGCCTCTACCGCAGGTTATGACTCGTGCAATTCTTCCTGTAAATCCACTACGTAACCCATCACTTTCTCGTGTTGCATCGGCGTGTAACTGAGACTCTGATTCGGACCATCATGGTATACCACTAGGTCACCCGTACGCTCGGGTAAAGACGATACTCAGTGCATTGTAGAGTTGGGTTTTCAAAGGCTGAAAAGACGTCCTCCTGTTTTGTCTCCCACGAATACACAACACCCTGCTGTGCAAAAAGAGATTAAAGCTGCGAAATCCCCAGAAATCCTGTGATGAATCTACGATAGTATCTAGCTGGACCAAGAAACTATTGTATCCCTGATGGACTATTTGGTGCCGATCATAATCTAATGAAATGGGTCTTTGGCGAGATATGCATGTATCCCCACCTTGTTGACTACGTGACCAAGAAAGTGTACCTCCCAAATCCTGAAGTCACACTTAGGTAGACTTCGTGTGGAGTTGCTCCTCCCCTAGGAGCTCTAGGACAAAATACAGGTGCCGTTCATGGTGTTCCTTTCCCCTGGTAGTGATTCAAAAACGTCATAGATAAACAAGGTTGACGAATCTGGCGAAACAAGGTTGACGCATACTACTCATGTGATCCCCGAGGCTGCTGGTGTGTTGATTAACCCAAAGGGCATGGAGTACAGTGTCGCAATGGCCGCATTGCGTTCGATATGCCGTTTTAGGAACCTTCTCCCATTGGACTTCCATCTGGTAATAGTTCGTTCGTCAGTTAACCCTCGGTTGGGAGCTTGACCCTCGCTACTGGTCGACAGGCTGTCAATACATGGTCGAGGAAAACGGTTCTTGACTGTCACCTTGCTGAGTTCTCGATAATCCGTACACATGTCCAACGATAAGGCTTATCTTCACTGACATAACTAGGGCTCCCCAACGCGAAAAGAGCTAGTTCCGACAAAACTTCTGTCCAACAATTCCCGTAGTAGATTAGACAGTTCTTACAACCCTCCTGGTGCAACACGGTAAGGCGTTCCAGTAATCCGGGTTGCCTCTGGCGCGAGACCAAACTGAGATTCTATCTAACAGTTGTGGAGGTAATCCTGAAAGTTCTTCAAGTAGCTCATCGGAAGAAATCACAAACAACTGATGAATTCTCGATCCTCTTTTCCCTGACCTTAACATCAATAACAGTTGCTAACATAGCGGGGTAGTCCCTCCGTAGATGTTCATGGCTTTCATTGCTGAAATGACGCTAACATTTGCGCCACTCTGACACTTTAGAACAGATAACGATCCTCCACTAAGGGGAAGGATACGCAAAATTTTCCCCCACAGGGTATATCTATGTGATATATGGATAACCAATCCACACTAACTACCGCATCGAAACTATCAGGAATAGCAGAAGGAGGGTCGATGTCGAGCACTTGTCCCACAAGGTCGAAGTTTTCATCCCAGCGATCATATGAGGTTTCAATTGTCTGGCCATCAGTCGATTCCGCAACAGGTTGGTTCCAAATAAACATCAGGGTTTAACAGAACAGGAACGAGGCGTTTAGTTACCAAGAACGTGCAGGCCACCGTGTTGCTATAACCCTGGCGTCGCCCATGCATATCCTAAATGCCCTTCCATGAACATCTCTTCCAGTGTTGTTGTTTTCGTTACAAGGATTTCCAGTACTTTCGTCATCCCCTTGGTTGCTGTCGTCTTAAATTATCAACGGCCAATCCATGCCGTAGGCACCTTCATTCCCATACTGTAGGCTACGATTACAAGTACCTTGATGTTACCATGACTGTTGCCTCTAATGTCGTTGCTTGAAACGGAACCCTTTGATCTTTCGCCAACCAAGTCCCTCTTTTCACATTCTGTGCCACGCCCTAAAGCGCTAATCACTGTGCTGGTGGTCTCACATTCCACACTATAATCAGTTGTCATCGCTTATGTCCCGATTGATTCGTAAGAGTTGACTCCCATGAGTCGCTGACTAGGGTTAAGAATTCGACTGAAGTCAATTTTGCTGGCGTTCGTTGTCGGCAATCAGGGTGTCCTAATACTGAGGTCGGTAAGGTACTACGCTCATCCTCTTGTCCATCGATCTTGCAAGTTGACTGAGTATTACACGGTATGTTTCCAGAGTGTTTGCAGAAGTAATCGCACTTCGGGGTCTAAGACGTCAGTACATTGAGTTCCAGCAAACGGAGAGGAGTGAGAGAGATATAGACCAATTATTGACATGGTAACATCCAGCTCAGGGACGTTCGTACAAGCACCTAACATTCTACACAGTTTGCTAGGCGTTCAGATGGGGGTTCAGGTAATACTCGATAGCATCGAGATTCGGAAGGATTCAGAGAGAAGTGAAAAGATCATGTTCGAGTAGAAGACAATCACTTCTATGACTCCCATAGATTTGTTATATTCCTCATTGATCAACTAACAGAACAGAACCCCTTTTTCACTTGTTAAGCCTCACTGGGACTCACATGCACCCCACATTATTATTATGTGTGCACCCACAATAATATTGTGATTTGCATGCTCATCTCAGTTCCTCCTAACACATGTCAAATGGTTCTTCAACCTCAGATATCAAACGGAGGTTATCAAAATGATAGGATCATAGAAATCCAAAGACTATGACGAACTATCAACGCATCATAAAGTAAGCAAGCAATCCATGCCATTATGCTATAGTGACGAGTGTGTGTTCGTATGTTACGTCATCAACAAATGTGTACTAGTCATGTAATGTATGCAACAAGTGAGAAAGACGAACCTTGCAATCTGGAGCTGAGCGTCATGTTCGTATTCACGTATTCAGAACTGTTCGGTTATAGTCTGGTTTTACAAAACATTTTAAAACCAAGTTCACTATAACCAGTGGCTCTGATACCAAACTGTCACACCCCCGAAAATACCGCCAAGCGGAAACCCCCGTGAGGCGTGTGACGTACCAGGATCTAGCTACCAATCACATTGAACTCATACAAGATTTTAAATAAAACTTTCATTCATTAATATAAAGTGTTAGAAAACAGTAATTACAAATCATCGTATTCAGCGGAAGCATAAATCATTAGTTAAGTGTTTCATAAACCATATGTATGATAACCATTAGACTCGTCTTGCGATTCCATGTATCTAGACCCATGACCACTCCAGCATCCCATACAGCAAGTTCCACATCCACTCGTACCTATAAACTGCGAGCATGCACACACGTGTATCAGACAACGCTGGTGAGTTCATAGTTTTACGAAAACGTTGGTTACCAAGAGTTTAGTTTAATCCATTGAATTTAATGTTGATAATACATCAGATACAAAACGGCTCTTGATTTATTTTGCCCTTTACCCCAATGCTCCTATCAAAGCATTGGTCATGACTAGGTCATTAGTTCACACCCGTCCTCTCCGGTAAGGGGTGAGGGTGCCAAACCTAAGTAGCGCTACCAACTAATACCGTGTTACCTCTCAGGTAACAAACAACAAGGAGGGACTTTAAAGGTGATAGGACGAGTATATTATCCAACATTCCAGATTTACCACAAGTCGTATTGCTCTTAGGAATACCCAATTGATTTACCCAAACCCATCCCTCTCAGGGATGCCCAATGACTGTCCCAACCACCGGGATGCATGCTCAAGAGAAATGAACTCACCTTTGGTTTGCTCAGTATGTTTATTTATGTATTCAAGTTGATCAATCAAATCTTAGCATGGTTAACAAAGCCAATCAGTTTCACATAGACTCAAGTCACATAGTTTCTTACTCTTATAACACAAGCAGCACACATGTATTTCACGTATTATCATGCGAGTCACAATAGCTAACCATGCCACAAAATAGTCCACTAATTTCCACAAAATCGAGTGTTCCTGACTCACATCAATCTATACATTTGTCATACAGTTTGCTGCCCAAACAGCCCACGACCCAACGAGATATACGGCTGAATTCGAGTGTACAGCCAAACATATCGACTGTTCCTATGCGGCTTATTTAACATATATATAGCCCAATGTAAATTCAATAAAAGAAACCAATTTACTATTAACGATCTATTGTAGAGGCCCTTATTATCATTTAATTCACCACCAATATTAACAACCCAATTTACTAGCCAAGTAACTTATCGTTCATAAACACATACACAATTCTTTCAGTAAATATCTAATATGAATTTATAGTTGCAGCCTAGCTTTAATCGATTACAGCAGCCCCTATGATCAAATCATACATATAAAACAATATCATGCAAAGGTTATCCAAACATATTATGCATATTTACCAATACTGTTATTGGAGTCCATCAATACTAAGGTTTCGGCCCACTAACCAACCCTCATGGGCGGCCCACTATCACCATCAGGTTCCGTTCATGAATTCAAATGAAACATGCACATAACAGTGTCTAATGGAACAATCATTCTTGCATTCTTAATTTCAAATAATAACAAGTTATCAGTTTAGTAAATTCATGGACATCCGAATCAAGTATTTAATCATAACTCACAGCTTTCATGGCTCATTACTAATCTCTACTCACTATTGAATCACTAACATATGATCAGTAATCGAATCGAACCAACATGAACTACAAAAGAACCACACGGTTTCGTTGATTTATGTAATATCATCATTGTCGCACAGGTTGATGTATGACCCCTAACAAATACTTGCTATCAAACTAAAAACCGTGCTTATAACAGTTATACATTAGACTAGATTTAACCACAATCTATCGGTAATTTTATGTTTATACGATTCTAATCAGGATCCATCATGCAAGAGAAACAATTCACTTTAGTATCTAGTAGCAATATAATCTACAATTCTAACAAGTATCACAAGAAACTCAAATAAGCATTCATTGTTTGCTAACCAGCCGATATATAGAACTAAGCAGAATGAATGATCTTCAAGAAAAAGGGCTTCAACAAAGGGGGGGTCTCTGCCGCACGATCACCAGGGAAGAATAAGGGTGTTTAGGGTTTGCAAGTAATTGTAATGCAATACACTTAACTTACGTACATAAGGAGGAAAGGGATTGGGCCGAATTGTTTAAGGTTAACGGGTTGGGCCGAAGTGTATCAAACATGAAGAAGAAGTTTAAGGAATTGGGCCGAGTTGTTTATATATAAATATGGTGGCGGCCCATTATTTAACCAAGTTGTCGTACGTTAAAATTTAAGCTTAACGGGGTTATACCCGTACAGAACATTTAACACATTGAAAAAAATAGATAACGGGAAGTTAAAATCGCAAGATTAAGCGTTACTAACCTTGAAAGTTCAGGTTGTCACATGGAACTTGTTTGTTATCGAAGATGGTTGCTTTATCCAAAGTGAGCTGTATGGGAATTTGTATGTTTTTTTATTGAAGTTGGTAGTTTTTTTCCAAATCGACATGTATGGGAATTTGTATGTTTTTTTATTGAAAATGGTCGCTTTTATACACATTGGACTGTATGGGAATTTGCATGTTTTTGTATTGAAGTTGGTTGTTTTTTATTAGTTTAGCTAAATGGAGATTACAAAAGGAAATAATTACCTTTGAACTCTGTTAAAATTAAATTGGGTTAAGTGTTAGTACCCTAGTTTGTTACAAATTGAAAAGTTAATACCTTAAGATGTTGCTTTAAACTATTTGCACCTTAGGTTGTTACTTTCTACAAACCACAAGGACTAACGGCATAATTAACTCAAAATATTATTTAATTGAAAAAAAGAAAGAAAAGATAGTGATTTTTGGTGTAATTATAAAAATGAGGATATATAATTCAATGTGAATGCTCTAATGAACCAATTTTTGAGTCCTACCCATTCTAATTATTCTGATATGAGTAAACTGTCAAAATGGTCCCTGAGGTTTGGTCACTTTTGGCACTTTAGTCCAAAACTCAAACCTTTTGAATCTGGGTCCATATGGTTTCAATTTTGTTGCCATTTTCATCCAAAAGAAAAATCTGGTCAGATTTTTCTATTAACATCCAGTTTTTTTGTCTTTTTTCCTCCCTTTTAATGAAGGACAAAATGGTCAGATTTTTTAAATTTGTTATAATAGAACGTTAAAAGACCTTTTTACCCTTCATTAAAAGGGAGAAAAAAGACATAAAAGCTGGATATTAACTTATTGACTTAATCAAAAAGCCAATAAGGAGTTTTAGTGTTTGGCAAATGCAAAAGTCCTTTTCAAAATGACTTTTTGAGAAGGAGAAAAAGTCATCAAAAAGTCATTTTTGAAAAGTTAGAATGTTGTGACTTTTTGAACTAACTTATTGACTTATTAGCTTTTAGTCATTTAACAACAATAAGCTAAGCCAAACAATTTTTAAAAAATAACTTATTGACTTATTGGCTTTTCCCACCCTATAAGCTAATCCAAACACTTTTTTTAAAAACTCTTTTTCAAAAAGTTATAAGTCAATAAGTCCTTTTCCCAAAAGTCATTTTTAACTTAAATAAGCTTAGCCAAACATGCCCTAACTAAAAAATCTGATCAGATTTTAATTTTGGATAAAAATGACAATAAAATTCAAACTACAGGGACCCAAATTCAAAACTTTGAGTTTTGGACTAATGTGGAAAAAGACCAAGTCTCAGGGACCATTTTAGCAGTTTACCCTTTCGATATTTTAGGACATATTTTTGCAATACGAAAAAAATAGGCTCCCCTTATTCCCACATACCCTATATCTTATTTTCACACCCCCTAATGTATACATGCCGTGTACAATTATACGGCCCGTATGGAATGTTTTTTAATAGGAAAATGCGCAGGAAATGTTTTTTTTATTTTATTATATACAGCCCGTATATAGTTATACGAGTCGTATACATGTGTATACGATTTGTAAAACGTATACGGCTCAATGGATTTATTTTTGTGGGTTTTTTATGTTAACACATTTATACGGGCCGTATAACTATATACGGCCCGTATATAATGGCGTTTTTTCAAATATGACGATTTTTTCCCGTAAAAACACAATCATTCTAGGGTTTCTAAACTTTTCATCACCTTTAACAATGTCGATAAACGTTGATCGGAACATGTCGCTTAATTCGGAGCATAGGTAGAGTAACGTTACCGATCAGTCCGTTGATGGAAACCTTAGCGATCGCAGAGATCTTCGTGTTGGTTATTTATCGATTTGACCCGGAAATGATTGGAGGTGATTGCTACTTTTAATAAGTTGTCATAGTTGTCAAATTCGATTTCAACAATTTTTTTCCTTTTCCTTCAATTTCTAAAACATTCTCCGTTACATGAAGACGTGTCGGGTTCTTGTATTGGTATTTTAATGAAGTATTGAAGATTGAATGTGCAAACCCAACCGTTTTTTACTACGGAAACGGTGGCTATGCGAAATACAAACCGCAATCTTTTGTGACTATGGGAAACACAAGTTTTCTTTTTGAGCTTGATGGATGTCCGTTATCTCAGTTGAGGCGGGCATTGTTTAAATCTGAATATAACTAGATGTTACGTGTATCAGCGTTGTTTATCACCCTGTGTGAGCATTGGAAACCCGACAAACAGTCTTGACAACTGTGACAGTTTATCTATCTATGTGTGTCACATCCATCCTGTTATAGCAATCGATATGATTAATTTTACATATTTTTTTCTAATTAGCGTTGTTAACTACCAAAAGAATGCATACACAAATAGTTCTAGTGGACTAAGCAAAGACTACTAAAGATGAGTTGGTGATAAATACCGGAGCTGTTATCTCGGTTGTTCAGTACTTTCGTGATAATAAAACAAGCAGGCATTGATTTTGCCAAGATTGAAGGAAAGAATCTGGCCATAAGCGTTGTGGATTCTCAGCGTTATTCGAATGTAAGTGGATCGAGTGATACACTTATCTATTCTGGTCAAGGTGGGCATGTTTCGAATCATAACAGAAGACGGATGCGGTTTGCATATTCAATCTTCATTGCTTCATTAA
The DNA here is from genome assembly GCA_030545235.1 of Helianthus tuberosus. Classification (NCBI taxonomy): domain Eukaryota; kingdom Viridiplantae; phylum Streptophyta; class Magnoliopsida; order Asterales; family Asteraceae; genus Helianthus; species Helianthus tuberosus. The sequence goes on along the minus strand of CM060416.1, from coordinate 74,604,565 downwards.
AATTACAACACACGATAAAATGCTTGGAAAATTGCATCAACTCTCCTATATGTGATCAAACTTGGACATCAGACGTAAATCTTGATTCAGATCTCTGTTCGGTCATCTTTCCAAACTACAACACACGATAAATTATTTCTGTTGATCCACAAATTCCAAAAAATATTTCACTCCAGTAGTTGAAACTTGAGCGCATGAATCAATTCAAAACCCTCACCCTCAAAATCAACCAGAAACCAAAGGAAAAAGGGCTGATAATGGCTGATGGTTCTTCGTTGAGGAATCAATTCAAAGCCCTCACCCTCAAAATCAAGACAAGGATCGTTCTAATAGATTAAAGAGAATTGCATCAACTCTCCTATATCAACTTGAACGGACGATATGTATCTTTAATCTATTACAACGATCCAAAAACGAAGAACAAAGTAACTTTGTCATCAAACTTGGACATCAGACGTAAATCTTGATTCAGATCTCTGTTCGGTCATCTTTCCAACATTAACAACATTGGATCTTCATTTTGTCACTTTGTGTGTTGACAAAGCTGACAAACACATTGGTATTTTCTCAAAATGTGCAAACTTGAAGAATCTCACATTAAAGGAGTTTGCAACAACGGGATCAGATGGTTTGAGTATCTTTCATCCTCGTTTGGCTAATCTCACACTTGAAAATGACAACTTTGTGAGCGTGAGGGCCGATCCAAAAAACGAAAGACAAGGATCGTTCTAATAGATTAAATAGAATAAACCCTTTTTTACCCAACTATATACGGGCCGTATAACAATATACGGCCCGTATACAATCATCGTATACAGTGTATACGATCAGTAAAAATATTTTTTACCAAGAGTATACGGTCGTATAAACCGTATACGACCCGTATACATATGGTAAGGGTGTCCGGGGCACCCTCGGTGACCCCTTGCGGGGACCATTTTTGCCGAGCGGGAAGGTGCCGCCATCCAGGCGGGAAGCCAAATCGGGGACCAGTTTCGGGGGGAAGACACCGAAGAAGAAGGAGAGAGAAGGTGGGGCCAGCCTCCTTTTCAACCAATGAAAAGTTTTCTTTCTTTATTTTATTTTTTTGAATAAAAAAACAAGTCACCTAATAGGGGAGTGCCGCCATCAAATTGGGGTGTTAGGGGAGTTTAAGAGGGGAGTTGACGTGGCACACGAGGATTGGTTTTGCGTAAGAGAGGGGACTCCCCTCTTAGGGGAGTGCCCCGGACACCCTAAAAAAATTCTTTCTTTCCTTTTCATGAGGTAAAACCGGTTTCAACATCAAGTGTTGTATCGGAATCAGGCGTTGGAAGGATTGTAGTAGTAGGAAATTGGTACCACTGTGAAAATTGCATCAGGAATCTCAACTTGAACGGACCCATTATCGTTTACATTGATTCAGATCTCTATTCGGTAATGGCTGATGGTTCTTCGTTGAGGAAACCAAACGTAGACGGAGATGATATGCCTGGTAACCGGAAGAGAAAAAACCGCAGTGACGTCGTCGACGATTATGAACGGATTATTGGCCATTATAAATTCAAGTTGTTTAACTTCAAGAAATCAGATTAAATATAAAAGTGCCGAGAAAGAACTATAAGCAGAAGGTGAAGATCTTCTGGTTAACAGTACTGTACACATTTAGAAGGTGAAGATCTTTTGAACCAACCGAAATCCACAAATCCCAACAGTTTCTTCGTAGATTCCGTCCGGGTTCCAAACTCTTTCACTCAAAGTTAATATTCACTGTGGTGGATGCAAGCATAAAGTTAGAAAAATACTCAAGAAGATTGAAGGGTAGACAACTGAAGCTCAACTTGAACAGACGATATGTATCAACAACTTGTGACTGGGAATATGGCTATGAAGAATACGTGTCGGGTTCTTCTGCTAGTTATTCGGAATGTTTCGAATCATCACAGAAGACGTGTCAGGTTCCGCTGCTAGTTATTCGGAATGTTTCGAACCAACGGACGATATGTATCTTCTATCATTACTAACTGTTCAAGTAAGTGTCTAAAAATCTGAAAACTCAGGTTTACCTTGTTAGTTTCTCAAACAAACACTACAAAATCATCTGCTTCCTGAATCTGAATCAGAATGTTAACTCTCGTTTCTTCATCTTCATCTTCAAGAAAAATGATGAACAGATGATGACAGATAATACTTCATTTGTCAAGAAACCATACTGTCAAGAAACTAACATCTTTTAATACTTCATTGCGTATGTGCTTGTGCTGTAGAAACCGGTGATGAATTTGTGTATCTAAATCAGGTTCTCTGCCTTAGAGAATGGCGAGTTCTTTTCAGTTATTTATGTTGATCCACAAATTCCATTGTTTAAATCAGAATCAGGTTCTCAAGACAAGGATCGTTCTAATAGATTAAATAGAATAAACCCTTTTTTACCATTTTTTACCCATAGTATACGGGCCGTATAACAATATACGGCCCGTATACAATCATCGTATACAATGTATATGATCGGTAAAAATATTTTTTACCAAGAGTAAAAGGTCGTATAAACCGTATACGACCCGTATACATATGGTAAAAAATTGCATCAGGAAGCTCAACTTGAACGGACCCATTATTCGACCGAGTAATCAATTGTATTCTTTTAGTTGCTTCTCTTGTTAAGTTTCTGACCCAACCGAAATCCACAAATTCAAGTCTAGGATCGTTCTAATAGATTAAAGAGAATAAAGCAAGGATGTTGGGAATTCGCATAAACATATATTCGTTTCATAACCTCCTCCTATAAATCAACCACAACTGACAAAGAGCCTGTATTAGAAACCATCCTATGTCTTTTACCAACCGAAGAGGCAACAAGGACAGATAATACTTCATTTGCCTTAGATTGGTCATTCCTTGAGATACATGAACGTTGTATTCTTGTCTTTCAGAAGAGTTGGTATTGAACCAAGAATACTTCAAACCAAGAATACTTCAAACAAAATCCTGATAGTCTTCTAGCAGAACCCGACACGTCTTCTATGATGATTCGAAACATTCACGAACCACAATGGGCTCAGACTCATACTACTCACCCTCCCCTAAGGAAAAGTTTTCCCGACGACTCAAGAAAAAAGATTGTATAATAGTATACAACCATTTTTTCTTTTCCTTCAAATCCAACAGTTTCTTCGTAGATTCCGTCGGGTTTTCAAAGCCGGTTGATGAAACCGAAACTGTATTTCTGTTGTTCAGTACCTCCGAGATCTGAACCAACCGAAATCCACAATTCTTGCAAGTTAAATCCACAATCAATGTATACAGGTGCTAGAGAATGGCGGGTGATATAGTAATTTTCAATAATGTAGGAAGGATTGTAGTAGTAGGACATTGGAATCAGGTTCTCAAACAAACCAACAAAATCCAGATAGTGAAAAACATCAGCAACCATTTTTTCTTTTCCTTCAATTTCGAGGACATTCTCCCTGTGTATGTGCTTGTGTTGTAGAAACCGGTGATGAATTTGTGTACACAACTGAACGTTAATTGATATTGTTTTAAACAACAATACATAATGAACGAATTGTTGGTGGATAACGCAAACAAGTTCTCCACAGTTTGTTATTCAGATCTCTATTCGGTCATCTTTCCAAACTGCAATACACGGTAAGTTTAAACTTTATAGTGTGTGATTTGACCAGGAAATGATTGGAGGTGAAGGTTCAGTGCACGAAAAGTTTCTTACGAAATGTACGTGACAAAACAAGTATGTTGGGAATTAAACGCATGTACGTGACAAAACAAGGATCGTTCTAATAGATTAAAAAGAATAAACCAACGTTGTTTATCACCCTGTGTGAGCATTGTAAGCCCGACCACTAGCAGAAGAACCCGACACGTCTTCTATGATGATTCGAAACATTCACGAACAACAATGGACTCACACTCATTGTTGCGAATTTGGTTTCTTCGGTACAGGTTGATGAAACCAAAGATTCAGACTCCTTAGAACTCTCATCAAATGCCTCACCATTCCTTTTATTCTATAAATATTAAATAAAGAATAACACCATGCCCGTAATCCCGCGTTGATAGCTTCCATTTTATTACAGTCATACGACACGTTTTCTTGTTCTTCAATCTTTGTTACTTGTTAATGTTTTATTTTTTTCTACTTTTAGAAAGGTTTGAGCACCTCACGACTGTAAAATATCTAGTGTGATTTACACCTTAAATCCCTTAAATACATTGAGAAAAATCAAATTTTCGTTCCATACGGGCCGTATACAGCCCGTATACGCGTTCGTATACATTGTATATGACCAGGCAAACTTATTTACACATGGTGTATACGGGACGTATACTGTGATACGGCCCGTATAGAATAAAAAAACTGACAAAGTCAGACTTTGTCAGTTTTTTTTATTCTATACGGGCCGTATAACAATATACGCCCGTATACACCATGTGTAAGTAAGTTTTCCCATGTGTTAATACTAGGACCCAAAAAATATTTCGAATTCCTGGTAAAAGAAGAGTTCCCTAGTGATAAAGCTTTTGGCGCCATCCTATGTCCTTTCCCTTTCCAAACATTGACATGGAAAATTGTTAGCTAAGACTATCCACTATCACAACCCAACCCAACCCAACCCAACCCAATCTTTCAATAAAATACTAATTTCTCTCTCTTCCACCTACACAACCCAACTCAATCCAATTTTTCACCCACATTCACAACCCAACTTAAATCATTATTTTATAAATAAAATATGAATCATAAAATAAAAGAAAATATTATAATAATAAAAAGGCAAACAAAAAATATTATAATAATCAATTCTAAGATTGCAACCTTTGGTTGCTAGGATGAACGGTTCGTGACACTATTTAATATTTTAAAAATGAAAAAGTAGTTTGTCTTATTTGAATGTGACAACCGGTTGTGAGAAATGTGAGAAATGTTTGTGATAGTGGGTTGTCTAATAGCTATATAATTTTGATCTTGAATGGAAGTGTTATTTTTTTTAAAGTTACATTTTACCTATTTTATACAAATAATAAAAAAAGAAAAAATGAATAATTATTTTTGAAGTCTCATCGGTGAGGAAAAACTAAGTCAACCCTAGCAGCCCTTCAACTTATATCCTTCTTTTCTCTATTTTTTTATAAGCTCGAACCATTGACCTTTAAAAGGATGTCAACTTTAACTTTAAAGGTTTTGCCATTAGGGTGTTCGGAGCGGGATGCGGCAAATCTCAGCAAACCTTTTTGCCGAGCGGCAAACACCGTCGCCGAGGTTTTGCCGACGCGGTGAAGGTTGTGGTGCGGGGAGGGGAAGCCGATGCGGGGAAGGTGATTGAGAGAGAGAGGGTATTGTGGGTGGGGTCCATTCCTATCTCAACCAATCACACCTTTTTTCCCTTTTTTTAAATAGTTTACCACTTCACCAAGTGTCTAAACCATTGCCAACACTTTTCAGCAAAGTTTAAACACTTTTGACTGATTGACATGACGCGCTCTGATTGGTCGGTTTTTTGCTTTGCCACTCCAAAGTGTTTAACCACTCCTTACACCCTTAGATCCAACACCCCACCCTTTCTCTTCTCTAACTAGCATCTAGATATCTTAACCGGTAGGGCTGAAAACGAACAGAACGAACACGAACACGGCCTTGTTAGTGTTCGTTTGTTAAGGATTTCATGTGTTCACGAACACTTACCGAACGAGATTTTTTGTTCGTGTTCGTTTGTTAAGGAAATGAATTTTTTCGTGTTCGTTTGTTAATTTAGGTACCGAACACAAACGAACGTTCATGAACGCACACGGACGAAAACGAACACAAACAAACGTTAATGAACATAAACAAACACAAACGAACATATATTTACTTTCGAAGATGATCATAACAAAAAAAACACTAAGTAGATCCACCCAAAATATACCAAGCTAATTATCCAAACTCAAAAACTTCATCTTAAACTTCAAGTCTCCATTTAATCCACCAAAATAACCTTGAAATCGTCTATAACCAAAATAAACTTGAATTCGTCCAACCATCATCATTCATCAAGTAAGCTCAACACGTATGACATCTTCATCAAGTATTGTATGTAGGTTCTCGATCAGCATATGTCACAAATACTTCTTTAAACTCTAAGGCTGTAGACAACATATCATATGTGGCATTCCACCGAGTACCAACGTCTATGATTAGATGCTTCTTTGACATTTGTAATTGCTTAGAAAGCTCAGAAAACAAATGCAATCGACCCAGAGAAGCAGTGACGTGTTTAACACTCTCAAGAACATTATGAATTATGCCTTTAATTTCTACTAAACCATCTTGAACTAACAAGTTAAGAATATGCGCACAACATCGCACATGAAACAATTGTCCATCAATTGCAAGCTTGTTTTTGAGATATAAGTTTTCCATTAAGTTCTTTGCCACCACATCACTAGTTCTAGCATTGTCAACCGTCAAAGAAGCTACTTTCGTCTCTATATTCCACTCTTTCAAACACTTGAACAAACAATCATATATATGAATTCCGGTATAGGGTGGAGGTACATCAACAAAGTTCAATATGAATTTATGTAGCTGGAACTCTGAGTCAACAAAGTGACATGTCACGACCATGTAATGAATATTTTGAATTGATGTCCACATATCAGTTGTAATGCTAACACGATTAACTGTATTTAGTAGCTTTTGAATTCTTTTCCTACCAATTTCATAACTAGAAAAACAATCTTGCTTAGCTGTTGTACGAGAGATCTTGATAAATGCCGGGTTTGCTTCCTTCATCACAACATTAAAGATTTCATACTCAACAAAGTTGAATGGTAACTCATTAATCATAATCATATGAGCAATAACTTCTCTCATTCTAGCATTATCAAACTTCCAATTTTGAACCGGTGACGAAGAAACAGATTTTCCATGCGGAACCTTCAACTTCAACTGACCTTTATCCACAGCTTTTAATTTAGGGCAATATTGATCAATGTGCCTCTTCATTGGTGTGGTTGTTCCATCTTGATATTTCTTGACTTTCTCCCCACAATATTAAGCATTAGTTATTTATTAAAAATCATATGACATATCTCATTAAAACAAACAGAGGCCAAAACACACTGGCCAACAACTAGCAAGAGGGGCACTATAGCAACAAAGAAAACAAGATAAACAAAAAAAGCACCGAATTGATCCCTGGAATTCGCCGAATTGACTCCAAAAATGCGATTGGAGAAAAATACGATTTGTCCAAATCTAACCTCAAAGTCTTTGACTCCAAAATACTCTGTTTTACAAAACGCAAATCGCGAATTTAACCCATATAAACCACCAAATTGAACGATATAATACGCGAATTGAAGCGTATGAATTCGTATACGAATTGCGTATTTGGTAACTATGTTTTCTATAACTTAACTTGAATGGAAATAATGTGACAAAGAACCTTACATGAGTGGGAACGGTGTTGAACGATGGTGATTGACAGAGGAACGACGGAGGGAGCGGAGGAGAGAGCGGCGCTTGGTCGAGCGGAGAAAATGGGATCCAGATAATGCTTAGGGTTTTTGTAATTTCTAACTTTCAATTGTATATCTAATTGTATATCTGGTGGACCATATGTGATAATATAAGTTGGGCTATAATAAAAACAACATAATCAGTTTTTATGTTTTAAATAAAAACCATACGTAATCCCCTTTTTTTATAATTTTCATTGTAATTTGATTGAATATTATATTTTTTATGACCCAATAACTTTTTTCTTTGTTTTTCATATGTAAGGTGAAATATGATGATATGATATGATATGATATATATATATGTATATTCCTATACACAAACGAACACGAATATACAAACGAACATAAACAAACGAACACAAACGAACGTAAACGAACACGTTACCGAACGTTCACGAACACAAATGAACGAACACGGCCTTTGTTCATGTTCGTTCATTTATTAAACGAACGAACACAAACGAACTTCCCGCCGAACGGTTCATGAACTGTTCGCTGAAAGTTCAGTTCGTTTGCAGCCCTATTAACCGGCATATCTACTAGTATCGATGGTCTCCGAAAGGTTATTGAAGACATTGTTGTTTGTGGGGGGCCCTACTTTGGTGAACTTCAAGGGCGTTTGGCATCTTTGCCGATGCGCCTGGGTGGTTTGGGCCTCCTCTCAGCTTGGGATGTTGGAGTTTATGCTTTTGTGGCGTCTAGAGCTCAGTCGTGTGTATTCCAAGACCACATCCTTCGGAACAGTGGGGTTGATAAGCTTGACGTAGACTACCAACATGCCCTCGAGTATTTAAGTGTCTCTCTTCCAGACTTTGACATTGGCGGTTTCTCTAATATGGACACCGCCCCCCCAAAGCCACAAAAAAAACTTTGGCGAATGCTCTATTTGAGAAAATCGCTCGGAATCTGGGAGAAACACTTGATCTGTCTCCCCGCCAGAAGGCGGTGATTGAGTGCTTGAAAGGCCCCCATGCGCAAGGTTTTTTGACTGTAATCCCGATCGAGGGGCTGGGGCAATGCATGTCGGCTGTTGAGTACATGGCTATCCTCAAATACCGGCTGATGATCCCTATGTATCCAGAAGACGAAACCTGCCTAATCTGCCGTAAAGCCTGCATGGATAAATACGGGGAGCATGTTGTTCATTGCAAGGAGCTCCCTGGTTTCAAATACCGGCATGACTGGGTGAGGGATGTTTTGGGGGACATCTTGAGGAGAGCGGGGATTTCTGCCAAGAAGGAGGCCCCTGTGAATTTCCTTACAGACCCCATGGAAGGGAGATCTACATTGAGACCAGCGGACCTGCTCGTCTTTGGCTGGGCGGGAGGGAAACATGCTTGTGTAGATCTCACAGGAGTCTCTCCCTTAGCTGGGTTAAGGGAAAATGAGTTTGTAGCAGGACAAGCGGTAAAGAAAGTAGAATCTAAAAATGTGGACAAACACGCTAAAGCATGTGTTGATAACTAACATGCATTTGTCCCCTTCGCCTTCGACACCTTTGGATCCCTGGCTCCAGAAGCTATCCGTTTGCTGACTAGGGTCCAACAGGTTGTCCACAGCAGTGGCTCATCAATAGGGGGCAGGGGTTTGTTTTTAATAGGCTAGGGTTTGCTATCCAGAAAGGGGTAGCGGCGCAGCTTGTTGCTCGCTTACCTGCGATATTGATGTAAAGTGTATTTTGTCGAAGGTGAAATTGGGTTTCTTTAATTAAAAAAAAATCTTTTTTAATTAAAAAAAAACTTTTTGTATATGCTTTTCAAGGTGACTTTTCCACCTTAAACAAAAAGTTTTTTCAAAAAGTTTTTTTCACTTATCTAAACATTATTTTGCCTTACAATAAGTTGTTTCAAAAAACTAACCCAGACACCCCCTTAATTTATTTACTAGAGACTACGGCAATTGGTTGTGTTGGAATTTATGAGGGGGTGTTTGACTTCATGGTGTATTACTCTGTGTTGAGATGTGCATTATGTTTTGGTGTGGTGAATGGTTATTGTAGTTTTTGAACACTTCACTCGGTGTTTGTCCAAATTTGAATTGCTTTTGCATGTTTTGATGCTATTGTGTTGCTATCAGTTCTACAAAGAAATTAAAGTATCTTCAACAATAAACACAAGTCCAACACAAAGATAATTGAAGACATCAAAGAATGCTCGCTTTTGTGGTTGAAACATAGAGGTCGAATGAATGATATTTTGGTAGAAAATTGGATTAACTTGAGCGTAAACGTAATTCGAAATTAGGCGATGTATGATGAAAACTTGTATTGACTTTCTAGCTCCTGACTAGCAAGTTGTAATTTTTGAACAGTTCAAACTCAACGGCGGAGAAAAGTATTTGACAATGTTAGCCTAACTTCATATTTTTTAAATAACATATCAAATCCAAGCAGGAGTCAACCCGTATGCAATTTCATTGCTACTTTTTTGAGTTTAAAGACATCTTAGAAATTCATAAATTCATTAAATGCAACAAGAAGGAGGAAAAGATCATTTACAGGTTGGCAATGATAACGTGTTGGTGCATTTGGAAAGAAAGAAATGATGTGGTCTTTAACCAGAAAAGATGTAGCCCGCAAGATATCATAGTGGAGGTAAAATCTAGAGGTTATGCCTGGGTTAAAAATAGAACTACATGTAATTACATTAGGTGGACGAAATGGTATAAATACCCTATTTATATGTTGTAATTTCTTTGTCTTTTGCCCGTTTGGGTCGGGGGTTCTGTAGCTTGTTTGGCCTTTTGCCCGTTTGGGTCGGAGGTTTGTTTTAATAATGTTTAATTTTCGAAAAAAAAAACCCTTGGCGTGGGAGGGATAATAGAGTTGAATAACATATCAAATCCAAGCAGGAGTCAACCCATATGCAATTTCATTGCCACTTGGGGTGGGAGGGATAATAGAGTTGAACCTGTCTCATCATGTATTGGTGAATCACGGGGGGACAAGTAGAATTGGTCTATAAGTACATTAATTAAGCTTTTAAAGCTTGACGGAAGTTATTATTTGTTTAAAGGTTTAGTCTTATTAGTTATGTGGTAAATTAAAAAAGTGTGAAGTAGAAAACATGCAAAGAGTATATGGAGCATGTACTACACTGTGTTAACAATTAGCTCAGATAATATAAAATATGAGTTAAAGTTTACGTGAGTTTTATGGTACAAAATGTATGAAAAAGCGAAAAAAATGTGGCATTTTCGTAATTATTTGCTTGTAGGGTAATTATTAAAATTACTCTACAAATGATCTTATAAAGTAATTTTGATCTTATAGGGTAATTTTGTAAAATGTTCTTGTAGGGTAATTTTGATTTTGTAGGGTAATTTTGTAAAATGTTCTTGTAGGGTAATTTTGAAACTTGAATAGTAATTTGATACACTTGTAGTGTAATTATGATATTCTATAAAATTACCTTACTAGATCAAAATTATCTTACAAGATCAAAATTATCATACAAGATCATTTGTAGATTAATTATGATACTCTACAAAATTACTCTATATGATCAAAATTACCATACAAGAACATTTTACAAAATTACCATACAAGATTATTTGTAGGGTAATTTTGATAATTACTCTACGACTAAATAATTACGAAAATGTCACCGCGATTTTTCAGCAAAACCCTCAGTTCGTATGTTTTATACGTTTAGGTAGTGTTTGGTATGCAGGAATGACAGTTGTAATGGAATAAGTGATTACGAGGGAATGAAGAAAAGAGTGTTTGTTTGGTCAATGGAATGGAATCACCCATTCCAAAAGGCATTCCATTCCCTCAAAATCATTCCTTCCACCCCCATGTTTTTTTCCATTCCATCTCCTCTTGCACCATTCATCAACAACACCACAACCCACGACCTTCGCCACAACCCACCACCACCACCATCCACCACCGACGCCATCGCCGCCACCCGCCACCACGTCACCCCGACAGCCACCGCCGCCACCCACTCGCCACCGTTATCACCCACAGCTGCGACCAACCGCCAACGCCGCTCGTCGTCGCCGCCCACCACCATCGTCGACGCCACCACCGCCACCACCGACCGCCGCCGCCACCTTTGCTGCCACCCACCACCAACGGCCACCTTGTCGCCACCACCACTCGTCGTCACCGTCGCACCGCCGCTACCACCCCCACCCATCGCTGCCGCTGACACCCACCACCGCCACCTATAACCACCCACAATCACTAGCACGGACCACCACCACCACTCACCGCTAATTTTATTACTCCGTTTTTCTTGTCTACAGAACAATACACAATAATAATTCATTCCATTCACATGCTAACCAAAAAAGACACGGAATGGTAATGATTCATTGCATTCCCTAGTCCATTTCATTACCTCGTCCATTCCATTCCTTCGTTCATTCCATTACCCCATACCAAATAGACCCTTAAGGTATTTATACTTGATCTTTTGCCTATAAAACATTATGCATTTGAAGATTTAGCTTTAGTTTCAAAAAGTACTTATAAAATATTGTATGTTTAAAGATTTTGTTTTTGAAATAATGTGCTAAATTCAGAATTTGCTAGTTACGACATATCTATTTAGACAGACAATATGAAGAGCGACGACATAGTTAATTGTGTTGGACATTATTTTGTATACCTAAGATGTTACTTATTTAAAGATTTAATCAATAAAACGTCCGTAAAATCCAAAATGCATGTTTGTAAAAACCATATGAGTTATGGATTTAAGTTATTTGTGGTTCCCACGTTATCAAGATATATAAGATAATTGCTTAAGCCCTTAACAAAAAGTCTAATGTTTGAAAAACGATCCACAATGGTAATCATTTTTTTGGTTGATGTAGACTGCTACATATCTTCGTGTATGTGCTAAACATAAAACACCCGTTTCTCCATGTAAAGAAAAAAAGATAAAATATTTAGTCATATAATTAATCATTTTTTTTAGTAAACTGCCATTTTGGTCCCTGTGGTTTGGCTAGTTTTGCCATTTTAGTCCAAATCTCAAACTTTTTAAATCTGGGTCCCTGTGGTTTCGTTTTTGTTGTCATTTTAGTCCAAAAGTTAAATTTGGTCAGATTCCCCAACTTAAACCCTTAAGTTTTGTCCTTTTGCACAGGGGCAAAATGGTCATTTTGTCATTAATATATATCACAAATTTCTAATTAAAATAATAAAATAAAATTTATCAATGACCTATGCACATATGAACTGCAGATTCACTCCTCACCATCATAAATAATTCCCACATCAAATTTGTAGATTTACATCTGAAACACATCTATCAAGCTTCTGATCTTCAATACTTACATAATTCAAGCTACCCAAATCAATTAACACAAAGCATAAAACCCAACCCATATGATACCCAAAATTCAAACACAAACACAACCTCTGCAACCCCACATGAGTGTTCTTCGTTCTTCAAGATCTCATTCCATTACACTTCAAATCAAAAGTCAAATACAAGATAAAGGCCTAATGATGCTACTACCTGATTTTGACGATTGTTGATTTTTCATAAACTGTTTTTCGGCTAGGTTTTCCGATCGGAACGATGCCGTTTTGTTCAGATTCCGACTCGGAATCTCACATCAGCGATTGCTTGTGCAGAGGTGATGGCCGCTGTGAAACGTACGATGACGATTGCTGCAGATGAGGTGGATGAGGATGAATATGATGATGAGATGTAGGAGTAGACGGAGATCGGTGAGGCGGCGATGACGATGACGTGTCTCCGGCGACTCTACCACGGCCACTACAGTGGTTCTTCCATTTTAGATGTGGTACAGGTGAAGATGAAGATGAAATGAGATATTAATCAACGCTATGATATTAACTGAAAGTGGTGGTCGGATGGTGGTGATGGTTGTGGTGGTAGAACTGAAAGTGGTGGTCGGATGGTGGTGATGGTTGTGGTCGTAAAGATGGTGGTAGTTGGTGAGGCAGGTGGTTGTGTGCGTGGATTAGGGTTTAATTTGGGGGAGGAAGATGATCTCTCATGTTTATAAGGTCATTAATTTTATTTTATTATTTTAATTAGAAATTTGTTATGATAAAACTTGCAAAGACCAAAATGCCCTTCACTAAAGGACAAAAAACCATGTTTTTTTATGAAAAATCTGAGCTGACTTTGCTTTTGGACTAAAATGGCAACAAAAACGAAACCACAGGGACCCAGATTTAAAAAGTTTGAGATTTGGACTAAAATGGCAAAACTGGCCAAACCACAGGGACCAAAATGGCAATTTACTCTTTTTTTTATAAGTGTTAGGATAAAATACAAAGTCTCATAAAAATAAAGTCATGAGAATGTATCAAACGAACTCCGGTTGAACTCTTTTAAACGACATTGGAATCGTCTCATCGAACTCTATGATATGAGATTTTAGGTTTTCGCTTTTGGATATTTCGCTTGTAGATTTTATAATTTTTGTTTAGATCATTGTGTCTTTTTATTTATTATTATGTTTTTTTCTATATTTGTGTCATTGTGTTTTTTCCTTGACATTGTGTTATAATTTTCAGCATTGTATTGTATTTTACTCGACATTGTGTTATATTTTTCGATCCATGGTATCTTTGTATACTTCTCATTAATTACACGTATGTGTGTGTGTGAAGAAACATTTGAGAGACAAATTAATGCGAGAAAAAAAAAAGAAGAAATGGTAGAATAGTAAAACAATAAATAGTTTATAAATTCGGCAAAAACACTTTATCATACATATTTCAAAATTCATCATACACGTATCGAAATTTAGCGTACATATATCCTACATATATCAAAATTTATCCTACGCCTATAAAAATTGTCCTTCACCATGGTGTGTAAGTTTAGTGATTCAAAAAGAAAATATAATTAACTAGTTTAAGAGAATACAATAAATTAATTATACAATACACATATTAAATAGCCATTGAGGTGGTGGTGGAGTGGTTTGGGAGAGACTTGGTTTCTAAGGGATTCAAGTTCGAATCCTGCTCTCCCTATTATTTTCTACGGCATCTGGTGATGATGGGAGACTAGGCGAGTAGGCGGTGGTCGCTAGTTCGACCCTTGAACTGAACGGGGTTTTACCTCACCTCACTGTCGTGCCTTCTGGTGAGTGTTCACGGGCTTCGGCCCTAGGTGAGGGTTTTCCCCGATTCGAAGGTGAGTGTATCCCGATATGCTGAATTTCGTCGGTAGCCCATTTGGATTATTCGTTAGCCGTTAAAAAAAGACACATATTAAATAGAGTACTTCTATTGATTTAAAACTCATTATTTCTATTCTTGCAAAATAAAATACTTCTTCTCATTTTAATCCTCCACTATATATATATATATATATATAGTGGGGATCCTACGGAAAGTGTGTTTTTCCTAAAAAGTGTAAAAAGTCATAAAACACAATAATTTCAGGCATAAAACACACCTAAAACTCATAAATAATAGAATGAAGATTACTAAAACACCATATTCAAACTCTAATAGTCCATAAAAACTTCAAACACACCATCGTAGAACTATGAATTTAAAACACAAAATGCTAAACAACATAAAACACAATAATATTTGTCATTCCATAATCAGAGCCTTAACATTTAAAACACAACACAAAACCCACATACATGATGTTTTAGTAATCTTCATTATGTTATTTGTGGGTTTTTGGTGTGTTTTATGGTTGACATTATGGTGTTTTATGACTTTTTACACTTTTTAGGAAATTTGGTGTTGGATCGTGTACGTGACCCTGAAAGTCAGTTAAGGTAGCTCAACATCAAATACTAAGGCGGAATCAAAGTAAATGACGTCCAAAACAGCTTGTATCTTCTAATCTTTCTTTCTATTATCAACCGTGTGCTTTGTACAATGAATTCTGATGAAAATCCGACAGCACTTCGTGACTTGCACAATGACCTCCTATGGTTCCGTTTGAAATGTGACACTCACACTTCTATTTATAGACAAAGTACCCTTCCGTTTGAATATAACATCTCTTGGTTCAAACGGAACCCTATGTTTCAAACTTTGAACTCAAACGGAACCCCTATACAAATAACTATTTTTCAAACGGAACCCTCTAAAACATTTCCTAAAATCACTAATTAAACCCTAATTTGACATATAAGATCCAATAGTGACTTTCTTGAACTAAGACTTGATGAAGATGCAGTCAACAGACATTCTCGTGCATCAACAGACTCCCCCTTGGATGTTGACGTAGTCTTCAGCTCCTGAGTCTTCAGTCTTAGTCTTTTCTTCCACTCTGTCTTTTCATCATAAGCACTTTATCTTCACACTCCCATATGCTGTTGATCCAGACTCCCCCTTTCACAGACTCCCCCTCTCGATATGCTAGAATCTGAGATATCTGGTTCAAGCTTTGACAATTTGCTTCCATTGGGAATAATGAAGACCAAATCTGTTACTCAAACATCATTCATTACAAACTTATCTTTTCATCAATAAATCACAGACTTAATCAGTTTTAACAATCCACTCAAGTATTCAGGTCCAAGTTAATGACCCTGATCACTTGATTAATCTACCAAGTCCAAATTAACGACCTTGGTTGATCATTTGACGAAACAAACTGATATTAAAACAACATTTTCAAACATTTTCTGAAAATAACAAGTATCAAATTAATGAACTTGTTTTAAACTTTTCAAATACTTCAAATTTCTTCAAAGTAAGCTCTCCTCATTCTTCAGTCCAGAATCTCCTGCATCTGCTTCAAACATCTGAGAATCCAACAATCAACTCTCCACTTTGGTTTGTCGGAAAATAAAGCAGAAATAAAATCTTTTTGGATTTTATCAAAATGTTCTAAACTAAGAAATGAAATACAGAAAACTTAAATTGCAGAAATTAAACAAAGTAAACTATTTACAAACATATTTTTGGTGAGCGTGTCAGGGAATCATATCAGCTTTTCAGACAAATCACAAGTACCGTTAAGCTACATTACATACTCAGATTTAAACAATTCACCTCGATTGTCGATATACTGATCCATCTTAAATTCCCACACAAATTTCAATTTACTCAGGATACGATTTAGATGAATTAAGAACTTAGATCATTCATGTGTCCCACCTCTTGAATATACTCTCGTATCCAGAATCTCAATAATCAGTCTTACAGGTGAGAATACTACAATGATATCTGTATATAATTTAGGTATGCGAGGGCCGAGGGATCTCAGATCGATACTTCCGTATACGCAGAGAGATATCAGCTTCGACTTTTCGGTGTGTCCCCTTTAGAGGATCTTTTTGCTTACAACAGCAGCATTTATCAATTTTATTGTTTCAGCATGCTGAGGGTTTAATGCTGTGTTTCAAGCATTGCAGCAAGTATTAGCCAAGGACTAGGTCAGAACTACCGTTCAGCAGAAGTCCCGGAATAATACCCCAGATATCATAGAGTATAAAGACCTAGTATATCAGATTAAGAGACCTTTCAAGCGAGATTTCAGGGGTTACCTATATATCCAAGTAGTGTTCCCCACGAATTCACAAGTTTGAATTTAGGTTTATATCCCGAATAAATCTACTAAATGTGTGAAAACCTATCGACACATCATCAGTAAGATTGTTTAACTCTTTTATACTTTACAAATCTTTAGCATACTGTAATCGTCTAGCTGATGTACTATCATTTTCCCCATTACACAAGCTCTTTTTCAGATTTTATCATGTTTTTGTATTTTCTGAAAATAACTATGTACAAACATCTACTCCCCCTAAATACCAAAACAAGTAAAAATTCGACAAACCATTGCAGATTGTTTCTCGTCTTCATCCGCAACAGTACTCTCATCAACGCCAATTATGCCATCCGACACCGACAGAAGCTTCATACCATTCAGTTTTAACAAATATTTAAACCGATTTTTATCAAAAGCTTTGGTATGTAAATCAGCTTTCTGTTCGTCTGTGTGGATTTTCTCAATTCGTATCAGCTTTTTCTCAAAGCAATCACGAATAAAGTGATGACGAATTTCTATGTGTTTAGTTTTAGCGTGATGTACTGGATTTTTTGTTATATTTATTGCGGCCTCATTATCAACAAAAAGAGGTGTGTTAAGAAACTGCAAACCGTAGTCGCGCATCTGTTGCTGTATCCACAAGATCTGAGAGCAGCAACTGCTAGCAGACACATACTCCGCTTCACAAGTAGATAACGCCACAGACGTTTGTTTCTTACACTGCCAGGTAACCAATCTAGGACCAAAGAACTGGCATCCTGCAGTTGTTGATTTTGAATTGACTTTGCAGCATCCGAAATCCGAATCGGAATACCCTTCGAGCGTAAAATCGCCTTTTCTAGGATACCACAACCCCAATGAAGGAGTTCCTTTCAGGTAGCGCAATATCCTCTTCACAATGATCATATGCGATGCTCTCGGGTTAGACTGAAATCTTGCTGCGAGGCACGTTGGGTACATAATATCAGGACGTGAAGCAGTTAGGTACATTAAAGAACCTATCATGGATCTGTAAAATGTTTCATCAGCCCTGTCTCCGGTGAGATCTGGGTGAATCCCATGATTTGTTGCAAGTGGGGTAGCAGCTGGAGTAGAGCCTGACATTCCAAATTTCTCTAGAATATCATGAACATACTTTGACTGATGAATGAAAATTCCTTCAGGAAGTTGTTCAACTTGTAATTGATGACATTTCAAACTTCTGCTTCATCACTGATTCAAAATCTTTGCATAGATTTTCATTTGTCGACCCAAAGATTATATCGTCCACATAAATCTGAACTATCAGAAGATGACCATCGACCTCCTTAGTGAAGAGAGTGGCATCCACTTTTCCACGAATGAACTTGTTGGCTAGTAGGTGTTGAGACAAAGTCTCGTACCAAGCTCTCGGGGCCTGGTGTAAACCATACAGCGCTTTGTCCAATAAGTAGACCTTGTTTTTGTGGACTGGATCGGTAAAGCCCGGTGGCTGACCGACATAAACCTCCTCTTTGACCTTCCCATAGAGAAACGCCGATTTAACATCTAACTGATAAACTTTGAAGTTCTTCCAAGACGCAAATGCTAGGAAAATTCTGATTGCCTCTAGTCGTGCTACAGGAGCATAGACTTCGGTAAAATCAATTCCCTCCTGTTGACTAAATCCCTGAACAACGAGTCGAGCTTTGTTCCTTACGACAACTCCTCTATCGTCTCTCTTACACTTAAACACCCACTTAGTGTTAATTTTCCTATGACCATCCGGCAAATCAACTAACTTCCACACTCCCAATTTCTCGAATTGACTAAGTTCCTCCTGCATAGCATTGACCCAAGAGTCTTCAGTAAGTGCCTCTTTGTAAGTTCTTGGTTCAACCTGCGAGATAAAACAACTTAATGAGAATTCAGTTTGCAAAGGAGCAACTTTTGTATAAAAACACGTAAGCCCTTTATCAATCTGATTTCGAGTGCGAACGCCTTTCTGCAAATCTCCTATGATCAACTCCTCTGGATGATATGAAAAAGTTCGCGGCATCACTTCACTTGGAACCTCTACATTTCCCTCCAGATTAGTAACATTCTGCTCTGCATCTTGTTCACCAACTTGATTTGTTTGACTTGAAATCTGAATTTGCTCCCCCTCAGAATTTGAATCTGAATCACCATGATCAAATACTGGCATGTTTTCAGCTTCTAGATTATCATTCTGAATCAACTGATTATCTTGAACAACTTCATTTTGTTGGACATCATCATGTTCACCAGCATTACTTGGACCTGCTTCATCGTCATTTGAAGTTTCCCGTGGTCTCCTCGAATACTCAGCTGGGAATCTTAACTGCGACTCATATTCACGCAAAATATCCAACTCATCAAAGAAATCTTCATCATCCTCTGATTCTTCTCTCATGTCAAACGAATCCCAAAGTTTGTCATAATGATAACGCCATGAATCACCAGGATTCTGCGGCGGCATAGTATAACCTTGACATTCAACATTTGCAGCTTCAATAATCCGCTTCTCACTTGGAACGAAGACACGTCTTAATGGATTTGAATAACCAACAAATATACCCTCAATGCACTTCGGACCAAACTTCCCAAAAGGTTCTATAACCGTACAAGGTGACCCGAACGGTTCTAGATACTTCAAATTTGGTTTGTGATTATTGATTAGCTCAAAGCATGTTTTGTTGAACTTCTTGACAGTAAGAACCCTGTTGAGCGTATAGCATGCGGCGGAAACAGCTTCAGCCCAAAAATTAATCGGTAACTTTGAATCTGCGAGCATAGTTCTGGCCGTCTCGATTAGTGTCCGGTTTTTGCGTTCTGCGACTCCATTCTGCTGCGGAGTGTACGGAGCACTAAACTCATGCAAAATACCTCTTTCATCACAAAATTCTTCCATCTTGCTGTTCTTGAATTCAGTACCATTGTCACTTCGAATTCTCTTGATACGCCTTTGGTACAAATTCTCAATCTTTCTGAACAGACCCATCAAACTGTCAAATGTTTCGTCTTTCGTCTTCAAGAAAGAAACCCATGAAAATCTGGAATAATCATCAGTAACGACCAAACAATAGTAATCTCCTGTAATACTTTTGACATTCACAGGACCAAACAAATCCATGTGAAGTCTTTCCAGAGGTCTCGAAACTGAATTGACTTGCTTTGTAGGGTGTGACTTTTTCTTCTGCTTGCCTTTGATGCAGCTAATGCACTCCCCTTCCAGATGAAAACCTTTGATATTAACTCCCAATACCAAATCGTTGTGCACCAAGTGATTCATCTTCCTTAGGTGAATATGCCCCATCTTTCGGTGCCACAATCTTGATTCTTTCTCAGTTGCTCTAGACACGAAACAATGTGCTTGACCAGTTGTTGTAGTTGCTACAGACATATCTAACACATATAAATCATTCACTCTAGGTGCCCTCATGATAATCCATTCTTCAGGAATAACAAAACCAGGTTTCAGAATCAAACACTCTTTATCAGTGAAGTGAGTAGTATACTGATTGTCACAAATCTGCGAGATACTAAGCAGATTGTTCTCCAGCTCAGTGATGTAGTTAACTCTCTCAAACGTCACAATTCCGTTAGATAACGTTCCTTCACCAATAATTCTACCACCTTCATGACCTGCAAATCCCACATAACCACCATTGATATTCTTCACATCATACAGTAATGCAGTTTTTCCTGTCATATGTCGAGATGCGCCACTATCCATGATCCATCTTGAAATGGCTCTTAGAAGATCCTGCATATAACAAACTTCAAATTTACCAACTTTAATAAAGATGCCGATTCATGCTTCGCGATCCAGGAAGCTCCGGCATTTCAAACTGCTTATTCGAACATGGTGTCCACCCAGGCCTCATCAGCCTTAGGTGTAACCTTGACTCTAGCAACTTGAATTTTGAAATTTTCAGCCTTCAAAGGTGGAAAATTTGCATCATAATCAACCGGAATTGATTCATCAGCCTTTTTCACTTCAGAAGTTGAAATTTTCATTTCAGTTTTTGGTTTCCAAACTTGTTGAGTTAATGCAACCTGTTTATAAAACTTGTCATTTTTAGTTACCACTTTCTTTACAGGTTCATTTTTCACTTTGATGTTGTTATTTTTCACACTCTTTTTCTCAACAACGATTGGTGCTTTACCCTTCACATCAACTTTCTTCTGTTGAACCTTCACATTTTCAGTCTTAGGCTTCACATTGGTACACATTCGTACAATGTGACCAACTTGATTACATCTAAAACATGTTCGAGTATCAACAACTCGACTTGTGCCTTCAGACCGATAATGTGAAGCTCTTTTCTCAAAGAACTCTTTATTTGATTTTGAAAAAATTTCATTTTCCTCATCAGACAATGAACTCGAACTGTTTACAAACACCTTTTTATTAGCAAACCTTTTGTTTTGAAAACTCTTTTTCTGATAACTATTACCACCCCGATAACCACCCGACCAATTGTTTCGATTGTTATTATAAAACCGTGGTGGAACAACAGGCTTTTTGTAGTAAGCTTTATCTTTCTCAAAATTCATTTGCCTTTTTGTTTGTTTCAAACTGTTCACTTCCGACAACTCAACTTCAACCAACTTGAAAACATTTGTTAACTTTTTCACATTAACATTCTTAATGGGAAATTCAGAATCCGAATACAACTTATCAGATCCAGCCATCTTGTACATCACAAGACCCGGTTCATCACTTAAGTTGTTTTTGGATTTTGATTTCTGAATGTATTTGTCCAAGAAACACCCATCATCTTCAGTTGAATCAGACATTAAAACACTTTCAGCTGTGCTCTTAACAATCTCTGTCTGAACACTATCATCAGATGATGTAAAAGTGACATCAATGTTCTCCGGAAGTTTAACTTCTTTTTCTTCCTCAATTTCAACCAACCCAGATTGTTTTTTCGTGTAGTTATCAAGAACAGGTGGTGGAACTTGATGAAACCCCACCCCAGTTCCATCACAATACACATCTTCGCCCGCTTTGTCTTTCCCAATGGGTTTGGGAATGATATGTTGCAAAACAAAGCTTGCGGAGCTGTAACTGTTAAGCTTCAACTGGATTCGCTCATTTTCGATTACAGCCTCTTGAACTTTAAGTTTCAATTTAGCGATTTCATCCAGTTGTTGATTGATTGATTCTTCTTTGACTCTAAGCACTGCTCTTAGGTGTTCATTTTCTTTAAAAGTTTTACCATTTCGATCATCACAATCTTTCAATGTGCCTTTGAGTTTTTCAAATTTTTCAGAAATCTGACGGTTTTCAAGAATCAACTTTTCATTTTCTTGTTTAATTTTGTCATGATCAATTTTATCATTTTCAATTTGTTTAGTTAATTCTCTTATCCGTTCAGTTGAAGCTTTAACTGTTTTGTCACGATCAAGAATCTGATTCTCAATGCTTCTGACCTTAGCTGTCAGATCATCAACTTTCTTTCCGTTGAGATACGTGACTGTGCTACAAAATTTGCACTCTTTGTTGCAATTTTTGCAATCAGCATTTCCATCGATTTTCTTACCTGACACATTCGTTGACACATCTGAACTGACCTGGCTTTTTGACTCAGACACGGAGTTAGAGTCTACCTCAAGTGCCTTAGCAGCTAGCACTTTGTCAGCCATTCTTCCAAGATTTTCAGCGGTCAACTCCTGCGTTGTGTCAATAACTCCAGTATCAATCTTCTTTGCTTTCTCGATCTCTTCTTTCTCTTTTCTCTCTTTCTCTTCTTCAATCATTTTCGAAGTTGGAGTTCCCCACCATTTGTGTTGCCAATACTCATCATCTTCTTTGTATTGCTGGATTATGGCTTCAATATCAAGTGTACTATCATCAATTGCAATATTTCCATACTCATCAAGATAGCACTCTCTATCTGGATCCCATCTATTGGCTCTCCTTGCATTCAGAAAAATACGAGATATTCTAATGATTTTGTTTTCAGCAATCATTTTTCTGTATTGATATTTTTGCTCTTCAGTTCGATCGTCTTTCCATGGAATAGGATCATCATTATTTGCCATGAATGCGTAACCAACCGCATCTTCTTCTGGTAGAACCTCTTGACTCCAGTCATAACCCTCATCATCGTAAATCACCGCAAGAGCTCTAGATTTCTCTCTGTTGTCTTCAACCTGCTTCAATCTAGGCGGCTCATATTTATTCTGGTGATAAATCGCCTTCTTGTAGTAATCATCTCTGAAAGGGTTCTCCGACTCATCAGCATAAGCATTTCGGCATTCTCTTTTGAAGTGACCCTTCTGCTTACACTTGAAACATGTCACTTTGGATTTATCGAACCCCAGCTTAGTAGAAGCACCACCAATTGTTTTTCTGCCAGTAATTTCCATGAATCTTTGTGCACGACGAACAGCACTTGCCATAGCCCAACGAATATCAATCAGTTCCATTTCCTCCGGATCAATCTGATCGTAATCTTCTTTCGTCAGATTTGTATTGCCAATCTTTCCAGCTACCAATCCTTCATACGATTCTAACACTGATGCTAGAAAGATCATCTGCTGCTTGGCCGATTCTTCATCAAAATTTTGAGCATTCTTCAAATCGATTGCGATGTTGCATTGAAAACGATTCTTTGCATCAGAATGACTTCCTGAAGATGAAGATCCACTGTGAAAACCACTATGACTTCCACTGCTTTGACCACTTTGACTTTCTTTGCCAGCTGTCGACACATTTTCAGCAGAAAAAGCAGTTTTTGGTGAAGTTGCTTTTGGCATCATACTTTTTGGATAGTATAGATCCAGATTCTGTTGATAAGATGAATGATTAACTTTGTTCGTCTTTTTCAACTCCAACTCGTGACTCTCGAGTTTCTCAATCAGCAAATCTAATGTCAGCTTTTCTGGTTCTTTGATGGTATTCTTCAGCATTAGTGCATAATATCTCCAATCCATCTCGTCAGGCAACGAATCGAACAATTTGTCGATAAGATCTTCTTCAGGAATGTCGATACCATGTCTTACTAATTCCAGCTTCAGATGACCGAACCTTTCTATCATTTTACACACTGACTCATTCTTAAGATAACCAAACAGATCAAACTCTTTTTTAAGAAGTTTCTTTTTGTTTTTCTTAATTTCTTGACTACCAGTACATTTCTTTTCAAGCTTTTCCCAAAGATCTTTTGCATTTGAATATTCGATCAAGGCAATAATGTCTTCCCGGACTGACTGAAATAACAACGCCACACACTTTTGTTCAGCTACAAATGAATCAATCTCCTCAGCTACTCTTAAAGTTTCACCATTTTTGTTTCCATTTGCATAACCATTTTTCATACTTTTCCAGCTAGTAAATGCGAATGCCATCAACCAGTCTTCAAATTTTCTGGACCAACGACTGTACTCCTCAATAGCCATAAGCTTTGGGGGTTTATTGAATGTTCCGAAAGCGCTTTCAGATTCCCAAGCTTCCTTCTTCTTTTCTTTCGGAGTATTCTCGTTCTCGTTCGTATTGTTGTTGTTTGTTGGAATATCATCTCCTGAGTTTCCTGCGAATGCGTACATATCGCTAAACGGATTCATGAAAATATCATCCATTTTGATCGTACCTGTAAAATCAAACAACACTTAGACAAATTTTGGTTTTTGAAAAAAAATCAGATTCAAACGACACAATTTCAAACGTAATGGTATGTATCGTTTGAAAAAAAAAAAACAATGATTTCAAACGACAAATATTTCAAACAATGCACATAAAGTCAAATCACATTAAATGTCTTGTTACAATCAAAGTAAATCAACCGACAACAATCACATGCTCAAAGAATTCTCATTAGACCTTACAAAATATCCAATCACATAAATTGCACATATATCGAATATTGAAAATGATTACTTCAAATTCATGTAACATTCAGATTTTAAATTGAGAATCAATTGTAATTGGACCTAAAATACCACTAAGCCGACAACATATGCTCTTTAATGTCAATCTAATTGAACCGCAGAATGTATATCACCAATTAAACTCAAATCGACAACATATTTTCAAAATTTTCAAACAACAGCTGTTCAAACGTCAACTATTTCAAACGACAGCTGTTTCAAACGACAGCTGTTTCAAACAACAGACTCAAACGATGAACTTGTTTCAAACGATAAACTTTCAAACGACAGACTTTCAAACTATCAGTTCAAACGATGAACTGTTCAAACGATAGTTCAAACGACAGACAATTTTCAAACGACAGAACTCATTATTCAAACGATAGAGTTATATTTTCAAACGATAGACCAGATTTCAAACGATGGATCTGATTTCAAACGATAGAACAGGTGACGTCAGCAAAATGCGAAAGTTTTCAAACGGTCTGATCGATTTAGATCGGTTTTAGGTCGAATTTTAATTCCAAACTTTCAAGGATTAGTTATTAGTGTATTTCGTTTGATATGTGATCGTTTCAAGCCATTTTAACCGTGATAACAAGTCAAAATCAGAAAAGAAAGGTAGAAGTGAGATAATCCGATGATTTTCAGCTGTTTTCGGTATGAACTCCTCGTCCTGAGCTCTGATACCACTTGTTGGATCATGTACGTGACCCTGAAAGTCAGTTAAGGTAGCTCAACATCAAATACTAAGGCGGAATCAAAGTAAATGACGTCCAAAACAGCTTGTATCTTCTAATCTTTCTTTCTATTATCAACCGTGTGCTTTGTACAATGAATTCTGATGAAAATCCGACAGCACTTCGTGACTTGCACAATGACCTCCTATGGTTCCGTTTGAAATGTGACACTCACACTTCTATTTATAGACAAAGTACCCTTCCGTTTGAACATAACATCTCTTGGTTCAAACGGAACCCTATGTTTCAAACTTTGAACTCAAACGGAACCCCTATACAAATAACTATTTTTCAAACGGAACCCTCTAAAACATTTCCTAAAATCACTAATTAAACCCTAATTTGACATATAAGATCCAATAGTGACTTTCTTGAACTAAGACTTGATGAAGATGCAGTCAACAGACATTCTCGTGCATCAACATTTGGACTTTCTAGCCAACTCCTAGCCTATATATATATATATATATATATATAACATCATGACTAAATCCGAAACATGATTACTACATGTCAATTCCTATGTTTTCTCACACTTCTCACAAAAATGTTATATTTACAGAAACCTATATATATATGTATATATATATATATATATAGAGAGAGAGAGAGAAAGTGTAAAATACATTACGGCTTAACGTACATCACGTACAACAACGTACGTGATTTTGTTCTATAACATGCGTGATTAATGGTTTCAACATGCGTGATTTTGGATTTTTGAGTTATAACGTGCGTGATTTTAAAATGAACGTGCGTAATTATCTGTCGTACGTGATGTACGTTAAGCCGTAATGTACGTTAACCTTCCCCCTCAGTTAACGTACAATACGGCTTAACGTACATCACGTACGACAGATAATTACGCACGTTCATTTGAAAATCACGCACGTTATAAACTCAAAAAACCTAATCACGCATGTTGGAAACATAAATCACGCACATTATCACGCATGCCCTACCTCCCAGTTCAAAAATTGCATCCCTTGTTCTACGATCTAAAACCATTATTACTGCCCTCTGACTCCAATCGAATAAAAGCTTGGTCATGTTCCTGCATCCTCTGTTCTATAGTCTGAATCAAAGCTTGGTCATGTTTCTTCATCCTCTGTTCTAGGGTTTGATTTCGAGGGTTGACATTTTGATGAAACTTTTCAAAATCAACGTTGAATTTGAACCCATTCGATGAAATTGACAGAACAATAGACAATTTAAAGTGAAACGAAAAGAAAATTGAAACGAATTGGACGAAATTGATCAAACCCAGGCAAATGAAAATTTGATATAATCACGCATGTTATATCAAGTAATCACGCACGTTGTCGTACGTGATGTACATTAAGCCGTAATGTATTTTACACTTTTCCTATATATATATAGAACAAAGATCCGTTAGGAACCACCCCTTATTGCGAGAACCGCGAGAACCAATGTGAACACAACCAAAAATGCCTAAAAATAGCTAAAAATCACACAATTTTTTTTAATATTTTTTATAAAAAAAATCGCTAGTTTTCGTAGCAAAAAAAAATTAAAAAATTTTTTTTTGGCTACTAAAAGTAGCGATTTTAACATAAAAAATATTTTAAAAAAAATTTAGATTTTTTTTTATTTTTTTAGATTTTTTTAGGTTTTTTGGGGGTTTAGTTTTTAGCATTTTAGCTTGGGGGAGGGGGATTTTGGTTTTTGGGGGGTGGGGGAGGGGGGTTTAGTTTTTTTTTTTTTTGGGGGGGTGGGGGTTAGGTTTTTTTAGCTATTTTAGGTTGTGTTCACATTGGTTCTCGCGGTTCTCGCAATAAAGGTGGTTCTCGCATGAACCTTACCCTATACATATATATATGGGTAAAACATTCGTGGCTTTATTCAAGATAGATTTAGTTAGTTAGCAAATAGAAAATGTGTTGATGCATGGAATGTCTGTTGACTACGTCTACTTTAAGTCTTAGGTCAAGATAGGTCAACATAGGGTCTTGAAAATCAAAATCATGTATTATGTTGATAGGTTCGCTTTTGTGAACATGTGTTGTCATAGGTTCGCTTATGTGTCAGATAGGTCCGCTCATAGGGTATCATGTGGTCCGCTTATTTGTCATATAGGTAGGTCCGCTCATATGGCAGTCCATATAAGCGAACCTGATCACACTATAAATAGGCAACATGAGCGAACCTGATATTATTATTCATGTATGTTGGAGCGAACCTGTTGAAAGCTTTTGGGATTGAAACTCTGTCAAATTGTAATCAGAAAGCTCTAATAGAGAGGAAATTGAAAGGAATAGCTGTTGTAACTTCATTTACGTTGATTCCGCCTTCGTACATGAAGATGAATGTTCTCAACTGACTGTTTAGGGTCGGAACACGGTCCAACAAGTGGTATCAGAGCTCAGGACGAGGAGTTCATACTACTACAGCTTGATTCTACCGAATTCTCTGATTTCTACTCACTTTCTCTCATACTTTTTCTGTTTGAACTAGTTCCTACGGTTGAAACTGCCTGATTTTTGAGTATAATGTGTTAAATACAGTAATAACAAACCCTTGAGAAGTTCAGGCTTAAAATCGGATTAAAAGTGACCTAAAACTGCTCGTGAATAGGTTCCGCTTTTCTGTCATTATTGGAGGTTCGCTTTTTAGGTCCGCTTATTAGGTCACATTTGTTGGAGTTCCGCTCAAGAGGTCCGCTCGTAGTTACAGTTATTTGAGATCCGCTTTTGTGGTTCGCTCATTGTGACTTTGTAGAGGTTCGCTTGTGTGGTTCGTTTGTTGTGACATAGTCTGGTTCGCTCTTGTGGTTCGCTTATATAGACAACACTTAGGTCCGCTTATTTGAACCTGATAGTTCCGCTTATTCGGACTTAGTGGTTCTGCTTATTTGAACCTGATAGTTTCGCTTAATTCGAACATAGCATATTTCGCTCATAGTGACATCATTCTGATTTCGCTGATAAGGACTTGTGACAAACTGATTTCGCTTATAAGTCAGTTTCGCTCATTGGAACACTATTTTGATTTCGCTTATTGTTACATAAGTGATTTTACTTATCAGTCACAACTGATTTCGCTCGAGTGTACATTTTGATTGATTTCGCTCATTTGTCATCAAAATTGATATTTCGCTCATTTGTCACTATCTTTCAAAATTTCAAAAATTTTACCAAGTGATTGTTGATTCTTGCAGGTTCATTCAAGATGGATGATATATTCTTGAACCCGTTTAGCGACATGTACGCGTTTGCTGGAAACTCGGGAGATGATACATCTACAAGCAACAACAATGAGAATCAGTCAAAAGAGAAGAAAAAGGAAGCTTGGGAATCTGAAAGCGCCTTTGGAACTTTCAATAAACCTCCAAAGCTAATGGCTATCGAGGAATACAATCGGTGGTCAAGAAAGTTTGAAGATTGGTTGATGTCATTTGCATTTCCTAGTTGGAAAAGTCTAAAAAACGGTTATGCCAATGGAAACAAAAATGGTGAAACTTTAAGAGCAGCTGAGGAGATTGATTCGTTTGTAGCTGAACAAAAGTGTGTGGCATTGTTATTTCAATCTGTCCGGGAAGACATTATTGCTTTGATCGATTATTCTAATGCAAAAGATCTTTGGGAAAAACTAGAAAAGAAATGTATAGGTAGTGAAGAAATCAAGAAAAACAAAAAGAAACTACTTAAGAAAGAGTTTGATATGTTTGGGTGTTTAAAGAACGAGTCAGTTTGTAAAATGATAGAAAGGTTTGGTCATCTGAAGCTGGAATTAGTAAGACATGATATCAGATATCCTGAAGAAGACCTTATCGACAAATTGTTTGATTCGTTGCCTGACGAGATGGATTGGAGATATTATGCGCTGATGCTGAAGAATACCATCAAAGCACCAGAAAAATTGACATTAGATTTGCTGATTGAGAAACTCGAGAGTCACGAGTTGGAACTGAAGAAGACATACAAAGTCAATCACTCATCTTACCAGCAGAATTTGGATTTGTATTATCCAAAGAGCATGATGCCAAAAGCATCTTCTCCAAAGACTGTTTTTTCTGCTGAAAATGTGTCCATAGCAAGCAAAGAAAGTCAAAGTGGTCAAAGCAGTGGAAGTCACAGTGGTTATCACAGTGGATCTTCATCATCTGGAAGTCATTCTGATGCAAAGAATCGTTTTCAATGCAACATTGCAATAGACTTGAAGAATGCTCAGAATTTTGATGAGGAGTCGGCCAAACAGCAGATGATCTTCCTAGCATCGGTGTTGGAATCGTATGAAGGGTTAGTAGCTAGGAAGATAGGCTACACCAATCTGACGAAAGAAGATTATGATCAGATTGATCCTGAGGAAATGGAGCTGATCGATATTCGTTGGGCTATGGCCAGTGCTGTTCGCCGAGCACAGCGTTTCATGGAAATTACTGGCAGGAAGACAATTGGTGGTCCATCTACTAAGCTGGGGTTCGATAAGTCCAAGGTGACGTGCTTCAAGTGTAAGCAGAAAGGTCACTTCAAACGAGAATGCAGAAACGCTTATGCTGATGAGTCGGAGAATCCTTTTAGAGATGATTACTACAAGAAGGCAATATATCATCAGAATAAATCCGAGCCGCCTAGATTGAAGCAGGTTGAAGACAACAAAGAGAAATCAAGAGCTCTTGCGGTGATTTATGATGATGAAGGGTATGAATGGAGTCAAGAGGTTCTAGCGGAAGAAGATGCGGTTGGTTACGCATTCATGGCGAAAAACGACGAACCTATTCCGTGGAAAGACGATAGAACTGAAAAGCAAAAATATCAATACATAAAAATGATTGCTGAAAACAAAATAATTAGAATATCTCGTATCTTTCTGGAAGCGAGGAGAGCAAATAGATGGGATCTGGACAGGGAGTGTTATCTTGATGAATATGGAAATATTGCAATCGATGACAAAACGCTTGATATCGAGGCCATAATCCAGCAGTACAAAGAAGAGGATGAGTACTGGCAGAATAAATGGTGGGGAACTGGAGACGAGAAATAGAAAGAGAAAGGAGAAAGAAGAGCAGGAAAAATCAAAGAAAGTTGATACTAGAGTTATTGACACAACGCAGGAGTTGAATGCTGAGAACTTGGGAAAAATGGCTGACAAAGTGCTGGCTGCTAAGGCACTTGAGGTAGACTCTAACTCCGTGTCTGAGTCAAAAAGCCAGGTCAGTTCAAACTTGTCAACAAATGCGTCAGGTAAGAAAATTGATGGAAATGCTGATTGCAAAAATTGCAACAAAGAGTGCAAATTTTGTAACACAGTAACGTATCTCAACGGTAAGAAAGTTGATGATCTGACAACAAAGGTCAGAAGCATTGAGAATCAGATTCTTGATCGTGACAAAACAGTTAAAGCTTCAACTGAACGGATAAGAGAATTAACTAGACAAATTGAAAATGATAAAATTGATCATGACAAAATTAAACAAGAAAATGAAAAGTTGATTCTTGAAAATCGTCAGATTTCTGAAAAAGTTTGAAAAACTAAAAGGCATAATGAAAGATAGTGATAATCGAAATGGTAAAACTTTTAAAGAAAATGAACATCTAAAAGCAGTGCTTAGAGTAAAAGAAGAATCAATCAACCAACAACTGGATGAAATCGCTAAATTGAAACTTAAATTTCAAGAGGCTGAAATTGAAAACGAGCGAATCCAGTTGAAGCTTAACAGTTACAGCTCTGCAAGCTTTGTTTTGCAACACATTATTCCCAAACCCATCGGGAAAGACAAAGCAGGCGAAGATGTGTATTGTGATGGAACTGGGGTGGGTTTTCATCAAGTACCACCACCTGTTCTTGATAACTACACGAAAAAGCAATCTTGGTTGGTTGAAATTAAGGAAGAAAGTGAAGTTAAACTTCCAGAGAACATTGATGTCACGTTCACATCTTCCAGTGACGATAGTGTCCAAAATGATATTGTAAAAGGTGTTGTTGAAAATGTGCTAAAAATGGATAGCGATACTACTGAGGAAGATGGGTGTTTCTTGGACAAGTACATTCAGAAACCAAAATCCGGAAACAACTTAAGTGATGAACCGGGTCTTGTGATGTACAAGATGGCTGGATCTGATAAGTTGTATTCGGATTCTGAGTTTCCCATTGAGAATGTTAATGTGAAAAAGTTGACAAATGTTTTCAAGTTGGTTGAAGTTGAGTTGTCAGAAGTGAACAATCTGAGTCAAACAAAGATAAAAATGAGTTTTGAGAAAGATAAATCATACTACAAGAAATCTGTTAATCCATCACGTTTTTATAATAACAATCGAAATAACTGGTCGGGTGGTTATCAGGGTGGTAGGTCTTATCAGAAAAGAAATGTTCCAAACAACAGGTTTGCTGAAAAGAAAAAGTTTGTGAACAGTTCGAGTTCACTTGCTGATGAAGAGAAAGAGATTTTTTCAAAATCGAATGAAGAGTTCTTTGTGAAAAGAGCTTCACAGTATCAGTCTAAAGGCACAAGTCGAGTTGTTGATACTCGAACATGTTTCAGATGTAATCAAGTTGGTCACATTGCACGAAAGTGTAACAATGTGAAGCCTAAGACTGAAACTGTGAAGGTTCAACAGAAGAAAGTTGATGTGAAGGGTAAAGCACAAATGGTTGTTGAGAAAAAGAATGTGAAAAATAACAACACCAAAGTGAAAAATGAACCTGTTAAGAATATGGTAACTAAAAATGACAAATTTTATAAACGGGTTGCATTATCTCAACAAGTTTGGAAACCAAAAAGTGAGAAAAAGATTTCATCTTCTGAGGAGTCAATTCAAATTGATTATGATGCGAATTTTCCACCTCTTAAGGCTGAAAACTTCAAAATTCAAGTTGCGAGAGTTAAAACAGTCAAGGTTACACCTAAGGCTGATGAGGCCTGGGTGGACACCATGTTTGACTAAACAGTTTGAATTGCCGGAGCTTCCTTGATCGCGAAGCATGAATCGGCATCTTTATTAAAGTTTAAGTCAAAGTTTGTTATGTGCAGGATCTTCCAAAACTTGTATCCAGATGGATCATGGATAGTGGAGCTTCAAGACATATGACAGGGAAGACTGCGTTGCTGTATGATGTGAGAAATATCAATGGTGGCTATGTGGGATTTGCTGGTCATGAAGGTGGTAGAATTATTGGTGAAGGAACGTTATCCAACGGGATTGTGACGTTTGAAAGAGTTAACTACATTACTGAGCTGGAGAACAATCTGCTAAGTATCTCGCAGATTTGTGACAATATGTATACTACTCATTTCACTGATAAAGAATGTTTGATCTTGAAACAGGATTTGTTATCCCTGAGGAATGGATTATCATGCGGGCACCTAGAGTGAATGATTTATATGTGTTGGATATGACTGTAGCAACTACAACAACAGGTCAAGCACATTGTTTTGTTTCTAGAGCAACTGAGAAAGAATCGAGATTGTGGCACCGCAAGATGGGGCATATTCACCTAAGGAAGATGAATCACTTGGTGCACAATGATTTGGTTCTTGGAGTTCATGTCAAAGGTTTTCATCTGGAAGGGGAGTGCATTAGTTGTGTTAAAGTCAAGCAGAAGAAAAAGTCACACCTTACAAAGCAAGTCAATTCAGTTTCGAGACCTCTGGAAAGACTTCACATGGATTTGTTTGGTCTTGTGAATGTCAAAAGTATTACAGGAGATTACTACTGTTTGGTCGTTACTGATGATTATTCCAGATTTTCATGGGTTTCTTTCTTGAAAACCAAAGACGAAACATTTGACAGTTTGATGGCGTTGTTCAGAAAGATTGAGAATTTGTACCAAAGGCGTATCAAAAGAATTCAAAGTGATAATGGTACTGAATTCAAGAACAGTAAGATGGAAGAATTTTGTGATGAAAGAGGTATATTGCATGAGTTTAGTGCTCCGTACACTCCGCAGCAGAATGGAGTCGCAGAACGCAAAAACCGGACACTAATCGAGACGGCTAGAACTATGCTCGCAGATTCAAAGTTACCGATAAATTTTTGGGCTGAAGCTGTTTCCGCCGCATGCTATACGCTCAACAGGGTTCTTACTGTCAAGAAGTTCAACAAAACATGCTTTGAGCTAATCAATAACCGCAAACCGAATTTGAAGTATCTAGAACCGTTCGGGTCACCCTGTACTGTTATAGAGCCTCATGGAAAGTTTGGTCCGAAGAGCATTGAGGGAATATTTGTTGGTTATGCAAATCCGATGCGGCGTGTCTTCGTTCCAAGTGAAAAGCGGATTATTGAAGCTGTAAATGTTGAATGTCAAGGTTATACTATGCCGCCGCAGAATCCTGGAGATTCATGGCATTATCATTATGACAAAATGTGGGATTCGTTTGACATGAAAGAAGAGTCAGAGGAAGATGAAGATTTCTTTGATGAGTTGGATATTTTGCGTGAATACGAGTCACAGCTAAGGTTCCCAGCTGAGTATTCTAGAAGACCACGGGAAACTTCAAATGACGATGAAGCAGGTCCGAGTAATGCTGGTGAACATGATGATGTTCAACAGAATGAAGTTGCTCAGGATAATCAAACGGTTCAAAATGATAATCAAGAAACTGAAAACATGCCAGTCTTTGATCATGGTGATTCAGATTCTGAGGGGGAGCAAATTCAGATTTCAAGTCAAACAAACCAAGTTGGTGAACAAGATGCAGATCAGAATGTTACTAATCTGGAGGGAAATGTAGATGTTTCAAGCGAAGTGATGCCACAAACTTTTTCATATCATCCAGAGGAGTTGATCATAGGAGAATTGCAGACAGGCATTCGCACTCGAAATCAGATTGATAAAGGGCTTACATGTTTTTATACAAAAGTTGCTCCTTTGCAAACTGAATTTTCATTGAGTTGTTTTATCTCGCAGGTTGAACCAAGAACTTACAAAGAGGCGCTTACTGAAGATTCTTGGGTCATTGCAAAGCAGGAGGAACTTAGTCAATTCGAAAAGTTGGGAGTGTGGAAGTTAGTGGATTTGCCAGATGGTCAGAGGAAGATAAACACCAAGTGGGTGTTCAAGTGCAAGAGAGACGATAGAGGAGTTGTGATTCGCAACAAAGCTCGACTCGTTGTTCAGGGCTTTAGTCAACAGGAGGGGATTGATTTTACAGAAGTCTATGCTCCTGTAGCACGACTAGAGGCAATCAGAATTTTCCTAGCATTTGCGTGTTGGAAGAATTTCAAAGTTTATCAGTTAGATGTTAAATCGGCGTTTCTTTATGGGAAGGTCAAAGAGGAGGTTTATGTCGGACAGCCGCCGGGCTTTACTGATCCACACCACAAAGACAAGGTCTACTTGTTAGACAAAGCACTGTATGGTTTACACCAGGCCCCGAGAGCTTGGTACGAGACTTTGTCTCAACACCTACTAGCCAACAAGTTCATTCGTGGAAAAGTGGATGCCACTCTCTTCACTAAAGAGGTCGAAGGTCATCTTCTGATAGTTCAGATTTATGTGGACGATATAATCTTTGGGTCGACAAATGAAAATCTATGTAAAGATTTTGAATCAGTGATGAAGCAAAAGTTCGAAATGTCATCAATGGGGGAGATGAAATTCTTTCTGGGATTACAAGTTGAACAACTTCCTGAGGGAATTTTCATTCATCAGATAAAGTATGTTCATGATATTCTAGAGAAATTTGGGATGTCAAGTTCTACTCCAGCTGCTACCCCACTTGCAACAAATCATGGGATTCACCCAGATCTCACCGGAGACAGGGCTGATGAAATGTTCTACCGATCCATGATAGGTTCATTGATGTACCTAACTGCTTCACGTCCTGATATCATGTACCCAACGTGCCTCGCAGCAAGATTTCAATCTAACCCGAGAGCTTCGCATATGATCATTGTGAAGAGGATATTGCGCTACCTGAAAGGAAATCCTTCATTGGGGTTGTGGTATCCTAGGAAAGGCGATTTTACGCTCGAAGGGTATTCTGATTCGGATTTCGGATGCTGCAAAGTCAATTCCAAATCAACAACTGCAGGATGCCAGTTCTTTGGTCCTAGATTGGTTACCTGGCAGTGTAAGAAACAAACGTCTGTTGTAACACCTGTGCCTTCACGGCCATCAAACAAGTACCAAACCAATGAAATATTATATTTCATACTTGGGATTTGTAAAAATATGTGTATCATTTGCACATATCAATTCTTGTTCAATTTCAAACTCTAAATCGCTTTCTGGAAGGTTATACGCGCACCGATGCGTAAATATAACCAGTTTAATGCAACAAACACTCCGGAATAGTGACATTGGCTTAACATACCTTAAATAACCTTTACATAACTTAGAAATAAGCTTTGAAGGCATTGGTATGGCAAAATCAAGTTAAATCGCTTACAGGGACTAAAGTTGACAAACTGCGAAAGTATGCCAATTTGAACTGTAACAGACCTTCCGGAGCATGACCATAAGTTAAACATACCATAAATATCCTTCACATAGCTTAGAAATAGGCTTTGAGGGGTTCGGTGTGCTAAAATAAACTTTTGGGTCATTCAGGGACTAAAAGTGTCAAAAAGTGCACAAGTTTGCATTTTCGTGCGTAACTTACGTTCTGAATACATCCAGACATCCAAAAATTTATATAAGCATGACTATATTATATTTTAGTGTTCGCCTTAAGAAAAATCCATTCGTCGCGTCATTTGGTTCGTTTTTCGCGCTTATGCGTATTCCGTCGTAATTAAGCGAACATCGCGTTCGTACGGCTAAACGAACCGACATCCGAGATATTTTTGAACACATTTTAAGTTCCCTATACTTTAACTTCATTTTAGAGCTTTGAAATGGGGTTAACGGGCCTTAAACGTGTCAAAAATGGCCTAAATACAGTTCAGGGACCAAAACTGACTTTCTGCCAAACTTCACCCCTACGATGCGTAGCCACTTTTTGGCTACGATGCGCAGGGGGTCTTCTGACCAGATGCAATGTTTTTAACAGCAGGTTGCACATGTTTAAACCACACCCACACATTCCCAATTGCTTAGTCATCAGATAAGGATGGCATTCTAGTCACCATAAGGTTCCGACAAGTGTACGGGTTGGATCATGGCACGTTTTCCATGAAACGATCCTAACGGTGGACCGAAAACTATAAATACCCCATCCCCCATTGCTTTAAAACTCACAAGAATTCTGATTTGAGAGCTCTAAGTTGAAACCATTGTTTCATACCTGAGTTCTTGAGTCGGGATTAGCATTCGGGGACCCTGGGTAAGTATTCTTTCGTTCTTTTCCTTATTTTACTGCTTTTCGAGTCAGAAAGTCAAACTTTGTTTGACTTTCAGCGTTGACCAGTAATGGTCAATGCGAAGTTCGTTTGAACTTCGCAACGTGAGTGTAATCACGTTGGTCATAGTCCTTTGGGACTATGCCCACTGATTACCACGTTGTCTAGAGTCGTAGGGTAGGCGATCTAATAAATCGCCTATGCCTTCGAACTCGACCCATTTGGTCGATCATTAGGATCCGACCAAATACTTTAGGTGACCATAGTAGGTAGGGAATAACCTTCCGAGGTTATACCCTATGGTCACATCGTTTAAGTAGTTGTATGATAGGTAGTTTATATGCCTTAGGTAAATTACCAGAATACCCTTTTCATGCATAATTGGTAATTTAGCATATGTAACCTAAACTTTTGCCACATAACTGATTATGTAACATGTTTAGGCATATAACACTTGTCATAGGGCTAGTTAGGCGGTCCGAACGCGTTTCACGCGCACGACGCGTTAAAGTAGCATAAGCTTCCTAAACGGGTCGTAATGGGTCGTAAACACTTAGGTTAGGTTTCAATTAGTATGTAGGCTTTGTTAAACCAAATGACACGAGTCTCTACACTCGTTTGGTTTACAAACCCTAATGCTACCCAATCTTCCGATTTAGGTCCGGTTAATTAACATAGTTACCTATATTAGGTGCCGTTTGATTTCCGTGATCTCTAGCATTGTTTGGTTGTTACTCAAGGACTACTGAGCAATCTCAAGTGAGTACATAGACCCCTCTTTTACTGTTTTCCAAACTGTTTTGGGGTGGAACACATGTGCCTACTTGTTACTTTCAAGCTTTCCTGTTTTCACATCATATACTGCTATGTTCGTTAGTACATTATAGTACATGATTTCATTACATTTTATGCTATTTATGTCCATTGCGTGCATACTTAGTACATTGTTTTTCATCACATGCTTACATTTTGGTATGACATTTGGTTTGTTTACATGGGACAATACATTCATTAACACCGATCATGCCGTTCGTTAGTAGGTAGTGGTACCATAGGAATTGACAACTCCCGTTCCGGACGTCCCAGGGAAAGGGGATGAAAGGAATGACCGAATTCGTTGTTATTAAGACAGATAGACCTTTAATTTATTTAAAGGGTTTATCACCACAGTCGCCAGGCTTGGATGTATGCATTTTCACAATACCGCATAAATGTTCATTATCAGTATAGCATGCATTTAGACATTTTAACATGATTGACCTTGATCATGCATATAGACATTTTAACATGATTGACCTTGATCATGCATTTTCACAAGACATAATGTTGATTTAAACTACGTTTTACTTCAATACTATGTTCTTGTGCATATGGTTTAGTTGACACATTTCGCTAGCCATACAGGACATTTTGACATAGACATTAGACATAGACATTTTAACATGATTGACCTTGATCATGCATTTTCACAAGACATAATGTTGATTTAAACTACGTTTTACTTCAATACTATGTTCTTGTGCATATGGTTTAGTTGATACATTTCGCTAGCCATACAGGACATTTTGACATAGACATTAGACATAGACATTTTAACATGATTGACATTGATCATGCATTTACACAAAACATAACGTTGATTTAAACACAGTTTTACTTCAATACTTTGTTTTTGTGCATTTCACCTATGGTTTAGTTGATGCGTTTTCACTAGCCATACATATCATTTAGGTTACACATTACATGATTTACATTGATCATGCATTTTGACATATTATTCAATACATTTGACAAATTCATTTATACATGGACAATTTACATTGTTGGTTTGGTTTGATTAAGTGATTAAGTAACGATGCGGGTGTAATATGATACAAGCATGGTGGATACGCCGCTGGTACTTCCTATATATAAGTGTTTGTATGGTATTACATGTCGTAGCATTATTTGAATCATTTCAGTTTGATACATATAACATTTTATACAAATAACATACTTTTCATAAGACATTGTTTTACAATCAACTTATCTTATACAAACTCATTTTACATGGTTATTCATTTAACCTTACATTTACTTATACATATCAACTGATATTATTGTTTTTCAAATGATTTACAAGACAAAGCAAATTACAAGGTTCATGACTAAACATTTTCTCAAATACAAGTCATGAAACCTATTTTCACAAAACCTATGTATCTCACCGGCATTTTTATGCTGACGTACCATATTTTCACATGTGTTTTTCAGGAAATGAAGCATAGGATTGATCAAGTTACACTTAGGCGGACATGGGCCTTAGTGACAATAAAAGATGCAGACTAGTTAATTATGTTGTATTTTCATGTTTGTATAGACATTGTAACACTTATATTGAATAAAACGAAACTTTAATTTCCATGGTTGTGAAACATTAATTCTGTTGCAACACGCCCCGATGTTTCCGCCACGATTTGTATGTTATACGTGGTCGGGGTGTGACAGAAAAGATGGTATCAGAGCCAATGGTTATAGGGAATTAGGTTATTAGTAATTAGTAATGCTTTGACCTAGTCTATAACCTTCTTAGGACCCTAACGCGAGTTTACTTGCCTTTAGTCATAAAACAATATCGTCACCTATCCTTAGGCGACGACCACAACAAGAACATAAATTTCAAAACCGCTTGAAAACTAATCATCTGTTCTAGGATGATTTATTACAAGGTTTTGAACCCTCTATTGTAAGGTTTTGAACTCTCTGTTATATGGTTTTGAATCCCTTTGAATTTTCAAAATCTCGTCAAGGTTTTGGGTTTTAAATAATGTGAACACGTGCAAACTGGAAGGGTGAATGCCTGTATTCTGGGTTTTCTGTCTAGGCAAGCACTTCGTATACATCTCATCAGACGCGAGACCAGTTGTGCTTACCTGGGAATTCTTGGGATGAGTGTTCACTTATAGGCGAGCATGTCTTCAGTGATACATTAATAAGACCTGTTTACCTTGATTAGTCACCGTCTCATTTGTTTGCCTTAGGTAACAAACAAATGATCGCAATTTTCATGCGTTATCATTCTGTTTTGATTGTCCAAAAATCTTTCACCTGTTTCTCCCTATGCCTTTCTTTTTCTTCAAGAATGTCTCTTCATCACGATGACGCCCAGATATCTGAGCAAGCAGTTAAATTAGCTCAGCGAATAGGCGAAGTAGTCCTGAAGACGGTTGAATTAGCTACTGCCATGTATCATCTCCAGGATGAAGCCACTCAAGAGTCACCAAGACAGGCAGGACCTAGTCAGGCGACAACACCATCAGCCAATAAACCAATCAAGGAATCAAAGACCATGGATGAACGATCGCCTAAGAAGTCAAAGAAGCGAAAGGCTCCTCAAAACTTCGCCGTGGTCGCTCACAATGGTCGAGCCGTTCCCAACCAACCAGCTCAGCCACCTGCAAAGAAAGCATATGCCGGTACTGCACCTCATTGTGCACGCTGCAACGGTCATCACTCGTTACAACAAGTTTGCTGGCAATGCACGACGTGTGGTAAACTTGGGCATTTGGCCAAAGTTTGTCGTTTGGGACAAAATCAGGCTGCTCAGGTTCAAGCTCCGGTACAAGGGAACGCTGCGAAATTCCCACTGGGTTCATGTTTCAACTGCTGAGAGATTGGTCACTTCCGCCACAACTGCCCAAAGCTTGCTAATGCAAATCCAACCCTTGGATGAGCATTCAGCTGAACAAAGGATATTGCTGTCTTATACCTTTGTTTCTTTTGTTCTCGTGTATTGTGAAACAATATGTCTTGTTCATAAATAAATTATTGTTCACAAATTCTGATATACAAGTATAGTTACATGTGTGTATGATTTTCCTATAATACCTACATCAAGGAACTATGTTCCTTACAAACTACTCTTGTGATTCTCTCTTTCAAATAATCGCTCATGATTCCTGTGAAAATTTTAAGTACTCGTTTCACTCTAAGAAACAAAGTACAGAAAATTAAGTGACATTATGAGTAATCGTGCTTTTCGCACATCTGCGCCTTTAAATCCTTGGTTAGATAACTAAGGGTATTTTCAAATCTCATAACCATTACGTTTTGATTTTTCAACATACACAGTACCAGTATTTCAAAACAATCTTCATGATCTCAAAACATTTCATATAGTTTGAAAACAATTTTTCTAGATGCATTGTCTATGTTATTTCAAAAACATTGGCCATGTTATCAAAACCAACCTTTCAAATTTCAAAATATTTCATATAGTCTGAAGACAATATTAACACAATACATTTTCTGATCAAGTGCATGATTTCGAAAAGCATCATTCATGTCTTTCAAAAACCTTATACATAATTTCAAAATTCATCTCGCATGATTTTAAAACATTTTTTGTAAATATATCTACCTAATACACCTACTTTATGATTTCAAAATATTATATATAAGGTTTCAAAAACATTTTTTTTCCCATGCATAGTCTTCCAAATATATTTTCCTCACACATTTACTTAACCTTCAAATTCTGCTTCATATGTCGCCTTGACATATCTAGCATCTCAACCTCATAAGCATTTTTTTTACATCATGTTTTGACCTAAGCACATCCAGTGCAAGGTTTCAAAACATCTTCAACTTCAAAAATCCATATGGGATCTTTTTATTTCCATAATTAGACCCTTGTGGATGATCATCATTCAAATCAGAGTCCTTAATTGGATTCTTTATGTACCTTAATTCGAACATTTCGAGTTCTCGTAATCGAAATCGAATTTTCTTTTTGAATCTTTCTATCTTTATAGTTAGATTCTCGATAATGTTTAAAGTGCCAAATGAAATCCACGAGATGGATTCCTAGTGTGCTTTAAATACATGTACTCTGTTAGCAGAACAAACTTCTAGTTAAACAATTTTGTGGTTATGTGATTATGTGTTTACATATTTGGTGTTTTTCATTTATACATTTTTGTGTTTTTGGTATACTCTGGATAATTCGTTATCCAAATCCTCGCAGGATCTTTCATATCTTCATATGAGGGATTCGTAGCAGGATAGTCAAAAGGTACTATCTTAATTCCTTAATGGGCTTCTATGTAATAGTTAAGACCCTTGGATTTATATAGTACCACTCCAGACCCTTTTTAGTGGTCTAGTCTAAAGGATTGATTCACAATTTGGTTAAAGAATGACATCTAGTGATGTAGCTGGACAGACTCCTTGATAGTCTATTTAGATCATTTATTGATTTAGTCTACGGGACTCTATGGCGGTCTAGTCACACTCATCACAGGATTGTTCATTTGGTTTTACCCTACGCATTATAAAATAGACTGTGTGAACTGTGCAAGGAATTGTCTAATTATGGAGGCCTACATAATTATGAAATTTAGTGCATAGAAACCCAGTAAGGTTTATTATGTGTAAGAGCCAATAGTGACAACAATAACAAAATGAGGAAGATGTAATAGAGGTACGGTGGACGCACCAATGACGCTTCATATACTTGTATATAAGTATCCCTCTTACGTTGCAATCATGATGATTATTAAAGTTACTAGAAGTTCAGAAACCTAGCCAATGTTGTTCGATCTTTTCAACTTCATGTTTTAAACTCTTACAAGTTTCCTCTAAATAAATTTCGGGACGAAATTTCCTAAAGTAGGGGAGACTGTAACACCTGTGCCTTCACGGCCATCAAACAAGTACCAAACCAATGAAATATTATATTTCATACTTGGGATTTGTAAAAATATGTGTATCATTTGCACATATCAATTCTTGTTCAATTTCAAACTCTAAATCGCTTTCTGGAAGGTTATACGCGCACCGATGCGTAAATATAACCAGTTTAATGCAACAAACACTCCGGAATAGTGACATTGGCTTAACATACCTTAAATAACCTTTACATAACTTAGAAATAAGCTTTGAAGGCATTGGTATGGCAAAATCAAGTTAAATCGCTTACAGGGACTAAAGTTGACAAACTGCGAAAGTATGCCAATTTGAACTGTAACAGACCTTCCGGAGCATGACCATAAGTTAAACATACCACAAATATCCTTCACATAGCTTAGAAATAGGCTTTGAGGGGTTCGGTGTGCTAAAATAAACTTTTGGGTCATTCAGGGACTAAAAGTGTCAAAAAGTGCACAAGTTTGCATTTTCGTGCGTAACTTACGTTCTGAATACATCCAGACATCCAAAAATTTATATAAGCATGACTATATTATATTTTAGTGTTCGCCTTAAGAAAAATCCATTCGTCGCGTCATTTGGTTCGTTTTTCGCGCTTATGCGTATTCCGTCGTAATTAAGCGAACATCGCGTTCGTACGGCTAAACGAACCGACATCCGAGATATTTTTGAACACATTTTAAGTTCCCTATACTTTAACTTCATTTTAGAGCTTTGAAATGGGGTTAACGGGCCTTAAACGTGTCAAAAATGGCCTAAATACAGTTCAGGGACCAAAACTGACTTTCTGCCAAACTTCACCCCTACGATGCGTAGCCACTTTTTGGCTACGATGCGCAGGGGGTCTTCTGACCAGATGCAATGTTTTTAACAGCAGGTTGCACATGTTTAAACCACACCCACACATTCCCAATTGCTTAGTCATCAGATAAGGATGGCATTCTAGTCACCATAAGGTTCCGACAAGTGTACGGGTTGGATCATGGCACGTTTTCCATGAAACGATCCTAACGGTGGACCGAAAACTATAAATACCCCATCCCCCATTGCTTTAAAACTCACAAGAATTCTGATTTGAGAGCTCTAAGTTGAAACCATTGTTTCATACCTGAGTTCTTGAGTCGGGATTAGCATTCGGGGACCCTGGGTAAGTATTCTTTCGTTCTTTTCCTTATTTTACTGCTTTTCGAGTCAGAAAGTCAAACTTTGTTTGACTTTTAGCGTTGACCAGTAATGGTCAATGCGAAGTTCGTTTGAACTTCGCAACGTGAGTGTAATCACGTTGGTCATAGTCCTTTGGGACTATGCCCACTGATTACCACGTTGTCTAGAGTCGTAGGGTAGGCGATCTAATAAATCGCCTATGCCTTCGAACTCGACCCATTTGGTCGATCATTAGGATCCGACCAAATACTTTAGGTGACCATAGTAGGTAGGGAATAACCTTCCGAGGTTATACCCTATGGTCACATCGTTTAAGTAGTTGTATGATAGGTAGTTTATATGCCTTAGGTAAATTACCAGAATACCCTTTTCATGCATAATTGGTAATTTAGCATATGTAACCTAAACTTTTGCCACATAACTGATTATGTAACATGTTTAGGCATATAACACTTGTCATAGGGCTAGTTAGGCGGTCCGAACGCGTTTCACGCGCACGACGCGTTAAAGTAGCATAAGCTTCCTAAACGG
Organism: Helianthus tuberosus; assembly: GCA_030545235.1. NCBI lineage: Eukaryota > Viridiplantae > Streptophyta > Magnoliopsida > Asterales > Asteraceae > Helianthus > Helianthus tuberosus. The sequence goes on along the minus strand of CM060416.1, from coordinate 74,560,369 downwards.
GTCGTAATGGGTCGTAAACACTTAGGTTAGGTTTCAATTAGTATGTAGGCTTTGTTAAACCAAATGACACGAGTCTCTACACTCGTTTGGTTTACAAACCCTAATGCTACCCAATCTTCCGATTTAGGTCCGGTTAATTAACATAGTTACCTATATTAGGTGCCGTTTGATTTCCGTGATCTCTAGCATTGTTTGGTTGTTACTCAAGGACTACTGAGCAATCTCAAGTGAGTACATAGACCCCTCTTTTACTGTTTTCCAAACTGTTTTGGGGTGGAACACATGTGCCTACTTGTTACTTTCAAGCTTTCCTGTTTTCACATCATATACTGCTATGTTCGTTAGTACATTATAGTACATGATTTCATTACATTTTATGCTATTTATGTCCATTGCGTGCATACTTAGTACATTGTTTTTCATCACATGCTTACATTTTGGTATGACATTTGGTTTGTTTACATGGGACAATACATTCATTAACACCGATCATGCCGTTCGTTAGTAGGTAGTGGTACCATAGGAATTGACAACTCCCGTTCCGGACGTCCCAGGGAAAGGGGATGAAAGGAATGACCGAATTCGTTGTTATTAAGACAGATAGACCTTTAATTTATTTAAAGGGTTTATCACCACAGTCGCCAGGCTTGGATGTATGCATTTTCACAATACCGCATAAATGTTCATTATCAGTATAGCATGCATTTAGACATTTTAACATGATTGACCTTGATCATGCATATAGACATTTTAACATGATTGACCTTGATCATGCATTTTCACAAGACATAATGTTGATTTAAACTACGTTTTACTTCAATACTATGTTCTTGTGCATATGGTTTAGTTGACACATTTCGCTAGCCATACAGGACATTTTGACATAGACATTAGACATAGACATTTTAACATGATTGACCTTGATCATGCATTTTCACAAGACATAATGTTGATTTAAACTACGTTTTACTTCAATACTATGTTCTTGTGCATATGGTTTAGTTGATACATTTCGCTAGCCATACAGGACATTTTGACATAGACATTAGACATAGACATTTTAACATGATTGACATTGATCATGCATTTACACAAAACATAACGTTGATTTAAACACAGTTTTACTTCAATACTTTGTTTTTGTGCATTTCACCTATGGTTTAGTTGATGCGTTTTCACTAGCCATACATATCATTTAGGTTACACATTACATGATTTACATTGATCATGCATTTTGACATATTATTCAATACATTTGACAAATTCATTTATACATGGACAATTTACATTGTTGGTTTGGTTTGATTAAGTGATTAAGTAACGATGCGGGTGTAATATGATACAAGCATGGTGGATACGCCGCTGGTACTTCCTATATATAAGTGTTTGTATGGTATTACATGTCGTAGCATTATTTGAATCATTTCAGTTTGATACATATAACATTTTATACAAATAACATACTTTTCATAAGACATTGTTTTACAATCAACTTATCTTATACAAACTCATTTTACATGGTTATTCATTTAACCTTACATTTACTTATACATATCAACTGATATTATTGTTTTTCAAATGATTTACAAGACAAAGCAAATTACAAGGTTCATGACTAAACATTTTCTCAAATACAAGTCATGAAACCTATTTTCACAAAACCTATGTATCTCACCGGCATTTTTATGCTGACGTACCATATTTTCACATGTGTTTTTCAGGAAATGAAGCATAGGATTGATCAAGTTACACTTAGGCGGACATGGGCCTTAGTGACAATAAAAGATGCAGACTAGTTAATTATGTTGTATTTTCATGTTTGTATAGACATTGTAACACTTATATTGAATAAAACGAAACTTTAATTTCCATGGTTGTGAAACATTAATTCTGTTGCAACACGCCCCGATGTTTCCGCCACGATTTGTATGTTCTACGTGGTCGGGGTGTGACAGAAAAGATGGTATCAGAGCCAATGGTTATAGGGAATTAGGTTATTAGTAATTAGTAATGCTTTGACCTAGTCTATAACCTTCTTAGGACCCTAACGCGAGTTTACTTGCCTTTAGTCATAAAACAATATCGTCACCTATCCTTAGGCGACGACCACAACAAGAACATAAATTTCAAAACCGCTTGAAAACTAATCATCTGTTCTAGGATGATTTATTACAAGGTTTTGAACCCTCTATTGTAAGGTTTTGAACTCTCTGTTATATGGTTTTGAATCCCTTTGAATTTTCAAAATCTCGTCAAGGTTTTGGGTTTTAAATAATGTGAACACGTGCAAACTGGAAGGGTGAATGCCTGTATTCTGGGTTTTCTGTCTAGGCAAGCACTTCGTATACATCTCATCAGACGCGAGACCAGTTGTGCTTACCTGGGAATTCTTGGGATGAGTGTTCACTTATAGGCGAGCATGTCTTCAGTGATACATTAATAAGACCTGTTTACCTTGATTAGTCACCGTCTCATTTGTTTGCCTTAGGTAACAAACAAATGATCGCAATTTTCATGCGTTATCATTCTGTTTTGATTGTCCAAAAATCTTTCACCTGTTTCTCCCTATGCCTTTCTTTTTCTTCAAGAATGTCTCTTCATCACGATGACGCCCAGATATCTGAGCAAGCAGTTAAATTAGCTCAGCGAATAGGCGAAGTAGTCCTGAAGACGGTTGAATTAGCTACTGCCATGTATCATCTCCAGGATGAAGCCACTCAAGAGTCACCAAGACAGGCAGGACCTAGTCAGGCGACAACACCATCAGCCAATAAACCAATCAAGGAATCAAAGACCATGGATGAACGATCGCCTAAGAAGTCAAAGAAGCGAAAGGCTCCTCAAAACTTCGCCGTGGTCGCTCACAATGGTCGAGCCGTTCCCAACCAACCAGCTCAGCCACCTGCAAAGAAAGCATATGCCGGTACTGCACCTCATTGTGCACGCTGCAACGGTCATCACTCGTTACAACAAGTTTGCTGGCAATGCACGACGTGTGGTAAACTTGGGCATTTGGCCAAAGTTTGTCGTTTGGGACAAAATCAGGCTGCTCAGGTTCAAGCTCCGGTACAAGGGAACGCTGCGAAATTCCCACTGGGTTCATGTTTCAACTGCTGAGAGATTGGTCACTTCCGCCACAACTGCCCAAAGCTTGCTAATGCAAATCCAACCCTTGGATGAGCATTCGGCTGAACAAAGGATATTGCTGTCTTATACCTTTGTTTCTTTTGTTCTCGTGTATTGTGAAACAATATGTCTTGTTCATAAATAAATTATTGTTCACAAATTCTGATATACAAGTATAGTTACATGTGTGTATGATTTTCCTATAATACCTACATCAAGGAACTATGTTCCTTACAAACTACTCTTGTGATTCTCTCTTTCAAATAATCGCTCATGATTCCTGTGAAAATTTTAAGTACTCGTTTCACTCTAAGAAACAAAGTACAGAAAATTAAGTGACATTATGAGTAATCGTGCTTTTCGCACATCTGCGCCTTTAAATCCTTGGTTAGATAACTAAGGGTATTTTCAAATCTCATAACCATTACGTTTTGATTTTTCAACATACACAGTACCAGTATTTCAAAACAATCTTCATGATCTCAAAACATTTCATATAGTTTGAAAACAATTTTTCTAGATGCATTGTCTATGTTATTTCAAAAACATTGGCCATGTTATCAAAACCAACCTTTCAAATTTCAAAATATTTCATATAGTCTGAAGACAATATTAACACAATACATTTTCTGATCAAGTGCATGATTTCGAAAAGCATCATTCATGTCTTTCAAAAACCTTATACATAATTTCAAAATTCATCTCGCATGATTTTAAAACATTTTTTGTAAATATATCTACCTAATACACCTACTTTATGATTTCAAAATATTATATATAAGGTTTCAAAAACATTTTTTTTCCCATGCATAGTCTTCCAAATATATTTTCCTCACACATTTACTTAACCTTCAAATTCTGCTTCATATGTCGCCTTGACATATCTAGCATCTCAACCTCATAAGCATTTTTTTTACATCATGTTTTGACCTAAGCACATCCAGTGCAAGGTTTCAAAACATCTTCAACTTCAAAAATCCATATGGGATCTTTTTATTTCCATAATTAGACCCTTGTGGATGATCATCATTCAAATCAGAGTCCTTAATTGGATTCTTTATGTACCTTAATTCGAACATTTCGAGTTCTCGTAATCGAAATCGAATTTTCTTTTTGAATCTTTCTATCTTTATAGTTAGATTCTCGATAATGTTTAAAGTGCCAAATGAAATCCACGAGATGGATTCCTAGTGTGCTTTAAATACATGTACTCTGTTAGCAGAACAAACTTCTAGTTAAACAATTTTGTGGTTATGTGATTATGTGTTTACATATTTGGTGTTTTTCATTTATACATTTTTGTGTTTTTGGTATACTCTGGATAATTCGTTATCCAAATCCTCGCAGGATCTTTCATATCTTCATATGAGGGATTCGTAGCAGGATAGTCAAAAGGTACTATCTTAATTCCTTAATGGGCTTCTATGTAATAGTTAAGACCCTTGGATTTATATAGTACCACTCCAGACCCTTTTTAGTGGTCTAGTCTAAAGGATTGATTCACAATTTGGTTAAAGAATGACATCTAGTGATGTAGCTGGACAGACTCCTTGATAGTCTATTTAGATCATTTATTGATTTAGTCTACGGGACTCTATGGCGGTCTAGTCACACTCATCACAGGATTGTTCATTTGGTTTTACCCTACGCATTATAAAATAGACTGTGTGAACTGTGCAAGGAATTGTCTAATTATGGAGGCCTACATAATTATGAAATTTAGTGCATAGAAACCCAGTAAGGTTTATTATGTGTAAGAGCCAATAGTGACAACAATAACAAAATGAGGAAGATGTAATAGAGGTACGGTGGACGCACCAATGACGCTTCATATACTTGTATATAAGTATCCCTCTTACGTTGCAATCATGATGATTATTAAAGTTACTAGAAGTTCAGAAACCTAGCCAATGTTGTTCGATCTTTTCAACTTCATGTTTTAAACTCTTACAAGTTTCCTCTAAATAAATTTCGGGACGAAATTTCCTAAAGTAGGGGAGACTGTAACACCTGTGCCTTCACGGCCATCAAACAAGTACCAAACCAATGAAATATTATATTTCATACTTGGGATTTGTAAAAATATGTGTATCATTTGCACATATCAATTCTTGTTCAATTTCAAACTCTAAATCGCTTTCTGGAAGGTTATACGCGCACCGATGCGTAAATATAACCAGTTTAATGCAACAAACACTCCGGAATAGTGACATTGGCTTAACATACCTTCAATTACATACTCATGATTCTTCATAATTTATTAACCCCTTACAGATATCATTTGTGTCATAATTGCCTGTAAGACTGAATATCGGGATCTGGATACGGGAGTATATTCAAGAGGTGGGACACACAGATGAGTTTAAGTCTCTAAAACATTAAATCCATATCCTGGACAGATTGAAATGTGTGTGAGAATTTAAGTTGGATCAGTATATCGACAATCGATGCGAATTGTTTAATTCTGAGTATGTAATTGAAGCTTAACGGTACTTGTGATTTGTCTGATAGCTGATATGATTCCTTAACACGCTTAACCAAAAATATGTTTGTAAATAGTTTACTTTATTTACTTTCTGAAATTTAAGTTTTCTGTATTTCATTTCTTAGTTTAGAACACTTTATAAAATCCAAAAAGATTTTATTTCTGCTTTATTTTCCGACAAACCAAAGTGGAGAGTTGATTGTTGTATTCTCAGATGTTTGAAGCAGATGCAGGAGATTCTGGACTGAAGAATGAGGAGAGCTTATCTTGATGGAGTTTGATTTATTGGAAAATCAAAACAAGTTCATTAACTTGATACTTGTTATTTTCAGAAAATGTGTAAATTGTTGTTTTTCAAAATCAGTTTGTTTCGTCATTAACTTGGACCTGAATACTTGAGTAGATTTCTAAAACTGATAGTTTGTGATTTATTGTTGGAAAAGATAAGTTTGTAATGATTGATGTTTGAGACACAGGTTTTGGACTTCATCATTCTCATGGAAGCTAAATGACAAAGCTTGAACCAGATATCTCAGATTCTAGCATATTGAGAGGGGGAGTCTGTGAAAGGGGGAGTCTGGATCAACAGTCAAAGGGAGTTTGAAGATGGAGCTAGGAAGTGAACCTGAACCTGTGAAGATAGAGTGCTTATGATGAGAAGACAGAGAGTTGTAGAAAATACCAAGACTGAAGACTCAGAAGCTGAAGACTTCGTCAACATCCAGGGGGGAGTTTGTTGATGCATGGAATGTCTGTTGACTACATCTACTTTAAGTCTTAGGTCAAGATAGGTCAACATAGGGTCTTGAAAATCAAAATCATGTATTATGTTGATAGGTTCGCTTTTGTGAACATGTGTTGTCATAGGTTCGCTTATGTGTCAGATAGGTCCGCTCATAGGGTATCATGTGGTCCGCTTATTTGTCATATAGGTAGGTCCATTCATATGGCAGTCCATATAAGCGAACCTGATCACACTATAAATAGGCAACATGAGCGAACCTGATATTATTATTCATGTATGTTGGAGCGAACCTGTTGAAAGCTTTTGGGATTGAAACTCTGTCAAATTGTAATCAGAAAGCTCTAATAGAGAGGAAATTGAAAGGAATAGCTGTTGTAACTTCATTTACGTTGATTCCGCCTTCGTACATGAAGATGAATGTTCTCAACTGACAGTTTAGGGTCGGAACACGGTCCAACAAAATGATTTTCAAATAGAGGTGATATATAAGTTATGTATACATATATACTAGGTTATAGACCCGTGTATTATACGAGACGAATAAATAAAATAACTTATGTAAGTAAATGTGATAAATATTATACAAAAATTGCTTTAAACCACCTATAATTAAGAAAATGTCAAAGTTTTCTTTGAAATTTAGAGAAAAAATATAATAATTTTGAAATAAGTTTACACATATTAAGAGACTAATATATAACGGATAATTATTGCTAGTTATTAATGAATAGCATGCTAGTACTTCTAAATGTTAAACATCAGCTTAAACATAGATTTCATTGACGGATTTTTACTTTAGTATAATGTTTTCTTTTCTTTTGTGTTTTTGTGACACTAATATTAAAGTTTAAATATCTTTTGTAATGACCACAAAATTTTTATACTCTAAAGTTTTACGACTTTTTTTCTTTGGGTTTTTTCTTTCGGTTGTTATATAGAGTGTAATTACCGTAATTAATGTTGGTGCACTGAATGTCTGCTGATTACTTCTTAAACAAGTCTTTTGTCTAGATAGAATGAATGAGCACACAATAGATTAGAAATTAGGGTTTTACATGCTTATCTAGGGTGTTTCGCTTGAAGGGGTTTCAAGGCAAGTTCAAGCGAAACCTATTGATCAGGGTTCGCTTGAAACTAATGTTGTGCATGTTCAAGCGAAACCTAGTAGATTGCCATCCTCAAGCGAAACCCATCTGTTTATATATAGGTGTGTGTCATTTGAAGCGAGAGAGGTATGGTGTTTGTGTGTGAGTCGAGGTGCTGCCTGATTTTTGTCAGAAATTGATTGTAAAGACTCAGGATTAGTTAATAGAGGAAAAAAATTGAAAGGAATAAAGCTGTTGTGACTTTGTATACGTTGATTCCGCCTTCGTATTCGAAGACGAACTGCCTTAACTGACTTTTAGGGTCACGCACAAGGTCCTACAAGTGGTATCAGAGCTCAGGACGAGGAGTTCATACCATAGCAGCTTGATTCTACCAGATTTTCTCATTTCTACTCACTTCTTCTCATACTTTTCTGATTTGAACGAGTTCTAACGGTTGAAATGGCCTGATTTTTTCATATGTTGTGTAAAACATAGTATTAACAAATCCTACAAAGAATCAGATCAAAATACGGATTAAAACTGATAAAAATGGCATAAATAGTGTTTCGCTTGAAATTGTTCTTCGAACTTTCGCTTGAAAATCATAAGTTTCGCTTGAAAAATCTGTTTACTTGAAGCGAAACCACATTATTGGCTTTCGCTTGAACTGTTCAAACTTATACTGGCTTTCGCTTGAACTGTTCAAACTTATATTGGCTTTCGCTTGAACTGTTTGAACGTGTTGTAGCTTTCGCTTAAAACCATTTTGTTTCAAGTGGTTTCACTTGAATTTGAGTTTTTTTAATCAAGAAAATTCTAAGTGTTTGCTGATTTCGTTTCAGGTACAAGATGGATGATTTCAATCCGTTTTATGATGTCTTTGCGTTTGCTGGAGATGGTGGAAATGATACATCTTCTAGTAACACCAATGAGAACACACCGAATTCAAAGAAAAAGTTATCGGATGCATTGGAGGTTGAAAGTGCTTTCGGAACTTACAACAAACCCCCGAAGTTGATGGCTATCGAAGAATACAGTCGGTGGGCCAAGAAGTTTGAAGACTGGTTGATGGCTTTTGCTTTTCCTAGTTGGAAGAGTCTAAAAAATGGATATCATAATGGCAAAAGTGGTGAAACCTTAACAACAACTGAAGAAATAGAGACATTTGTCGCTGAGCAAAAATGCATCGCGTTGATATTTCAATCTGTTCGAGAAGATATAATATCTTTAATCGAATACTCTAGTGCTACAGATCTCTAGGATAAGTTGAAAAACAAATGTTTAGGAAGCAAAGAAATTGTGAAAAACAAAAAGAAACTAATTAGAAAAGAGTTTGATTTGTTTGGGTGTTTAAAGAATGAATCAGTTTGTAAAATGATTGAGAGGTTTGGGCATCTGAAGCTGGAACTGGCGAGACATGAAATTTCTTATTCTCGAGAAGAGCTAGTCGACAAATTGTTTGATGCATTGCCAGATGAGATGGATTGGCAATATTATGCATTGATGCTAAAGAATGCTATCAAGCCACCAGAAGAGTTGACAGTAGACTTGCTGATTGAGAAACTAGAGAGTCACGAGTTGGAATTAAAGAAAACACACAAAGCCAATCATTCGTCTTATCAGCAGAACTTGGATTTGTATTATCCAAAGAGCATGATGCCAAAGAACACATCTCCCAAGACTGCGTTTTCTGCTGAGAATGTTTTCACAACAAACAAAGAAAGTCAAAGCAGTGGTAGTCACAGTGGATATCACAGTGGGTCTTCATCAAATTCAAACCAGTCTGATGCAAAGAACTTATTTCAATGCAACATCGCTGTAGACTTAAAGAACGCTCAGAAATTCAGTGAGGAGTCTGCCAAACAACAGATGGTTTTTCTAGCATTGGTACTGGAATCATATGAAAGTCTTGTAGCAGGGAAGATTGGCAACACCAACTTAACAAAAGAGGACTATGATCAAATAGATCCTGAGGAGATGGAACTGATCGACATAAGGTGGTGTATGGCCAGTGCAGTTCGTCGAGCACAGCGTTTCATGGAGATAACTGGGAGGAAGTCAATTGGTGGACCATCTACCAAGTTGGGCTTTGATAAGTCTAAGGTGACGTGCTTTAAGTGCAAACAGAAAGGTCACTTTAAGCGTGAATGCAGAAACGCGTATGCTGATGATTCTGAAAACCCGTTCAGAGAAGATTACTACAAGAAGGCGATTTATCATCAGAATAAATCAGAACCGCCAAGGATGAAGCAGCTTGAGGATAACAAAGAAAAATATAGAGCTCTTGCGGTGATTCATGACGATGAAGGTTTTGACTGGAGCGAGTTGTTACCTGAAGAGGATGCGGTTGGATATGCTTTCATGCCAAAAACTGAACCTATTCCTTGGAAAGATAACAGAAATGAAGAACAGAAGTATAAACACAGAAAGATGTTAGCCACGGACAAATTGATCAGAATATCTGGTATCTTTTCTGAGGCAAAAAGAGCAAACAGATGGGATCCAGGCAGAGAATGTTATCTTGACCCCTATGGAAACATTGCTATTGATCATAACACTCTTGATTTGGAAACCATAATCCAAGAGTATAAAGTTGAAGATGATTATTGGCAGAAGAAATGGTGGGGAAGTGGAGAAGACGAAGAGAAAGAGAAGAAGGAGAAAGAAGAGAAAGAGAAAGAGAAAGAAGAGAAAGAGAAGTCAAAGAAGATTGACACTAGGATCATTGACACGACAAAGGAGTTGAATGTTGAAAACATGGGAAAGATGGCTGACAAGGTGCTGGCTGCTAATGCACTTGAGGTAGATTCTAAATCCGTTTCTTAGTCTAAAAGCCAAGTCAGTTCAAACGCGTCAACGACTGAGTCAGGTAAGAAGGTCAGTGGTGATGTTAACTGCAAAAATTGCATCAAAGAATGCAATGTTTGTAGTACAAACACTTATCTCAAAGGTAAGAAGATTGAGGATCTGACTGCTAAAGTCAGAAGTGTTGAGGATCAAATCCTTGATCGTGACAAAATGGTGAAAGCTTCAACTGAACGATTAAAAGAATTAACTAACAAAATTGAAACTGATAAAATTGATCAGGAAAAGGTTAGGAAAGAAAATGAAAGGTTAGTTCTTGAAAATCGTCAGATCACTGAAAAATTTGAGAAACTTAAAGGCACGATTAAAGATAATGATGATAGAAACGGTAAAACTTACAAAGAAAATTGCCAATTGCAATGTGTTTTGAGAATTAAAGAAGAATTAATCAATAATCAATAAACAATTGGATGAGATTGCTAAATTGAAACTTCAGTTTGAAGAAGCCAAGATTGAGAATGAGTGAATAAATTTGAAATTGAACAGTTACAGCTCTGCAAGCTTTGTTTTGCAACACATTATTCCCAAACCCATTGGGAAAGACAAAGCAGGCGAAGATGTATACTGTGATGGAACTGGGGTCGGGTTTCATCAAGTTCCACCACCAGTTCCAGAAAATTATTCAAAAAAGCAATCTGGGTTGGCTAATCTTGAGGAAGAAACTGAAGTGAAACTTCCTGATTCAATTGATGTGACATTTTCTTCTTCATCATCTGATGATAGTGTTCAAACTGAGATTGTTAAAGGCATGGCTGAAAGTGTTTTGGATAGTGATTCAGCTGAGGATGAAAAATGTTTTCTGGACAAGTACATTCAGAAACCAAAATCCAAAAACAACTTAGGTGATGAACCGGGTCTTGTGATGTACAAGATGGCTGGATCGGATAAGTTGTATTCGGATTCTGAGTTTTCCTCTAGAGAATGTAAATATTTCAAAATTGATAAATGTATTCAAAATGGTTGAAATCGATTTGTCTGAAGTAAAGAGTTTAAAACAAACAAAAAGGCAAATGAATTTTGAGAAAGATAAAGATTACTACAAGAAACCTGTAGTTCCACCACGCTTTTATAACAACAATCGAAACAATTGGTCGGGTGGATATCAGGGTGGTAAGAGTTATCAGAAAAGGAGTTTTCAAAATAAAAGGTTTGCTGAGAAGAAAGTGTTTGTGAACAGTTCAAGTTCACTTCCTGATGAGGAAAGTGAAATCTTTTCAAAATCAAATGAAGATTTTTTTGCGAAGAGGGCTTCTCAACCTCAGTCTGAAGGCACAAGTCGGGTAGTTGATACTCGTACATGCTTTAGATGCAACAAAGTTGGTCACATTGCAAGAAATTGCACCAACTTCAAGCCTAAGACTGAAGTTGTTGAGAATCGAAAGAAGAAGGTTGAGGTAAAAGGAAAAGCTCCAATGGTTGTTGAGAAAATTTTGAAAAATGAGAAATCAAAAGTCAAAATTGAACCTGTTAAGAATGTGGTAACTAAAAATGACAAATTTTATAAACGGGTTGCATCATTTCAACAAACATGGAAGCCAAAAGTGGTTGAAAACAAACCAAGTTCATCTAAACCAAAGGTTTATGAGTCGGAAAAACAATCGTCTTCTACCACATCGGTAAAGATGGATGTTCCTTTGGATTATTATGAACAATTGGAGAAACAATCTTCTACTCCACCAGAGGAGAAGAATGTTCAAAAGAAAAATCAACCAACCGGTCAACTTAAGATAGATGAGTTTTTCTTATATAAAAAGGTTGAGGTTGGATCAGAAGAAAACTTGAAAATGAATGATAAAAATTTTCCGCCACTTTACAATGCTAAAACTCACATTAAAGTAAAGTTACCCGAGTCAAAAGAGGCTTGGGTGGCTTCAATGTCTCATTAAATGTTTGGGATTTGCCGGAGCTTCCTAGTTGGTAATTGTGAAGCAGGAATCGGCATCTTTATTGAATTTTTTTTTAAATCAATTTGTGATATGTGCAGGATCTTCCGAGAGCTATTTCAAGATGGATTATGGATAGTGGAGCGTCTCGACATATGACAGGGAAAACTGCATTGTTGTATGATGTTAGAAATATCAATGGTGGTTATGTGGGATTTGCTGGACACGAAGGTGGTCGAATTATTGGTGAAGGAACGTTATCCAATGGGATTGTTACGTTTGAGAGAGTTAACTACATTACTGAGCTGGAGAATAATCTGCTAAGTATCTCGCAGATTTGTGACAATATGTATACCACTCACTTCACAGACAAAGAATGTTTGATCTTGAAACCAGGATTTGTTGTTCCTGAAGAATGGATTATCATGAGGGCACCTAGAGTGAATGATTTATATGTGTTGGACATGAGTGTAGCAACTACAACAACAGGTCAGGCACATTGTTTTGTTTCTAGAGCAACGGAAAAAGAATCGAAGTTGTGGCACCGGAAGATGGGGCATATACATCTTAGAAAAATGAATCACTTGGTACACAATGATTTGGTTCTTGGAGTTAATATCAAAGGTTTTCATCTGGAAGGGGAGTGCATTAGTTGCATAAAAGGCAAGCAGAAGAAAAAGTCACACCCTAAAAAGCAAGTCAATTCAGTTTCCAGACCGTTAGAGAGACTACATATGGATTTGTTTGGTCCAGTAAACATCAAAAGTATTACAGGAGATCTCTACTGTCTTGTGGTTACTGATGATTATTCCAGATTTTCATGGGTATCATTCTTGAAGTCGAAAGATGAAACGTTTGACAGTTTGATGGCGTTGTTCAAAAAGATTGAAAATTTGTACCAAAGGCGTATCAGAAGAATTAGAAGTGATAATGGTACTGAGTTCAAGATAAACAAGATGGAAGAATATTGTGATGAAAGAGGTATATTGCATGAGTTTAGTGCTCCGTACACTCCGCAACAGAATGGAGTCGCAGAATGCAAAAACAGGACGCTAATCGAAACGGCTAGAACAATGCTTGCTGATTCAAAGCTACCGATAAATTTTTGGGCAGAAGCAGTTTCCGCCACATGCTATACGCTCAACAGAGTTCTCACTGTCAAGAAATTCAACAAAACATGCTTTGAGTTGATCAATAACCGCAAACCGAATCTGAAGTATCTTGAACCGTTTGGGTCACCCTGTACTGTTCTAGAGCCTTTTGGAAAGTTTGGTCCGAAGAGTATTGAAGGGATATTCATAGGTTATGCAAGTCCATTACGACGAGTCTTCATTCCAAGTCTGAAGCGGATTATTGAAGCTCCTAATGTTGAATGTCAAGGTTATACAATGCCGCCGCAGAATCCTGGAGATTCATGGCGTTATCATTACGACAAGTTGTGGGATTCGTTTGACATGATGGAAGAACAAGAGGAAGAAGAAGATTTCTTTGATGAGTTGGATATTTTGCGAGAGTATGAGTCATCGCTGGAAAGGTTCCCAGCTGAGTATTCAAGAAGACCGCAACGAGCATCAAATGACGATGAAGCAGGTCTAAGTAATGCTGGAGAACATGATGATGTCCAACAAAATGAAGTTGCTCAAGATAATCAGTCGGCACAGAATGATAATCAAAAATCTGAGAACATGCCAGTATTTGATCGTGGTGATTCAGATTCTGAGGGGGAGCAAATTCAGATCTCAAGTCAAACAAACCCAGTCAGTGAACAAGGTGCAAATCAGAATGTTACTAATCTGGAAGGCGATGTAGATGTTTCAGGCGAAGTAATGCCACGAACTCTTTCATATCATCCAGAGGAATTGATCATTGGAGAATTGCAGACAGGCGTCCGCACTCCAAGACAGATTGATAAAGGGCTTACATGTTTTTATACAAAAGTTGCTCCTTTGCAAACTGAATTCTCATTGAGTTGTTTTATCTCGCAGGTTGAACCAAGGACTTATAAAGAGGCGCTTACTGAAGATTCTTAGGTCAATGCGATGCAGGAGGAACTGAGCCAATTCAAAAAATTGGGAGTGTGGAAGTTAGTGGATTTGCCAGACGGACAAAGGAAGATAAACACCAAGTGGGTGTTCAAGTGTAAGAGAGACGATAGAGGAGTTGTGGTTCGCAACAAAGCTCGACTCGTAGTCCAGGGTTACAGTCAACAGGAGGGTATAGATTTTACCGAAGTGTATGCTCCTGTAGCCCGACTTGAAGCGATCAGAATCTTTCTAGCATTTGCGTCTTGGAAAAACTTCAAAGTTTATCAGTTAGATGTTAAATCGGCTTTTCTCTATGGGAAGGTTAAAGAGGAGGTATATGTCGGTCAGCCACCGGGCTTCACCGATCCAATCCACAAAGACAAGGTCTATTTGTTAGACAAAGCGGTGTATGGTTTACACGAGGCCCCGAGAGCTTGGTACGAGACATTGTCTCAACACCTACTAGCCAACAGCTTCAACCGTGGAAAAGTGGATGCCACTCTCTTCACCAAAGAGGTCGACGGTCATCTTCTGATAGTTCAAATTTATATGGACGACATCATATTTGGGTCAACAAATGAGAATATATGCAAAGATTTTGAACGAGTTATGAAGCAGAAATTTGAAATGTCTTCAATGGGTGAGATGAAATTCTTTTTGGGATTGCAGGTTGATCAACTACCCAAAGGAATTTTCATACATCAAACGAAGTATGTTCATGATATTTTGGAGAAATTCGGGATGTCAGGTTCTACTCCAGCTTCCAATCCATTAGCAACGAATCATGGGATAAACCCTGATCTCACCGGAGAGAAGGTAGATGAAACGATGTATCGTTCCATGATCGGATCGCTGATGTATTTGACAGCTTCAAGACCCGATATTATGTACCCAACCTGCCTCGCAGCAAGATTTCAATCTAACCCAAGAGCATCGCATATGGTGATTGTGAAAAGGATATTACGCTACCTGAAAGGAACTCCATCATTGGGGTTGTGGTATCCAAGAGAAGGCGATTTTATGCTCGAAGGGTATTCCGATTCCGATTTCGGATGCTGCAAAGTTAATGCTAAATCAACAACAGCAGGGTGTCAGTTCTTTGGATCACGATTGGTTACTTGGCAATGCAAAAAGCAAACCTCTGTGGCTTTATCCACATGTGAAGCGGAGTATGTATCTGCTAGCAGTTGCTGCTCACAGATCTTGTGGATCCAGCAACAGATGCGCGACTACGGTTTGCAATTTCTAAACACCCCTATCTTTGTTGATAATGAGGCAGCGTTTAACATTACTAAAAATCCAGTTCATCACGCTAAAACCAAACACATTGAGATTCGCAATCACTTCATTCGCGATTGTTTCGAGAAGAAGTTGATACGAATTGAGAAAATCCACACTGACGATCAAAAAGCTGATTTGCATACCAAAGCATTTGACAAAACTCGTTATCAATATTTGCTAAAACTGAATGGTATGAAGCTTTTATCGGTGTTGGAGGAGATCATTGGCATTGATGAAGGAGACATTGTAGATGATGTTGAGAAGCAATCTGCAATGGTTTGTCGATTTTTTACTTGTTTTGGTATTTAGGGGGAGTATACGGTAATTTTTCAGAAAATACAAAAACAATAAAAAATGACAAAAATACAAAAACATGAGATATTTTCAAAATCCAAAAACAATAGAAAACCAGAAAAGAGTTTGTGTAAAAAGGGAAAATGATAGTACATTGGCTTGACAGTCACGGTATGCTAAAGAAATGGAATGTTTAAATGCGTTAAACAGTCTCGCTGATGATATGCCGATAGGTTTTTACACATTTAGTAGGTTTGTTCGGGATATAAATCTAAATCTTTACTTACTTATTTCGTGGGGAACACTACTTGGATATATAGGTAACCCCTGAAATCTTGTTTGAAAGATTCCTTTTTCTGATATACTAGGTTTTTATACTCAGTGATATCTGGGGTATTATTCCGGGACTTCTGCTGAATGGAAGTTCTGACCTAGTCCTCGAATAATACTTTCCGCAAATGCTTGAAACATAGCATCAACCCAGCATATATGATAAGACAATAAAATTGCTTAGCAATGCTGTTGTAAAAAAAGATCCTCTAAAGGGGACACACCCAAAAGTTGAGTCATGATCTCTCTGCTGAACGGTAGTTCTGACCTGAGCTCTCATGATTCTTCATAAATTATTAACCCCTTACAGATATCATTTGTGTTATACTTACCTGTAAGACTGAATATTGAGATCTGGATACGGGAGTATATTCAAGAGGTGGGACACACGTATAAGTTTAAGTCTTTAAAACACTTAATCCGTATCCTGGACAGATTGAAAATTGTGTGAGAATTTAAGTGGATCAGTATATTGACAATCTAAGCGAATTGTTTAATTCTGTGTATGTAACTGAAGCTTAACGGTACTTTTGATTTGTCGAATAGCTGATATGATTCCCTAACACGCTCATCAAAAATATGTTTGTAAATAGTTTACTTTTACTGCATTTTAGTTCTGTATTTCATTCCAAGTTTAGAAACTTTATTAAAATCCAAAAAGATTTTACATTTCTGTTTTATTTTTGACAAACCAAAGTGGAGAGTTGATATTCGGATTCGAAAGATTTAAAGCAGATGCAGGAGATTTCTGGACTGGATGACGAGTTTGGAGCTAATCTTGATAAATTTAAGAAGTTGAACAGTTTGAAACAAGTTCATTAACTTGAAACTTGTAATTTTCAGAAGTGTTTGAACTTATTTGTTTTCAAAAGTCAATGTGAATTATCTCTGATCAACCAAGGTCATTAAATTGGACTTGGTAGATAAATTGAGTAATCAGGGTCATTAATTTGGACCTGAATACTTAAGTGGATTTCAATCATTGAAGGTTAAATGGTAAGTTTTGATTTGAAACTGTTATTGTCATATATCTTATTTTTAGGTAGAGATTGTGCAGGTTACAGGAATCCTCATGACAACGAAAAGTCAAAGTTTTGAACCAGAATTCAAATCCTAGCATTCCGAGAGGGGGAGTCTGTGAAAGGGGGAGTCAGGATTCTGGATCGACAGTCAAAGAGGAGATTAATGATGGAGCTAGTTTGGGTTTCTGAACCTGTGAAGAGAGAGTTTTTATAATGAGAAGACAAAGTTGGAAAAAGACAAAGACTAAAGACTTGAAGCCGAAGACTTCATCAACATCTAAGGGGGAGTCTGTTGGTGCACTGAATGTCTGCTGATTACGTCTTAAACAAGTCTTTTGTCTAGATAGAATGAATGAGTACACAATAGATTAGAAATTAGGGTTTTACATGCTTATCTAGGGTGTTTCGCTTGAAGGGGTTTCAAGGCAAGTTCAAGCGAAACCTATTGATCAGGGTTCGCATGAAACTAATGTTGTGCATGTTCAAGCGAAACCTAGTAGATTGCCATCCTCAAGCGAAACCCATCTGTCTTTATATAGGTGTGTGTCATTTGAAGCGAGAGAGGTATGGTGTTTGTGTGTGAGTCGAGGTGCTACCGGATTTTTGTCAGAAATTGATTGTAAAGACTCAGGATTAATTAATAGAGGAAAAAAATTGAAAGGAACAAAGCTGTTGTGACTTTGTATACGTTGATTCCGCCTTCGTATTCGAAGATGAACTGCCTTAACTGACTTTTAGGGTCACGCACAAGGTCCTACAATTAACCAAAACGATATCGATCGAAATTGAATTGTCACCGAATAACACAAAGGATTTCAGTAGTTATTACTTCAAATTATATATTTGTTATTGTTAATAACTAAAGCAAATCAAGCTCGTCCCGTTAGTTTATCCCACTAATCAAATGTAACTCAAGATGCTATATAAATATCCTCCACAATAATTAGAAATAAGTTAATTATTATTGATCATAAATTAAAATATAAATTAAGGATTATATAAAATTTAATTTAAATACTCATTTATTTATATATCAATTTAATTTAAATACTCATTTAATTATTTATCTGTTTATAATTTAAATATTTTAATGAAAAAATGAAAACAAAGACAAAATTCATGTAATCTTTAAAAAAATAAAGTTTAAGAAATTTATGCATAGATAAATCGGGATAATGTGAATGCCTCATGGCAAATATATAAATAAATTAAATAAAAGAATGTCACATGGCATTAGATGGAATCCTTTATTAGTATTAGATTTATATTTATGTGTTATTAGATATATTATATATTAATAATATTAGAGATTAATCTAATATATTAATATAGTATTAATTTAATACATAAATAAATTAAATAAAAGAATGCCACATGGCAAATATATAAATAATATTAGAGATTAATCTAATATATTATTACAGTATTACGCAATTTATACAATATAAACGTTATAATTATATAATTTTTAAAAAACTTTATATAACTAACGACCTATGTTAATTAGTAACAAAACTTTATACAAATGAACTTTATTACCATATGATAGTTCACACAACGAACTTGAATTTATCACAAAAAATGGCTCATCTTAATTAGTTACACTGAAAATACCATAATTCTCGTGTATTACAAAGGTTTAATATTGAAAAATATGTAGTACACAAATTTATATATTTTTAGTGTTATGGGTGGTTTTCTGCTCATATATCCTGGATTATATTCTGACTGAGTTACTTTTGATTGTGATCAGGATACCGGATCAGGATATTGGTAACATCCTGATGCAGTATCCTGATAATGACTAATTATTTACGTGCATATTAGCAAGGAATGTTTATAACGGTCAAGAGGACTGCTTCTCCTGAAGACTCAGACTTGATGGTTAAGAAGAGAACGTTGAAGCCGCAAAGAAGGGGTCTCCAACGTTCTAAAAGGAATATTCGGAGCATCCCACATTCTTAGGATAGTTTGTTATTTCCTTTTGCTATATAAAGGAATGTACGGATCATAGGAACACACAACTCTTTTCGCACACTTTTGCTTTCTACTAGCTACAACCACTCACAAACACTTACACCTGTACTCGAATCTCATTGTAACACTTAGTTGATCCGCATCATATCCTGCACTATATCCTGAAGTTTGAAGCAATAAGAAGAACTAGGCAGCTGCGATTGTCAGCTCCCGAGGTTTTATGCTGGCGATCAAGATTGATCAAGGGCTTTCCTCGTATATCTCGTGTCACCCTTTATTTTTTTAGCTCATTGTTTGATTATTGGTATAGCTCGATATCCTGAGCTATTTCCTGGAAACTGTTTTCGTAAACAACATACTCAGAATATTTTCAACACACATTGTTAGCACACTACCTCACTTAACTAATTTGATCACTTAATTGTTTCGGTAATATATGGCCAAAACAATTTGGCGCCCACCGTGGGGCAAGTGGTTCTATTTCTACTGAAAGTTTTCGTAAAATCATTACTTGGTTTTCTATTCTCAAAACTTTTTGCTACACTATTTTCAATGGCCTCAAAATCAAACATGAGCTCTTCTACCGTGTCTGCTACAACCTCTGCAACAATTGGTTCGGTGCTTCCACCACCTCTGAGGACGCAAGCATCTTCACAGTCTCAGGCTCCCCCGAGAAGGACCGAAACTCATATGGCTCGGGATATTATCCCCACTCGGAATGTTCAAGGATCTGCTGCATCAGGAAGAACCCCTATTATGGCTTCTAATGATGAAAGTCTAACTTTGTTTGGTAGTATACAGGATAAGATGAAGCAGCAGCAGGAAACAAACCAAATGCTGATAAGAGAGATACAAATCTTGAAATCCAGCTCAAGTAGGCCTGCTAAGGATACTGTCACTCCCTTGCAGCCCAGAGCATTGAACTTCAGTTCGGCAGTATACACCGAGGATAACATGGGCAATATTGTACCTAGCCATTCCCAAAGTCATACTCCTGAGATACCCTCATCGGTCAGGATATCGACTGTGAGAAGCTCAGGATATGCTCCAGGATATGGCCAGAATCCTCAGGCTGGTAACGTGTCTAATAATACTAATACTCTTGCTACTAACAGTGTTGGATCTTTGCAGGATGCAGGTGTGACGTCGGCACTCTCTAGGGAGCTTCAGAAGTTGAAGGATATGATATCCAGTGTACCTGGGGTTGTTCAGCCCATTCCAAAAGTGTCCCAGGATAGCCACAAGATATCCTGGTTTGCATATCCTATTTGTGATGCTGAAATCCCAAAAAGATTTCAAACCCCTAACATGAAGCTCTATGACGGAACCACAGATCCTGAAGAGCATATTGCTCAGTATAGGGAAAGGATGGAGATTAACCCCCATTCCTCCAGATCTCAAGGAAGCATGTCTCTGCAAGGGTTTTGGTTCTACTCTAACAGGATCAGCCTTAAAATGGCTCTTAAACGTTCCACCTCATTCGATTACATCATTTGCCCACTTAGTCAATTTATTTAACAGTCAATTTTCTTGCAGTCGGAGTTTTGAAAAACTAACCAGTGATCTCTACAGGATAACCCAAGGACCTCAAGTATCCCTAAGGGATTATGTGAACAACTTCAGCAGGGAATCCTTGGACATCCCGCACCTTGATGTTGCTACAGCAATCTAAGCATTCAAGATGGGACTACAAAAGGATTCCCAGTTTTATCAGGATCTTGTAGTGAATCCTTGCAGGAATCTTGATGAAGCTCGGAACAGGGCTCTGAGATATATTCGACTGGAAGATGATAAAAAGATGCAAGAAAGGATGAATTCATCCTCAACCTATGAATCAATTAACAGGAAGTCAGAATCCTCATACAAGCCATATCGCTCTAAGCCATATGGCAGGAATGACAGCAAGAAAGTGAATGTTGTTGAAGACAAGGATCCTGAGGAGTATCCCGAGTTGTCAGAATATTGTTTTTCTATGAGTATACCTGAACTAATGTATGCTATGCAGGGTTTAGTAGACAAAGCGAGGTGGCCTAGGAAAAACCAACAAAAAGTTGATTGGAAGGATAAATCCAAGTGGTGTGCCTTCCATGAGGATTTTAGACATGTTACGGAAGATTGCATAGCCCTGAGGAAGGAAATAAGCTATCTGCTAAGCAAAGGATATCTGAAGGATCTTCTAGGAAGAAAGAAGAATAAGGGTCAGGACACCGAGAAGGATCCTGAACGAGCAACATCACCTCCTGTGGATACCAAGATAATCAACTTTATTTCAGGAGGATCCGACATCTGTGGAACCTCTTATTCTGCAGCAAAAAGACATGCAAAGAAGGCTAACGCAGAACAGGGAGATAAGCCAACCAGGATGACAACCCTCACAACTGATAAAGTGATAACGTTTGACAGGGATACTGTCCAGGATCCCCATCATGATGGTTTGGTAATAACTTTATATATTGCTAATCATTTTGTGCGTAGGATACTAGTGGACAATGGTAGCTCCGTCAACATTATTCAGTTAGAAACGCTGAAAAGAAAGAATGTTTCCCCAATGGACATCACTTCAAAATCCACTGTACTTGTTGGGTTCAGTGGAGAGGCCAAGAATACTGTGGGAGAAATAAAGCTGCCAGTATATGTTGAAGGAGTCAACTCAATGCAATGATTCTGTGTCATGGACTCCTTATCCTGCTACAATATCATATTAGGTAGGCCATGGATCCATTATATGAAAGATGTGCCATCAACCTATCATCAGTGTATCAAGATCCCTACTCCTTGGGGGGTTGTCAAGGTGGAAAGTGATCAACAAGAGGCAAAAGAATGTTATTCTTCCTTCTCTACGAAATCCTCAATAAAGCCGAAAGCAGGATAGCAATTAAGAAAATTATCCTGGATCAGGATAAACCAGATATCTCGGTGCTCGTAGGAACCAATATCCCTCAGGATATTGAAAACCAGTAACTAACTTTGAAATGCAGGATGTCAACATTCGCATGGAAGAATGAGGATATGACAGGTATTTCCAAGGATGTTATAACTCACAAGCTTGGAATTGACAAGTCTTTCAAGCCTGTTCAGCAAAAGAGAAGAAAGTTTGCTCCATAACGAAATATGATTATTCAAGAATAGGTTGAAAGATTATTGAAATCCAAGATGATCAGGGAAGTCAAATTTCCCAAATGGCTAACAAATGTGGTCGTTGTTTAAAAGAAGAATGGGAAATGGAGAGTTTGTGTAGATTACACAGACTTGAACAAAGCATGTCCTAAAGATCCATTCCCTCTGCCTCATATAGACTCGATGGTGGATGCAATTGCTGGTCATGAAATGTTAACTTTCATGGATGCATCCTCAGGATTCCAGCAGATCCAAATGGAACCTTCGGACCAGGAGGATACTGCTTTCATGACACCAACAAGTATTTATTGTTATACTGCTATGCCTTTTGGTTTGAAAAATGTAGGTGCAACGTACCAGAGATTGGTGAACATGATGTTTAAAGACAATCTGGGAGACACATTGGAGGTATACATTGATGATATGGTGGTAAAATCCAAGAAGGCTGAGGATCATCTCCGGGATATTGAAGGAGCATTTAATATCCTGGACCAGTACAATATGAAGCTAAATCCTGCCAAGTGTCATTTTGGAGTGGGGGCAGGAAAGTTTTTAGGATATATGGTGACTAAAAGGGGGATAGAAGCAAGCCCATAACTGATCAAAGCTATCCTGGATATCAAATCACCATCCAACATGAAAGATGTGCAAAGATTAACAGGGGGAGTAGCAGCATTAAACAGGTTTATATCAAGATCCTCGGAGAAATGCAAGGAGTTCTATGATATCCTGAAAAAGAATAAGAAATTCGAATGGGGAGAGAAGCATGAAGCAACCTTGCAGGAATTGAAGCAATATCTTTCAACTGCACCTCTATTGATGAAGCCCGAGGATGGTGAACCATTATCCCTGTATCTTGCAGTATCAGGGAATGCAGTAAGTGCTATTCTGGTAAAGGATCATGAAGGTCAGCAGTATCCTGTCTATTATGTTAGTAAAAGTTTATTAGATGCTGAAAATAGATATTCTCAACTAGAAAAATTGATATTGGCCCTAGTTATGGCATCAACTAAGCTTAGACATTATTTTCAGACACATAGGATTCTTGTTAAAACTAATTATCCTGTTAAAAATGTGCTTAGTAAACCTTAGATGTCGGGTAGGATGGCTAGTGGTCAGTAAAATTAAGTGTCTATGATCTAGTATATTAAACTAGAAATGCTATAAAGTCTCAGGCTCTAGCGGACTTTGTGGCTGATTTCAGTAGTGATATTTAAAATGAAGTAGACCTAGAAGTACAACAACTAGGAGAAACCTTAGAATCCTGGACATTATATACTGATGGTGCATCTAATGTGAGAGGTGTAGGATTGGGTATACTACTAAAATCGCCACAGGGGGACATATTACCCCAGGCTATTAGATGTGAATTTCCTGCCACTAATAATGAAGCAGAATATGAAGCTTTGATTGCAGGATTAGAGTTGGCCAGGAGTATGAATATTAAGAATTTACAAGTATATGTTGATTCCTTGTTGATTACTAACCATTTTAATGGATCCTATGCAGTCAAAGGTGAGAGGTTAATCGAGTATCTTGAAATTCTCAAAAAAATAGTAGAATATTTCGATGTTTTTACACTTGAACAGGTACTAAGAGAGGATAATGCTGAAGCGGATGCCTTGGCAAACTTAGGATCATCAATCAGAATACCAAAAGGAATTCAGATACCAATACTACATATCCTATATCCTGGGATGGATCTTTTCAAATCTCAGGATAAGGAAGTAGCAAGTATCCAGGATCCTGATGTGAGTATCCTGAGGAGGATCCTAAGTCCTGGACAGCCCCAATCATGAAATACCTCAGAGAAGGACATATCCCAAAGGATGAGAATCCTAAGGCTTTTAGGATGGAGGTATCTCGATTCACCATTATAAATAATGTTCTATATAAGAAATCTCTTGCAGGTCCTGTTTTGGTCAAAAATCAGGCTAGGATAATACAACCAAATCTTTGTTGTGAGGAATGATGCTTGAACAAATGTATGAATAACTTGCAAATGTTATGAACAAGTGACACAAGGATTTATACAAGGAAAAAGCCCTTGATCAAGAGTTGATCTCCGGCATAAAGAACCTCGGGTGATGGAAACTACCGATCACCAACTACAATTGAACAAATGATTGTTACAACTCGGGATGATAACACGCTTGTTACAAGGATCACTAGTGTGCAAAAGTGCAAAAATGTATCAAATCACCAAGTAAACTATTAAGAGCTGTTACGAGAGTGTGTGTTTGCTAAATTAGCTAAGTGTTTTAATTCAAGCTTGTTATCCCCTTTTAAATTTAGAAATAACTAAAACAACTAACTATTCGTAATTCATGCTAGCTTCCCACGATCTCCATAACGTTTACTAAGCCATGCACATGCGGAATATTGAGAGCATATTCTCCAAGAATATCGGCAAGACCAAGTCTAAGGCATATACTCCTGCAAAACAAACTCAAACATAGCAAAGACAATCGTTAGTGTAAGGATAACCATGAGGATCCTGAATCCTGATCCTGCAATACCTTCTGAGGATCCTTAATTCAAACAGAATTGAGGATCCGTGATCCTGGCAGTACTTGAGGATCCGTGATCCTTAGGATTGGAAAATCCTCCCCTAACAATTGCCCCCAAAATATAAGGAGTAAAGTGTAATTTTAACGAGTTATATTTTTGATCTTATCTCCAACTGACTATCGGATATATAGCCGTTTGGATCGAACTAGCCGTTGCTGATCTTACGTCATTGAAGTGACAATCCTGCAAAATCATCATTATAAATTCAAGTTAGAGATAAGGATCAGAAGGCATTTAAATTCGTGCGTTACACCCTTTAAATTCTCATTCGAAGATTGATCAGGTACTTCTCCTTCCCTTCTCTCTTCATCTTCTTCCACTGTTCCTCTTCGAAATCTTTAAATCATAATGAAATTACGATCCTCCCCTGCCAAGGATCACCAGAAAGATAGTCGTTTGAAAAGCCAAGGGATTATCAAAAACACTCCGAAGGAACTCTGCAGTTTCACTGATCCGGAGATCGACCGAATTCGCCATTGTTTTCCGACGAACACCGTCTTCAAGCCCTTTGACCCTACTACCAAAAGTGGCTTTATTTCTGAAACCTGGGTTGCTTTTCCGGCCACTCCATTCCTGATAGGATACTCCTATCCTTTCCCTGCCTTAACTGAATCCTTCTTCTCTCTCACCGGCATGTGCTACGTTCAGGCAATGCCAATGATGTGGAGGGTTTTATATACCCTAGAGAGAATCATTGAGCAGGAAGGCATAGAGTTGGGGATGTCGGAACTTGCTGAACTGTACAACCTTGTGGGCCATGGTTCACACCACTTTTTATTCAAACATAAACCCGGCGATGCACACCCAATCCTCAAGACCACCAAGAATGACACCAACTGGAAGAATCGTTTTTTCTTCGTTAGGAGGGATTCTATCCCGGATGGGAAGGATCTCCCAAGAGAGTGGGCCACCCATGGTAGGATAGAGGATCCTTATAGAAGGATCATAGGATAACCTTGTTTCTGTTGAGGATCACTAACCCCTTTTTGTATCTTTTGTGTAGCTATCTCTGTTTCTCATATTATTCCATCACCTGCAACAAAAGAGATGATCAATGCTTTCTAGAATCTTGATCCTGTAGTAAGATCATTTCAAGCAAACTCAAAGGATTCTCAAGAAGTATCCTCCGGCTCAGTCACAATGTCGAGTAAGTATCCAAGTCTGTATATGATTAAATGTTTAACTAAAAATAAAACAAGAATACTTATATGTTGTTTTGGATTGATAGGCGCTGGAAAATCCTCAAAGTCAGCCACCGGCTTCAGTGTCACCGATCTTAGTGCTGTTGCTTCCAGGTCTGGGAAGAAGTCTGCTGCTAGCCCTAGCGTTCCAGTTCCAAAGCCTACCACCTCCAAGGGCAAAGGAGGAAAGAAGAGGAAATCCTCTGAAGTTGATAACCTTGAAGGCCTGCCCCTCATCCGTCACCAGTTCGAGGAATACTTTGCTGATGTAAGGATCCCTGATCCTTAATTCTATCCTGCCCATATGAGGATAAGTGATCCTGAAATGAATCCTTCTTTCTTTACAGAAATCCGCTGAGATCCAGATGCTCTTCGATGCCTATGTTGAAGAAGCTGAGATGAAGGAGCTGGACTTCCAGAAGATCTACCTGGCCAAAGTTCAAACAATCTCCAACCTCGAGAAAGATCTCAATGTGGCAAAGAGGCAAGTGGTCCTGGCCCAAATAACTGCTGATCAGGAAAAGAACGAGTTGTTGGAGGACGCCAAACTCTCTGCTGCCATTGCCATGTACAAGACCAAGCTGCAGATGGCTCAAGAGGCTGAGGATCCTGACTTTGACAGGACCAACTGGGACCAGGAGGGCTGGAAGGCTAGGCTGGCTGAGCTTGATGATGAAGAGGAGGCTACAGAGGTCTTGGCAATTGAGGCAGGAGGCAGCGGAGCTAAGGATCAGGCGGGTGATGCTGGAGCAGGAGGTGATGGTGATGCAGCGAAGGTTTGAGCTGTAGAAATGGGCGATGATGGATTTATCTAGACACGGCCAGAGCCCATTTTTTATAGTTTGGTAGTGGTTTTTGTTTGATGGTGTTTTTCATGAACAATTGTTGGTTTGTAATAACTTAGACAATAGTTTTTAGGGTTGAGGATCATGGATCCTTGGACAATAGGTAGGATAATGGGTGGTGGATGGATCCTCTGTTTGGGGGATGAAACCACTTGTTATCCTTCCGCCTTTTGTTACCTGCACTTAGACCTTTGTTAAATATAGACACCCTTTGCCAACCCAAGTGGACGGGCCACGTTTTGCTGGTAGAAATTTGGGTTGGCAATTTTGACAACCTTTTAAGGGTTTAACTATTGATAAATAAATAAAACTTTAATCTTTTGGATTATCATGTGTTGTTACATTTGTGAATACTTTACTTTCCAGTTGCTATTATACACTCTGTTAGAATTCATAAGTTGAGAATAAAAGTTTAAAAGATTATGTCAAAAAGTTTAGGATATGATCAAGGATCAAATATCCTGTAATCGACAAATTAAAAAAAGTAATGTAACTTAAGGATCATGAGTCATGTTGTCAAAGTGTAAGGGTCACTTAGGTAAATAAAGAATAAAATCAAAATGATCAAGAATCATACCTGAGAATCCAAGTTAGGATCCTAAAACATTTACAATCAGGATAACCAAAAGACAAACCTTAGTAAAAGGTAAGGATCAAGGATCCTTAGCTGTTTAGCTTCAAAAACCTGAAATGGAAGATAACTTGGGACTAAGCCCTTATAAGAAAAGAGTTAGCAACTGGGGACAAGCCCAACAATTCTGGGGACAAGCCCAATATACTGGGGACAAGCCCAATATGCTGGGGACAAGCCCAAAAAACTGGGGACAAGTCCAAAAAACTGGGGACAAGCCCAAAGGATCTTGTGTAAACTGGAGTATGACCCTCACTGGCGACTATCCAAACTTAGTGACATGAAAATGCCAAAACCTTAGCTAACGTGAAAACGTTAGAAACCTTAAGAACAGATGTATGGTACGTCTACCATTATACGTAGGATCTCGGATACAACCGTTACAATGAAATTGTCAGCCCCTAAAGCGAGTACTGGTCCCATTGCCATGAACTGTACCAGGATCATCGTGCGCTGCTGGCGATACTGGGGACATGCCTAAATAACTGGGGACTACCCCAAATAATTGGGGTCAAGCCCAAATAATTGGGGTCAAGCCCAAATAACTGGGGTCAAGCCCAAATAACTGGATACTTTTGTAGATACTCAATCCTTTGTCAAAGATATATGAACCTTCTGCAAAACTCAGAATTAAGTGAAAGAAGGATAAAGGATCCAGGATCCTTCTCCTTATATATAGGATAATTAAAGAATGAAATAGTTTGAGATTAGATCATTACCAAAATGAGGATCCTCTGTCCTGTAAGGATCCTTCGAGGATATCGATCACGAATATTGCTAAGGATCATGGATCCTTATCACATGAAGTATTTCTTCAAGTGGACAGCATTCCAAGCTCTTGGTAGCAAATCACCTTCCATTGTTAGCAATCGATATGCCCCCTTTCCTGCTTCAGCTTCAATTAGGTAGGGGCCTTCCCACTTTGGTGCCAACTTTCCATCAGCAGGATTTGTGGTATTCTGAAATGATTTCCTTAATACCATATCACCAACTTGGAACTTCCTGATCCTGACATTCTTATTGTAGGCCCCAGCCATCCTTTGTTGATAACTAGCCATCCTTATCCTTGCCAAATCCCTGAGTTCTTCTATAGTGTTAGGGGAGGATTTTCTAACAATTAGTGATCCTTGCTTGTTATCCTAATAAATGATCCTTACTTCTGTGACAGATAGTGATCCTCAGAAGAGCTTCAGGATCAGGATCATGGATCACCTTAAGGATCCTCATACTAACGATTGTTTGTTTGTGTTTCGTATTATTTTGCAGGAGTAACAAGCTTGACTTGGTCTTGGCAACGTTACTATGGAATATTCCATGGGTATTTCACACACGTTTGACTGGAAATGGACGTTGTGGAGAACGTGGGAGCATGGCACAAAAGTCGGATAGTTTGTTAGCATAGTTAACTTCTATTTTTAAAGGGGTGACGAGCTAGTAATTAGAACACTTAGCCATTTTCAGCTACACACGCTCTCATACAATTGCACTCTCGAAGCTTTCGGCAAACACTTAACAGTTTTCACTCACTTTTACACATTTCACCATAGTGATCCTTGTACCTAGCTCGTTACTATCCGAAGTTGTAAACATTTACTGATTTATTTGAGCTTGGTGATCGGTAGTTTCCATCACCCGGGGTTTTTTGTGCCGGAGATCAACTCTTGATCAAGGGCTTTTTCCCCGTATAAACCTTGTGTCACTTGTTATTTATTTTTCATAGTGATCCTTATTGCTATAAACCAATTCAAGCATCATACCCCGTAACAGAGAGTTTGGTTGCATTATCCTCATCAGATTTTTTGACCAAAACAGTTTGGCACCCACCGTGGGGCAATTGGTGCTTCATTTCTAAGAAATTCTCATTTTTGTGATCATTCCGGTTCATTGCATACGAGCAGATGGCTTCATCATCAAAGAATACCTCCAGTGCGATGTCTGCAGTCAATTCATCCCAGGGCATTCCACCTTTGCCTCCACCACCTTCTGGACCTCAGAAAAATGCCGAGAAGAAACCAACTCCCATTTTCTCAAAACCTCCAACTTCTTCTGCTTCTTATACTCCTACTACTAGTGACTTGTTTACTCTGATTTTGCAGATGAAGGAGCATATCCAGCAGCAGGACAAGACCAATGAACGAATCCTTAGAGAAATTGGAGACATCAAGAAACAAAAGAGATCGGCAGAGGATCATTCCCCACTAATGCCCAGATCTTTGAATTTTGATACTCCGGTTATAACTTCTCAGCCTTCGCTGGTTCCAGACGTTCAATATGTTGGAGGACCAAAAGGAGTGCATTACGGGTCATCAGCAATGACTCAGGCTTCAGGGTTACACTCTCAGCCATCAGGAACCCATCCTCAGCATATAGGATCCTTTGCAAGCTCAGGAGGATACTCGGGAGCGCAGCAGATTCAAGGGTACTGGCCATTTCAAGGATCCTCCTATGTTCAAGGATCCTCCTAGGTTCAAGGATCCTCCTATGTTCAAGGATCCACCCAGGTTCAAGGATCCTCCTATGTTCCAGGATCCTCCCAAGTTCAAGGATCCACCTATGTTCCAGGATCCTCCCAGGTCCAAGGATACTCACAGTTTCAAGGATCCTTCCAGATTCCAGGATCCTTAAGGCGTTTGCAATCAGGAAGTTCCGATATCCATCAGGGAGATTTCATTCCAATGCAAACCATTGCTTCTACTGGTCCATCGGCCATTCCAGAGCCCCAACAATATGGATTAACATCCACTCTTCCTAATCTGAATCCAATGGGAGGTAACACTTTTAATAATTCTTATACTACTAACCATGGCCTTATGCAGGATCCAGGTATCAATCAGGCCATGGCCAGAGAATTGCAAAAGTTAAAGGATATGATATCAAGTGTCCCAGGAGTGGTCAAGCCTATCCCAGAGATTGCGGATGGGAGCCACAAGATATCTCGTTTTGCACCACCAATCTGTGATGCTGAGATACCCAAGAGGTTCCATGTACCTACCATGAAGTTGTATGATGGTTCAACGGATCCTGAGGAACACATAGCTCAATACAGGGAAAGGATGGAGATCAATCCCATCCCAGAAAGATTAAAGGAAGCATGTCTGTGCAAGGGATTTGGATCCACTCTTACTGGATCGGCTCTTAAATGGCTGCTAAGTCTTCCCCCCTACTCTATTACCTCATTTGCTAATCTAGTTAATCTATTTAATAATCAGTTTTCTTGTAGTAGAAAATTTGAGCATTTAACTAGCGATCTATATAGGATAACCCAGGGTCATAATGAATCATTAAGGGATTATATCACTAAATTTAGTAAAGAATCCTTGGATATTCCTAACTTGGATATAGCTACGGCTGTTGAAGCCTTTAAAATGGGATTGCTTAGGGATTCGTTATTCTATGATGATCTTGTTATGACACCATGCAGGAACCTAGATGAGGTAAGGACCCGGGCCCTTAGGTTCATCCAGCTGGAAGATGATAAAAGGATCCAGGAGAGGTTAGCAGGATCCTCAAAGCAAGAAAAGCAAGGATCCTCATTCAAGAACAAGTTCAGATCCTATAATAGATCTGATAACCAGAATGTGCATGCTGTTGAACAAGAAGAGGATGATGAGGATTATCCTCCAATCTCTGAATATTGTTTTTCTGTTGATAACAATGAACTAATCCTTGCGATGCAGAATTTAGGTGATAAAGCTAGATGGCCCAGAAAAAATGACAGACCAGCTGCAACTAAGGATAAATCAAAGTGGTGTGCATACCATGAAGATTTTGGGCATCTCACAGAAGAATGCATCGCATTAAGAAAAGAAATTGGATACTTGTTGAGCAAGGGGCACTTGAAAGAATTATTGGGAAGAAAGAAGTCAAGGACTCAGGATCCTGAAAGGATCCCAGAGAAAGCTCCAGCCCCTCCAGCAGATGCACAAATTATAAACTTTATATCTGGAGGATCAGACATTTGTGGAACATCCTTCTCCGCAGCCAAAAGACATGCGAAGGAAACCAAGATGGATAATGGAGATAGACCCATTCGAACATCCAGTGTCTCCGAAGGAAAAGTTATAACTTTTGATGAGGATGATCGTGTTGACATCCAGGATTCTCATCATGATGGTTTGGTTATTACTCTTTTTATTTCTAACCATTTTGTTCGCAGGATCCTTATAGATGGAGGAAGCTCTGTGAATATTATCCAGCTTGATGTTCTTAAGAAGATGAACATCCCTGAGTCCGACATCATACCAAGATCCTCCGTGCTCGTGGGATTCAGTGGCGAGACTAAGAATACTCTGGGGGACATTAAACTCCCAATCTATATCGAAGGCCTACATTCTTACCAAAAGTTTGGTTTTATTGACTGTTTATCTTGTTGTAATGTGATCATTGGCAGGCCTTGGATACACGATATGAAGGCAGTCCCATCCACTTATCATCAATGTGTGAAGCTTCCTAGCCCTTGGGGAATAGTGAAGATTGATAGTGATCAGCAAGAGGCTAAGAACTGCTACACCTCATCAATGAAACCAGCATCAAAGTCTAGGGAGCAATAGCAATCAAAGTATCCTCCAAGGGATGTCTTGGAGGCAAGAGAACAGGATATAGTAGAAATCCTTATGGATCCTGATGATCCTGAATCTATAATTTATATAGGATCAGGGATCCTTGAAGAAATGAAGGAAGACCTCATATCCTTCCTCAAAAGGAGAAAGACTACATTTGCTTGGAAACACGAAGACATGACAGGCATATCTAAAGATGTAATTACTCACAAACTTGGCATCGGTAGGTCCTTCAAACCAATCCATTATCCAGGAGGAGGTAGAGAAGTTTCTCCGAGCAGGTATGATTAGAGAGGTCAAGTATCCAAGATGGTTGGCCAATGTGGTTGTTGTTCAAAATAAAAACGGAAAGTGGAGGGTATGTGTCGATTTTACCGATTTAAATAAGGCATGTCCCAAGGATCCTTTCCCATTACCCCACATTGACTCCATGGTGGATGCAACTGCGGGTCATGAACTGTTAACTTTTATGGATGCTTCATCTGGATTTCAACAAATCCAAATGGAACCATCCGATCAAGAGGATACATCCTTCATGACTCCAACTGGTATATATTGCTATATTGCTATGCCGTTCGGGCTAAGAAATGCAGGTGCAACTTATCAAAGGCTAGTGAATATGATGTTCAAGGATCAGATCGCTCAAACTATGGAGGTTTACATAGACGATATGGTGGTAAAATCAATAAAGGCTGAGGATAACCTAAGAGACTTGGAGGAAGCATTCAATATCCTTGATAAATATAATATGAAGCTTAATCCTTCAAAATGTCACTTTGGTGTTAAAGCAGGTAAATTCTTAGGATATATGGTGACAAAGAGAGGCATTGAAGCCAGTCCAGAACAAATCAAAGCAATAGTGAACATCAAGTCCCCTACCAATGCTAAGGATGTTCAGAGATTAACAGGCAGGATTGCAGCTTTAAACAGATTCATATCCAAATCCTCAGAAAAGTGCAAGGAATTCTACGATATCCTAAGGAAGAACAAGAAATTCGAGTGGACTGAGAAGCATGAAAGTGCCTTAAGAGCTCTTATGGATTACCTATCCTCGGCCCCGACTTTAATGAAACCAGAAAAAGGCGATGTGCTATCCTTGTATCTTGCAGTATCCTCAAAAGCAGTAAGTGCAGTCCTTGTTAAGGATCATGAAGGTACACAACATCCTGTCTATTATGTAAGTAAAAGTTTACTTGATGCCGAATCCAGGTATTCACACTTAGAAAAACTTATCCTTGCATTAATTATGGCATCTACCAAATTAAGACATTATTTTGAAACTCATGTTATTATCGTTAAAACTAATTTTCCAATCAAGAATGTCCTTAGGAAACCTGA
The DNA here is from genome assembly GCA_030545235.1 of Helianthus tuberosus. Classification (NCBI taxonomy): domain Eukaryota; kingdom Viridiplantae; phylum Streptophyta; class Magnoliopsida; order Asterales; family Asteraceae; genus Helianthus; species Helianthus tuberosus. The sequence continues at coordinate 74,527,007 of CM060416.1, read as the reverse complement.
AATGTCAGGAAGGATGGCTAAGTGGGCAGTGAAGCTAAGTGCATATGATATAAGATATGAGCCCAGGACGACCATTAAATCCCAAGCATTAGCTGACTTTGTGGCAGATTTCAGTAGTGATTTACAAAAGGAAGCTGAATTAGAAGTCCAGCAGCTAGAAGAGACCAAGGATCCTTGGATACTCTATACTGATGGATCCTCAAATGTCAAAGGCACAGGGCTTGGAATACTACTAAAATCGCCACAGGGGGGACATAATACCCCACTCTATAGCTTGTGAGTTCCAAACCACTAACAATGAGGCTGAATACGAAGCCTTGATAGCTGGCTTGCAAATCGCTAAGCATATGAGGATCAGGTATCTTGAGGTACACGTAGATTCTTTGTTAATCACTAATCACTTTAATGGATCCTATGCTGTTAAAGGTGAAAAGCTAATAAAATATCTAGAGTTAGTCAAAGAATTGGCACTCTCTTTTGTATCCTTTAGTTTGACACAGGTACCAAGGGAAGAGAATGCAGAAGCAGATGCACTAGCCAATTTAGGATCATCCTTGAAGATCCCGGAGGATATCAAGATCCCTATTATCCATATCCTGACCCCGGCTATCGAGGATCATGTGACTATGGAGATAGGAGAGGATTCTGCAATCACCCCTAGCGATGATAATCAATCCCATTCAGGATCATGGATCCTCCCAATCATGAGATACTTACAACATGGAGAGATTCCTACAGGAGAAAACCCTAGGGCTTTCAAAATTAAGGTATCCCTATTCACAATTTTAAATAATATGTTGTATAGACGATCTCTTGCTGGACCGTACTTAAGATGCATGGATCACTTTAAGGATCCTCATACTGACGATTGTTTGTTTGTGTTTTGTATTACTTCGCAGGAGTAACAAGCTTGACTTGGTCTTGGCAACGTTACTATGGAATATTCTACGGGTATTTCGCACACGTTTGACTGGAAATGGACGTTGTGGAGAACGTGGGAGCTTGGCACAAAAGTCGGATAGTTTGTTATTGTAGCTAACTTCTATTTTTAAAAGGGGTGACGAGCTAGAATTAGAACACTTAGCCATTTTCAGCTACACACACTCTCATACAATCGCATTCTTGAAGCTCTCGACGAACACTTATTAGTTTTCACTCACTTTTACACATCTCACAATATTGATCCTTGTACCTAGCTCGTTACTATCCGAAGTTGTAAACATTTATTGATTTATTTGAGCTTGGTGATCGGTAGTTTCCATCACCCGGGGTTTTTTGTGCCGGAGATCAACTCTTGATCAAGGGATTTTTCCCCGTATAAATCCTTGTGTCGTTTGTGCAATTTACCTTGAAGTGATCCTTATCATTGTTCTACATTTAAAGCATCATACCCCGTAACTAAGAGTTTGGTTGCATTATCCTCATTAGATTTTTTGACCAAAACAGTTTGGCGCCCACCGTGGGGCAATTGGTGCTTCATTCCTAAGAAGTTTTTCTGTTGGTGGTCGTTCCGGTTCATTGCATACAAATACATGGCTTCATCATTGAAGAATACCTCTACTGCAATGTCTGCGGTCAATTCATCTCAGGGCATTCCACCTTTGCCTCCACCACCTTCTGGACCTCAGAAAAATGCCGAGAAGAAACCAACTCCAATTTTCTCCAAACCTCCAACTTCTTCTGCTTCTTACACTCCCACTACTAGTGACATGTTTACTTTGATTTTGCAGATGAAGGATCATATACAGCAACAGGATAAGACCAATGAAAGAATTCTCAAAGAAATCGGAGATCTCAAGAAACAAAAGAAAATGGCAGAGGATCAGTCCCCACTGGTGCCCAAATCTTTGAATTTTGATACTCCGGTGATTACTTCTCAGCCATCAGTGGTTCCAGATGTTCAATATGTGGGTGGACCAAAAGGAGTGCACTGCGGAACAACAACAGTGACTCAGGCATCGGGTTCCTATTTCCAGCCAGCAGGATCCTATCCTCAGTATATAGGATCCTTCATGAATTCAGGAGGTTACTCAGGAGCGCAGCAGATTCAAGGATTTTCCCTTGTTCTAGGATCATCCCAGGTTCAAGGATCCTCCTTTGTTCCAGGATCATCCCAGGTTCAAGGATCCTCCTTTGTTCCAGGATCATCCCAGGTCCAAGGATCCTCCTTTGTTCCAGGATCATCCCAGGTTCAAGGATCCTCCTTTGTTCCAGGATCATCCCAGGTCCAAGGATCCTCCTTTGTTCCAGGATCATCCCAGGTTAAGGGATCCTCCTTTGTTCCAGGATCATCCCAGGTTCAAGGATCCTCCCTTGTTCCAGGATCATCTCAGTTTCAGGGATCCTTCCAGATGCCAGGATCCTTGAGGAGTTTGCAAACAGGAAGTTCAGATGTCCATCAGGGAGATTTTATTCCAATGCAGACCAATGCTTCTACTGGTCCTTCGATCATTCCAGAGCCCCAACAATATGGATTAACATCCATTCTTCCTAATTTGAATCCAATGGGAGGTAACACTTTTAATAATTCCTATGCTACTAACCATGGCCTTATGCAGGATCCAGGTATCAATCATGCCATGGCCAGAGAATTGCAAAAGTTGAAGGATATGATATCAAGTGTTCCAGGAGTGGTCAAACCTATCCCAGAGATTGTAGATGGGAGCCACAGGATATCTCGTTTTGCACCACCGATCTGTGATGCTGAGATACCCAAGAGGTTCTATGTTCCAACTATGAAGCTGTATGATGGTTCGACGGATCCTGAAGAACACATAGCACAATACAGGGAGAGGATGGAGATCATTCCAATCCCAGAAAGGTTAAAGGAAGCATGCCTGTGCAAAGGATTCGGATCCACTCTTACTGGATCAGCTCTCAAATGGCTGCTAAGTCTTCCTCCTTACTCTATTACTTCATTTGCTAATCTAGTTAATTTGTTTAATAGCCAATTCTCATGCAGTAGGAAATTTGAACGATTAACTAGTGATCTATATAGGATAACCCAAGGTCATAATGAATCATTAAGGGATTACATTACCAAATTCAGTAAAGAATCCTTAGACATTCCCAACTTGGATATAGCCACGGCTGTTGAGGCCTTTAAAATGGGATTGCTTAGGGATTCGTCGTTCTATGATGATCTTGTTATGACACCATGCAGGAACTTAGACGAGGTAAGAACCCGGGCACTTAGGTTCATTCGGCTAGAGGATGACAAGGGGATCCAGGAGAGGTTAGCAGGATCCTCAAAGCAAGATAAGCAAGGATCCTCATTCAGGAACAACAAGTTCAGATCCTACAACAGATCTGATAACCAGAACGTGCATGCTGTTAATCAAGAAGAGGATGATGAGGATTATCCTCCAATTTCTGAATATTGTTTTTCTGTTGATAACAATGAACTAATCCTTGCGATGCAGAATCTAGGTGATAAAGCTAGATGGCCCAGAAAAAATGATAGGCCAGCTGCAACTAAGGATAAATCAAAGTGGTGTGCATACCATGAAGATTTTGGGCATCTCACAGAAGAATGCATTGCACTGAGAAAGGAAATTGGATACTTGTTGAGCAAGGGGCATCTAAAAGAATTGTTGGGAAGAAAAAAGTCAAGGACTCAGGATCCTGAAAGGATCCCTGAGAAGGCTCCAGCCCCTCCAGCAGATGCGCAAGTAATAAACTTTATTTCTGGAGGATCAGACATTTGTGGCACATCCTTCTCAGCAGCTAAAAGACATGCAAAGGAAACTAAAATGGATAATGGAGAAAGACCCGTTCGAACATCAAGTGTCTCCGAAGGAAAAGTCATAACCTTTGATGAGGATGATCGTGTTGATATCCAGGATCTTCATCACGATGGTTTAGTTATTACTCTTTTCATTTCTAACCATTTTGTCCGCATGATCCTTATAGACAGAGGAAGTTCAGTGAACATTATCCAGCTTGATGTTCTAAAGAAGATGGGTATCCCTGAATCAGATATCATACCAAGATCCTCCGTGCTCGTGGGATTTAGTGGCGAAACTAAGAATACCCTGGGGGACATTAAACTCCCAATATACATCGAAGGCCTACACTCATATAAAAAATTTTGTGTTATTGACTGTTTATCTTGTTGTAATGTTATCCTTGGCAGGCCCTGGATACACGATATGAAGGCAGTCCCATCTACCTACCATCAATGTGTGAAGCTCCCTAGTCCTAGGGGAATAGTGAAGATTGATAGTGATCAGCAGGAGGCTAAGAATTGCTATACTTCATCGATGAAACCAGCCTCGAAGTCAAGGGAGCAATAGCAATCAAAGTATCCTCCAAGGGATGTCTTGGAGGCAAGAGAGCAGGATGTGGTAGAAGTCCACATGGATCCTGATGATCCTGAATCCAAAATCTATATCGGATCAGGGATCCTTGGCGATATGAAGGAAGACCTTATATCCTTCCTCAAAAGGAGAAAGACTACCTTTGCATGGAAACACGAAGACATGACTGGTATATCTAAAGATGTAATCACTCACAAACTTGGCATTGATAAGTCCTTCAAACCAATCCATCAAAGGAGAAGAAAGTTTGCACCGGAAAGAAATGCCATTATCCAAGAAGAGGTAGAGAAATTGCTCCGGGCAGGTATGATTAGAGAGGTCAAGTATCCAAGATGGTTGGCCAATGTGGTTGTTGTTCAAAAGAAAAATAGAAAGTGGAGGGTATGTGTCGATTTTACCGATTTAAATAAGGCATGTCCCAAGGATCCTTTCCCATTACCCCACATTGACTCCATGGTGGATGCAACTGCGGGTCATGAACTGTTAACTTTTATGGATGCTTCATCTGGATTTCAACAAATCCAAATGGAACCATCCGATCAAGAAGATACAGCATTCATGACTCCAACTGGTATATACTGTTATATTGCTATGCCGTTCGGACTAAGAAATGCAGGTGCAACATATCAAAGGCTGGTGAATATGATGTTCAAGGATCAGATTGGACAAACTATGGAGGTTTACATAGATGATATGGTGGTAAAATCCATAAAAGCTGAGGATCACCTAAGGGACTTGGAGGAAGCATTCGATATCCTTGACAAATATAACATGAAACTTAATCCTTCAAAATGTCACTTTGGTGTTAAAGCAGGTAAATTCTTAGGATATATGGTGACAAAGAGAGGCATTGAAGCTAGCCCAGAACAAATCAAAGCTATAGTGAACATCAAATCTCCGGCCAATGCTAAGGATGTTCAAAGGCTAACAGGCAGGATAGCAGCTTTGAACAGATTCATATCCAAATCCTCAGAGAAGTGCAAAGAATTCTATGATATCCTAAGGAAGAACAAGAAATTTGAGTGGACGGAGAAGCATGAAAATGCCTTAAGAGCTCTCAAAGATTACCTATCCTCAGCCCCGGCCTTGATGAAACCAGAAAAAGGCGATGTGCTATCCTTATATCTTGCAATATCCTCAAAAGCAGTAAGTGCGGTCCTTGTTAAGGATCACGAAGGTACACAACATCCTGTCTATTATGTAAGTAAAAGTTTACTTGATGCCGAATCCATGTATTCACACCTTGAAAAGCTTTTTCTTGCATTAATTATGGCATCCACTAAGTTGAGACATTATTTTGAAACTCATGTTATTGTTGTTAAAACTAGTTTCCCAATTAAGAATGTCCTCAGGAAACCAGAGATGTCAGGAAGGATGGCTAAGTGGGCAGTGAAGCTAAGTGCATATGATATAAGATATGAGCCTAGGACAGCCATCAAATCCCAAGCATTAGCTGACTTTGTGGCTGATTTCAGTAGTGATTTACAAAAAGAAGCTGAGTTAGAAGTCCAGCAGCTAGAGGAGACCATGGATCCTTGGATACTCTATACTGATGGATCCTCAAATGTCAAAGGCACAGGGCTTGGAATACTACTAAAATCACCACAGGGGGACATAATACCCCACTCTATAGCTTGTGAGTTCCAAACCACTAACAATGAGGCTGAATATGAAGCCTTAATTGCTGGTTTGCAAATTGCAAAGCATATGGGGATCAGGTATCTTGAGGTACATGTAGATTCATTGTTAATTACAAACCACTTTAATGGATCCTATGCTGTTAAAGGTGAAAAGCTAACCAAATATTTAGAGATAGTTAAAAATTTGGCACTCTCTTTTGTTTCCTTTAGTTTGACACAGGTACCAAGGGAAGAAAATACAGAAGCTGATGCATTGGCTAACTTAGGATCATCTTTGAAGATTCCTGAGGATATCAAGATCCCTATTATCCATATCCTGACCCCGGCTATCGAGGATCATGTGGCTATGGAGATAGGAAATGATTCTGCAATTATCCCTAGTGAGGATACTCAATCCCATTCAGGATCAGGATCATGGATCTCACCAATCATGAGATACTTACAACATGGAGAGATTCCTACAGGAGAAAACCCTAGGGCTTTCAAAATTAAGGTATCTCAATTCACAATTTTAAATAATATGTTGTATAGACGATCTCTTGCAGGACCATACTTGAGATGCATTGAGGATCCTGAAATCCAAGAAGTTTTAAAAGACTTCCATGAAGGAGATTGTGGAAACCACACTGGGGGCAGGGCATTATTCTCAAGGATCCTGAGGACAGGATACTAATGGCCAACCATGAAAAGAGATGCTGTGGAGTATGCTAAGAGATGTGATCCTTGTCAGAGACACAGCAATATCCTTCATCAACCAGCTGAATTATTGCATCCTATATCCTCCTCCTGGCCATTTATGAGATGGGGTATGGATATAGTTGGTAAGCTCCCTAAGGCACCTGGTGGAAAAGTATTCATGCTTGCTATGACTGATTACTTCTCCAAGTGGATAGAGGCTGAAGCTTTTGCCCAAGTCAGAGAAAAGGAAGTTATATCCTTCATTAAAAGAAATATTATAACTAGATTTGGAATTCCTTCTGAAATTATATGTGATAATGGTTCCCAATTTATTGGGGGCAGAACCACTAACTTTTGTGACAGTTGGGGGATTAAGATGATAACATCAACACCAGTCCACCCACAAGCTAATGGTCAAGCAGAATCATCCAACAAGATCATCATCAATAATTTGAAGAAGAAGCTTGGATCCAAGAAAGGGAAATGGGCAGAAGAACTACCTTATGTGCTTTGGGCTGATAGGACAACCCCTAAGAATGCTACTGGTCAAACGCCATTCTCTTATGTATTTGGGGCAGAATCAGTGATCCCAACAGAAATGGTGGTTCCAACTGCTAGAACAAGTACTCGTGATCCTGAAGAAAATGATGAGAACTTGGCTCAAGACCTGGATACTATTGAAGAAATCAGGGATATGGCTAGGATAAGGATGGCCAGTTATCAACAAAGAATGGCTGGTGCTTACAACAAAAATGTCAGGATCAGGAAGTTTCAAGTTGGAGATATGGTATTAAGGAAAGCATTTCAGAATACCACCAATCCTGCTGATGGAAAATTGGCTCCAAAATGGGAAGGCCCTTATTTGATTGAAGCTGAAGCAGGAAAGGGGGCATATAGATTGCTAACCATGGAAGGTGATTTGCTACCAAGAGCTTGGAATGCTGTCCACTTGAAGAAATATTTCATGTGAGCAGGATCCTCATAGCACAGATGATCCTTACATTAGGGATATCCTTAAAGGATCCTTAAAGTGTCGGTGATCCTTACTTTGGTAATATCCTAATCTTGAACTATTTCATTTCTTTATTTTCTCATATAAGGATAAGGGTCATGTATCCTTTATCCATCTCTCACGTGATTTTAAGTTTTGAAAGTTCAGGAATCCTTAGCAAAGTATTGGTTATCTGCAGAAGCAATCCGTCCTTTGGGTTTAACCCCAGTTATTTGGGCTTGACCCCAGTTCCGCCTGTAGTGCATGATGATCCTGGTATAGTTCAAGGCAGTGGGACCAGTACTCACTTTAGGGGCTGATAATTCCATTGTACTGGCTATACCTAGGATCCTACGTATAATGGTAGACGTACCATACATCCGTTCCTAAGGTTTCTAACGTTTTCACGTTAGCTAAGGTTTTGACATTTTCGTGTCACTAAGTTTGGATAGTCGCCAGTTAGGGCCATACTCCAGTTTACATACGATCCTTGGGCTTGTCCCCAGTTATCCTTGGGCTTGTCCCCAGTTGCTAACTCTTATCTTATATTGGCTTAGTCCCAAGTTATGATCTATTTCAGGTCCTTGAAAATAAGCAACTAGGGATCCTTGATCCTTACTTCTCTCTAAAGTTTATCTTATAGTTATCCTTATTATGGTTAGGATCCTAACTTGGATCCTCAGGTATGATCCTTAACTATTTTTAATTCTATTCATTATTTATTTGAATAACCCTTAAAATTTGACAACTAGACTTGTGATCCTTAAAATATATTGCTTTTTGGGATTCTTTAACTATAGGATATTTGATCGTGGATCATGTCCTAAACATTCTCAATCTGACTTATTCAAAATTGTTTATTCAATAAATGTGCATCAAAACAAAGGAGAATTAAAGAAACAAAAGGATAACAACACAAGATAAGCGACAAAAGGTTAAGATTTTATTTATTAACAAAAGACTAACCCTTAAAAGGTTGTCAAAATTACCTACCCCGAGCATCTACCAGCAAAACGTGGCCCGTCCGCTGGGGTAGGTAAAGGGTGTCCATGATAATAAGTTCAAAAGTAGTGCAGGAATATAAAGGCGGCAGGATCACAATGGCTTCATCCCCCAAACAGAGGATCCCTCCACCATTTGCAATCCTGCCTATTTTCCAAAGGATCATACATGATCCTTAATCCTAAAAACTATTGTTCAGTACAAACCATCAAATTGTTCAAACAAAACAACCATCAAACTAAAAAAAATTGGGCTCCGGCTATGTCTAGAATTTTCCATCATCGCCCAATCATGCATCCTAAACCTTCCCTGCATCACCACCTCCGGCTCCACTTGCTTCACCACATTCACCCTTGCCTCCAGCCTCAATCGCCAAAACTTCCTCAGTCTCCTCATCATCTTCAAGATCAGCCAACCTTGCTTTCCAGCCCTTAATATCCCAGCTGCTTTTGTCAAAGTTAGGATCTTGAGCTTCCTGGGCCATCTTCAGTTTTGTCTGATACATTGTGAAGGCAGCAGAGACCTTTGCACCTTCTATGAGATCATGCTTTTCATAGTCAAGGTCAATCAGGAGTTTAGCCGTCTTAGTCTTGGCATCTTGGAGTTCCTTCTGAAGATCAGCAATTTTGAGGTCCTTAAGCACTGCAACCTGTTGGAGATCAGCAATCTTCTTGTCCTGCTCCTCGACGTTCCCCACATAGTCCTCAATCTCAGCGAATTTCTGCAAAAGAGATAAAAGATAAGGTCAGGACCAAGTGATCCTCAAATAAGCAGGATATGTCAGCAGGATATGCCAGCAGGATATACAGGTAGATACAGTGATCCTTACATCATTGAAGTACTCGAGGAATTGGTGACGGATCAGAGGCAGACCCTGCAAATCCTCAGCCTCGGAGGTCTTTCTCTTTTTGCCACCCCTTCCTTTAGTGGGTGCCTTGGGAATGGAGATGCTAGGACTAGTAGTGGACCTTTTCTTCCTGGGTCTAACAGAATCAAGGTCAGCCGTGTCGAATTGAGAAGCAGGCTTGGTGGATTTTCCAGCACCTACACAACCAAAACAAGATAAGTATCTTCACTTAACTTATATTTCACTATTTATTTAAATTTTAAACAAAGATACTTACTTGACATCGTGACAGAGCCTGAGGATACCTCCTGAGAATCTTGGGTTGTTGTCTTGAAAGTTCTTGCTTCAGGATCAAGTTTCTTGAAAGCGAGGAGTCTCTCTTTAGCAGCAGGAGACAATCTGAGGTGTGAGACGGTGATAGCTGCATAACAAGAAAGCAAAAATATAAGTGATCCTTACATCAAAAGAAAGTTTCTGGTGATCCTTCTCAGGATCCTCCACCCTACCATGGGTAGCCCATTTCTTGGGTAGATCCTTTCCATCCTCAATAGAATCTCTCTTGACGAAAAAGAAACGCCGCTTCCAATTAGCATCGTTCTTGGTGGCTTTGAAGATCGGGTGTTCCTCACCAGGCTTACGTTTAAACAAATAACGATGAGAACCAAAGGTAGTAAGATCATACAGCTCTCCCAGCTCTGACATTCCTAGGTCTATCCCTTCCTGCTCGATGATCCTTTCAAGGGTATACAAAACCCTCCAAATCATCGGCATAGCTTGGATATAAGAGATGCCGGTTAGGGAAAAGAAAGATTGGGTGAAGGCTGGAAAAGGATATGTATAGCCTATGGTGAACGGAGTGACAGGAAAAGCAACCCACTTGTCGGAAATATGATCACTCAGGGCATTGGGATCAAAAGGTCTGAACTCGGTGTTCGCCGGGAAGCAGTGGCGGATCCTATCAATCTGTGCATCATTGGAACAGCAGCGTTCTTTTATGGAATCTTCGATGATCCCCTGGCTTTTCGGTGGGCTGTTTTTCCGGTGATCCTTAGCTGGGGAATTCCGGAGCAACATCTTTGATAGAATGGTGAAAAGAAACGGAAAATAGAGCAAGAGAAGGAAGAAGATGAAGAGAGAATACCTGTTTATCTTCGGAATGCAGTTATAAAGGGAGTCTCTCTGAAATTTTAAATGCATTCGATCCTATCTCTATCTCCTATTTATAATCATGATTGTGCAGGGTTGTCACTTCTGTGACGTCATGGTTGCAACGGATAGTTCTACAATAACGGCTATATTTACGATAGTTAGTTGCGGATAAGATCAGGAAAATATAATTCGCTTATTTAACATATCACTCCTTATATTTTGGGGGCAATTGTTAGGGGATGATTTTCTAACAATTAGTGATCCTTATTCGTTATCCTAATTAATGATCCTTACTTCTGTGACAGATAGTGATCCTCAGAAGAGCTTCAGGATCAGGATCATGGATCACTTTAAGGATCCTCATACTGACGATTGTTTGTTTGTGTTTTGTATTACTTCGCAGGAGTAACAAGCTTGACTTGGTCTTGGCAACGTTACTATGGAATATTCCACGGGTATTTCGCACACGTTTGACTAGAAATGGACGTTGTGGAGAACGTGGGAGCTTGGCACAAAAGTCGGATAGTTTGTTATTGTAGCTAACTTCTATTTTTAAAAGGGGTGACGAGCTAGAATTAGAACACTTAGCCATTTTCAGCTACACACACTCTCATACAATCGCATTCTTGAAGCTCTTGACGAACACTTATTAGTTTTCACTCACTTTTACACATCTCACAATATTGATCCTTGTACCTAGCTCGTTACTATCCGAAGTTGTAAACATTTATTGATTTATTTGAGCTTGGTGATCGGTAGTTTCCATCACCCGGGGTTTTTTGTGCCGGAGATCAACTCTTGATCAAGGGCTTTTTCCCCGTATAAATCCTTGTGTCGTTTGTGCAATTTACCTTGAAGTGATCCTTATCATTGTTCTACATTTAAAGCATCATACCCCGTAACTAAGAGTTTGGTTGCATTATCCTCATTAGATTTTTTGACCAAAACAGAAAAGTATTCATGCTTGCTATGACTGATTACTTCTCCAAGTGGATAGAGGCTGAAGCTTTTGCCCAAGTCAGAGAAAAGGAAGTTATATCCTTCATTAAAAGAAATATTATAACTAGATTCGGTATTCCTTCTGAAATTATATGTGATAATGGTTCCCAATTCATTGGGGGCAGAACCACTAACTTTTGTGACAGCTGGGGGATTAAGATGATAACATCAACACCAGTCCACCCACAAGCTAATGGTCAGGCAGAACCTCCAATAAGATCATCATCAACAATTTGAAGAAGAAGCTTGGATCCAAGAAAGGGAAATGGGCAGAAGAACTACCTTAGGTGCTTTGGGCTGATAGGACAACCCCTAAGAATGCTACTGGTCAAACGCCATTCTCTTTGGTATTTGGGGCAGAATCCGTGATCCCAACAGAAATGGTGGTTCCAACTGCTAGAACAAGTACCCGTGATCCTGAGGAAAATAATGAGAACTTGGCTCAAGACCTGGATACTATTGAAGAAATCAGGGATCTGGCTAGGATAAGGATGGCCAGTTATCAACAAAGAATGGCTGGTGCTTACAACAAAAATGTCAGGATCAGGAAGTTTCAAGTTGGAGATATGGTATTAAGGAAAGCATTTCAGAATACCACCAATCCTGCTGATGGAAAATTGGCTCCAAAATGGGAAGGCCCTTATTTGATTGAAGCTGAAGCAGGAAAGGGGGCATATAGATTGCTAACCATGGAAGGTGATTTGCTACCAAGAGCTTGGAATGCTGTCAACTTGAAGAAATATTTCATGTGAGCAGGATCCTCATGGCACAGATGATCCTTACGTTAGGGGTATCCTTGAAGGATCCTTACAGTATCGGTGATCCTTACTTTGGTAATGTCCTAATCTTGAACTATTTCATTTCCTTATTTTCTCATATAAGGATAAGGATCATGTGTCCTTTATCCATCTCTCACGTGATTTTAAGTTTTGAAAGTTCAGGTATCCTTAGCAAAATATTGGTTATCTGCAGAAGCAATCCGTTCCTTGGGTTTAACCCCAGTTATTTGGGCTTGACCCCAGTTCCGCCTGTAGCGCATGATGATCCTGGTATAGTTCAAGGCAGTGGGACCAGTACTTGCTTTAGGGGCTGATAATTCCATTGTACTGGCTACACCTAGGATCCTACGTATAATGGTAGACGTACCATACATCCGTTCCTAAGGTTTCTAACGTTTTCACGTTAGCTAAGGTTTTGACATTTTCATGTCACTAAGTTTGGATAGTCGCCAGTTAGGGCCATACTCCAGTTAACACACGATCTTTGGGCTTGTCCCCAGTTATCCTTTGGGCTTGTCCCCAGTTGTCCTTGGGCTTGTCCCCAGTTGCTAACTCTTATCTTATATTGACTTAGTCCCAAGTTATGCTCTATTTCAGGTCCTTGAAGATAAGCAACTAGGGATCCTTGATCCTTACTTCTCTCTAAGGTTTATCTTATAGTTATCCTGATTATGGTTAGGATCCTAACTTGGATCCTCAGGTATGATCCTTAACTATTTTTAATTCTATTCATTGTTTATTTGAATAACCCTTAAAATTTGACAACTAAACTTGTGATCCTTAAAATATATTACTTTTTAGGATTCTTCAACTATAGGATATTTGATCATGGATCATATCTTAAATATTTTCAATCTAACTTATTCAAAATTGCTTATTCAATAAGTGTACATCAAAACAATTGAGAATTAAAGAGACAAAAAGGATAACAATACAAGATAAGCGACAAAAGATTAAGGTTTTATTTATTAACAAAAGATTAACCCTTAAAAGGTTGTCAAAATTACCTACCCCGAGCATCTACCAGCAATACGTGGCCCGTCCGCTGGGGTAGGTAAAGGGTGTCCATGATAATAGGTTCAAAGTAGTGCAGGAATATAAAGGCGGCAGGACACAATGGCTTCATCCCCCAAACAGAGGATCCCTCCACCATTTGCAATCCTGCCTATTGTCTGAAGGATCCTAGATCCTTAATCCTAAAAACTATTGTTCAGTACAAACCATCAAATTGTTCAACAAAACAACCATCAAACTAAAAAAATTGGGCTCCGGCTATGTCTAGAAATTTCCATCATCGCCCAATCATGCAGCCTAAACCTTCGCTGCATCACCACCTCCGGCTCCACTTGCTTCACCACCTTCACCCTTGCCTCCAGCCTCGATCGTCAGGATCTCTTCAGCCTCCTCTTCATCATCCAGTTCAGCCAGCCTTGCCTTCCGGCCTTCCACATCCCAGGTGCTCTTGTCAAAGGCAGGATCCTGGGCATCCAAGGCCATTTGCAGCTTGGTCTTGTACATTGCTATGGCGGCAGAGACTTTGGCGTCTTCGGTGATATCATGCTTCTCGTAGTCAGCATTAACCAGCACCTTGGCCGTCTCATGTTTGGCATCCTGGAGTTCCTTCTGAAGATCAGCAATTTTGAGGTCCTTTAGTAATGCAACCTGCTGAAGGTCGGCAATCTTCCTATCCTGATCCTCAACGTGGCCAACATAGTCCTCAATCTCAGCGAATTTCTGCAAAGGGGATAAAAGAAAAGGTCAGGACCAAGTGATCCTCATATCAGCAGGATATGTCAGCAGGATACACGAGCAGAGACAGTGATCCTTACATTGTTGAAGTACTCGAGGAATTGGTGGCGGATCAGAGGCAGACCCTGCAGATCCTCAGCCTCGGAGGCCTTTCTCTTCTTGACTCCCTTTCCCTTGAGGGGTGCCTTGGGGACTGAAGCTGTCGGGCTGGTAGGAGCCTTTCTTTTGGAGGATTTGACGGTGGTGAGATCGGTGACACTGAACTTTGAAGCAGACTTGGTGGATTTTCCAGCACCTACACAACCAAAACAAGATAAGTATCTTTACTTCACTTATATTTCACTATTTATTTAAATTTTTAAACAAAGATACTTACTTGACATCGTGATAGAACCTGAGGATACCTCCTGAGAATCTTGGGTGGTTGTCTTGAAAGATCTTGTTTCAGGATCAAGTCTCTTGAAAGTGGCGAGTCTCTCTTTGGCAGCAGGAGATAGTCTGAGGTGTGAGACGGTGATAGCTGCATAACAAGAAAGAAAAAGTATATAAGTGATCCTTATATCAAAAGAAAGTTCTCTGGTGATCCTTCTCAGGACCCTCTATCCTACCATGGGTAGCCCATTTCCTGGGTAGATCCTTCCCGTCAGGGATAGAATCTCTCTTGACGAAAAAGAAACGCCGCTTCCAGCTAGTACCATTCTTGGTAGCTTTGAAGATCGGGTGTTCCTCACCAGGTTTACGTTTGAACAAATAACGATGAGAACCAAAGGTAGTAAGATCATACAGCTCTCCCAGCTCTGACATTCCTAGGTCTATCCCTTCCTGCTCGATGATCCTTTCAAGGGTATACAAAACCCTCCAGATCATCGGCATGGCTTGGATATAAGAGATGCCGGTTAGGGAAAAGAAAGATTGGGTGAAGGCTGGAAAAGGATATGTATAGCCTATGGTGAACGGAGTGACAGGAAAAGTAACCCAGTTGTCGGAAATATGATCACTCAGGGTATTGGGATCAAAAGATTTAAACACGGTGTTCGCCGGGAAACAGTAGCGGATCTTATCAATCTGCGGATCGGTGAAACAGCAGCATTCTTTTATGGAATCTTCGATGATCCCCTGGCTCTTCAGTGGGCTGTTTTTCGGGTGATCCTTAGCAGGGGAGTTCCGGAGCAACATTTTTGACGGAATGATGGAAAGATACGGAAAACAGAGCAAAAGAAGGAAGAAGATGAAGAGAGAATACCTGTTTATCTTCGGATGCAGTTATAAAGGGAGTATCTCTGAAATTTAAATGCAAACGATCCTATCTATATCTCCTATTTATAATCATGATTATGCAGGGTTGTCACTTATGTGACGTCATAGTTGCAACGGATAGTTCTACATCAATGGCTAGTTATCCGTTAGTTAGTTGCGGATAAGATCAAGAAAATATAATTCGTCATTTTACATATTACTCCTTATATTTTGGGGGCAATTGTTAGGGGAGGATTTTCTAACAATTAGTGATCCTTGCTTGTTATCCTAATAAATGATCCTTACTTCTGTGACAGATAGTGATCCTCAGAAGAGCTTCAGGATCAGGATCATGGATCACCTTAAGGATCCTCATACTAACGATTGTTTGTTTGTGTTTCGTATTATTTTGCAGGAGTAACAAGCTTGACTTGGTCTTGGCAACGTTACTATGGAATATTCCACGGGTATTTCGCACACGTTTGACTGGAAATGGACGTTGTGGAGAACGTGGGAGCATGGCACAAAAGTCGGATAGTTTGTTAGCATAGTTAACTTCTATTTTTAAAGGGGTAACGAGCTAGTAATTAGAACACTTAGCCATTTTCAGCTACACACGCTCTCATACAATTGCACTCTCGAAGCTTTCGGCAAACACTTAACAGTTTTCACTCACTTTTACACATTTCACCATAGTGATCCTTGTACCTAGCTCGTTACTATCCGAAGTTGTAAACATTTACTGATTTATTTGAGCTTGGTGATCGGTAGTTTCCATCACCCGGGGTTTTTTGTGCCGGAGATCAACTCTTGATCAAGGGCTTTTTCCCCGTATAAACCTTGTGTCACTTGTTATTTATTTTTCATAGTGATCCTTATTGCTATAAACCAATTCAAGCATCATACCCCGTAACAGAGAGTTTGGTTGCATTATCCTCATCAGATTTTTTGACCAAAACATATAGTATCCAAGTCTTGAACCAAGTTTTCAGCATTTCCTTCAGGATCACGAATGCTTGTTCTTGCAGTAGGAACCACCATCTCTGTAGGGATCACTGATTCTGCTCCAAATACCAAAGAGAATGGAGTTTGGCCAGTAGCATTCTTGGGGGTTGTCCTATCAGCCCATAGTACATAAGGTAGTTCTTCAGCCCATTTTCCTTTCTTGGACCCAAGCTTCTTCTTTAAGTTGTTGACGATGATCTTGTTGGATGATTCTGCTTGACCATTTGCTTGTGGGTGGACTGGTGTTGATGTTATCATCTTAATCCCCCAGCTGTTACAAAAGTTAGTAGTTCTACTCCCAATAAATTGGGATCCATTATCACAAACAATTTCAGAAGGGATACCAAATCTAGTAATAATGTTTCTTTTAATAAAGGATATCACTTCCTTTTCTATGACTTGAGCAAAGGCTTCAGCCTCTATCCACTTAGAGAAGTAATCAGTCATGGCAAGCATGAACACCTTTCCTCCTGGTGCTTTGGGGAGTTTACCATCTATATACATTCCCCATCTCATGAATGGCCAAGAAGAGGATATAGGATGCAAGAGCTCTACTGGTTGATGAAGGATATTACTATGTCTCTGACAAGGATCACACTTCCTAGCATAATCCACAGCATCCTTCTTCATTGTAGGACAATAGTATCCTGTCCTAAGGATCCTTGAGAACAATGCCCTACCCCCAGTGTGGTTTCCACAATCTCATTCATGAAAATCCTTTAGGACTTCTTGAATTTCAGGATCCTCTATGCATCTTAGATATGGACCTGCAAAAGATCATTTATATAACATGTTATTCAATATTGTGAATTGAGATACCTTGATTTTGAACGCCCTGGGGTTTTCTCCTATAGGAATCTCTCCATGTTGTATGTATCTCATGATTGGAAGGATCCATGATCCTGAATGAGACTGTGCACCATCACTAGGAACCATTATAGAATCCTCTTCTATCTCCATAGTTATGTGATCCTCAATAGCAGGAGCCAAAACATGGATGATAGGGATTTTGATATCCTCTGGGATTTTCAAGGATGATCCTAGGTTGGCCAATGCATCAGCTTCTGCATTTTCTTCCCTGGGTACCTGTGTCAAACTAAAAGAAACAAAAGAGAGTGCCAATTCCTTGACTATCTCTAGGTATTTGATTAGTTTTTCACCTTTAACAGCATAGGATCCATTAAAGCGATTAGTAATTAACAATGAACCTACATGTACCTCAAGATACCTGATCCTCATATGCTTGGCAATTTGCAAACCAGCTATCAAGGCCTCATATTCAGCCTCATTATTAGTAGTTTGAAACTCACAAGCTATAGAGTGGGGTATTATGTCCCCCTGTGGCGATTTTAGTAGTATTCCAAGTCCTGTTCCTTTGACATTAGATGCTCCATCAGTGAAGAGTATCCAAGGATCCTTAGTCTCTTCAAGCTGCTGAACTTCTAACTCGGCTTCTTTTTGCAAGTCACCACTAAAATCTGCCACAAAGTCAGCTAAGGCTTGGGATTTGATGGCAGTCCTTGGTTCATATCTTATATCATAAGCACTGCCCATTTAGCCATCCTTCCTGACATTTCAGGTTTCCTGAGAACATTCTTAATTGGAAAATTAGTCTTAACAATAATGGTATGAGTTTCAAAATAATGTCTTAGTTTAGTAGATGCCATAATCAAAGCAAGAATAAGTTTTTCTAAATGTGAATACCTGGATTCAGCATCAAGCAAACTCTTACTTACATAATAAACAGGATGTTGTGTACCTTCGTGATCCTTAACAAGGACCGCACTTATTGCTTTGGAGGATACCGCTAGATATAAGGATAATATATCCCCTTTTTCTGGTTTCATCAAGGCAGGAGCTAAGGATAGGTAATCCTTAAGGGCTTTGAGAGCATTTTCATGCTTTTCAGTCCACTCAAATTTTTTGTTCTTTCTCAAAATGCCGTAGAATTCCTTGCACTTTTCTGATGATTTTGATATGAACCTATTCAAGGCTGCGATCCTCCCTGTCAACCTTTGCACATCCTTGGCAATGGCAGGAGATTTGATATTCACAATAGCCTCAATTTGCTCTGGACTTGCTTCAATGCCTCTTTTTGTTACCATATAACCTAGGAACTTGCCTGCTTTAACACCAAAGTGACACTTTGAAGGATTCAACTTCATATTGAATTGGTCAAGGATATTGAGTGCTTCCTCCAGGTCTTCAAGGTGATCCTCAGCTCTCTTGGACTTAACCACCATGTCGTCTATATAGACTTCCATAGTGCGTCCAATTTGTTCCTTAAACATCATATTGACTAGCCTTTGATAAGTAGCACCTGCATTCCTTAGTCCAAATGGCATAGCAATATAACAATAGATAACAGTTGGGGTCATAAAGGCTGTATCCTCTTGATCAGATGGTTCCATCTGAATTTGTTGAAATCCAGATGAAGCATCCATTAAAGTTAACAACTCATGACCCACGGTAGCATCCACCATGGAGTCAATGTGGGGTAATGGGAAAGGATCCTTGGGACATGCCTTGTTTAGATCAGTGAAATCGACACATACCCTCCACTTTCCTTTTTTTCTTTTGAACAACAACCACATTGGCTAACCATCTTGGATACTTAACCTCTCTAATCATACCTGCTCAAAGTAATTTGCCTACCTCCTCCTGGATAATGGCATTCCTCTCAGGTGCAAACTTCCTTCTCTTTTGATGTATGGGCTTGAATGACCTGTCAATACCAAGTTTATGAGTAATTATATCTTTAGAGATACCTGTCATATCTTCTTGTTTCCATGCAAAGGTCGTTTTTCTCCTCTTGAGGAAGGATACTAGATCATGTTCAATGTTACTGAGGATCCCTGATCCTATGAAGACTTTGGATTCAGGATCATGAGGATCCACAAGGATTTCTTTCACATCCTGTTCTCTTGCCTCCAAGACATCTCTTGGAGGATACTTTAGTTGCTATTGCTCCCTTGGTCTTGAGGCTGGCTTCATTGATGAGGTATAACAATTTTTTGCTTCTTGTTGGTCACTCTCAATCTTTATCACCCCCCATGGACTAGGAAGCTTTACACATTGGTGATATGTAGATGCAACTGCCTTCATGTCATGTATCCATGGCCTGCCAAGGATAACATTACAACAAGATAAGCAATCTATAACACAAAATTTTTTATTAGAATGAAGTCCTTCAATGTAGATAGGAAGTTTAATGTCCCCCAATGTATTCTTGGTTTCTCCGCTGAATCCCACAAGAACTGAGGATCTTGGGATAATGTCTGATTCAGGGATATTCATCTTCTTGAGGACATCAAGCTGAATGATGTTCACCGAGCTTCCTCCATCGATTAGGATCCTACAAACAAAATGGTTAGAAATGAACAAAGTAATAACCAGACCATAATGGTGAGGATCCTACACATCAACACGATCATCCTCATCAAAAGTTATAACTTTCTCCTGTGTAACAGTAGAGGTCCGGATGGGTCTATCTCCATTATCCATCTTGGTTTCCTTGGCACGTCTCTTAGCTGCTGAAAAGGAAGTACCACAAATATCTAATCCACCGGATATGAAGTTTATAACTTGTGCATCTGCTGGAGGAGCAGGAGCTCTTTCTGGGATCTTCTCAGGATCCTGGATCCTTGACTTCTTCCTTCCCAAAAGTTCCTTTAAGTGCCCCTTGGTTAACAAGTAACCAATTTCTTTTCTAAGTGCAATACACTCTTCAGTGAGATGTCCGAAATCCTCATGATATGCACACCATTTGGACTTGTCTTTTGTTGCGGCTGGTTTATCACTCTTCCTTGGCCATCTTGCTTTCTCACCTAGATTCTGCATTGCAAGAATTAGTTCATTGTTATCAACAGAAAAACAATATTCAGAAATGGGAGGATAATCCTCATCATCCTCTTCCTGTTCTACTGCATGCACGTTCTGATTATCAGATTTGTTGTAGGACTTGAACTTATTGTTCCTGAAGTAGGATCCTTGTTTTTCCTGCTTCGAGGATCCTGCTAGTCTTTCCTGGATCCTTTTATCATCCTCTAATCGGATGAATCTAAGGGCCCTGGTTCTCACTTCATCAAGATTCCTGCATGGGGTCATGACAATATCATCATAGAATAATGAATCCCTAAGTAAACCCATTTTAAAGGCTTCCACAGCCGTAGCTATATCCAGATTGGGAATATCTAAGGATTCTTTACTAAACTTAGTGATGTAATCTCTAAGTGATTCATTTTGACCTTGTGTTACCCTATATAGATCACTAGTTAAACGTTCAAATTTTCTACTACATGAGAATTGACTATTAAACAGATTAACTAGATTAGCAAATGAAGTAATAGAGTAAGGGGGAAGACTTAGCAGCCATTTAAGAGCTGATCCTGTGAGTGTGGATCCAAAACCCTTGCATAGACATGCTTCCTTTAACCTCTCAGGAATTGGATTGATCTCCATCCTTTCTCTGTATTGAGCTACATGTTCCTCTGGATCCATCGAACCATGATACAGCTTCATAGTTGGTATCTGGAACCTTTTGGGTATCTCAGCATCACAAATAGGTGGTGCAAAATGAGATATCCTATGGCTGCCATCTGCGATTTTAGGAATGGGCTTAACCACTCCTGGAACGCTGGATATCATATCCTTCAGTTTCTGTAATTCCCTAGCCATAGCTTGATTGATACCTGTATCCTGCATAAAGCCATGGTTAGTGTTGTAAGAATTATTTAAAGTGTTACCTCCCAGAGGATTCAGGTTTGGAATCCCAGATGTGAATCCATATTGACGAGATTCTGGTATGATTGAAGGACCAGAAGTAGC
Organism: Helianthus tuberosus; assembly: GCA_030545235.1. Classification (NCBI taxonomy): domain Eukaryota; kingdom Viridiplantae; phylum Streptophyta; class Magnoliopsida; order Asterales; family Asteraceae; genus Helianthus; species Helianthus tuberosus. Next base: position 74,505,786 of record CM060416.1, on the reverse strand, counting down.
AATGGTCTGCATTGGAATGAAGTCTCCTTGATGAACATCTGAACTTGAGGGTTGTACATTTCTTAAGAATCCTTGATCCTGAAAGATGTTGGATCCTTGAACCTGGAAGGAGGATCCTTGAACCTGAGAGGATCCTTGAACCTATGAGGATCCTTAGACCTGTGAGGATCCTTGGACCTGTGAGGATCCTTGAACCTGAGAGGATCCTTGGACCTGTGAGGATCCTTGGACCTGTGAGGATCCTTGAACCTGAGAGGATCCTTGGACCTGTGAGGATCCTTGGACCTGTGAGGATCCTTGAACTGTGTGCGTCCCCATATATCCTCCTGAGCTGACGAAGGATCCGTGATGCTGGAAAGAGGATCCCGAACGCTGAAAACAGGATCCTGAAGGCTGGAAGTGAGACCCAAAAGCCTGACTCATAGTTGTTGTTCCATAACGCCTTCCCAATGGTCCACTCTGATACTGTATATCCGGAGCTGCAGATTGCTGGGCGGTCATAGCTGGAGTGTCCAAATCCAGTGCCCTTGGTATCAGAGGAGAGTGATCCTCCCCTGATTTCTTCTGTTTCTTGATGTCACCAATTTCCCGGAGGATCCTTTCGTTGGTTTTGTCCTGCTCTTGTATGTGATCCCTCATCTGCAAAATCAAAGAAAAAAGATCACTAGTAGTAGGGTTAGAAGAAACAGCAGAAGTTGGTGGTTTTGGAAAAATGGGGCTTTGTCTCTTTGCAGCATTTTTAGCATTCTTCTGGGATCCAATAGGTGGTGGAGGCAAAGGTGGAACGCCCTGTGAAGAAGTGATTGCCTGCATAGAGCTTGAAGTGTTCTTTGCTGAAGAAGCCATGTGGTTGAAGATGATGAACCAAAATGAACACAATGAGCAAAAATTTTCAGAAATGAAGCACCAATTGCCCCACGGTGGGCGCCAAACTGTTTTGGTCAAAAATCAGGCTAGGATAATACAACCAAATCTTTGTTGTGAGGAATGATGCTTGAACAAATGTATGAATAACTTGCAAATGTTAGAGTTAAATGCTTGGTTGGTCCCTGTGGTTTGCAAAAATTGCAGACTTGGTCCCAATGGTTTACTAATTACACGCGTGGTCCCTGTGGTTTTCAAAAATGCACTCGGTTGGTCCCTAGCCCTAACATCAGTTAAATTTCTCAGTTAAGTCCATGTTAAATGACCAAAATACCCTTGCTTATTAACAAATACATAAACAGATCAATCTCTCACCTCTCTCTAACTCTCTTTCTCTCTCTCTCAGCTCTCTCTCTCTAGTTCTTTATTCTCACCACCACCCACCCTACCACCACTACCACACACCTGCGGCCACCGCCACCTAACAACACCGCCCCCTAACCACACCGCCGCCACCACCTTACTCCCTCTCTCCTCTCTCAACACTTTCTCTCTCTAAAAAAACCCACTTCAAAACACCCAAAAACACATTGCTGACACAAATTCGGAGCTCCAGATCTTGATTTGGGGTTTATTGGAGATGGGTTGTATTTATCTGTTCTTGATACAGAGTTTGGATAGATTGGTGCCTCGTTTGGGGTGGTGGCGGTGTTGGGTAGGTGGCGGCGACAGGTGGGTGGTAGTAGGAGGATAGTATGGTGGATCGGGGAACAATCGGCTCCACAGGCCCAATCGATGGCGGATTGAAGGGTGGAATCTTCAGCGTTGTTCTTGGCTACGCACCAGAGGTTGAGTGAAAACGACGTCTGATTGTTGTTGGTGGAGGGTGGAATCCTTCTTTGGGGCTTAACCCTGTTGCAACAACAGGGGAGAGTTCATCAAGGCAAGATGGTCGACCGATGTTGCAGGTCCCGGCATTAAGAAGAAACCCGCAAGTAACTTCTAGAAACATGAGTTCTAGCTCAAGAGCTAATCGACCCGCAAGTAACTTCTAGAAACAGGAGTTCAAGAAACAGAGACTTCCACAGCACCGTCGCTGCAACACCTGTGTTCTTCTTCACCTGGAGATGGGGATTGGATGGATGCAGCTGCCATTGAAGCTTTTTTGGTGAAGAATAGAAAGAATCTGGAGATGGGGATTGGAGGATCTGAAGATGGGGATTGGAGTGAAGATGGGGATCTGGAGGTTGAAGAAGATGAGTTGTAGGCTTTATATATTTTTTTATTTATTTTTAATTGTTCTAGGGGTAATATAGTCATTTCACACATAGTTAACTGAGAAATTTAACTGATGTTAGGGCTAGGGACCAACCGAGTGCATTTTTGAAAACCACAGGGACCACGCGTGTAATTAGTAAACCATTGGGACCAAGTCTGCAATTTTTGCAAACCACAGGGACCAACCAAGCATTTAACTTCAAATGTTATGAACAAGTGACACAAGGATTTATACGAGGAAAAAGCCCTTGATCAAGAGTTGATCTCCGGCATAAAAAACCTCGGGTGATGGAGACTACCGATCACCAACTACAATTGAACAAATGATTGTTACAATTCGGGGTGATAACAAGCTTGTTACAAGGATCACTAGTGTGCAAAAGTGCAAAAATGTATCAAATCGCCAAGTAAACTATTGAGAGATTATTGAGAGCTGTTACGAGAGTGTGTGTTTGATAAATTAGCTAAGTGTTCTAATTCAAGCTTGTTATCCCCTTTTAAATTTAGAAATACCTAAAACAACTAACTATCCGCAATTCATGCTAGCTTCCCACGATCTCCATAACGTTCACTAAGCCATGCACGTGCGGAATATTGAGAGAATATTCTCCAAGAATATCGGCAAGACCAAGTCTAAGGCGTATACTCCTGCAAAACAAACTCAAACATAGCAAAGATAATTGTTAGTGTAAGGATAACCATGAGGATCCTGAATCCTGATCCTGCAACACCTTCTGAGGATCCTTAATTCAAACAGAATTGAGGATCCGTGATCCTGGCAGTACTTGAGGATCCGTAATCCTTAGGATTGGAAAATCCTCCCCTAACAGGTCCATACTTGAGGTGCTTGGAGGATCTTGAAACCAAGGAGGTACTTCAGGATATACACGAAGGCGACTGTGGCAACCATACTAGGGGCAGATCATTATACTCAAAGGTTTTAAGAACATGATACTTTTGGCCAACGATGAGGAAAGATGCTGCAGAATATGCTCGAAGATGTGATGCGTGACAAAGGCACAACAATATACTGCATAAACCTACTGAACCACTATATCCTATTGCTTCCCCTTGCCCATTCATGAAATGGGGTATGGACATAGTGGGAAAGTTGCCAAAGGCTCCAGGAGGAAAGGTTTTTATGCTGGCAATGACAGATTATTTCTCCAAGTGGGTTGAAGCTGAGGCCTTTGTTTAAGTCAGATACCAAGAAGTTGTATCCTTCATAAAGAGGAATATCCTGACTAGGTTTGGGATACCAACTGAGATAATTTGTGACAATGGCTCTCAGTTTATCAGTAAAAGGACTACCGATTTTTGCAAGAGTTGGGGAATCAAAATGATCACATCTACTCCGGTACATCCTCAAGCGAATGGGCAAGCAGAATCCTCAAACAAGATAATAGTCAATAATTTGAAGAAAAGATTAGGAGCTAAGAAAGGAAGATGGGCAGAAGAATTACCCTTTGTTTTATGGGCTGATAGGTCAACAGTAAAAAGTTTAACTGGGCAAACCCCATTTTCCTTAGTATTTGGAGCAGAAGCAGTGATCCCAACAGAGATGGTGATACCACAGCAAGATCCATCCTTCGGGATCCTGAGAAGAATCCTGAAGCTCTATACCAGGAATTGGATACTGTCGACGAGACAAGGGATGCGGCAAGGTTAAGAGTGGCAGCATACCAACAGAGGATATCCAGAGCATATAACAAAAACCTAAGGACTAGAAGGTTTCAAGTTGGAGATTGGGTATTAAGGAAAGATTTTCAGAACACTATTAATCCTGCTGATGGAAAGTTAGCTCCAAAATGGGAAGGACCATATGAGATTGAATCGGAATCCGGAAAAGGAGCATACAGGCTTAAGAATATGGAGGGGGATATACTGCCAAGATCCTGGAATGCTATACACCTAAAATCCTGTTTCAAGTGAGTTTAGAGTCTAATTTCTAATTCAGGATGGTATGAATTCAATCTCTCTTAAACTTATTTGATTTTATTCTTTCGAACCCATTACTGACTTAAGCATCGGAGGGGTGTTAGCCAAGCTAACACCCACCTTAGTTTGAAGACGTTTTGCAGAATATGCTTCGAGGTATGGCTCCAGGATATATACTCAGGATCGAAAGATTAGAGGATTGGCCCCCTCTCTCACGTTTAAGGGATCCTGGTCCCTTCTAAGGTTTAAAGGTATTCACCTTTCTCTCGAACTAGGTTTAAACACCCCACCAGGAGCGCAAGTTATCTGGGAATAGTTCAAGATAGCGGGACCAGTCCATGTAAAAGTGGCTGACAATTTCGTTATTATTGGCTATATCCTAGATCCTAAAGGTATATGAGGATTGATCACCCTCTCTCATGAAAGGGTATTTTCATACTCTCTAAGGTTAAAGGTTTTCACCTTTCTAAGTCTTGGAGTTTATACAATCCCGCCTGTTGCGCATGAAAATTTGGGATTATCCCCAGTATGTTTAGGGTTTATCCCCAGAACGTTAAGGATCTATCTCCAGGATATTTAGGGTCTATCCCCTGTAATACTAAAGTTGTATACAAGTGTGAAATCAGTTATGATTGATGCACAACAATTCCTAAGTATTTGAAAACAACATGTACAGGGGACATTCCTACTAAGGCATTTTGAACAATTCAAAGGATCAAATTTGGACTTGGTTCACTAAGTTTCCCAGACTGGGGACATTTTCGATGGAAAGGTTACAAAAGGATTAAAGTTTAAGGATTAAGATATATTCTGTTTCTGGTATGATCTCTCCTTTTTGTCTAAGTTTAAGGGTTGAGTTTAAAAGCCTTATTCAAATTATCTAAGTTTTTTGAAACTATGTTTGACAAAAGTTTTGATAAAATATTCATGAGTATCCTAACCAGGATATATTCTCAGGATATTTGGTCAGGATGTTTGAAACACTATACTAAGACTAAAAATAGAAACTACATTCAAATCAAAACAAGCTTTGCAAAATAAGAATGAACAACAATGAATAAGGCCAAAAAAGGTTAGTTTATTAACATTGCAAAAGGTTGTGCTTTTGGTTTCATCTCAAACCAAGACCCATCCACCAAAAGCACAATTAGTTTTTAACCATATCTACTTAACAGTTGAAGGTTTTGTCTTGAAACCCAAGACCCATCCGCCTCCAACTATTATATTGTTCAAAATAAAGCATACTAATAATTGATGACCAAGGGCTTCGTCCTGAAACTCAGGATCCCTCCACCTTTGGCCATCATATTGTCTAAGTGCAGGAAAGTAAATTATTTAACAGACATAAAAGATAAATTGTTCAACAGCCACAAACCATCAAATTTAAAAAGTGGGCTCCGGCCTAGGCATGAATATCCATCATCACCCACTTCGCTGCATTCAAGGAGCATGGCCCTGGCCTCCCAATTTTGCCGCAGAGATCCCTCAATTTTGCCTCCCAAGCTTCAACATTCCATGAAGGGCATTCAAGGCCCATGGCCCTGGCCTCATACGCCATTTTCAACCTGGCTTGGAAGAGAGAGATGACAACGGAACCCTTAAGGCCTTCTCGGTAAGAAACCATGTCCTGTTCGTGCTGAACCTGAGCTGCATCATATTTGGCCTGGGCTTCTTGGGTAACCTTTTGGAGAGCAACCAGATGTTCCTGGATCATCACCTTATATTTGTCCTCATAATGCTGTGACTTGGCGGCGGCAATTACTGCTTGGTTTGCGACGGTGGTCTCTGCCTTCTTCAATTTAGCCTCCAGCATCTTGTTCAGACCGCATGAATCCTCATAAAGGAACACTAGCCGCTCAAGACCCTACAATCATATGAACATGTATCAGTATATGTACTTAGGAAATATAATCAGCATATATATGGAGGATATGAGATCAAATACCTACCTGGTTGAGGAAGCCGGTCATAAACTTGCTGGATTCTGAGAACCCATGATTCTCAAATGGGAAGACATCGGAGGCGACTGGGGACTCTGGCTCCTTCCTTTTGCGGGAACTCGAGGCACGCGGCTTCGCAACAGGGGAAGGCTTGGGTGCGGCTGCTGCTTTGGAGCTGGTTACTGGTTTGGAAGCAGTAGAAGGTTTGTTGGGCTCTTTTTTAACCTAGACTGGAGCGGACTAGCTATCCAACTCGTCAAGCTCGAAGGTCTCTGGAATCTTGACTGATGCTGCATAACAGGGAAAAATCTAAATCTCTACTCATATTTTATTTTACTAGTTAAATGTATATATGAAAAATCATGATCCTTACCAGATACGTCAGATGAGGAATATTGACTCGAACTTGGAAGATGCAGTGAAAAAGATCTATCACTATCAAGCAACTGATAGACCCTGTTGATTCTTTCTTGGGATTTTTCAGTGGGAGGAGCCAACTCTTTGAAGTTTGCTGCATAAAAATATAAGAATATTAGTGCAGGATACATATCAGGATATGTTTGGGGATATTTTAAAACCCTAAACCCTACCGGAAGTCAACCATTTCACCAGAAGGCTATTGCCTTCGGCAATGGAGTCCCGTTTAACAAAGAAAAATTTACGTTGCCACCCATCCTCATTTCTTGTGGATTTGAGGATAAGGGGGTTGCTGGAGGTTGAAAAAAGCAAGAAACGGCTGTTGCCATGTGATCGGAGTCGGTAAGCAATCGGAATGTCTTCAATACAAAGGTCAGGGACATGAAGGGTTTTGATCCGGTTAAGCATAATGAGTACTCTCCATACCATGGGCATTGTTTGGGCGAAACAGAGACCTGTGGTTTGAAAAAATTGCATGATGAATTCCGGAAAGGGATATCAAAGGCCTAGAGAAAACGGGTATGCTAAGAAGCAGATCCATTCATCAGATGATACGTCTGATCGGATGCTTCGGTCAAAAGGACGAATGACTGAATTATCGGAAAAAACGCCGGAGGTTCGTAATGCAGCAATGTCGGCATTGTCGAAAGAGCACACCTCTTTCTCAGGGCGAGTGATCAGATTTTGATTAACAAACGACGAGGATGAGTCGCCGGAATGTGATCGAGTTCTGGAGGCCATTAAAGAAGATAAGCAGCAAGAATTTCAAGAAAGAGAAGGAGAGAAAGTACCTGAGATTTCTGGATGGAATGGATAATTATCAACACTTAGTTAATCAGCATCATATCCTGCATTGTATCCTGAAGTTTGAAGCAATAAGAAGAACTAGGCAGCTGCGATTGTCAGCTCCCGAGGTTTTATGCCGACGATCTAGATTGATCAAGGGCTTTCCTCGTATATCTCGTGTCACCCTTTATTTTTTTTAGCTCATTGTTTGATTATTGGTATAGCTCGATATCCTGAGCTATATCCTGAAAACTGATTTTGTAAACAACATACTCATAATATTTTCAACACACATTGTTAGCACACTACCTCACTTAACTAATTTGATCACTTAATTGGTTCGGTAATTTTTGACCAAAATAATTAGTATAAATGAAATTACGTATTATGTTACATATAACAATGTATAAATATAATAATGTCTAAGACCTCAATTTTGTTTACAAAATTCATTATTTAAGTTGTTCTTTTTCTCTTTATTGGTAAAAAGCCAATCTTATTTGTATGACATAAATTAGATTTATGATTTTTACTAATAATTGTTATGCGAATTTAATTAATAAATATTTATTGTACAGTTATGATATATGTTAAAGGTTTATATATTATGAATAAAATCTTTTCATTATTAAAGGTTAATTGACTATACCACGAATGAGTATATATATAATGAAATTAATATATATGTCTATTAAATTTAAAACACATTTATTGATCATAAATCGGTGTAGCTATAAACGTTAATATTATGTCATCTATAAAACTTCAAAACGTTAAGTTCTCCTAGTCTATTATTTTAAAACAGAGTTCAATAAAATTTTAGTTTTTTTTTTTTTTGCGAATTGTCCTCTGGTTAGTTGCTCTTTTTAGATTTTATTTTTATATTAGAAAAACTCATATATCAATTTTATATATAATCTCATATATGATGGCAATTTTTTTTGTAATTTAAACTATTTTATTTTAAGTACTAAAATTATAGTTTTTAAAATTATAGATCAATATATTTTATAATCATAAATTAGAACTAGATATTAATTATTATATATTATTAATGAATTAAAGATGAAAAATGCCATGTGACATTAATTGGAAATAGATTAGAGGAGAGAATTGTTGGTGCATATTTTGTATGTCCGTCACTATGCGAATAGGATAGATAGAGCGTGTGTGGAATATTGTATATATTAGTGTGAAAACGGGCCGGAACGTATGTGTTAAAAGCCTTTCGCACGAAAGAGTCTTTCGTGCGAAAGGACCCAACTGCCCATTCGCACAAAAGGAGCCCATTAGTTACCTTTCGTGCTAGAGGACCCAAGTCGCCCCAAGGTGCATTTGTGTGAAAGGCTTTGCCTATAAATAGGGGGTTTGGGTCTCTCATTCATATGTTTTGGAGTTCCCAGAGGGGAAATGCTGGCGAAATTTCTTCAGAATTTCGCCAGCTTGTAAAATATGTAAACTCTTTAGGTATGAATGAAGCATTCAACTTATGAATGATTATTCTGCTTCTACTTAATTTTTAGTAATAATATTCTACCGAATTAGTTCTATCGGGGCCAAAACTCCTTCTAATCCCGCCGGATCCTAGACTCACAAGAATGTCATGTAGCATTAGATGTAATCCGTTATCAGTACTATATTATATATATATATATATATAGGGTAGGGATCCTAAGAGAAGTTCACCCTATTTGAGAAACTTGATAAGCAATCTGGACCACACATTTTCCTTAAGCAAAAAAATGCAAAAAAAGGTGAAAAAATGCAACTTTTTTTTTTTTTGGAAAAATCGCAGCTTTTTTGTAAGGATTAAATTTTTTTTTTTTTTTTTTTTGGATTTATACACATGTGTATATTGTTATCTTTTAACTATACATATATGTATATTGTCAATTATACATATATGTATATACATCTTTTTGCAAGAGACATCGCTTGTGGAGTTTAGCTTCTTTTTATTTTCTTGTTTGGTGTTTGGTGTTTGTTGGGTTTGTGTTTGTTTTCTTTTTTGAGTTTTGAGTTTTGGCTTTTGGCGAGTCGCCTTGGCTTTTTGCTCGTTGTTTGTAATCTCTTTTTAAACATCATTAATAAAAGTTTGCCCGGGGGTCTTTCCTCGTTTCCCAAAAAAAAAAGCTAAACCTTAATGCTAAACCCTAAACCTTAAAGCTAAACCCTAATTCTAAACCCTAATGCTAAACCCTAAAGCTAAACCCTAATTCTAAACCCTAAAGGTAAACCCTAAAGCTAAACCCTTAATGCTAAACCCTAATGCAAACCCTAAAGATAAAGCTAAACCCAAAAGTTAAAGCTAAACCCTAATGCTAAAACCAAAAGCTAAACCCTAATGCTAAACCCTAAATACTATTGCTAAACCCTAATGCTAAACCCTAAAGCTAAACCCTAAACCATAAAGCTAAACCCTAAATACTAATGCTAAACCCTAAATAACACTTATTTTTCAATTTTAAACATGTATATACATATATGTATAGTTGACAATATACATATATGTATAGTTAAAAGATTAACAATATACACATGTGTATAAATCCCAAAAAAAAATTTTAAAAATAAAAATAAAAAATTAAATCCTTAAAGAAAAAGCTGCGATTTTTCAAAAAAAATAATAATAATAATAATTTTCATTTTTTTACCTTTTATTTGCATTTTTTTGCTTAGGGAAAATGTGTGGTCCAGAATGCTTCTCAAGTTTCTCAAATAGCCTACTACTTCTCACATGATCCTTATCCTATATATATATATATATATATATATATATATACTAGTCGTTTACCCGCGCGATGCGGCGGGAAACATATCACTTAGGTTGGTGAGTTTAGGGCTATGTACGGGGAGGTTCAGTTTTGAGCCATATCCAAAACCAAATTCGTGATGCAACGACAGTTTACAATGTGATACTCGTTTTTTGTTAGTTTATTAATCATTTTGTGATATATTGTATAGTACTTATGTTGTATTATTCATGGTATAGGCGTGGTGTATCATAATTCATATTGCTCTGGTCTTTATTCATCGTTGACGTGGTATTTTGTATATTTTTAATGTTTATAAGAAACAATCCAGGTTTTGTAGCTTTATATGTTTACCTAAAAAAATAAAAAATAGCTATATCTAATTTCGTGGAGTGGTCTTGGATCGACTACCAACCTGGGTCATGTTACCAACCTTGAGTTTTCAATAGTTTAGTTAGTTGTTGGTTTGTTACTTTTATGTTGAAATAATAATTATTTATAACTATTAAAGTTAATTACACAAATAGTCTCTGCAATTATGAAAAGTCCTTTATACCCTTAACCTAACCCTTAATATCTACACTAATACCACAGTTTCATCACACTTCTCAACATCATCTCCCAACTCCCAACACCGCCGATTATCATCATCTTCATCGTCATCCAACAGACATCTTCATCATCTTCATCGTCATCCAACAGACATCTTCATCATCTTCATCGAATCGAGCACTCATTCATCTCATCGAACAGATCATCTTCATCATCTTCATCATCTTCATCTTCATCTTCATCTTCATCTTCATCTTCATCTTCATCTTCATCTTCATCAGGTTCATCTTCAAAATAGAGGTTTGGTTTTGTTTGATTCTATAGTTTCAGATCTCATGTGATCATTTGGCTGATTAGAGTACAGATGTAGGTTGTTTATTGAAACTATGATACTTGTTTGTTTTAATTTCTGAATTAAATGCGAAGAAACAAGTGTGTAGTTATTTGAACACATCAATATTGTTACTTGAAATGTGAAAAATGATTTTTGGTAAATTTCGAATCGTTTTGGTTGGTTGTTTGAGAACTGTTTAAAAAGAACTTATCGGATCAGTTTCGGATTGATGTGTTCCACATTGATTTTTGGTTTGATTCGATGATTTGAATGTGTTATTTGGGTATTTTTTGTTTGATTCGATGATTTGAATGTGTTCCTCATTTTGATTTTTGGTTTGATTCGATGATAATCAGTTATTTGGGTATTTTGGGTTCTTCATGTTTGTTTTGCTTGTGAAAAAACAGAGGGTTCTTCATGTTTGTTTTGCTTTGAAAAAACAGAATGTGTTTATTGGTCATTTGAATGTGTTTGATTCGATGATAATCAGTTATTTGGGTATTTTGGGTTCTTCATGTTTGTTTTGCTTGTGAAAAAACAGAGGGTTCTTCATGTTTGTTTTGCTTTGAAAAAACAGAATGTGTTTATTGGTCATTTGAATGTGTTTGATTCGATGATAATCAGTTATTTGGGTATTTTGGGTTCTTCATGTTTGTTTTGCTTGTGAAAAAACAGAGGGTTCTTCATGTTTGTTTTGCTTTGAAAAAACAGAGTGTGTTTATTGGTCATTTGAATGTGTTTGATTCGATGATAATCAGTTATTTGGGTATTTTGGGTACTTCATGTTTGTTTTGCTTGTGAAAAAACAGAGGGTTCTTCAGGTTTGTTTTGCTTTGAAAAAACAGAGTGTGTTTATTGGTCATTTGAATGTGTTTGATTCGATGATAATCAGTTATTTGGGTATTTTGGGTACTTCATGTTTGTTTTGCTTGTGAAAAAACAGAGGGTTCTTCATGTTTGTTTTGCTTTGAAAAAACAGAGTGTGTTTATTGGTCATTTGAATGTGTTTGATTCGATGATAATCAGTTATTTGGGTATTTTGGGTACTTCATGTTTGTTTTGCTTTGAAAAAACAGAGGGTTGATTTGTTTTGGCTTTGTTCAGGTTTGTTTGTACAGAATGGCTGCGGATGTAAAGATACGCAAAACACCAACTACGAAGGCGAGAACACTTGACAACCTCCTAGAAGATGGTGCGGTGCACACCAGGAAATGATTGATATGAATGAATATAACCCCAGTGTAGCTCTTTGAATTTCCTTGAAATTCCAGAGCTCGCTAATTACATATCTACCACTGGGGTTATATTCATTCATATCTGCTACATTCCGAAGTGCACCCGTCAGTAAAGATCCACAATTGCTTGTCTCTGTATTGTATGTTACGGTCTTTTGTTATCGAGTCTGTAAGTTCTGTCAAGTCTACGAAGTTGGTATGACGTTTTGTCTTTGTATTGTATGTATTAAAAGTTTACATTTAATATACGTTTTGTCTAAAGGCGACACATGTCAGTTTTCCGTTTAGTTCTGGTAGAACCTTCATCACAGCCTGAAAGTTAAAATATAAATCAAAGGTGGAAATGAATAGGACGGGTTAACAAATCAAACAGGCAATTCTGAAATAACTGGGTTTGAGCAGGTTAACGTTGAATATATGCTCATTTTGTATACCCTTGTTTCTCTATTAAAGACATTTTTTTTTCAAATAATACATGGTATTTAGATTCAAACACGGAAAACACAACACAAACAATTGGCTTTCGTATACAAACACTGAATAAGCAGTTGCATAAGTCTTTCAAAAGCTACACAATGAACCCGAGACTAAACCACTTTGTATGAAATTTGGGTTGGTCTCAGGTCGGGTCAGTTTTCGTGTATGAACGCTACAAGTATAAGTGAATGTAAGATTGTTTCCATTGCCGTTGCGCATCAAAGAATGAAATCAAACCATGCCAAAACTCTAAGAAGATGGTGATTACACAATACAAAAATAACTTTCTTTTTTTCTTAATATAATTTGTGTTCATAAATACAACAAATTAAAAAAATTCAACATGGTCAAAGCTTCTGAAATCATACATAATGACTATCAAAACAAAACTGGTACACTTTAGAGATCGGAATGTTGTTGCCATTAAATTCTCTCCTTTCTACTCGTCCAAAATCTCCATATCGTAGCAAAAGCCACAACTCCCACCTTCTTCCAAGCCTTAGACCCAACTTGACTTCTAAAGTACTCCAGCATCTCTTTTATGCTTTCACATTGAGCTGGTCCACAACCGTATAACAAAATATTAGCAGCACAACATTTCGGTTTAATAAATAAGAAATTAGAAGGGCAGCTTAACTCACGTGCTTTTGCAGCACAACAATATCTCAGTCTCATCAGCTGCAGATTCTTCTTGGCCTGAAAGTCCCAAAAAGAAAATTCCTGCCAAACCGAATCCTTTCACTCAGACTAAATACTCTATTTGTTCTCTGTTTTGCTTTCATACTGAAACCCTAGCAACTCCAAATCGGTTCAATATATGTTGTGTAATCAAAATATCACAATAAACATCAAACTATAGCTGATTGATTTCGATACACCACCTGCTCATTTGCTTATTAAACATCTGGAAGACTCAGACATGTAATTGAGAGATGAACACAACTACGGGTAAAGCCATGGCTGCAACACACGGTTGCATAGTAAGAACTATGTAACCTGGATATTGCCCCGTCAAGATGCTACTCGGATCTTCTATGTACCCTCAAAATACAATCATCATCACAGTCTATTGTGTTATGTAACCTCGCTTTAAAGCATGATGTACAAGAGTAATTTGCCACTAAACTTAAACAACCTTTAAAGCATGATGTACAAGTGTTTTAAGCACAAGAAACACATATGTAACCTCACAGGCTCAGCTTATCCATCATAGCCTCAACACTTTCAGTTCAGACATATTAAGAACACAAGCTCAGCTTATGCATCATAGACTCAACACTTTCAGTTCAGACAGATTAAGAACACAAGCTCAGCTTTTGCATCACAGCCTCAAACACTTTCAGTTCAGACAGATTAAGAACACAAAATCCAGAGTACACAACTCCTTTGTCAAATGAATCCGGAGTACACAAAATCTGGAGTACACAGCTCCTTTACCACCCACCGGCAACTGTAAAAGCAAAACTGAATCTTATCAGCAACATTAGATCTATAACAAACATAATTAGTAACATAAGCATGTAAATCAGTAACATAATCAGTAACATAAGCGTGTAAATCAGCTACAAACATACCAGATCTGTAACAAACATAATCAGCTACAATCATTTTAAGCACATTATACAACCTTTAAAGCATAAAGGTGTTGAAAAATCCTTCAACACGCGGAGCAGCTCACATAAACTAACCGGATCTCTTTGACCCGTTTTACTCAAATGGATCCAATATATACTTTCTTTCACTCAGACTAAATACTCTATTTGTTCTCTGTTTTGCTTTCATACTGAAACCCTAGCAACTCCAAATCGGTTCAGTATATGTTGTGTAAGCAAAATATCACAATAAACATCAAACTATAGCTGATTGATTTCAATACCCCACCTTCTCATTTGCTTATCAAAACATCTGGAAGACTCAGACATGTAATTGAGAGATGAACACAACTACGGGTAAAGCCATGGCTGCAACACACGGTTGCAGAGTGAGAACTATGCAACCTGGATATTGCCCCGCCAAGATGCTACTCGGATCTTCTATGTACCCTCAAAATACAATCATCATCACAGTCTATTGTGTTATGTAACCTCGTTTTAAAGCATGATGTACAAGAGTAATTTGCCACTAAACTTAAACAACCTTTAAAGCATGATGTACAAGTGTTTTAAGCACAAGAAACACATATGTAACCTCACAGGCTCAGCTTATGCATCATAGCCTCAATACTTTCAGTTCAGACATATTAAGAACACAAGCTCAGCTTATGCATCATAGACTCAACACTTTCAGTTCAGACAGATTAAGAACACAAGCTCAGCTTTTGCATCACAGCCTCAAACACTTTCAGTTCAGACAGATTAAGAACACAAAATCCGGAGTACACAACTCCTTTGTCAAATGAATCCGAAGTACACAAAATCTGGAGTACACAAAATCTGGAGTACACAACTCCTTTACCACCCACCGGCAACTATAAAAGCAAAACTGAATCTTATCAGTAACATTAGATCTATAACAAACATAATCAGCTACAAACATACCAGATCTGTAACAAACATAATCAGTAACATAAGCATGTAAATCAGCTACAAACATACCAGATCTGTAAGAAACATAATCAGCTACAAACATACCAGATCCGGGCTGTCAATATTCCTCTAAGAACTCAGATCTGCAAAGTTATGGTTCTCATATTCCTTAGTCGTGTAACCTCAGATCTGTCAATATTCATCAAAAATCCTTAAAAAATGACGGTTGATCTGAGAAAATTTTCAGCAGAAAAAATTACCTGGCTCGACGGTGGTAAGGTAGATCTAAGTCAACGGTATCTCCACCGCTCCATCTTCATCTATAACAGAACAAACAAAACAACCTCTAAGTCGACGGTGGTATGATAGATCTAAGAAAACATTTGGCCAAAAAAAAGTACCTGGATCTTTTTTCCACCGGAGAAAGAAACCCTAAAAGAAGTTGAACCGAGTAAATCTGATGTCGGAATCGCCGGAGAAAGAAACCCTAAAATTTCACAGATCTAAGTCAAACCCTAAAATTTCACAAAAAATGCCGATAACGTTAAAAATACGGTACCTGAGAAGAAGGATGGGGGCGGATCTAGTGAAATCGCCGGTGAAATCTGTCGCATGCAGACACCGAATCTGGTGAGAGAGAGAGAGAAAGAGAGAGAGAGAGAGGGAAGAAGGATGGGGTCGGATTGTAATGAAATGAAATTAGGGTTTAGATTTAGTGAAAGAAAGTATATATTGGATCCATTTGATTAAAACGGGTCAAATGCATCCGGTTAGTTTATATGAGCTGGTCCGCGTGTTGAATGGATTTTTCAACACCTTTGTGCTTTAAAGGTTGTATAATGTGCTTAAAATGATTGTACAATGGCAAATGACCACTCTTGCCCTTCCTATATGCTTATTAAAGTAGTGTGTATATATATATATACATATGGGACCGCTAAAATGAAAACCACCTCCAGTTAACCAATAGAACCACTTTTCAACTATTAGATCTTCAAGATGGATGGATAAGATTAAAAGTAGTAAAAAATAATATTAAGTATTTTTTGTCTTATTATGTCTTTAATATTTTAATCCAAAAGGGTAGTTTAGTAAAACTACTTTTTTTTGTCTTTTTGTCTTTATTGTTTTTTATTACTTTTTTGTATTATTATATTAGTTTTTATTTTTAAACATACTTTTTTTAATAAAATCATTTTTAAATTCAGATTTTTTAACCGATTTTTTAAACTTTTTACGTTAAACTTTTTACCTTTTACGTTAAAAACTTTACGTTTTACGTTAAACTTTTTACGTTTTACGTTAAAAACTTTACGTTTTACGTTAAAAATTTACGTTTTACGTTAAAAAGTTTACGGTTTTAACTTTTACGTTAAAAAGTTTACGGTTTTAACTTTTACGTTAAAAAGTTTATGTTTTACGTTAAAAGTTTACGTTTTACGTTAAAAGTTTTCAGTTTTAACTTTTATGTTAAAAACTTTACGTTTTACATTAAAAAATTTATGTTTTACGTTAAAAAGTTTACGGTTTTAGCTTTTTTTTTTCAAAAACTTTTTTACACAAAACGAACGTGTTAGTACATATGTCTGTAGCTTCCGTCTGCATCGAGTCTTATGTATTTTGTCATGTTTATGTGTTTTTGTATATGTATGAATATGTATGTATTTGTGTGTCTAGACAAAACAGGGAATGGGGCATAACTATTAAAGTGAAATCCGTCGGACGACAAATGTCATCCGAACGGATGACAATCCGATCAGATGATCTTGTTAGGCCGTTTCGCAGGATCTGTTCGAGTAGAACATGGTGGAATCGATCAGAATTGAGGTGCGGAATCTCTCGATAATGTCTGAGAATCAACAACGACAATCTCAACGCTTAACATGTCTGATTTCATTGCATAAGTATGAAAGTACAGAAGTTTCAGATGAAAGTCAGACAGACAGAGCTTTGCCTCAGTAATCAGCCAAAAGTCCTAGATAAAAGGACCTAACCTCCTATTTATATGCAATCAAGGAAGGAGAGGGTGTCACCCGTTCGGTTGGTCATCCGATCGGATGGACATCCAATCGGATGGCTATCCGTTCGGATGACATTTTTCGTCCGACGGATTTCACTTTTGTAGTTAT
Source organism: Helianthus tuberosus (assembly GCA_030545235.1). NCBI lineage: Eukaryota > Viridiplantae > Streptophyta > Magnoliopsida > Asterales > Asteraceae > Helianthus > Helianthus tuberosus. The sequence continues at coordinate 74,488,558 of CM060416.1, read as the reverse complement.
GCCCCGTTCCCTGATTTGTCTAGACACACAAATACATACATATTCATACATATACAAAAACACATAAATAGGACAAAATACATAAGACTCGATGCAGATGGAAGCTACAAACATATGTACTAACAGACTCCCCCTTGGATGTAGTTGTAGTTCCTTCCTGCATAGTCTTCAAGTTGTCTTCCTGCTGCGTCTTCTAGCCTTCACTTTCTGTCTTCGTTTCTCATCCCGTTCTGCCAGCATCTTTTGCGTTAGAGGCCTACCAACTTCTTTCCAGTACTTTCGATATTCAAGATCACCATCATGCTTTCTATCCCATCATGGGATCTTGTTTTCTTCTTTCTCTATTGGTTCCTGGTCAGTTGGTAGAGGTCTCATAAGCTTTCGTCTTCCAACCACAGCAGCTCTATCAGAAATCTCTTTAAATCTTTGACTGCGCTTGTATCTCTTTAAGAATTCATCTATCTCCAAGTCTCTGAACTTCGACTTCCAATATCTGCCAGAATCGATATCTTTCGCATAGCACAAGTTCACTAACTTCTGATACTGTTGAGCTTGAACTTTGTCTGGCTTTTCATACACTATCTTGTTGTAGAATAGACAGTCTATATCCTTTTTTGAGCAGTTTACTAACCACATAGGATCCAACACACTGATCCTCCTTGATTCTCCAGTCTTTTTGTCAAATAAAGATATCACCGCTTCCGTTGTGCTCTGGTTGTACATCCAACCTTGAAAATCTTCATAGAAATCCTACTCCATTGCACGTAGCGGCATGTTTTTCAGACATCTCGGCGGCTTTATAATCAAAGTAATATCTTTCTCCTTTGTAACTAGATCAATCTTGATATCTTTCTTTGGATATTGAGGATTCCAGTCAGGAAATCTATTCTTTGGTTGCAATTTAATGTAGTTCCACAACCTTTAATCATGTTGCTTCACTTCTAAGCCATAGTAGAACTGTTTGATGTTCTTTGTCTGCCCTAACTCCTCAACATCCCACCGTGGGAGTGTTTGAATATCTGCCAGAAACTCAAAGTACTGTACTCCATGTTCCCGTCTGATGGCATAAACTTGCAGATCTTCAAGATAACCCCATGATAAGATATCTCCCAGAGATATATCAGCATTATGCATGAAATACTGAAGAGGTCTCCTGAACTTCCTCTCCTTGGGCATTACTTTAAACCAATTCTTCCTGCCCTTCAATAGAGTCTCTTGTGGAACAACTTTCGGAATCCCTTCAGTTGTTTTCTTTTCGACCACTTTCCTTCTTATTTCATCTTCATTTTTTTCCTTGAACATCTCAGCAAGAGTTGGGAATGTCTCATCAACTCCAGAGTAATGAAAGGGCGTATCTTCCTCTGATGTATCTGACCCCTCTTCAACTTCCACATGATCAAAATTATCAGCTTCATTGGCATACTTAAACTCATACTCTTTCTCTGGCGATGATGGGATTTCATCTTCAATATCAAACTTAAATTTCCCATCTTCTAATCCCAGCTCTTCTAACATCTCAGCCCTTGATCTAGGAACCTCCAACTCCCCCTCAACTTGAGCATTTAAGTAAATAACAGTTGGTTGTGTAAGGAATACCTGATCAGTATGCTGCTTTCCAGAAGAAGAAGACTCTTGATGCTGATCCTCCTCCTGTTCATTGATCTCATCGTTCAAAAAATCATCAAGCTTCTGCTGAAGAGAGGGATTCACAATTAATAGCCCTGTTGACCCTTGATCATTATCATCTTCTTTGTAATCATCCCAAGATGGATCATAGTTATCAACTGCATCCAGGATTTCCTTCAAATCTTCATCTACTACCTCTTCCTCTTCTACTAATTTCTCCTCTTCTTTCCAACGTAGTAGTTTCACTTCAGGTTCTCTCGCCTTTCGTTTACATTGTTCAACTTGCACTAAATGAATTATATCATCAAAGCTATAAAATAGAGACCCAGAATCACCAATAAGAACAAAACCTTGATCTTGATCCACTTCCATATGCTCCTCTTCAACATTCACAGCATCTACCATTTCAACATCAACTTCAGGTTGACTCGAAGAACCACCAGCTTCTTGAGTTTCGACAATCAAATCTTTCTTCTTTTTAGTTGCTTCCTCAGCCAACTCTTTCTCTCTAAGCCCTTCTTTCCTCAACCCTCTGGATTTCCAAGTTGTTGTAGATAGCTTGAACATTGATACCAAGATGATGTTCCATCAGAGTATATAACATGTTAAGTTGTTCATCTTTAACAGCTTTGTCTGCTCTAAGAGCTTCAATCTCTAGCTTCAATGCTTTGATTTCATTTGCAGACGCTTCATGAAGATCATCTAACATTTGATGCAGCGTCTGATTAGTATCATTCATGTTCTTGTACTTCACATGCATATCAGAAATCTCTAATGATAGTTGCTCAAAAAGCTTAGCATTGTCATCCACATCTTACCCAAAGTCTTTATCTTTGTTGCATGCTTAATCACAACAGACTTCAATTCTTCATTAACTTTCATGATCTTCTCAAGTTGCTTCTTCAACTCATCCCTTTCAGATTCAGCTTTTGCTTTCTCTTTCTCCAGAACACTTACTTTCTTTTTCAGATCTTTGACCGTTGCATCATGAAACATATCATATTCTTCATCCAGAAGAATATCATCAGTGAATTCACCTTGAACATCTGGAAAGCCTTCAAATAGACCAGGAAGAGTAGTTTTCTTTTGCTTTGATGATTCTGCTTCATCAACACTCTTCTTCTTTTCTATTCTTTCATATTCTGGGCTTTCTTGAACTTTCTCTTTCTCAGCCTCAGGCTTTTGAACACTTTGAGCCTCAACTTCAGGAATACTTTCACTTTGAATCTCCTAAGTCTCAATCACTGGACCTTTACCACTTTGGACTTCAGGTGCTGAAGCTGACCCTTTTCAAGCTCTGACGCTTCTTGGAATAACTCCAGATTGGATAGCTTTGTGTTTCTTTCTAAGCGTCTTATTCTCATCTTGTGGTGTATGAATATAAGATTCGTCTTCCTCATCAGAATCCTTCCTTTTCTTCAAAGTAACCTTTCCAACACCTATCTTTGATTTATCAATTTCAGACTCTGTTTCAGAAGATTCATCATCAGCATCACTTGATTCAGTATGAGCAACGCCCTCAGCTTCTTTTTCTTTGACACTTTCAGCTTGAGCATTTTTTGACGATGCCCCAGTTTCCTTTGCAACTTTCTCAACTTGAGTTTCCTCATTCTTCTTTAGAAAACTTTCAAGTGTATCTTTTAACAGACCAACGCCTTGTTGGAGAACCTCTGCTGGATCAAGTACTGGCTCATCCACCAACCTTGGTGGTGATTTCTTTGAAGGCCCTGCAAAACAAGTATTAAAACATTCATTAGAAAGATGTAACATTTAATAATTCTAACTTTTCTTATAACTCCCCCTTTCAACTATACCCTTAACAACAATCTTCGGTGTCGAAACTTTAGGAGCAGTCACAGATGGGGATGCCTTAGGTGTTCTCTTTCCTTTTCCATCTTTCACAAACCAATATTTTAACTTCTTTTCATGCATTCCACTTAATCTCTCAGCCTCATCCTCTGAGTTACTATTTTCATGCCTCCAAGCATCATTTTCAGGTGCTACGTAGTTTGGATTGGCAATTTTACATATCATATGCTTAACTCTTGGTTCCACTTCATCTTTCTTCAGCTTATACTGATTTAACCTACCCAAAGTCTCACTCTTCATGTGATTTAAATCTAATTCATCAGCAGGATCCTTTGGAAGATCTCTCACTTGATTATTAATTATCATTTGTATGAATCTTGGATACATTATGTACTTCTCTCTTTTGACATTGTCTACTAAGTGATCAAATATTACTTGTGAAATGTTATAAGGTCTGTTGAGCACCAAACAAGTAATAATGTTCATAATATAATCTGATGGCTCGTGGTAAGCTCCTTTTCGGTGAGACAAAGCATGAATCACGCAATGAACTAAGAACTTGTAAGGTCTGCAAAACATAGACTTGAGATATTTGTCGTTTACATGTCCTATAGAGCCCATTCTGAACCACAAACCCTTGCATAGTCTCTCAAGCACTATAGTTGGGTCCTCATCACTATCTCCTAGGTCGAAAACCCTTCTTACATCTCCCACATTATACTTAATTTCAACATCTACATCTTTATCATTCTCGTCTTTCTTTTTAACAACTGAATATATCATCTTTTCATCCTCATTATACCTCACCGACTTCAAAAATGTTCTAACATGGGACTCATAAACCTTTGTTCTATCAGTCCACGCCTTATTAATTCTACTTTCTCTAAAAAACTTTGCCATGTCTTTGAAAGGCCTCATATTTTCATTATTTTCATCCAAGATGTAGCAAATATTGTGAGACTTGTGCCAATCTGTTTCTCTTGTCTGCAATAATGATCAACGTTAGAGTTTGCACAAAGTTCGAGGCATAAAGTGAAAAGTGACAAAATTTTGAAAACTTCAAAAATTTTCTAACACTCGGAAAGTTCACTCTATATAGTACTGAGGATCGGATGGCCATCCGATCGGATGGTCATCCGATCGGATTGCCAAATCCATAAAGACCAATCTCAGTATAAGACATGATCATGTGGATCGGATGGCAATCCGATCGGATTGTCATCTGATCGAATTGTCACTCGATCCATGTGACTTAACAATTCAGCTACTTAGACAAGTCAAACATGTGGAAGAATGATTTGGATCGGATGGTCATCCGATCGGATTGCCACTCGATCAATGACATGATAAGCACAATGAAGAACTGTTGAACTAATGTGTCTTTGGGTCGAATGGCCATCCGATCGGATTGCCAATCGATCAAAATGACAAACTGAGATAAGCACTTGTTTGAACCAATCATTTGAATGAGTGTTTTGGATCGGATGGCCATCCGATCGGATTGCCATCCGATCGGATTGCCATCCGATCGAGTTGCCAAACTTTCCAAAACAACTTGTTAACAGATAAGGCACAAATATAAAGACAACCCTTAGAAAAATTTCAAACATGTAATGAGCATAGGATCAGATTGCCATCCGATCGAACTTCCACTCGATCAACTGACATTGAAGAACACTTAGAATATTCTATGAACATCAAAATTTTTCTATCTGTCACACAAAATTGAACACACTTTCACGTAGAGATTTAGCCGATCTACAAAACCCTATGTTCAAATTTCTCTAATTCGGCCTAGATTGAGATTAATTTAACAATTAGTGGTCCGATAACCGACACCCTTCAATCTTTCCTAGATCCAAATCTATGATGTTTCAATCCAATTCCGTCGGTGAATCTATAGATCTAAGGCCCGTGAACAAAACCCTATGTTTAGATTCTACCAGAAAACAATAACAAAGCCTAGATCTAATAAACTTCAAGAACAGTCGCCTACAAGCATGAATAACATCAAAAACTTCAAGTTTTACGGTTAAAATCAGACAACTTACATTTCCCATTGTGAAGGTTGAGTATGCCAACAATCCAATGTATTGTGGAAAGCAAGAATGCAAGAATCAGTCAAGAACAATTTGAGAGTGTTTGGCAGTGGAACGAGTGACACTTCGATCGAATGAGTTTGACCATTCTGACCAAAGACCCTCTATATATACTACTGACCAAGTGTCGGATGGCCATCCGATCTAAACACCTCTTTTGACTTTTGATGTTTTGACCTATTGACTTTTTGCCGTTTTAATAGATTTGGTCAGTTTTTAGAAACCCACTTAAGTATCTAGGTCCAAGTTAATGACCCTAGGCACTTAATTTATCTACCAAGTCCAAGTTAATGACCTTGGTTGACCCGAAACGAAACAACTGACAATTTGTTCAAACTTTTCAAACATTTTTCTGAAATTTTGTTCAACTGTCAACTTAAATGAACTTGTTATGACATTAACATTCAAACTTTTTCAAGATTAGCTCCCAACCCTGTTGTCCAGTTCAGAAACATCCTGCTTTGCTTCACTTCTCAGAATTTGAAGATCAGCTTTCCACCTTGGTTTGTCGAAAAACTAAAGTAGAAATGTAAAATCTTTTTGGATTTTAAGAAAGTATAAACTAGAACATAATGAAATCTTTTTGGGTTTATATGCTAAACTGAAAATGAAATGCAGTAAAGTAATGACTAAAAGAAACTATTTACAAACATATTTTTAGTGAGCGTGTTAGAGGATCATATCAGCTGCTGATAAGCTACAAGTACCGTTGAGCTTGATTACACACAAAGACTTAAACAATTCACTTAGATTGCCAATATACTGATCCTTTTAAATTTTCACACAAATTTTGTGACAACTCGAGTTTCCAAGATTCTATCTTCGCATTTAGTGCACGCTAATTTTTTTTTTATTATTTAGTTGTTTGTTAATACGACTCGTTGTTTCACAACGCTTACCTTTGTAATACGTTATATCGTATTTCGATTAATATTTTGTACTTGGAAATCCATAATATTTGTTAATAGGTGAGGGTATGTTTATAAGGCTTTGTATTAATTAACATGGTAAATAAAGATGAAACTTTTACTGGAAACAAGTATCCATGAAATCACCCAAGTGGTGAAAACACTTTAGGTGTTTTCGTCCACTGATGACCAACGAAATCAGAAGATGGGCCTTGGCCCAGTGTTGAGATATTTTATATATAATCATTTTATAAACAATCTTCTCAGAGAAGTTTCACATTTACCAAACCATATCTTATCACGATTGTTTCTCTCTCTCTACCTTTGAAACCCACAAAGAGAATTCCTCATTTGAAGCAAAACCTCTGTTTAATCCTTGGTTAGTGATTTCATGATTCTAGTTGTTTCGTGTTGCATATCGTATGATTTTGGATGTTTATTCATGATGTATGTATACATTTATATATGTGATTATGTGATTGATCATTGTGTGATTGTTAGATAATTATTATCTATGAACTGTCTGAATATTGGATGTTTGGATCAACAGTGGGTATATGTTATGAATGATAAACTGATTCAAGTATGTTCTTGATCTCACAAAGTTTTGGTAGAGTATTTGTTTTAATATCAATGATTGATTTAAATGACTTGTAGATGATTAAACCTGTAACTGTAATGAGATTTAGTTGCTGGGTTTAAGTTACAGTGAGTTTTGGTGAAGATGATGAAGCTAACGAAAACACCCCCCACTTTTGATACCTGGACGAAATCACAAAGAGTGATTTCGGCCCATATGTGTTTTCGGCCCAATAAGTGTTTTCGGCTATAAAAGGGTTTTCGGCCCACTAGTGATTTCGGCACATTATGTGTTTTCGGCCAACATATGGATTTCGGCCACATAAAAGGGTTTTCGGCATAATGTGATTTCGGCCCATGTGAGGGATTTCGGCCATAAGTGATTTCGTCCCATATGTTATGTATTACTAAACTGTTAATAATTAACTCAGTTAATTAACTCCGTTAGAGGTTAACTTTGCTGGGTTATTTAGTTTGTTAGTTTATTAACTTGATTTAAGTTATTAACTCTGTTAAACCTATTATTTTAGTTAAGTAAAGCATGTGACACAGTTAGTTACTAGTTCTGATGGATGTTAGCTCTGTTAGTTGATTTACAAGGTTAACTACTATTCCTGTCAAGCATGCTAACAAATAACAATATTATATCAACTGTGGAACACATGTATGTGAAGCATGAATATTATGAATGTGACTACTTGTTTATGTGTTGCACAATATTAACTGTCAAACACACTCTGTGATATTACTGTGATGCTAGTTACATGTGAAACATTACGAACGTGAACTGATTGAGTATACGTGCACTATAGGACTTGACTGATTACTTGCGAGCACATAGCTTAGCATACCGAGCAAAAATAAGGTGAGTTCACACTTCTACCAAGGCATGGGATTCCCGGGGTTGGGAATGGGTTGATTGATTGATTATTTAAGCTTAAGAGTTATCGGAATTACATACCATAGGCCTCGGGAGAGGAAGGTCAATGGTAGATACTACTAGACTAGTGATACATATATTTCTCTTCGCAAACATGCCGGGATCGGCCGCGATACTAGAACAATCTTCGCAAACATGCCTGGAATGGCCGCGAACTATACTTTAATCTTCGCAAACATGCCTGGAGGGCCGCGATACAAATATACCTAGTCTAGAAAACTTGGGAAACCCCCACTAAACTTCGCAAACATGCCTTGAGGGCCGCGATGCTATTACATACGATACATGATTGCTAAATGAACATACGATTTACGATACGAACAATATAACTAAGTAACCAACTGTGAACTCGCTCAACTAGTTGTTGACTCTCTGTTACATGCCTTGCAGGACCTTAGGTACTTTTGGAGCTTGCACGGGAGGCACGGTCGTTGTGGACATGGATCGTGAATGTGTTGTTAAATATTATGACATTTTGTACTTAAACTTATGTTGGGTTTTACATTAATGCTTCCGCTACACACTTGTTTATATTTGGTTTTGGAAACACCTATCGTATTGATGAATGACTTTTGATATATATACTTATGTTCAATATGATTGGTGGCTTGATCCTGGTCATGTCACGCCTCCAAGCGGTGGTACTCCGCGTGTGGATTTTGGGGGTGTGACAAATTTCAACTATTCAGGATACGATTTAGATGTTTTAAGATCTTAACTTATATGCGTGTCCCACCTCAGAGTATACTCTCGTATCCAGACTTCTATATTCAGTCTTACAGGTGAACGTACAATAATGATATCTGTAATGGGTAATGCGAGGCCATGAGAGCTCAGGTTAGAACTTCTGTTCAGACAAAGAGATGATGGCTCGACTTTCGGTGTGTCCCATTTGGGGATCTTTTCTTCAACAGCACATGATTAGCATTTTGCAATGTTCATCATTTTTATGCTGAGGGGGGCTTTAATAATTAAAGCAGTGCAGAGTATTATACGAGGACTAGGCTATTGCTTCCGCAAAATCAGAATTCCTGGTATAATATCTGTTAGGCCCTAAAGTGTGAGACTGACGCATCAAATTAATACAACAAGCTATGGTTACGAGCTGGGCCTTACCGGGTTAGTTTACATTAGGATGTGGACCTTTATAGGTCACTTGGGCTAAGGTTTAGGCCATGTGGGCCAAGCAGGCCCAAGGGAAGCCCATGTAGGGAAGTGGGCTTGGTTGAGTATATAAACAAGTTTTTAACTTGTTTTAGGGTTTGAACCTCCATGTTACAGAAATTCTAGAGAAACATAGAGAGAGAGGCGATTTGGTTGTGAGCACTTGTACTAGACGGTTTTGCTTTTCAAGTAATAGAATCGTGTGCAAGTGTTGAAAGTGATTTGGTGTGTTCTTCGTATTCGGTTCGTATTTTCATATTTTTCGGTTTATTCTTGAATCACACCAAGTTTGGATTCCGCACAAACTTGGTGTTGTTTGATATCATTGAAAGATCCGGTTTCACGGGACTTACAAGTGGTATCAAAGCCTTCAGAACCTGTTTCTAGGCTCGGTGTGATATCAAAGATTCAAGATTTTGAAAAACTAAAATTTTCGGCTCGGATTTGTGTTTTTCGAATCTGTTTTGGTACGAAGTTTCTGATGTTTAAAACTGTTTCAAGTTCATATTTCGCTTTTAATCATCGTTTTTTTGGGTTTTGGATCGAGGTTGGGCAATCTATTGTTTTAAAAACTTAAAATTTTTGGTTTCATGTTCATTGTGTTCTTCGGGTCTTGCATGAGTGTTCATCAAGATTCAAGAAAATAATAGATATCTGCTTTCTTGATCTTTTCAGAAACTGTTAAAAAATTAAACAATTTTTTTTTTAAATTTGGAAAGAGTTTTTGTCGCATTTTTTTTAAAAAAAAAGGAAAGGATCTCATCATTTCAAAATTTTCGAAAATTTGTTTTACAACTGTGATTAAAAAAAAATCTTCAATCACTATTTCGAGTCTACAAGATCAGCACACCTCCGAGTCGCAACCGACAACAAATCATTCAAGGTCTCGACTCACCGGTCTCGACTCGCAATCATCAGCAGTCTCAGCTTGTCCTGTTCCGGTCTCGACTCGCAACCATCAACTGTCTCGACTTGTCCTGTTCTGGTCTCGACTCGCAACCATCGCTGTCTCGACTTGTGTGGATTTAGTCTCGACTCGCAACCAACTACGGTCTCGAGTTGTCCGCTTCTCGGTTCTGACTCGCAATCGTCTTCATAGTTCTGTCTCACATCCACCGTCCACGTTTCTGGTTATGAGTCGCAACCTCCTCTCACCACCTTCTTCATCATCTTAGTCGCATTCATAACTCTCCGTTCATCATCATCTCCGTTCATCTTCATCGGACATCATCATCATCATCGTTCCCGTCGCCACTGTAGACCTCCGGTTTCAAGTTCATCATCCTCCGTTGTTCGTCGTCGGTCACCATAATCACCAGTCGTCTTCTTCAACGTCATCTCCGACGCCGACGCCGTTACCTGCAACAACCTGCGACCACCACCTCCGACCACCACACCTGTCATCGATCACCTTCTCAACCTGCAACCATCGTCATCTAATCCTCATTCACATCTTCGGCGATTCAAACATCTAAAGGGGGTTTTAGTGACACTTGAGTGTCGGGAAAGAAAGCAGTGACAAGAACTTTCAAACGAAAAAGAAGATATACAGTTTTTTAATATATACTAGTTTTTTTATTATTATAGTAATCATAAGTTAATCATTAGTTCATCATTACTTAATCATCAATATATATTATAATAGTTTTTAATAAAAACTAATTATTATATTAAAAAAAATTATTCAAAAACAAAAGGTTTATAAAAAAAAAAAAAAAAAAAAAAAAAGGTTTGTTTGTGATATCGTTTTGAAAAAAAAATTGAGGTGCGGTTCAGAAAGTGGGATCATTCGCTTGCAAAGGGTTTGAGTTAGCGAGTACACGGGTTCTCATTTGATTTGTGTTTTGAGGAGAAGAACAAAAGTATCAATCACCCGCTGAAATTATGGCATTTGTGTTTCACAAACCTGCGGCTCAAGAAATTACTCGTGAAGAGATACTTTCTGCTTTTTGTACTCCTGAGTGTAGAGAAAGGGTTGAAGCTTATAGAATACACAACGCTGAGCTAATTCAAGATTATCAAGATATAAAAAATAAAAACTTTACTTTATCAAAGAACGAAAAACTTTATAAAGAAAAGATTGAAGCTCAGCGAAAAGACATCGTCAAACTCAAGGATGATGTAAGTGTGAAATCATCTCAACTCTTATATGTTCAGGAGAAACTGTGCGCTGTGACTAAGGAACTGGAAGATATCAGAGATAGATATCAAATAAATGAGCTTAATATTAAGAAATTTGATTCTTCTAGCAAGTTAGTCAAAAACTTGTGTGATCAACAGCTCGCATACAAGGAAAATAAAGGGCGTGGTTTGGGTTTCAATCAAGTTCCTCCTCCATATAATGACAACTACACATATTTACCCATGACTGAGGAGGAATTGATGAATGAGGACAAGATGACTTATGGCCCAAAAACTGATAAGTCATCAATCAACAGTGAACATGTTGAGAGTCGAGCAACACAGTCGATCACGTTTGTTGCTAATTGTGCAAATGATACTAATGCTTCGTCTTCTTTTGCAGATGAAGTAACAGTTGAAAATGTAGTTAGGGATGAACAAGCATCAGAGTCTGGTTCTTATGAAAAATTAATAAATGAACTTAATCAAGACTCTATTTCGACGTGTGATATTTTTAACTCGGTTTTTCGCTCTGTGATTAATTTCAGGCCTGACGGTTTGGGCGAAAACGTTGATGCTTGTGAAACAAAGACTGAAACGACAAATGAAACTAATGAGCCAGTTGAACCATCTGATTCCAAATGTGAATCATCTGAAGCAACTGATTCTGAGAAATTGGAATCAGTTGATTCTAGTGGATTCAGCTCAAAGGCGTCATGTGCAGAACCGTCTTGTGCTGAAAATTTGTCAAATGTTTCAGATGAAGTTCCTGCTAAAGTTTCTGGTATTTCATCTAACAAACCAAAACTCTCCGATTCTGTCAAAGCTGATGACATGAAGGATGAAGAGAAGATTGACGTGAACAAGGCTCCAAGTGCGCAAGCTAAACAATCTGAACCTTCTGTTAGTGATGAAAAGGTTCAGATCAAGCAACAAGAGTCGAAGCGAGCAGGTAAAGGACGCGGAAATAAGAAGCCTAAACATCAAAGACGATCAGGCTCTCCACAGTCCTCAACGGGCATCAACAGTCCTCAAAAGGCTCGTGATAAGAAAAATACCTTTGTTAAGCCAGTCTGTAATGGCAAATGTGAGAAATATGCATTTGACTGTGCTAACAAAGCTTTCGAAAAGACTGGTGAGATTTCTGAACAAGATATGCAGTCTAATGAAAACAAGAAGAATCAAAAGAAATCTCAACCACAGAAGGCCCTTGCAAATGATAAGTATAGACATCCAAATTCATTGTCGTCTGCAAGAAATGTGCAACAAAAACAAGCACAGAAAGGACCGGTTCGTCCTTCAGGGCCTGCAAGAGCAAATCCAGCTGATCAGAATGCGTTCTACATAAAGAGACAAACGTGCTTCAATTGCGGCATTGCTGGTCACATTGCTCGAAACTGCATTCACCGTCCCTATGTACCCTATTATATGCAAAATCAGAGGGTTACACAAAAGGATAACTACCATTCTAAGTCAATGAAGGTATCTTCACCTAAGGCAATGAAGAATGTGAATCCCAAGGTTAAACCTTCTGATGGGGATTGGAATGTTGCTAAAAACAAACGGAAGGCTGCTCAGGAACAAAAATGTTTTTCTAAAACTAACAAACCTGAATCAGCTAATGTTGCTCAACCGAAGGCAACAAACACGTTTGTTAAACCGAAGCAGATTTGGAAACCCAAATCCAAGGCAGCAACGTCTCCAATCCTTGAAACAAAAGGGGACTTGTGTTTGAAAGAAGTGTCTTACTTTGATGCTTCAGGAAATCCCAGGACCACGATGGCCTGGGTACCCATGTCTTACTAATCTCCTTACTTTTCAGGAACAACCAAGGAGGAGCTGTTGACAATCTCTGGAATGTTGATAGCGGTTGTTCCAGAGATAAAAACGGGTAACATTTCACTGTTGCAAAAAGTTCAATTTTTTTTACAGATGATATGTTTCCTTTGGAGGAGATAAAAGAAGTAAGCAATGATCCGCAAAAGGTACCGTTTAAATTCAGTACTTTGATTTGAATTTTGATTCGTCTTCAATCTGATGACAGAACGGTTAAGCAAAAATATTTTTCTCTCTTTTTCTTAGTTTATACTTTGTATATGAATTGTCCTTTCTCTAGTGAATGGTAAATTTGCGCAAAAATACAAGATTTATGCACAAATTTAGGGGGGAGAGGAACATATAGATAGATATAGAGTTTAGGAGGAGAAAACTCAGAAAATACAAAAAGAGTTTGCTGTATATATATATGCATTGTTTTGGGGGGAGAATTTGAGAAAAATACTAAAACATTAGAAAAATGAAAAAGCCAAAAAGATAAATTGCATGATATGGGAAGTGAAATAAATGTTCGTGTTAAAGGGTTTGACTAACACATGTAAGGTGTCATAGCTGAAAAGACTAGGATCTACTGCGATATGTCGATAGGCTTGACGCTCAAAATGATAAAAGATACCAAGTGATATAAACATAACGAACTATGTACCATGTGGGTAACATACCAACGGCGTATGATTTTATGGTCTTAAATCTTGCGTTGATAGATAGCCAACATCTGAGGTTTCGGGTCTTTATATTGTTGAATCATCCGGGGATATCTTGGCTGTCCTTCTGTTCAGAACTAAAATTGTACATGACCCCAGGAAAGAAAGTCACTTGGAATTAGCTCATTTCTATTTGAATATATGTATGTTGTCCCGATACACACAATTTTGATCTGATTCTGAAATCTTCTTTGAAAAAGTCGTGTACCTCCTCTGCTGCATCCAGATACATGCTGACCTGGAGGTCCTAGGCAACGACAGCTTCTGCTGCATCCAGATACATGCTGACCTAGCTGTACGTTGTCGCGCTATAGATCTAATACACCCGAAAGAGGCCCTCTAGTGCCCAAAAGAAACCCCAAGAAACCTATATCAAATTGAGAAAAACTCATTTGATCTGTATATTATATCATCCCTGCTTAAGATCTATTCTGTTCTCTTCTCAACCTATTCCCAGTTAAGATTTCAGAAATCTGGATTGGACTTGTGAAATATGTGGTAGGGAAGATACTTGCATGATAGAGTGTGCTGTTTATATTTCCAGGATTTGATTAGTATTTATTTGGGTGTTCATTGTTAAGAAATCAAAACATGATAAAACAGATTATATGCAGACCTAGACACAGTCAGGATATCTTAAAGGATGACATCAGTATACTCACCTGCTACGATGAATCGTTGTGCTTACCTTGATCGCGGGGGTATGCCTTGGAATGGGACACACGGGTATAATAGTATAATATTACCTAAAGCATATCACGAAGTTGAAAAATTGAAAGTTGAGCGTTAAAGTTTAAGTGGACAAACATATTGGCAATCGCATAGACCAGTTTGATTAGGCTCGTACTGAAAAGTGTTCCTTAGTCTGCCTGAGAATGAATTTTGATCCCATTGCAATTGTAATTGTATATTATGGTAGTTGTTTATATTTTGAGTTTTTTTATTTGTTTTTAGTTCTTAAAAATCAAAAATCCAAAAATAGAGTGCTTATTTGTTTTTCTTAAAATTAAAAATGTAACTGTTCTTGAAGATTTGACTGATCATCAAAAGTTGAAAGAATTTAAATTGTGAAATCTGAGTATAAGTACTTGGTTGTACCTAGTGTTCATATGGTACTATCCCTGTTGCATAAGAAATGTTTGCTTATGAGTTTGTGAGCATGTGCAGAACTTGATCTCAATCAAGAACAGGGGTTGATGAAGACTGAAATGCTGTTAGTTACTGAAGAAGCCTGAAGCAGCACAACAACAAGATGTACCTGAGTCAGAAGAACTGGATACGAAACGCCGTCTGACAGTGATAGTGCATTTGAAGAAGTACCGTGAACCTGCTTGAAAGACAAAGATTGAAGAAGAAAAGATTTGTTGAGAATCCTCCTCTCACATTCTTTTTGACAAGATTTTCAAGTAGATGCTGATCGAGATCCTGATATGAAGCTAACCACAAGAGCTGAAGAAAGAGACCCAGTGCTGAGAGTTCAGAAGTCAAGAACTTCCACAACATCTGCAGCATAGAGACAACCATAGACTTCGTTGAAGACGTTGCTGAATTCATGGTATGAAGAAAATTTGATGGCATCAGTCTAGGGGGAGATTGTTAGGCCCTAAAGTGTGAGACTGACGCATCAAATTAATACAACAAGCTATGGTTACGAGCTGGGCCTTACCGGGTTAGTTTACATTAGGATGTGGACCTTTATAGGTCACTTGGGCTAAGGTTTAGGCCATGTGGGCCAAGCAGGCCCAAGGGAAGCCCATGTAGGGAAGTGGGCTTGGTTGAGTATATAAACAAGTTTTTAACTTGTTTTAGGGTTTGAACCTCCATGTTACAGAAATTCTAGAGAAACATAGAGAGAGAGGCGATTTGGTTGTGAGCACTTGTACTAGACGGTTTTGCTTTTCAAGTAATAGAATCGTGTGCAAGTGTTGAAAGTGATTTGGTGTGTTCTTCGTATTCGGTTCGTATTTTCATATTTTTCGGTTTATTCTTGAATCACACCAAGTTTGGATTCCGCACAAACTTGGTGTTGTTTGATATCATTGAAAGATCGGGTTTCACGGGACTTACAATATCCCAGATATCATCAAGCACATAGACCTAGTATGTCAGAAATAGAAAGCCTTTCAAACAAGATTTTAGGGGTTACCTATATATCTGAGAGATGTTCCCCACGAAATAAGCAAGTTGTGATTTTATGTTAATATCCTGAAAAGTCTACTAAGTGTGTAAAAACCTATCGGCATATCATCAGTAAGGCTGCTTAACGCTTTTTAAACATTACAAATCTTTAGCATACTGTAACTGTCTAGCTGATGTACTATCATTTCCTCTTTTTACACAAACTCTTTTTGGTTTTCTATTGTTTTTGGATTTTGAAAATATCTTATGTTTTTGGATTTTTGCATTTTTTATTGTTTTTGTATTTTCTAAAAATATATCTATCTCCCCCTAAATACCAAAACAACTAAAAATACGACAAACCAAAGCAGTCTGCTTTTCAACATCCTCCGCCTCGGTTTTCTCATCAACGCCAACTATTTTCTCCGCATCCGACAACAATTTCATACCATTCAATTTTAAAAGATATTGAAAACGTTCTTTATCGAAAGCTTTGGTATGTAAATCCGCCGTTTGTTCGTCGGTGTGGATTTTGTCTATTCGTATCAACTTCTTCTCGAAGCAATCTCGGATGAAGTGATGAGAAATTTCTATATGTTTAGTTTTAGCGTGATGTACAGGATTTTTTGTTATGTTTATTGCAGCCTCATTATCAACAAAAATAGGTGAAGTAAGAAATTGCAAACCGTAATCGCGCATCTGTTGCTGGATCAACAGGATCTGCGAGCAGCAGCTGCTGGCAGACACGTACTCTGCTTCACATGTAGAAAGAGCAACAGAGGTTTGCTTCTTACATTGCCACGTGACCAGTCGGGGTCCGAAAAATTGGCATCCTGCAGTTGTTGATTTTGCGTTAATTTTGCAGCAACCGAAGTCAGAATCTGAGTATCCTTCGAGCATGAAGTCACCATCTTTGGGATACCACAACCCCAGTGTTGGAGTTCCTTTCAGGTAGCGTAGGATCCTCTTGACGATAGACATGTATGAAGCTCTAGGACTCGACTGATATCAGGCCGCGAGGCATGTTAGGTACATGATGTCGGGTCTAGATGTTGTCAAGTACATCAGCGAACGGATCATTGAGCGGTTTAGTGTCTCGTCCACCTTCTCTCCGGTGAGATCAGGGTTGATACCATGATTGGTTGCTAATGGGGTAGATATTGGAGCCGTCTCGGACATCCCAATTTTTTTTCCAAAACATCGTAAACGTACTTCGTTTGATGAATGAAGGTTCCCTCAGGCATTTGATCGACTTGCAGCCCTAAGAAGAACTTCATCTCACCCATTGACGACATCTCGAACTTCTGCTTCATCACCTTTTCAAAATCTTTGCAGAGTTTGTCATTTGTTGACCTGAAGATTATATCATCAATATAAATCTGAACGATCAGTAAGAGCCCATCGACTTCCTTTGTGAAGAGGGTAGACCTTGTCTTTGTGGATTGGGTCAGTAAAGCTGTTGGCAAGCAAGTGTTGAGAGAGCATCTTGTACCAGGCTCTCGGGCCTGATGCAAACCATACAACGCTTTGTCTAGCAGGTAGACCTTGTCTTTGTGGATTGGGTCAGTAAAGCCCGGTGGCTGTCCGACAAATACCTCCTCTTTCACTTTTTCGTAAAGGAATGCCGATTTGACATCTAACTGGTACACTTTAAATCCCTTCCATGAAGCGAAAGCAAGGAAAATTCTGATAGCTTCCAGTCGAGCGACTGGAGCATAAACCTCTGTGAAGTCTATCCCCTCTTGCTAACTAAAACCCTGGACTACGAGTCGAGCTTTATTTTTGACTATTACTCCTCGGTCATCTCTTTTGCACTTGAACACCCATTTTGTTTTTATCTTCCGGTGTCCATCAGGTAAGTCCACAAGCTTCCATACACCAAGTTTCTCGAATTAGCTCAACTCCTCTTGCATTGCATTGACCCATGATTCTTCCGTTAGTGCTTCTTTGTAGGTTCGCGGTTCAATCTGTGAAATAAAGCAACTGAGTGAGAATTCAGTTTGTAATGGAGCAATTTTAGTATAAAAGCAAGTAAGGCCATGGTCAATCTGGCTTCTTGTGCAAACTCCTGATTGTAGCTCTCCTATTATCAACTCCTCTGGGTGGTATGAAAGAGTTATTGGCATAACTTCACCAGGAACATCCACCTCACCTTCCAGATTAGTGACATTCTGGTCCGCAACTTGTTCATTGTCAAGAACTATCTGATCTGAAAATTGGATTTGCTCCCTCTCAGATTCTGAATCACCACAATCAAATGTTGGTCTACCATCAGATTCTGAATTATCATCATTGACTGCCGTCTAATTTTCAGGAGCAGGTTCGCGTTCCGAAGTAGTCGGAGTTTGCTGAACTTCATCATTCTCTCCAGCATGACTAGGACCAGCTTCATCATTGTTGAAAGTTTGTTGTTGACGTATAGAAGACCTTGCTGGAAATCTTCCCTGAGATGCTTCATATTCTCGTAAAATATCCAAATCATCAAAGAACTCTGGCTCATCTTCTAGATCAAATGAATCCCATAAGGCATCATAGTCGAATCGCCATGAGTCTGCGGGCGCCTGTGGAGGCATTGTGTAGCCTTGACATTCAACATGTTGTGCTTTCGATGATCCTTTTGAGACTTGGAACAAAGATGCGTCTGAGTGGACTTGAATACCCCACGAAGATACCTTCTATGCTCTTTGAACCAAACTTGCCATCGGGATGTAGAACTATGCAGGGAGACCCGAACGGCTCTAAATACTCGAGATTAGGCTTGCGATTGTTGATCAACTCGAAACATATCTTGTTGTGCTTCTTCACAGTAAGTACCCTGTTGAGTGTATAGCAAGCGGCTGATACTGCTTCTGCCCAAAAATTAATTGGTAACTTTGAATCAGCTAGCATCGTTCGTGTCGTTTCGATCAGCGTTCTATTCTTTCTTTCTACGACTCCATTCTGTTGCGGAGTATAAGGTGCGCTGAATTCTTGCAATATACCTCGTCGATCACAGAATTCCTCCATTCTATTGTTTTTGAATTATGTACCATTGTCGCTTCTTAGTCTTTGAATGCGTGTTCGGTACAAATTCTCTATCTTCCTGAATAACCTCAGCAAACTCTCAAATGTCTCGTCTTTCGACTTCAGGAACGTCACCCACGAGAATCTCTAATAATCATCAGTGACTACTAGGCAATAAAGATCACCGGTAATGCTCTTGACATTCACAGGACCAAAGAGATCCATGTGAAGTCTATCCAACGACTTCGAGACTGAGTTCATCTTTTTGCATGAATGGCATTTCTTCCGTTGTTTTCCTTTTATACAACTAATACACTCCCCCTCCAGATGAAAACTCTTCAAGTGAACACCTTTTACTAGATCGTTAGGCACCAGGTGGTTCATCTTGCGTAGGTGAATGTGACCCATTTTTCGGTGCCACAGCTCTGACTCCTTTTCAGTAGCTCTTGATACGAAGCACTGAGGTTGACCCATGGTAGTCGTAGCAACGCTCATATCCAACACGTACAGATCATTAACCCTTGGTGCTCGCATGATGATCCACTCCTCGGGGATGACAAACCCCGGCTTCAGAATCAGACATTCCTTGTCAGTAAAATGAGTTGAATACATTCTGTCACATATTTGAGAAATGCTAAGTAAATTGTTCTCCAGCTCTGCTATGTAGTTGACTCTCTCGAATGTGATTACACCATTTGATAATGTCCCTTCCCTAACAATACGTCCTCCTTGGTTTCCTGCGAAACCGACGTATCCACCATTGAAACCTCGAACATCGTATAACAGGGTCTTTCTCCCTGTCATGTGCTGGGATGCTCCACTATACATAATCCACTTTGAGATAGATCTCGGGAGCTCCTGCACATTTCACATACACTTAGTTAGATTTTGAAGCAACCCAAGCCTCCTTTGACTCGGGTAGCTTGACGTTAATGTGAGATTTCATCGTGTATAGTGGTGGGAAATTCTTGTCATTCATTTTTAAACTCTCTTCAGATCCAACCTCAACCTCTTTGTATAAGAAAAATTCGTCTTTCGGAGGTTGACTAGATGGTTGGTCTTTCTTTGGAACATACTTCTTCCCTGGTGGGTCGAAGTTTGTTTCTCCAACTTCTCAAAAAAATCCAAAGGTACATTCATCTTGACTGGTTTAGTCGAGGATGATTGTTTTTTAGAATCAGAAACCTTTGGTTTTGGAACACTTGATGTCTTTGCCTCAGATTTTGGCTTCCAAGTTTGTTGTGGAGATGCGACCCGTTTGCAAAATTTATCAGTTTTCTTTACCGGCTGTTTTACGGGTTCAGATTTGACTTTGATGTTTTCATTTTTCAAATTTTTCTTCTCAACAAACATTAGTGCTTTCCCTTTGACATCGTTCTTGTTTCTCGGATTCTCAACAACCACAGACTTAGGTTTTGATTTGGTGCACTTTCGTGTTATCTGTCCAACTTCGTTGCATTTGAAACAAGTGCAGGTGTCAACTTCCTGACTTTTTCTTTCAGTCTGAGGCTGTGAGGCCTTCTTTGCAAAAAAATCTTCATTTGTTTTTGAAAAAATTCCGACTCTTGTTCAGACATTGAACTTGAGCTTTTGACAAACACTTTCTTTTCAACAAACTTTTTGTTTTGAAAGTTCCTCTTTTGATTGTTCTTACCACCCTGATAACCACCCGACCATCTCTTTTGGCTGTTATTGTTAAAACGCGGTGGCACAACAGGTTTCTTATAGTAAGATTTATCCTTTTCAAAGTTCATAAATCTTTTGGAACTTTTTAACCTTTCAATTTCAGAAATCTCAATTTCAACAAGTTTGAAAACTTGATTCAACTTATCGACATTCACATTCTCAATTGGGAACTCAATATCCGAGTACAACTTATCTGAACCAAACATCTTGTACATGACAAGATTAGGTTCGTCACTTGAGTTGTTCTGGGATTTTGATTTCGGAATGTAGTTATTCAGAAAACATTCTTCATCTTCAGTCGAATCGCTGTCTGATTTTAATACTTTTTCAACAACATTCTTTACGACTTTAGATTGAACACTATCTTCATCAGATGATGAAGTGAATGTGACATCAATTGTTTCTGGAAGTTTTTCAGCATCTGTTTTCTCAATTATTTCATTAACCAACCCAGATTGTTTCTTGGAAAAATTATTAAGCACAGGTGGTGGAACTTGATGATACCCCAGCCCCGTTTCGTCCGAGTACACATCTTCACCAGCTTTGTTCTTCCCAATTGATTTGGGAACGATGTGTTGAAGAACAAAGCTCGCAGAGTTGTAACTTGTCAATTTCAAATTGATTCTTTCATTTTCAATCTTAGCTTCCTGGAACTGAAGCTTAAGACTAGCGATCTCATCCAATTGCTGGTTGATTTGCTTTTCTTTTGCCTGAAGAACCCCAGACAAATGAACATTTTCTTTGTAAGTTTTACCATTTCCTTCATCAGAATCTTTAACCGTTCTTTTCAACTTCTCAAAATTTTCAGAAATTGTTCTGTTTTCAAGAGTTAATTTTTCATTTTCTTTCTTAAAGCGTTCAACATCTGTTTTATCTTTTTCAATCTTTTCATTCAATTCTTTAATTCTCTCATTTGAAGCTCTAAGCAGTTTATCTCGATCTAAAACGTGTTTTTCAACCATGTTGACTTTTTCAACCAGATCTTGGGTCTTTTTGAGTGAGAGATACGCATGTGTGCTGCAAACTTTGCATTCTTTCATGCAATTTCTGCAGTTACTCTCTGTTTTAGCACAATCAGTCTTACCTGATTCATTGTTTGAACCACTACTACTGACCTTGCTTGTTGACTCGGAACTAGAAGTAGATTTGGAATCTACCTCAAGTGCTTTTGCCATAAGAACTTTGTCGGCCATTTTTTGTCAGGTTTTCTGCCGTCATCTCCTTAGAAGTATCAATGATTCCATCTTCTATCTTCGTTGACTTTAGCTTTTCTTCTTCGACATTCTCTGCTTTGTCTCTCTCTCTGTTCTTCAGTTTCTGCTATTGGTTTTATAAGAGTTTCGACTTGGACTGATGATGGTTCCACAACGATGTTGCCTTTAGGATCTAAGTAGCATTCGTGATCAGGATCCCATCTATTTGCTCTTTTGGCTTCTTTCCAAGTTGCGTAGATTTTGTCTTTCATAGTTTGTGCTATCAACTTTCGACGGATGTATGTTCTCTCTTCTTGTTCTTCCTTCGAAACTGGTGGTGATTCAATTTGTGCCATGAATGCAAAACCTACTGCATCATCTTCCGGTAAGAACTCGCTCCAATCGAAACCTTCATCATCCTAAATTATAGCTAAAGCTCTCGACTTCTCCTTTGGAGTCTCCTCGATTTGCTTCATTCTGGGCGGCTCTTCGCGGTTTCGGTGATAAATAGCTTTCTTATAGTAATCATCATGAAAGGGGTTAGCTGTTTCATCTGCTGCTGAATTTCTGCATTCACGCTTGAAGCAGGTTACTTTGGATTTATCAAAACCCAGTTTTGTCGAAGGCCCTCCAATTGAGTTTCATCCCATGATCTCCATGAACCGTTGTGCTCTGCGGATTACACTAGCCATGCACCAACGTATATCAATCAATTCCATCTCCTCAGGATCTATCTGGTCGTAGTCTTCTTTTCTAAGATTTGTATTTCCGATCTTCCGGCTACAAGACTCTCATACGACTCTAAGATAGAAGCAAGAAACACCACTTGTTGTTTCGCTGTCTCCTAGTTGAAGTTTTGAGAATTGTTTAGGTTAACAGCAATGTTACATTGAAACACATTCTTGGGAACATTTTGTGGTTGTTGACTGCTTGGAATAGACGAAGAAGAACCTCCATGATAACCACTGCTGGGTGATGAAATGTTGCTTTGCTTTTCTTGAGTTACCGTGCCTGAACTCTCAGCAGTGAATGCGGTTCTTGGTGATGTGGTTTTCGGAATCATACTACCCCTGTAGTAGAGATCAACATTTTGTTGATATGGGGTGTTATTTACTTTGTTCATTTTCTTGATTTCCAACTCATGACTTTTAAATCTCTCAATCAACCAGTCAACTGTCATTTCTGACATAGCTTTGGTGTTTTTCAGAACCAGACCATAATACTGCCAATCTTTCTCATCTGGTAGAGATTCAAACAGTTTTTCAACCATCTCTTCTTCGGTAATTGTGATCCCATGTCTGACGAGCTCTATCTTCAGGTGGCAAAACCGCTCAATCATCTTCAATACATTTTAATTTTTCATACATGCAAATAAGTCAAACTCCTTTTTCAACAATCGTTTCTTGTTTTTCACAATCTCTTCTCCCCCAATACACTTCTTTTCTAGTTTAGCCCATAAGTCTTTTGAATTTTTGTAATTAATCAAGGAAATAATAAAGTCTCTGACTGACTGGTGGAGTAGAGCTACACACTTTTGTTCAACAATAAACGTCTCCTGTTCATTGTCAGCCAAGTTTTCAAAATCTCCTTTTGTAACATCATAACCATTCTTAATACACCTCCAGCTCTGGTAAGCAAAAGCCTTCAACCAACCATCAAATCTGTTTGCCCATCGTTTGTAATCTTCAATCGCCATCAACTTTGGTGGCTTATTATACGTTCCATAGGCATTGTCGACACTAAGAGAATCTGTGATTGCCTTTTTTGAACTTGTATTGGTATTTGTGTTTGTATTTGTCAATGCATCTCCAGTGTTGTACGCAAAGATGTCGCTGAATGGGTTCAGGAAATCGTCTCCCATTTTGAAGTACCTGAAAACAAATCAAACACTTAGAAAAAATTCACAACTTTCAAAAACTGAGCACTCGGATCGAATGGTAATCCGATTGAATGGTGATTCGATCGGATGATACAAGATAGTAATGAAGCAAATGCACAAGTGTCGGATGGCACAAGTGTCGAATGGCGATCCGATCGAATGGTGATTCGAACGAAGTGACTTGGCCCTTAAAACACTAAAACACAATGCTGATCCGATCGGATGGTGATCCGAAGGAACGAGCTATGACGTCAGCAAGAATTTGTGAACAAGTTCTAGTCTGATCCAATCAGATTGCAATCTGACCGGATGAGTGACGTCAGCATCTGCGAAGAACAGTCCATAGTTTTTGCTTGATTTGATGATGATTTATTCTGAATTTTTGTATGAAACTTTGTAGTATTGTTCTATGTTAAATTCCGATCTGATTGATATCAAATTTAGTCAAATTTGTCCGTGAAATCTAGCTTAATTTTGAATTTTTCCGGTTTTATGGTGTGAAAATATGAAAACTGCAAGAAATGTAGAAGAATAAGAAGAAATAGTCAGAATCTCCAGTGAGATTTGACAGAAATCTGCTGAAAATCGTTGAAAAACTTGGTGAATTTGCTATTGTTGTCTCCGATCCAACCTCATGTGGCTCTGATACCACTTGTTAGGCCGTTTCGCTGGATCTGTTCGAGTAGAACGTGGTGGAATCGATCACAATCGAGGTGCGGAATCCCTCAATAATGTCTGAGAATCAATAACGACAATCTCAACGCTTAACATGTCTGATTTCATTGCATAAGTATGAAAGTACAGAAGTTTCGGTTGAAAGTCAGACAGACAGAGCTTCGCCTCAGTAATCAGCCAAAAGTCCTAGACAAAAGGACCTAACCTCTTATTTATAGGCAATCAGGGAAGGAGAGTGTGTCACCTGTTCGGTTGGTCATCCGATCGGATGACATTTGTCGTCCGACGGATTTCACTTTAACAGTTATGCCCCGTTCCCTGATTTGTCTAGACACACAAATACATACATATTCATACATATACAAAAACACATAAACAGGACAAAATACATAAGACTCGATGCAGACGGAAGCTACAGACATATGTACTAACAGATGTTGTTGTCTCCGATCCAACCTCCTGTGGCTCTGATACCACTGTTGATTCCAGGATTCGGCGAGTTTGATGGAGCTTCGGTCCCGATCCGACGTGTTCGGTGCAATTATTACGACTAAGAAAGGAGTAGAAACAGAATACAACACCGAGCAGTCACTTATAATCTGGTCTCTATTGATTATTCAATGTTTACAGCACGAGACCAGTTGGACAGCATGTCCCCTATGGGAACCAAAAGCTTGTCTAAATGGGAGCCCCAACCCCTTATTTATAGACAACTAACATTATGTGTCCATCCGATCGGATTGCCATCCGACCGGATGGTCATCCGTCCGGATGGACCTTGACAATTACAAAACCTGTCCAACTTTCTCTATTCTATACAATATTCAACACACGCTCTATCTAACTATTCGCACAGTTGCAGACGTACGAAATATACACCAACAGTTTCCCCTCGGATGTCACTGTCGAATCGTCTTTAAAACTTTGAGAACCTTCAGCCGTGTTTGAATATTCTGTAATCTTCAACTTTTCTGCAACTTCAATCAGGTATCTTGAAATCTGACAATGAATTCCCCGTTGATTGATGATTCGGGTTTGCTTTTGCCAAAGTAAAGCACGAATTCCCCCTGAAATGAATCTTCAGGTCTTTTGCACAATTTACGACTCTCCTCTGATTTGCTAAACTGCAACCTTCACGAACAATCACCAACTTGAAACTAATCACTACAGTATCCTCTGTTTCAACTTTAACCGCATCCGAGCTCAGTTTTTGATATGTTAATTTAGTACCACGATCTTGCATTCCGCTTGCTCGATCTAAGAATGTACAAAAACTCAACCAGCAATTGATAGAAACTTCAAATACCCCACTGGTAAACTTCAAATCCGTGATTCCCCCTGAAGATTTGATATCCCGTTTACCGTGATCCACGCTAACGCACCATAAGAATGACAGATCATTGTAAACGGTATTCTCCACAATTAGCAAATCTTCATCGGAAAACAAATCATCAGGTAATGTAATCCAATATTTGAAGCATTCATCCACGATCAGATTCAACTCCAAGGATAATCTAGATCTCAGAAGCTATCATTCACGATCACTCTCAGATCTCTGATGCTTTCGTCCACGATCAGATATCAACACCTCGGATCATCTTGATCTCGGAAGCTTTCACCCACGATTAGATTCACATTCCCCCTGACAATCTGAATTCGAAACTGCTCGAATACTGTTGCAGTGTTACGAATTGCAAAAATGCCAGAATTTCAACATACGACAGTGAAATTTTTATTCCCCCTCATTTTTGAAAATTCTGATGTCTCTATTACTGAATTCCCCCTCAAACTGAGAAATTCAGTCCTCTTTTATCTGTGAAAAACTCGACTATGCCGAAAATATGACAATTTTCCTCAAAACGTCAGTTTTTCATCGTTGCGGATTTTTCTTTTTGGCCCATAAATAGTCAGATACCCTGGAAGATAAACTTTCTGCACTAGTATCATGACTACCCCACTGATTTCCACAATCCGTGATCGCATCATCAAATTTGTTCACTGAAGCCCCCGACGGTGTCCCCGAACAACCCAGCTTGGTCGTTAAAAACCCGAAAAAAATTGTCAATCACCAAATTTTTTCTGGAGACTCTCCTCGTCGTTGCGATCAAAAAATGCCTTTTTTAGGCATTTGATCATCTGGTCGAATGGCATGGTGACGGATGGTCATCCGATCGGAATGATCTTCTTGTCCTGATGGTCATCCGATCGGATGGTCATCCGATTGGATGGTCATTCGATTGAATGACAAAGTGAACAAACTTGTGCTAGTGGATCGGATGGTCATCCGATCTGATGGTCATCCGAGTGAAAACCAACTGATCTTTCAGACACAAGCTAATGACATGGGTCGGATGGTCATCTGATCAGAGGGTCATCCGATTGGTTATGTTCTAACAGATCAAGAACACTCCAAATGACATTTTTTCCATCCAGAATCTTTATTTATGTGAATTTCATGATGAAACTTCACAGGATTGTGCGCGAATCAATTCCAAACAGAATGATGTCTTCAATTCCAAAATCCATCCGTGAATTGACCTTTACTTTGATGATTTTCTCGGTTTAACGTCAAAACTCCCCGTTTACCCCAAAATTGATGAGCTTTGGGTGATTTAACCGACTGTTAGATCGATTAAATCGGTACCGTAGCTCTGATTTACAGCTACATCCAAGGGGGAGTCTGTTAGTACATATGTCTGTAGCTTCCGTCTGCATCGAGTCTTATGTATTTTGTCCTGTTTATGTGTTTTTGTATATGTATGAATATGTATGTATTTGTGTGTCTTGACAAATCAGGGAATGACGCATAATTGTTAAAGTGAAATCCGCCGGACGACAAATGTCATCCGAACGGATGGCCATCCGAACGGGTGACCAACCGAACGGGTGACCAACCGAACGGGTGACCAACCGAACGGGTGACCAACCGAACGGGTGACACCCTCTCATTCCCTGATTGCCTGATGACCATCCGATCGGATGACCAACCGAACGGGTGACACCCTCTCATTCCCTGATTGCCTATAAATAGGATGTTAGGTCCATTTGTCTAGAACTTTTGGCTGATTACTGAGGCGAAGCTCTGTCTGTCTGACTTTCATCTAGAACTTATGTACTTTCATACTTATGCAATGAAATCAGACATGTTAAGTGTTGATATTGTCGTTGTTGATTCTCAGAAATTGTCGAGGGATTCCGTACCTCGATTCTGATCGATTCCGCCACGTTCTACTTGAACACATCCTGCGAAACGGCCTAACAGAACGCACCCAGAAATCGCAACTCGGTAGGTGTTTAAGTTTATAAAAATAAAATACTAGAATGTGCAAGTGTGTGTGTGTCATGAATGGAGAAGGGAAGAGAGGAGAAATTGTCTCTCAAGAACAAGAATACAAATTCAGCCCAATCAAAGCCATGATCGAATGAAAAAACATAGCATGAATGAAGATCTCTCACCATCTAGCCCTAACAAACATGTGGTATGTTGTAATTTTTGATTTGGTGATTTTTGTATGAAGTGGGTTATGATCAATCCACGAATTAGTATCAAATTAAGCATGACTATGTTAGAATCACTATATGGAACATGAGTTATGCATGATTTTAAGTAATTTGATGTTTGAAGGTGAAACCCACCATCGGTGGTGAAGATGGCAACATGGGTGAATCACCCATGTCCAAATCTTGTGCAAATTTGATATGTTAAATTGTTGTAATAAATTCTTGTTAGTAAGGTTGAAGTACAGTATGAAATTTATTTAATGCTTAGTTGTGTTGGTGAATGAATGCAAGAAGTAGGAATGAAAGCATGAAATACTTGTACATTGTGGTTAGATGGTAGTACGCATACAAAGTGTTTGATGAAATACCTACTGTAGGTTAGTTTGTGAAATTCATGCTAAGAATGGATGATCATGTGTAGAATGTGATAATGACATGGTTGGTAGTAAATCAACATGTGGAATATGTTTTAGGAGGTAATATAATTATTTGTATGATTTGGTAAGAATTATGCATTTGGAGTTTGTGTTCTATGCTTGAATGATATGATATACACTATGTGTTTGATTGATTGTTAGTTGAGGTTAAGTAACAAGTTAACGTTAATTGTGAAGAATGTGAATGTACTAGGAAAGAACAATGTTGGGATGATAATTGGGTTAGTAAATCATGGTCATGGTTAGTTGTAGCATTATGAGATTAATAGTATGGAAGGAATTGACTATGTGTATGTAACTAGGTGATTTCATGATTGTATGTGTCTTTCAACATGGTACAAATTGAATGTGATGTCAATAGTGTGGTTAACTACATCAATATGGACATATGCTCTTGAGTTGTAAGTTTGTATGCTTGACCGTTGACTTTCTGAAAAGTCAATTAATATGTGAATGACATGGTTTGACTTATGAATGTGATTTTAAGGTTTAGGAATATTCGCGTGATATGTGTTAAACAATGATGTGTTATGTATGAAGAGGAAGTGAATTGTGTAGATGTGGAACAATGTGATTATCAAATCGTGTCTTATGCATGTTAGAGAATGATTGACTAATGAAAATCAATGTAACTAAGAATTGGAAAGGAATGTTGATATGGATGAACATGCAGACTAACAGTGTTATCACAAAATGGCATGGAAGGATAGGAACCGCATTAGCATGGACTCAAGCATGGAAAGCTAACGGGTCAAGAGGAGGCAAGGAAGCGAATGCAAATATGGAGGCTTAAGGTAAGTGATTTCGTAACCCACTTTGTACTATTTCTGAATGAAGTTATCTATACTTGTTTATTAGGAATCACAAAAGGATGGGTATGTAAAGGTAGTATCAAGGTAGGGGGGGTAGTTGCACGGACCTCCCATCCGCCGGAGTATTGCAACTCCGCAAGCTAGCTTAGCCCCATAGCTGCCTGGCGGTGATTACCCACGGTGAAGAGCCCCAACACCCCATAAGGGCATTGCCGGGAATCGAACCGGTGACCTCAAGTAGAGGCCTGGGTGAGGCTGGCCAACTGGGCTACCCCAGAAGGTTAGGTAGTATCAAGGTAAGTATGACAGAATTTGATATATGTAGTTACATATGATTGAAAACATATGGAATAAGTAATCGGGTCACAAATATGAAAGTAATGAACCAAATTGTGGAGATTGGTTGTTGGGATATGGGATTAGAGTTAGAATGATTTGGGGGCTTGGGAAAATGTTATGTTTGATTTGGGACCCTCGGAGTGCACTAATGGGGGTCGAAACGCTCAAAACAATAAAAATCGGATGCCAGATCTGCAGTTCACGTTGCTAATGCCCCTACATCGCGTCGCCGACGCGACGTCTTCTTTTGGTCGACGCCTTAAGTCACTGCCGACACGGGGTCGACATCGGAAGCTAGTTTTTCATGCTTTTCTCGTTTTTCTTCGTTTCCAAGACCTTCTTAAGCTTCCTAAAGGCACCCCAAGCCTACTATAGAGTTTTGTGGGGTGCAGGTAAGGACGAAAAATGTACGAAAGCTTGTACAATGATGTGGCATGTATGTTAGTGTCTGTAAAAGTGGATTTCATTGTGTACATGGCTAAGTATTATATTTATGATAGTATTTGAATGTAATACACTCACGAATAGATGGAACTAGTATACAATAGCATGCTTATAAATGGAAAATGGTGTGCCTAACAAAGTATGATATTTGAAAGAAACTAAGTGAATGTGATTGTATATGTGTAAGTAGATATGTATTCGTAGTATGTGTATGTAGTGCGAACTTGTATAAGTGTACATGATTATGGGAAATGTATGTATGTGTTGCATAGGTGATTGTGTATGCATGTACCGTAGTCTAATGGATGTAGATTATTGGAATATGTTTAAATGAAGATTTAGGTTTTCAATATGTTTAAGTGTACACGTTACTAACCGTGTTAGCGTTAGGAATGAAATGAATGTGCAAGTATGATAAACTTTGGGCTCTCTCAGATTGGATGTCCGATGTAATGAACCAATTTGGAAGGTCATCATCATGGAGTAGTATACATAGATAGATTGCTATGTGGTGATTTCATTATTCATATGTTTATTAAATTATATATGAGTCACCATGTACTAAAACGTTGGTTGCATATGGTAACCGTAGGTTACACGGATCATCACCATCATCATGGGGGACAAGTGCATGAAGATCAAGTTGAAGATCATGGATTGTACGGGAAGGTGGTTACGTAGTTTGTATTCGTATGTCATATTTGCTACACTAATCACAGATGAATGTAATCCTTTGAAATGAGTCATTTTAAATGGTTTTTAAGTATCTTTGAACATTTATTAAGGAAGAAATTTCATACTTCGTATTTCTGCTGCGTCTTTTCGGTTTAAAATGAATTATGTTATTACAAAATACAAGATAACTAAATGCATTAAAAATTCAAACACAACCATGAGTCTAGGACTGGATTTACAAACAACACAATCACATTTATCGTGTTATAAAATTCAACTCTTTAAACATTATTTTCGTTCATTGCCCAAAATGTAATAATATGAATCGTACCTTATTAGTAGCGTTAATATCAATATTTGGATATACTAATCCAACAAAGCTAACATAGTTTTTCCTTTTATTTCTTTATACTTTTTCCATACACGATTAAGTAATAAGTTGTAAATTAAATTTCATATTAAATAATATGATAATTTAAAAAGGTAAATTGGATATAAATAATCCCAACTTTCTCAATTTGGCAGATAATAATCCCAACTCAGTTATTTGCTGATGATAATCCGAACTGGTACACTTTTTGCCGATAATAGTCTGCGTTAAAAATAGCTTAACGGAGTTAAGTTTTTTTTTTTTCCGAATTACAAACCGATGTTTTAGGGCTTTTGATTAGAATGAGCATACGGTTGATTGATGTAAAATTTACCTCGAAATACTGCCCCAAACGACGAAAAACGGTGCTTCAATTCGGGTGTTTAAACTTCCAATTAACAAAAATCAAGCCGTTTGGAGCACCGTTTCGTGATAAGTTTTACATAAATCGACTCGTATCCTCGTTCTGAAAAAAATCCTTAAAACATCGTTTTGTAATTCGGAAAAAAACCTAACTCCGTTAAGCTATTTTAACGGCAAACTATTATCGGCCAATAGTGGACCAGTTCGGATTATTATCGGCAAATAACTGAGTTGAGATTATTATCGGTCAAATTGAGAAAGTTGAGAACTTGAGATTATATAAATCCAATTTGCCATTTGAATTAATTTAGAGAACAAAAATAGAAATATGGAAGACTCACACTAAATTAAACGGCTGAGAGACGAAGTAATCAAAACTATACAAACTATCACATTATGTGCCGATTTATCATCAAGCATTGTGAAGGTTTCTGGTGTAGATATCGTATTCATTCTAGCCGAAAATATTGAAACAAAGTTATATTCAAATAGAGTAGTTTTCTTTTTTTTATTGTAATCTATAACGAGTGTTGGTAATGCAGCGGTGCCGTTACACACATAATAGGTTCTGACCATTGGCGCACCATAGTGGGGGCGGAGACGGGCGCCCGACCCTCCGAACGTTTTGCTCAGTAGTTTCCGGTATGTAGTTTTCGTATATAATCTATTAGGTAGATACATTTTCGACCCTCCGATTTTATACTTTTTTAGGTATATACGTTTTCGACCACCCGATCGGAAATCTCAAGCTTCGCCACTGGTTCTGACTGAACATCGGTATCAGTACCATCAGACCATTCCTGATATCTGTTTTTACGGTTTTCAATCGATGTAAAACATGTATCAATATTCATTTAGGCACATCACAACTTTTTTTTTCTCTTAAGCTTGCTACACCTCGTGTTGGTACCTTACCAATACTGTAATGAACCAAACCGATATTGACCACACCTCAATGCAACACGAATTCCACTAGTTTATTTTAAGTCGTGTTTCAGATTCAATATAGTCCTTTAGTTTTACCAGTTTTTAATAAACCACCCTCCAGACTAATCTTGTTTCAACATGCACATGTAACCAAGTAATTAGTCATCAGTATATATGTTTCACGGTAAAAGTAGATAAATATCTATTTAAAACATGAAAACTACTTATATAGTAAAACTATTTATTTATCAATAATAATAGGAGTAGTAATAAAATTCTAGAACCAAAGAAAATGATTTTTTCATCAAATATATATTTATCCAAGTTATGCCATATTTGGTAAACCCTAATATTCAACTCATTGCACTCATGCATCAGGTATATAACAAAATATAAATCAAACAAAAGATATCTCTTAACGGGGTATGGTACAATATCGCCAAGATGTTCATTAATACTAAGGTCAAAGGGTTTCCTCTTCGGAACTACTTAAAAGGCGAGGTGGGAGATGGCAATATGATTTCTTTCTGGCTTGATGTTTGGGTCTCCAATGAGCCGCTTAAACAGTTGTTTCCTAGTTTGTTCAGGATTGAAGCGGAGAAACGTTGTAGGGTGTCGCATCGAATCAGAAAATTCGGTTCGGATATTGAGCTTGTGTGGAACTGGAAGTCTCCGTTAGTTGATGAGGAGCTCCTGTCAAACTTCCAGCAGCTTTGTGACTTATTGGTTTCGGCCCAGATTTCCGATAATGGTGATAAATGGATTTGGGCCCCCGAGTCGGATGGAGACTTTTCTGTCAGTAGTGTTAAAAGGCTTCTTTATTCGGATGTTTCGAGAGATCACAGTGTTATAATGGAATGGTGCAAATGGGTTCCCGCGAAATGTAATATTCACGCCTGGAGAGTGGGATTGGATAGAATTCCTACCGCCGTCGCCTTAAGTAAAAGAAATATTCAGGTTGGTGAGTCTTCATGTCGGCTGTGTAATTCGGATGATGAAACGACTGATCATTTGTTCTCGGCTTGTCTCGTTGCTTCGAACGTTTGGAACGGCATTAGTACGTGGTGTAAAATCCCCAATATTTTTGCTTTTGAAGCTAAGGATCTCTTCAACATTCACATGGATCTCGGAGCTTCAGATAGAAAGAAACTCGCGGTTCAAGGTATCATTATTATTGCTTGTTGGAGTTTGTGGCGTGCTAGGAATAATTTGGTTTTTTCTAATATGCCGGTCAGGGTAGACAAGATTATTAGTGAGGTGAAAGCGTTAGGATTTCTGTGGTTTGTAAATAGATCAAAGTTTAAAGGGATTGAGTGGGGAGAGTAGTGTTCTTTTGTTAATATGTAATTTCGTGTAGTGTTCGGTTGGCCCGGTTTGGGTCGGCTTGGTGTTAATGAAGTTTACTTTTAAAAAAAAAAAAAAACAAAAGATACCAAAGCTTCACTTGTTTTCATTTTTGTTTTCTGAAAAACGCGTTTAATGTTGAGAAACACTAATGTGACTTTTCGTGGTACCCACACGCACTTACTTTCTATCTTTGTCATGTATTTGAAATGAACTTTAAGCTTTATTTAACGTATTCTATTTGAACTTTATTGACTCTACTCCTTTATCCTATGTCATCTCAAGGTTATAGTCTTCATTCTATAAAAAGAAAATGGTGTGAAATCAAGAAAACAGTATGATCCACTGGCTTCCACTACTTACCAGAGCTTGAAGCAACACTTGTTAATCTTTTAATACACGTCTAGAAACATGCTACGTACTTAAGAGGACTTCGTGTTAGAACCAACACAAGTGGACATCGAATTGAAAGTCTAAAGTGCATTATTTAATTATTAACTTTATTAGATAGCATGTATTCTGATATTCCTTATGTGTAATTATTTGATAACTGTTATGGTTCTATTCTAACCTAAATTGATTAATGATTAATAATACATATTATATTATAAGATTTTCATCATTGTATAAAGTTATGGCAAAGGAAATCATGTTTGGCTTCATGGTAAGATTTAATATACTATCTTTTTGTTTTATTTTGTTTGTTGCGGCATACTTAAGATTAAATATATTAATAATAAGTGTTACAGACACAAAACTCTATGAATACATAGTTTTACAAACATAACACTTTACACTTACGAAGTTTCACGAATACAAAGCTTTCATATAACATGCCAAAGGAAATGATTTTTATTTCGTTTTCTCAAACATTATTTTAAAAACCGGTTATCCAAAAAGATTTATTTCAAATCTTTTACAAACAAACTATGAACTCGCTCAACTTTATGTTGATTTTTCGCATGTTTCTTTCTCATGATACTTTTTCAAATTATGGCGCGGTTGGAATAGGAGAACCATTTGGAGTCAAGTACCTAGTGGGAGTTTGCTTTCCAGAAGTCTTAGCTATTAAGTGCTTCCGCTGTGCAATAAAGATACCGGTCCAGTCACGCCAAGCTCTGAAATTTCGGGGTGTGACAGCCCTAGTACTCTTTGTCAAGAAGAAAGATGGCATGTTTCATATGTGTATCGACTATCGTGAGTTGAACAAAGTTATCATCAAGAACCGATACCCACTCCCACGCATTGACGATCTGTTCGACCAGCTGCAAGGGTCAAGTTATTATTCTAAGATTGACCTGCGATCAGGCTATCATCAGTTGAGAGTCTGAGACGATGACATCTCTAAAACAGCCTTCTGAACCCGTTATGGTCATTACGAATTCCTTATCATGCCCTTTGGAATGACAAACTCACCTGCAGTTTTCATGGATCTCATGAACCAAGTATGCAAACCTTATCTCGACAAATTCGTGAGTGTATTCATTGATGATATTTTAATCTACTCAAGTAACCGAGAAGAGCACGACCAACACTGACGCCTAATTCTAGAACTCTTACGCAACGAACAACTCTACGCCAAATTCTTGAAATGTGACTTCTGGCTCCGCGAAGTCCATTTCCTCAGACACATAGGTGGTGTTTGTTTTTTGCTAGAAGTACTTCAGAACCTCTTATGTCTGCGCCGTGCAGACCACGCGCAGACATAAGGGTCTGCAGCTTGTTTGTTTTTTAGAAGAGGTTAGCTCTTCAAACCTCTTCCCCACCTCTGTTTGGGGCAGACTTGTCTTGAGGTCTTCAAACCTCTTCTGAAGACTTATCTCCTTCACAAAACATCTCCTCCTCAAAAACACAGACCCTCAACCCTTCACCTCACCTCCGGCGCCACCACCTTCACCTCCGGCGCCACCACCTCCCCCACCACCTTCACCTCCGGCGCCACCACCTCCCCCACCGGCTCCTCCTCCTCGTCGACATACACCTTAGCCGCACCCCTCCTCCTGCTCGATCTCCAACCTCAGCCGCCACCACCTCCCCCACCGGCTCTACCTCGTCGTCGACCTCCACCTCCGGCT
Organism: Helianthus tuberosus; assembly: GCA_030545235.1. NCBI lineage: Eukaryota > Viridiplantae > Streptophyta > Magnoliopsida > Asterales > Asteraceae > Helianthus > Helianthus tuberosus. Next base: position 74,452,931 of record CM060416.1, on the reverse strand, counting down.
CCCCTTCTTCTCCGGCTCCCCTTCTTCTCCGGTGGGTGGTGGCTGAAGTGGTGGTGGTTGATTGTGGTGGTGGAGGTGGACGATGGACGGTGGTTGTGGTGGTAGAGGGAGGCAGGGAGAGAGATGAGAGAGAGAGGTTATGGTGCTGGGTTGTCTGTGTGTTGTTTGTGTTTATAAAATATGAGAAGAGGTTTTTAAATATAAAAAAACCAAACCCTATTCTCCTTGCAGACTGCAGACATTTGGTCCACCTCTTCTCCTGCAGATGCCTGCAGATGTGGTCCGCAGACTGCAGACCTTTTCCCACAGAAAAAACAAACACCACCATAGTCAATGAAGCTGGGATTTACTTTTGTCTTTAATGGTACAACCCACTAAGCATTATGTGGTACAACCCATTGTCTTTAGTGGTACAACCCATTTGTCTTTAGTGGTACAACCCATTAAGCATTATGTTACAAACCATAATGCATAGATATGGATTTGTCTTTAGTGGTACAACCCACTAAGCATTATGTTACAAACCATAATGCATAGATATGTTGCAAATTATATATATACTAGAATTAAGCACCCCCGCGTTGCGGCGGGGGCGCAAAACTATATCAAATAGCATAAATGTCACACCATCGCTAGCGACCACTAACATTGAAATTGTGGTGTGTTAATGCGAAGAAATAAGAACGAAACGTATAACATATAAAAAATAACGAAACATAAAAACGTTGCGCGTTGCGATGAACCTGCCAAATGGGAAAAATAGACGTAAAAACCTTAAAACACACACGAACGTTGCATCGTGTTAACTTGCAAAATTTTGAACGAAACATAAACACGTTAAACCATACACGTATGTTGCGTCGTGTTAACTCACATAATTTAGTACGAAACGTAAAATGAAAATTTACGAAAGATCAAAAGTGTAGGGGAACAAAATTGAAAGTAAAAAAGTTGTTATGTTAAATTATAAAAAATGAAAAGTTTTAGTTATAAGTAAAAAAATCAATTTTGTGAGGTTGAAATTGCAAGAAATGAAAAGTTTTGGACTAAAAATAAAAATGTAACTTTTTTTTTTTTTGAAAACTACCGAAAGCATGTGGTATAACACATTATGCATACAAAAGTTACTAACAAATGGTATATAAATGTGATATTTAATCTAGTATTCATATAGTGGAGGGTTCAAATGAGAAGAAAAATTTTGTAAGAATAAAAAGAATAGGTTTTAAACCAATAGAAATGCTCCATTTTACTTCATTTAATATGTGTATTTAATGTTATTAATAAGGGCATATAGGTAAATTTCTAATTGTAATTAATTAGCTAACTAATTAAATTTGTAACTCACTTTTAAATATATTCTTTCAAGATAAAATAATTTAGGGTGAGGGACAATTTTCGACATGTGTAGGATAAATTTTAGTATGTGTAGGATAAATTCTTAGATGTGTAATATAAATTTAGATATGTGTAAGGTAAATTTCGGTAAGTGTAAGATATATGTAGGATAAATTTTGAAATGTGTAGGATAAAATGTTTTTTGCTTTATTAATGAGAGATAACATAATTAATGGGAGGAGTTATAAACTATTTAATGTTTTACCATTATGCCATTTCTTCTTTTTCTTCTCACGTAAAATTTCTTCTCAAATGAACCTTCTCCTATTCATATAGTCATTTATATAATATATTTATTGATATATATCAAATGCAACATATAAATTATATTAAATAAGGTATAAAATTAACCCTTTATATACAAATGTTGGAAAAAAAAATGTGTTTCTTTGTATACTTTTGATTTTCAAGATTAAAAGAGCTTAAATATACAAAAGGAACAGATTAACAGCAAAAATCAACATAATTATAAAAGAAGAGAAGTTGATACATCATACCAACCGTCCGAGCTTCCTCCCAAGACAAAAAACAACAAATCAGAAGACAAGCACGGGGTCGTGCCACCAAGGCATGGGGTCGCACCCCACTCAAGATTCCATGAAGGAAAACACAAACAGAAGTTGACAAGATATACGAGCCGTGGTCAACTCCCAGATTTGCAGAATCTTGGATAGTACAGCAAGTATAAGGACCACGAGCTGTGTCGTTGACACACGGGGCCGTGTAAGAATACGGACTGACACAACCCATTAAATGAAGATAGAGGAGGCACGAGGCTGTGTAAACAGTCTGGTTCCAACTATAAATAGGAGTATTTGGTTCAACTGCAATCCATCCCTTGGCAAACCACTTCTCTCACACCTCTCCACCATCATCCACCACATTCCTCCATCATCCATCTTTATAGTGTGTGTAGTAGTCTCGGGATCCAAGATTGATCGTAAAAGTTTTTGTCAAACAAATACCATGCTTGGCTAATCTCTTACATCAATTGGTGAAGACAAAGCCCTTTTTGTATTTCTTTTGATTTCCAAGCTTTGGTTTACCTTTTAAGTAAGCTTGTATTAATGAATTTAATAACTAGTTTTTTATATTGAAAGTGAACTTTATCCTATCATCTCTTCATGTTTTGTTGATTCACTCATACGTATCTTTACGGTCTCTATCAAGCGCATTAACTGCTTGTAAGGGGGTTAGCAGGGTGGTTTGGGTAAAGTTCTTTGCCTCGTTTAGTGTATAGATCCTGCGAGGACTTGATTCAAGCTTATTAGGAGTTCCTTTGAGGCAGGTAGCATCAAATCAGGGGAAGTAAGAACGACTTGAATATCTTAGAAATAAACTACTATTAAAACTTTAAACCGGCCTTGCGGGACTGTATCCCTACTGACTTAGACCAATATGGTCGAGGGTAGCGTTGCCTCCAAAATAGGGACATGCTACATGCTACATAGACCCATCGTTTTCCTGTGATGATTACCTTAAGATAGGTGTGAGTAAAAACAATAACTACCATCCACCTGAATGCCATCAACCCTCTTTTCAAACATACATAACTACAGAAGACCTTTGTCAAATAGAAAAGAGGATTCTCCAAAAACTCAAAGAAATAGAATCCATGATGAAGGCACGATATCCATCCATGGATGATAAAGAGGGAGAAAAATTGATGGAGACACATTCAGAGGATGCCAACACCAAGCTCTTCGCATCTACCCCAAACCTTCGTGAAAACGAAAGCGATAATCGTCCCTGTATCGATCACACAATGAAGGACTCATCAGCGGCCCACGCCAACGACTTTATAGACTAGAGCGAGTCGACTCACACCTCCTTTAACAAGAGTTAGGATAAGGAAAATAAAGGTTGGTTCCGCCCACCTATTCTAGCATAGGTTTCTTCCTTTCTGATAACCTCTTGCGTTTTCGTATCCCGCACAAGAGCCAAAACGACACTTCGGTGTTGTCTCGACTAGTAAAGAACCTCCTTTTAATAAAATAATCCTTAAAAACTAGACAAAACTTCATAATCCCTAAACAGACACGGGGTCATGCACATCACACACGGGGTCGTGCCTCATCTGCTCTCCACACATGGGGCATGTTAGATAAACACGGGGTCGTGCATCTCGTACTAATGCAACACGGGGCCATGTTAACATGCTGTCACTTTCTATAAAGCCAGCCACGAGGAGAATGTTTGGACCCATTCCTAAAAGACCAAGATCCTTCCAGATCTCACACACATACCAAAAAGGTATGTTCTTAAAAAGGATTCCTTAAACCTTCTTGTCTTTACCACTTTTAGTCATGATCTTCTTCTTCAACTTCCAACAACCTCCATTGAAACTTCAAGCTTCAAGCTTTTAAGCTTCAATTGTGGGATGAAAAGCATGATTTTTAGCCCAAACTTTTGCAAAACCACTATTTCATAACATTATTTTAAGTTATTTACGTCTATAAGAAACCAAAAATTGTAACTTAAAATAAGAGATCTTGGGCTAAAATATCAGCACTGTTGGAACAGCACGGGGGCGTGTGACTTGTCTGCAAGTCCAAACTCTAATGGTTTGTCTTGTTCAAACTAGTATGTCAAGCGAGCAGAGTGGTACTTCGTCACCAAGCTCCCGAAACAACCGAAGAGGAAGAAGGCTCTCACTCGAGGCCACCCTTGTCAGCTACGTTTGTGCACTACGAGAATCCATCGAGGAGAAGACGACGGTGGAGGAGGTCCTCCTAGACCGAGTGAACTACCTCACACTAGCTTTGGAAAGTAGCTTTAGGGAAATCAACCTACTCTACCAAACGTTGAATTTTGGTCATACCCCCTATGGATCTAATCCTCCCCCAAGATGATTGGAACCTCGCTCATGAGGTTGTTAACCATACCGGGTAGGATGAAATACCCACGAAACCTCCCGTGGGCCCCGTTTATGAGGTTCCGGTTGCCGCCGCTCCTCTCCCGCAAGAGGACATTGATGATGAGCCCTTCATCTTCCTACCTAGGGATATTGAGGAGATGCTCAACGATCTTTGAAGGGGGCACACCCGAAAATTGCTCAAAGCCCTTGCCAACCGAAAACTAGTTTTGGGTTTTTGTCGATCTTTTATTGTTATATCTATCTACTTAAATCTATATCTCTAGTTTGTATTTTCATTTTTATCCTTTCTAGTTGTAGCCGGATGATGAATGGTTTAATGGAATGATATTTGGTATTTTAAAACTTGTGGAATGGTGTGAAAAGATGAAATGACATTTAAACAAAACCCCATGCACGTAAACAGAAGTCTCCCGACTTAAAATCTTCATTACAGTAAGTGCAGCACGGGGCCGTGTAAGGTAAGCACACCACCATGCCTCAAGTCTGCAGAAAACAATTTTGTTCTGGAACTGTCACACGGGGTCGTGTCTCTTAGGCATGCCTCTATGTTCGTCTTCTAAAAAAATTTCATTACTGACACTTTTTACATGGGGCCATGTCTACGTAGCACGACCCTGTGTTTACCTTCTAAAAATTTTCACAAAAGTCATGATACTGACACTTTTCACACGGGGGCGTGCCCCCCCCCCCCACCCCCCCAAGCACACCCCCGTGTCCAGTATCTGATTTTTGAAAAATTTGTTGTTTTTAACCCACATTTACAAATTTAATCAAATCTAACTCATTTTGGACACATTGAGGACAATGCGTAAGTTAAGTAGGGGAGAGGCTTGAATTTGTTTATCCTAAAACAAGCCTTACAGAAAACTCTACTTGGAACCGATAAAACACACCAAATCTTTTTCAAAACAAATTTTTCTTTATTTTGTGTTGTTTTCTGTTTAGGTGAAAAAACCAAGTTCTAAAAATTTTGTTTTTACAAATACACAACTGATAGCGCCGTGATAAAAAGAACCATATAAGGAAAATTTATAAAAAGGCATGACAATCTTTTTAAAATTTGATTGTATATATATATTTTCACACTTTTTACCATTTCCCACAAATTGTGAGTTTTGAGCCTTTACCGAGCATTCAATATCATATCTTTAGTTCTTTACTAAATGCTCACTTTTCATTTCTTGTGTAATAGCCCATACGGTTCTTACAAATCTAGAACTTGACAAGACAATACATTCTTGGTCCTTACCGACTAATCCAAGTAAGTAAATGATTGAGGCATTAGGACTATAAAACCCTTTTTCATTTCAACCTTATTTTTTTTAATCTCCCCACCAAAAACAAAATCCCCTAGTTAACCCCTTTGAGCCTAAAACCCTTTCGTTTCAAAACCCGCAAGATACAAAATTTTGCATAAATCACCCATCACCCGAAACCTTTTTATTTTTACACTATTTGTTTTAGTAAAAGTCGGTTGTTTTGAATAAAAATAATAAAAATGTGACTTGCTCTCTCTTGTGAATAATCTATTTAAAAAAAATCACTACTTGCTTGAAATAAAATAAGCAAAACTATTGCTTATAAGCCTTTAGTTTATATCTTAGTCACAAATAAATAAATTTTCAAAAAAACAACCATTTTACACATTTAGCCACTTTTCAAATAAAACTACCATACCCTTAGCCAAAACCTACCCTTTGTAAAAGTCCTCTTGAAATTTACAAAGATTATGTCAAAAATGAGGAGGTTTAATTACTTGTCAATCATATGGTAGGAGTAAGTTCCATATCCGGATCGAGAGTTTCACTTATACATCTTCGGCTGAGTGTTCAGTGATCACTTGTGAGATGTGTGAATTTGTATATAGCTTAGTGAAATTTTAAAGGTCATGTTATGCCTAAAAATTTTTCTTAAAAAGAGTTCTAAATAAATCATGACGAATAGGATTGTAAATAAAATAAAACCAAGAATAAAAAGAACTTGGATTCCCGACACTCTCAAACAAGACCTAAAAACTTCTTCTCTACCTATTCCATTTGGGTGTGTAAGCAATATTAAAGAGTTTTGCTTGAGGACAAGTAAAGATTTAAGTGTGGATGTATTTGATATGCACCAAATACAACATATAAATTATATCAAATAAGGTATAAAATCAACCATTTTATGTACTAATGTTGGAAAAAGTGTGTTTCTTTGTATACTTTTGATTTTCAAGATTAAAATAGCTTAAATGTACAAAAGGAACAAATTAACGACAAAAACAAACATAAATGCAGAAGAAAAGAAGTTGATACATCATACCGACCCTCCGAGCTTCACCTCAAGTCCAAAAACAACAAATCAGAAGACAAGCACGGGGTCGTGACACCAAGGCATGGGGCCATGCCCCACGTAAGATTTTGTGAAGAAAAAGAAAAATAGAAGCTGACAAGAGACACAGTGTCACACCCCCAAAATCCACCTGCGGAGTACTACCGCTTAGAGGCGTGACTGACCAGGATCCAGCCACCAATCATATTGAACACGCGAGTAAAAGATATAAAAGTTTAACCAATACAATTGGTGTCCAAACAAAACATAGTTAAGTTGCAAGCGGAAGCATAAGTCTTAAAACAAAACATAAGTTTAATTGTTTCATAGTTTAACATGGCACACAGTCGTCCATGTCCCACAACGATCCTCCTCCATGCAAGCTCCAGCTTAAGAACCTAAGGACCTGCAAAGCATGTAGTAACGAGTCAACAACTAGTTGAGTGAGTTCACGGTTGGGTGTTCGTTTTAAGTTGTTTCGAAAACAGTTTCCTTTAGCTGGCATCCTGCCGTGGGGGTTACCCCATAGTTAAAAACGTGACTTGTTTATTCCCGGTTACTCTGGCAATCCTGCCGTGGGGGCTACCCCGTGTTAGTTATCTGGCATTTCGGCCGTGGGGGCTACCCCATGTATATACTAGACTCGTTACCATATCGACTGCTGACTGTAGTCATGTTTATGTGCCCTGAACTGTCAATGTCTATCATCATTGACGTGCCAGTAGTCCATTAGTTCACGCCCGTCCTCTGCGGCACGGTGTGAGGTTTGTCAAACCTAAATAGCGCTATCTAACTAATGACCCGCTCGCCATTGGCCTCGGCGATTAAGTCGATACAAAGATGAGGGACTTCGTGATAGAGTTTTGGTCTAGTACGAGTTATCTGTCCATGAGGACGAGGAATTACATTCCTGAACCAATACTGTCCTACCCAAGGAGGACGAGGAACCCATGTTCCTTAACCCCATTCCCAACCCCTGGGAATCCCATGCTTTGTAGAGGGTGTGAACTCACCTTGGTTTGCTCGGTAGAAAACACAGAAAAGTCAAACAAGCAACGTTGAGGCTACTCACGTCCTATCATAGTTGTATCATACAATCAGGTTCGTATTTAAGTAGTGCACGTATATTCTACACGTATGCTAGCACGTTGCATGCAGTTCATCGACATTCACATTCAACAGTAATATATCAGGTCTGTACATTGGGCCCAAGAGTCCGGCCCAAACAAATAAGCCCATAATTAAACAAGTCCAACAGTGTGTACCCGCATATGATCCCGAGTCGCAACTAGGCGTTTGCGACTCGCAATCGGAGTCGCAACCATGGTTTCGGCCCATGCTGTTTTGGTTACGAGTCGCAACCGGACTCGCAACCGTGGTTTCGGGTCACAAAGTTGGTGTGCTGATCCGGTGTGGTTTCGAGTCGCAACCGGGTGTTTGCGACTCGCAACTGATGTCGCAACCGGGAGATTTCGACTCGTTGTGCTTGGTTTCGAGTCGCAACTGATGGTTACGAGTGGACATAAGCTGATTCGGAACAGTGTACTATCCACTAACATTCTGATTTCATGCAGTTTGTACTATCCAACCAAATTCCTTAAACAAGTTTCTTGTCTGGCAATTTACTAAAAATGGATCAAACAAATCAGAATTCAAATATTCAACCATGTTCTTCATGTTCATCAAATATTCAAAACACATTCAACACCTATTCGGATATTCATATCTTCATTCAACATTTGTTCATCTTATTTCCGGGTTTTTATCCTTAATCACAACATATAATCATGAACAACAATCAAACATTTGAACATATTCAATCCGAGAACATAATAGCACCACATTCAAACATTTTTTCTACTTATTCATATGTTAAGTTATCATGAAACATTAGCAACCACTCTAATCATGACTTTGTCTAGAAATCAAGCATATGCATCCTAGGTGAACAACAACAATCTTAACAAGTAAACATGGTATCAAATCATCATCATCAACCGAAAATCATACATCATTATCAACTCAAAACACAATACACATCCGGTTCATAAACATCATCAAACATACACTACACTAGTTAAGTTCTATCATTCATACTATTATTAAACAACAACAAACATCATAGTTTCACTAACCGGTTCAAGTGTGGGTTCAAAGGTGCGAGTGAGGCTTCCAACCGGTGTGTGTGAGATACGATCCGAGAGCTTCTTACGGTTGTTGATTGGATCCGAGAATGAAGGAGAGTATTGTTGTGGTTTAGGGTTTTAGTGTGAGGGTGGAGAGTATGTGTGTAGAGGAGAGTATGAATGTTGTTCAAAATGGTAACATGGCCATCTATCAAGTGTATATATATCCGCTCCAAGCAAAATACCCTAGTGGGCTCTCGGTTAGGCTAAGTGTGTATGTGTGTGCGGCCCAACCGGCCCGTATGTTATACTAGTTCACTCGAGACCACATGGTCTCGAGTCGGGTTCGTGTTATCTCGGTTCCTATATACATACATCGCATACATACACATAAGCATACACACGAATAACACATAATCACGTAAAGGTTCATTTGTCATTAATCACATAAGTTTAACTATTCACACGTTTAAGCTTACAACGAAAGGTTCTAAATTTCGAGTTGTCACATCATCCCCAAGTTGAAAGAAATTTCGTCCCGAAATTTGGTAGGCACTCACTGAGGAAGCTAGTTAAGTTGTTTGGTTTTCCTGGTTTTCCTGGGGTGTCACATCCACCCCCCGTTGATCTGGAATTTCGTCCCGAAATTCCGTAGCTTCGGCCTCAGTAGTGGGTGTACTGTTTGCGAACAGTTGGGGATACTTTTGTTTCATCTGATCTTCGCGCTCCCAGGTGAACTCTGGGCCGCGACGTGAGTTCCAACGAACTCGAACGAGAGGTATTCTAGTGCTCTTGAGGACCTTAACATCCCGGTCCGTGATCTCGACTGGTTCCTCGACGAATCGTAACTGCTCGTCGATAGTGAGTTCCTTCAAAGGAACTACGTGAGTCTCATCTGATGGACACTTCTTCAGATTCGACACGTGAAAAACGTTGTGAACTGCACCGAGTTCCGCTGGTAAGTTTAGTCTGTAGGCCACCCTGCCTATTTTCTCAATGACCTCGAAAGGTCCAACGTATCGTGGGTTAAGTTTACCGCGTTTGCCAAAACGAACCACACCCTTCCAGGGTGAAACTTTGAGTAGTACCCGCTCCCCAACCTGGAGCTCAAGTGGTTTCCTGCCCATGTCGGCGTAAACTTTCTGACGTTCGCGAGCGGCCGTCATGCGTTTCCGTATCTGAGCGATCTGCTCGGTTGTATCTACCACATATTCTGGACCAGTGATCTGACTATCTCCCACCTCTGCCCAGCAAAGAGGAGACCGGCATTTACGTCCGTACAATGCCTCAAACAGAGCAGCTCCAATGCTGGTGTGGTAGCTGTTATTGTACGAGAATTCCACAAGTGGCAGATGCTTTTCCCAGCGATTGCCAAAGTCGATTACACATGCACGAAGCATGTCTTCTAAGGTTTGAATAGTGCGCTCGGACTGCCCGTCCGTCTGAGGATGGTACGCTGTGCTCATGTCTAGTCGTGAGCCGAAGGATTTGTGCATTGCCTGCCACAGCTCAGAAGTAAAACGTGCATCTCGATCTGAGATAATGGAGGTGGGCACCCCGTGCCTCGAAACAATTTCTTTGATGTATATTTCTGCAAGAGTGGAGAACTTATCCGTCTCCTTGATGGCCAGGAAGTGTGCAGATTTTGTGAGTCGATCCACGATCACCCAAATAGTATCATTCCCGCGCTGGGATCTAGGTAGGCCAGTAACAAAATCCATGGAAATTTGCTCCCATTTCCATTGAGGTATCTCAGGTTGTTGGAGCAGGCCTGAGGGTTTCTGGTATTCGGACTTGACTCTTGCACAAGTCAAACACTTGCTGACGTAAGTTGCTATGTGGGCCTTCATGCTAGGCCACCAGTACGTAGTTTTGATATCATGATACATCTTATCTGATCCAGGGTGTACTGAGTATCTAGACTTGTGTGCTTCATCCATCACAAGCTCTCGTAGGTTGCCATAGAGTGGGACCCAAATGCGTCCCGTTACGTAGTAAGCACTGTCTTCCTTTTATTCTAATCGTTGCCTTGATCCGCGTAGGGCTTCAGCCCTGACGTTTTCTGGTTTCAGTGCTTCTATCTGAGCTGCTCGTATCTGGGAGGGAAGACTAGAATGGATCGTGAGTTGTAAAGCTCGCACGCGCTTAGGCGCTGTGTCCTTCCGACTGAGGGCGTCAGCCACAACATTGGCTTTGCCCGGGTGATACCTGATTGAGCACTCGTAGTCATTCAGTAGCTCGACCCATCGTCGTTGTCGCATATTTAGTTCTTTCTGTTTGAAGATATGCTCGAGGCTCCTGTGGTCAGTGTAGATGGCGCACTTGGTACCGTACAGGTAATGCCGCCATAACTTAAGTGCAAAAACAACAGCTCCCAGCTCCAAGTCGTGCGTCGTGTAGTTCTTTTCATGAACCTTAAGTTGGCGTGAGGCGTAGGCTATAACCTTATCTCGTTGCATCAATACACAACCAAGACCCTGAATGGATGCGTCGCAGTAGACCACAAAGTCGTCTGTGCCTTCTGGCAAGGAAAGGATAGGTGCGCTACAAGGTCTATCCTTTAGGTGCTGAAATGCCAACTCCTGTGCGTTTCCCCAGCGATAAACAACGCCCTTCTGCGTTAGTGAGGTGAGAGGCTGTGCAATCTTAGAAAAATCCTTTATGAATCTCCGGTAGTATCCTGCCAAACCCAAGAATTGGCGAATTTCCTTTGGTGTACGAGGTGCAGGCCAGTTCTTAATCGAGTCTATCTTGGATGGATCAACATGAATCCCATCCTTGTTTACCACGTGGCCTAGGAAATGGACTTCTCGAAGCCAGAAGTCGCATTTCGAGAACTTTGCATAAAGCTGTTCTGTTCGAAGGAGTTCCAAAATAAGTCGTAGATGTTGCTCGTGTTCCTTCTGACTTTTGGGATAGATCAGGATGTCGTCGATGAAGACTATAACGAACTTGTTCAGGTAAGGCTTGCACACTCGATTCATCAAGTCCATGAAGATCGCAGGTGCGTTTGTCAGCCCAAAAGGCATGACCAAAAACTCGTAATGCCCATAGCGAGTTCTAAAAGCTGTTCTGGAGACGTCCTCCTCCCGGACTCTCAGCTGGTGATATCCTGATCTCAAATCAATCTTTGAATAGTAACTCGACCTTTGTAGCTGGTCGAACATGTCGTCAATACGCGGTAGAGGATAACGATTCTTCACCATTACCTTGTGGAGTCCCCGATGGTCGATGCACACTCTGATGGAGCTAAGCGATAAGGTGCACGAGCTATAGGCGCAGCTCCAGGAGCTAGTTCGATCTGAGACTCGACTTGGCGATGAGGCGAAAGACCAGGTAATTCCTCAGGAAATACCTCTGGATAATCGCGTACAACTGGGCCAAAATGGCAGTGTGGCCCTTTCGCAAGCACTTTTGGGCCTTAAGGAGAGAAATGACGTTCTCAACAGCACTCCTCTTGTCGCCATGAATCATGAGAGGTTCACCATCGGGACCTGGAATACGGACAACCTTCTCGTTGCAAAGAATCTCTGCTCGGTGTTGGGACAACCAATCCATCCCAATGACAACGTCGAAACTACCCAAGACAATAGGAATGAGGTCGATAGAGAAGGTCTGGTCAGCGAGAATAAGTTTACAACCCTTGACTACGTGTGTGGCCTCTAAACTCTTACCATTTGCTAGCTCTACAATGTGCTTGTTGTTCAAGGGTGTTGGAATACGCTTAGGCATTCGACTAACTTCTAGTGACATGTAGCTAGTATCGGCACCCGAATCAAATAAAACTGAAACATAAAAGTCGTCGAGAAGGAACTTACCCGCCACAACATTGGGGTCATTCCTTGCTTCACCTTGGCCGATCACGAACGCCCGCCCCCGGGCTCCATTGTTGCTGTTGTCGCGTTTCTGCCTCATCTGCGGACAGTTCCTCTTAAGATGGCCTTCAGCCCCACAACGGAAACACCCCTTTTTGCTACCCTGCTGCTGCTGGTTTCGGTGTGCAGGGTATGGGCTCTTGCAATCTCTAGCCACATGTCCCGTCTTCTTGCACCGATGGCAGCACGATTCCATACATGACCCGGTGTGGTGTTGATGGCATTTGCGGCATTTCGGCTTATTCCCAAGGTATCCCCCTTGATTTTGGTAGTTCAGCCCCTGCTGTACGAGTTTCCCGTGCGGGTCCTGTTGTATAGGGCCACGACCTTCACTCTGGTGATTACCCCAAATATGCTTGGTGTTAATAAGAGCATTTGCATTGGAGGGGTTGCGCTTGGGTAACTTGCCCTCTTCCACTGCCTGATCAGTGAGCTGGTGCGCCAAACGAACGATTTGTTGGATTGTGGAAAAGTTGGCCGCAATAACGGACCCTCGGATTTCTGGGGCTAAGCCTCTGAGGTATAGCTCGATTCGTCTAGAAATGGGTTGTGACAAGTTAGGACATAAGGCAGCCAAATCGTTGGACCTTTTCGTGTACGCTTCGATCTCTGATCCTTCCATTTTCAAGCCAAAGTACTCTATTTCAAGTTTGAGGATGTCGTCCGGATGGCAAAATTCTTCCTTGATCAAATCCTTGAAGTCGCTCCAGGGGGTGGCATTCGCATCTGCTAACCCGAGCATCTGAACTTGTGTGTTCCACCAAGAATACGCTTTCCCTTGCAAGGTACCAGCAGCGTACTCTACTCGCTTACTGGTAGGGCTTTCACTTTCTTCGAATGCCGATTCGATCCTGCGAATCCAGTGTAGGAGACCTATCGCTCCCTCGGTGCCATTAAAGGTACTAGGTCGACAGTCCATAAAGGTTTTGAAAGTGCACACGGGTGGCTGAACGTGTTGACCTCCTGCGTGTGCAGCTGCAAGTGCTGCGGCAACTCGTTCGTTAATCAGAGCCGTCAACTGGGCTCGTGTCAGGTTAACGGGTCCAGACATGATCTTCATATCAAGAAGAACGTGAGTGAGAGGGGTTCGCGAAAGTACGATGTCAGAAGTGAGCAAGTGCACACGTGTTCAAGCAACAATAGTTATACTAACCAAGCATACCATAAGCAGTGTACTATGTAACTAACAAGTAGGCAATATATACACAGATCATATCACCTAGAGTGTCGAGCCTTGCATGTGGAGTGAAGCATCGTTGTGGACCGTTGAGCACTGTACAGGTTATAGTCTGGTTTTAACAAAAACGTTTTCCCCTTTATTAAAACCAAGTTCTCTATAACCAATGGCTCTGATACCAATCTGTCACACCCCCAAAATCCACCTGCGGAGTACTACCGCTTAGAGGCGTGACTGACCAGGATCCAGCCACCAATCATATTGAACACGCGAGTAAAAGATATAAAAGTTTAACCAATACAATTGGTGTCCAAACAAAACATAGTTAAGTTGCAAGCGGAAGCATAAGTCTTAAAACAAAACATAAGTTTAATTGTTTCATAGTTTAACATGGCACACAGTCGTCCATGTCCCACAACGATCCTCCTCCATGCAAGCTCCAGCTTAAGAACCTAAGGACCTGCAAAGCATGTAGTAACGAGTCAACAACTAGTTGAGTGAGTTCACGGTTGGGTGTTCGTTTTAAGTTGTTTCGAAAACAGTTTCCTTTAGCTGGCATCCTGCCGTGGGGGTTACCCCATAGTTAAAAACGTGACTTGTTTATTCCCGGTTACTCTGGCAATCCTGCCGTGGGGGCTACCCCGTGTTAGTTATCTGGCATTTCGGCCGTGGGGGCTACCCCATGTATATACTAGACTCGTTACCATATCGACTGCTGACTGTAGTCATGTTTATGTGCCCTGAACTGTCAATGTCTATCATCATTGACGTGCCAGTAGTCCATTAGTTCACGCCCGTCCTCTGCGGCACGGTGTGAGGTTTGTCAAACCTAAATAGCGCTATCTAACTAATGACCCGCTCGCCATTGGCCTCGGCGATTAAGTCGATACAAAGATGAGGGACTTCGTGATAGAGTTTTGGTCTAGTACGAGTTATCTGTCCATGAGGACGAGGAATTACATTCCTGAACCAATACTGTCCTACCCAAGGAGGACGAGGAACCCATGTTCCTTAACCCCATTCCCAACCCCTGGGAATCCCATGCTTTGTAGAGGGTGTGAACTCACCTTGGTTTGCTCGGTAGAAAACACAGAAAAGTCAAACAAGCAACGTTGAGGCTACTCACGTCCTATCATAGTTGTATCATACAATCAGGTTCGTATTTAAGTAGTGCACGTATATTCTACACGTATGCTAGCACGTTGCATGCAGTTCATCGACATTCACATTCAACAGTAATATATCAGGTCTGTACATTGGGCCCAAGAGTCCGGCCCAAACAAATAAGCCCATAATTAAACAAGTCCAACAGTGTGTACCCGCATATGATCCCGAGTCGCAACTAGGCGTTTGCGACTCGCAATCGGAGTCGCAACCATGGTTTCGGCCCATGCTGTTTTGGTTACGAGTCGCAACCGGACTCGCAACCGTGGTTTCGGGTCACAAAGTTGGTGTGCTGATCCGGTGTGGTTTCGAGTCGCAACCGGGTGTTTGCGACTCGCAACTGATGTCGCAACCGGGAGATTTCGACTCGTTGTGCTTGGTTTCGAGTCGCAACTGATGGTTACGAGTGGACATAAGCTGATTCGGAACAGTGTACTATCCACTAACATTCTGATTTCATGCAGTTTGTACTATCCAACCAAATTCCTTAAACAAGTTTCTTGTCTGGCAATTTACTAAAAATGGATCAAACAAATCAGAATTCAAATATTCAACCATGTTCTTCATGTTCATCAAATATTCAAAACACATTCAACACCTATTCGGATATTCATATCTTCATTCAACATTTGTTCATCTTATTTCCGGGTTTTTATCCTTAATCACAACATATAATCATGAACAACAATCAAACATTTGAACATATTCAATCCGAGAACATAATAGCACCACATTCAAACATTTTTTCTACTTATTCATATGTTAAGTTATCATGAAACATTAGCAACCACTCTAATCATGACTTTGTCTAGAAATCAAGCATATGCATCCTAGGTGAACAACAACAATCTTAACAAGTAAACATGGTATCAAATCATCATCATCAACCGAAAATCATACATCATTATCAACTCAAAACACAATACACATCCGGTTCATAAACATCATCAAACATACACTACACTAGTTAAGTTCTATCATTCATACTATTATTAAACAACAACAAACATCATAGTTTCACTAACCGGTTCAAGTGTGGGTTCAAAGGTGCGAGTGAGGCTTCCAACCGGTGTGTGTGAGATACGATCCGAGAGCTTCTTACGGTTGTTGATTGGATCCGAGAATGAAGGAGAGTATTGTTGTGGTTTAGGGTTTTAGTGTGAGGGTGGAGAGTATGTGTGTAGAGGAGAGTATGAATGTTGTTCAAAATGGTAACATGGCCATCTATCAAGTGTATATATATCCGCTCCAAGCAAAATACCCTAGTGGGCTCTCGGTTAGGCTAAGTGTGTATGTGTGTGCGGCCCAACCGGCCCGTATGTTATACTAGTTCACTCGAGACCACATGGTCTCGAGTCGGGTTCGTGTTATCTCGGTTCCTATATACATACATCGCATACATACACATAAGCATACACACGAATAACACATAATCACGTAAAGGTTCATTTGTCATTAATCACATAAGTTTAACTATTCACACGTTTAAGCTTACAACGAAAGGTTCTAAATTTCGAGTTGTCACACACAGGGTCGTGTCCCATGGACACGGGCCATGGTCAACTCCCAGATATGCAGATTCTTGGATAGTACAACAAGTACAAAGATCACGGGATGTCACTGTCTCAAAGGTTGGTTCGAAGCGATATCAAGGTGGCAATCATGTTTGAAACATGATCATCCACCTCATTCAGCTTTTGTCAATACAACAGTATTCATGTAGCACACTCGCAAGCCGCACTATCAGTGAAGCTGTGTACTACCTGGCGTCAATCCAATTTGATGACATCATCAGAAAAAGGTAGACCACACCACCAGACCACCATTGAACCGCAACAACGATGAGATGCTTCAGCGTCAGCCTGAACTTACTCACCGATTCTACACGGTCGACAACGACTCTACTCAACCCGCGTCAGAATTAACGATCAACCGACCGATTGATTTACATGAAGCAGGAATAAAGGCCTCGGCCTAGTATCTTCTCCAAACTGATTTCAAGAACACCTTTTCGACCATTAGTCCAGCATTCCACCCACTTGTAACTTGCGTGTGGACACAACACTGGAATGGGGGGACTTGAAGGGGAATGGTCCCAAATCTCGCACCATGCTTGGCCACGAGTGACCATCACCCGGTTCATTGCCCCTACCGACAAGTACTCACCTGCATTCGTGCAGGCACGCATGAACCCGGTTTGCTTTCCCACTCGAGGAAAGATGAGAAGACACACCTTGTGTATGAAAATGGATGTTTTCATCAACAAACAAGGCATGCGGTAATCACTGCGGTTACCTCATATAGCAATGCGGTCCAAACCGCATCCTATTGTCGAAACAAGTGGAACTGACATTTTGACTTCAGTGACCAAACCAGCAAGTGGCCTTCCCGGGCACTGACAATAGCGGTCAGCTGACCGCCTAATGCGCAGCTGCCCAGCTCGCATGCATAAAAGCTGGTAGACTGACTGACAACACCAGCAGGACGTGGCAACACCTCCGTGTGCGCCCAACGCTCTCGTGACCTGCGCTCCTGAAACACCTACAAAAGGCTATGCGTTGTCAGTCAGGTCCTAGGCCCATCTAGCAGACCTTTGGGCCCTTCTCCTTCACTGTTCGGCTATAAATACTCATCCCGAAACTGGTTTGAGGTAACGCTAATCTACTCTTTCACAAATACTATTTAAATATTTATCTTGCTCCCAAGCGAATACATATTCTCACGCCGGATAGTGGTAACAAGGAGCCACCCCACCTCATCCTCCTTGTTACGAGTCACAATGTGTTTTCGTTGTGCAGGAGATGGATTAGAGGATGACCCGACCATCGATCAAGGAAAGAAGGGATTAACCCTACTTGACGAAGCTCGAGCCGTAGACTAACCCTCTGGTTAACCGCTGCTTCATCAGAAGTAAATTAAATGAATAAAATCACTCTAGCTTGATCGAAATTGTAATTATACGAGTTGCGATCTCATCAATTCAATAAAAATCTTTTAACTAGTCTCTGGATGTAATAAATTAGATCCATCACGTGGGCATCGTTAAATTATGTGTTCTTCTTGTTTGTTACAGTTTAGTTTTGTCTTGAATTTTATCTATGATGATTACCATCCGTAGTTTTGAAAATTAACGTAACAATGCAACCAGAGGCGTCTCTAAAAATTCACATACCCTGTTCGAGAATGAAAAAATGTGTCATTCCGTTATGTTTTGTTATTATTTAAAAAAACAAGCAAATTAGCTTTGGCTTAATAAACCTAATTTCAAGTGGGCTATATTCTAAACCATAAAAAATGATTTGTAAATGAGCCTGTATTGGAAGTGGTATGTGTTTACTGTTTAAAAAAAATAACATATACGTATCGGATTTTTTTTTTAATCGCATGCCCCTCAAAATCGAGGGCCTTGTGCGGTGGTTCTCCCCGCACACCATCAAAGTCATGAATGCAACAAAAGTCCAAATTTTTAAAAAGAATAGTCAGAGAAAAATAAGTCAACGCCATACAAAGTCAAAGTTAACCGAAGGTGGACAATAATCGATTTTTATGGGTTGTCAAAGGCCAAAAAATCATTCCTCCCGAGCCTCTTAAAATCCATTAGTTATTAGTCAAACCAAATCTATATTAAAAAAGATAAAATAATAAACTAAAACTTATAATTCATTATAAAATTGATTACACTTATAGATTTAGTAAAAAATACATAAAAATGGCGGGTAAACAGGCAACAAGTTGCGCCACAACCCCAAAATTACATAATTAACTAATGACTCGTTTGGTTGTAAAACAAAATAGAAGTGTTCATTTGCTTCACATAAAGTGCACAAACACCTCCAAAATATATAACTACGTCAAAAACAAAAAAGTCCATATTTATTAGGGGCTGTTTGGCAACATCTGAATGGTTAAGTGCTAAACCAGTAAGAGGTCTGAACCATTAAGTGTTGAACCATTAAGAGGTCTGAACCATTAAAAGCCTGTATAATGCTTAATCGTTTAAAGACAAATGTTTGACCAATTCAGATTAAAGGTCTTAACCATTAAGACTCTATATAAATCTTAACAATTCAGAGGCAAATGTCTGAACCATTCAAACATCTGCTCGTGAAACAAACAGTCTGAACCATTAAGTGCTGAACCAGTAAAAGGTCTGAACCATTAAGAGCCTCATTAAGAGGTAAATAAACAGCCCTTAAACATGCTAATTTAAAACAACTCTAAAATGATTAACATCACCTTTGACCATTGTCGCCAACACTTACTCGTCACTACGCATACCCGTACCATGACCACTACCACAACTACACCATAGTCGTTGTTTGTACCACCACTTTCATCGCCTCCACCAATGTCGTTCCCCCTGTTTTGCTTTCACTACCAGCCTTCACCACAACTGCAGTGTAGGCACCTTCAGTGCCATCATTAGTACCACAACCATCACCTCCAACGTTGTCACCATCTGCACCATCCATTGCCACAATAGCTGCTTCCACCATCCTTTGCCGCCACCACCATCGTTGCCATTACCCTCAATCCCATCGTTGTTGCCTTCACCAACACTAGTACCACAACCACTAGTTGTCGTCACTAACTCAACGACGCCACCGCCATTATTCTTTTCGCCTTCACCACAGCGCATGACACTGCCTGCACCTTCATCCATAGTCGCAGACATTTCCTAGACTACCATGTCACCGTCACAAATTGGCATCAGTTCCTACACCCATGTAACGCACCCACCACCACCTATGACGCCGACAACCCTTGCACCACCGCAAGCCAACGTCCATCTTCTACGGGTGTTTAGTATTCGAATTGGATTAAAAAAAAACTCGAAAGTCGAATCAAATTCGAATTTCAAGGTTCGAATTTGGTTTTCTAAATTTTGGAATTCGACTTTAGTAATCAAATTTCGTATCATTTACGAATTTATGATTTTCAGTTCGATTCGAAATTCGAATATAATTTATAAGGCTTATAAAAATTTTAATCAATTTGGGCGTACTAAATTATTTAATCAATATCAATCATCCAGCTTAACTCGTAAATTCTGGATTTTTTTAGCTGTGAAGTTTATAAATCATTCGTTTACGAATTCTAATTGTTAATTAATCTTTTGATCACTTGTTATCAAGTATGAACTTGTAATTTCGATGTGCCACTTTGAATGTTTTGAACCATATGTATTTTTGTTATGGTTTATTAGTTGTATAAACTTGTGTTTTTATGTTAAAAGTTAAAGTTTTTAAAACCTTTGAAAATAAATAAATTGATTTTTGGTCGAGTTTTAAATCCTGGACTACCATGCCACCGCCACAAACTGGCATCACTTCCTACTAGGGCTGTAAACGAACCAAACGTTCGGCGAACAGTTCGTGAACCGTTCGGCGGGAAATTCGTTTGTGTTCGTTCGTTTATTAAACAAACGAACACGAACAAGAAATTTCGTTCGTTTAGTTAAATGAACAAACATGAACAGAGGTCGCGTTCGTTCGTTTATGTTCGTGAACGTTCGGTAACGTGTTCGCTTGTGTTCGATAATTCATTAGTGTTGTTAGTTTTTATATTTATTTAAATATATCAAAATTCTGTCAAATTAAATATCTAATAAGTGTCAGTGTATTATGTATTCTGTTCATGAACGGTTGTTTGTGTTCGTTTGTTTCCATTTGTGTTCATGAACATTAGTTTGTGCTCATTTGTATTCGTCAACGTTCGTTGCCTAAAATTAACAAACAAAAACAAACGAACACGAACAAGTTCATTTCGTTAACAAACGAACACAAACATAAAATCCCGTTCGAGAAGTGTTCGTGAACAATTCGCGAACACATATATTTTTTAACAAACGAACACGAACAAGGTCTTGTTCGTGTTCGTTCGGTTCGTTTACAACCCTACTTCCTACACCCACGTAACACACGCACCACCACCATGAGCCCCCACCCCACCCTCATTGTCACACTGACAACCCCTACTCCACCGCAAGCCAACATACCACCTTCTAGGGGTGTTAAGTATTCAAATCGGATTCAAAAAACTCGAAATTGAAATCTAATACGAATTTATGATTTTCAGTTTGGTTTTCTAAATTTTGGAATTCGACTTTAGTAATCAAATTTCATATCGAATACGAATTTATGATTTTCAGTTTGATTCGATTCGATTTGAAATTTATATACTATTATTTAGCAACAAGTGTGTGCATTTATAAGTTGTACATGTTGCCAAGTGTGTGCATTTATTAGTTGTACATGTTGCTTAAACACAGCGCAACGTGAGTGTGTGGTTAAACGTTTTTACGTCGTCTATTTTTTCTGTTTGACAGGTTCATCGTAACTCTCGGGTCATAGATCGACTTAGTTATTTTTTATATGTTTTACGTTTTGGTTTAATTTCTTCGTATTAACACGCTTCAACTTTAGTGTTAGTGGTCGCTGGTAGTAGTGTGACATTGGTGTCCTCCCCGCCGCAACGCGTGGATTCTTAATACTAGTTCAAATATAATTTATAAGGCTTCTAAAAATCTTAATGGATATGGGTATACTAACTTATTTAATCAATATCCATTATGGATTAGCAAATGGTACCGGGTACCGGTACCGAATTTCTCAAACTGGTTCGATTTTCGGTACCGATATTTTGCATTTCGATACTGGTTTTTTTACATCAAATACTTGTCCGTACCAATACCAAACCGTACCATACTGGGTATTTTCGATACCGGTACCCAATTTTGAGGATTTTCCGTACCCATTGTGTAACACCCGTTCCCATAATTACCGAATACCAAGATATTCGAACGTTTAAGTCCCTATTTTTTTTTTTTTTTTTGACATAGAACTTACAAGTCCAGGTTAATTGATAACCCAAATAAACTAACAAAAAAAATTATTACTCATACAACATAGTCCAAACATGTTAAAAGTATTAGACTAGAGAAACTTTGTCACGTATGACCATGCTTAATGTTGATTTTTTAGAATGACACAGAGACATTTTTTGAAGAAACTGCTATAATAAAAATAAATCCAACCGATGGTGGATCTGAAATCATTGATGGTGGAAATCGTATGTGAAAAACAACCTTTTAGAAAGGGTCGTATTATTGGCACACCTTGGGGTATTAAATCGACACCCTCAATACGTATTGTATAGGCCTATACGATGCGTATTGAGGTGTGTTCAAACTTCTATGTCTGCCAAAGGCTGCCATTGTTCCCTACCAAAAAGTAATACACATCGTATAGGCCTATATGATGCGTATTGAGGGTGTCGATTTAATTTTTTAATGTTTGCAAGGTAGCTTCCTGTCACGCGGTAGCTTTCCGTCACGCGAACGAAAAAGCAGCACTTTGGACATTTGTTGGTCTTCAAACATCTAGGAAACATTATTTGAGAATACCCCTGAATTTATCGAAACTGTAGAATGAGATCCTCCACTGTTGGGTTATCATCTTTCAACCCCATTTTCCCTAAATTTATCGATTATGTTTTTCAACAGTTATGTAATGCAATGATTCCTCTCAATTGAATAGACCGACACTTATTTCATAGGACTCACTTGAATCGTCTCGGATGTAATAATAGTACGTTTAGCATCTGTGCTATCTTGAATTGCAGGAAGCAAAGGATAACGAAGATGAACATTGTACTGAACAACCAAGATAATAGCTCCGGTTTCATCAGCTGCATTTGGAACAGGAGAGTTGAAAAAACTGCAATTGGAATTGATCTTGGAACAACACACTCTTGTTACCATATGACACATGATAAAAGCGCTTCTCTAGATGGTCTCTTTGATTCGTCCACTAGAACTATTTGTGTATGCATTCTGTTGGTACTGAACAACAGAATCAGGTTCTCAAAACAAGGATCGTTCAAATAGATTAAAGAGAATAAACCCTCGTTTCTTCATCTTCATCTTCAAGAACAATGATGAACAGATGATGTTTTTTTTTTCGCAGAACCGTTGGTATACGTCAACCACAACGAGAACAGTGCAGCGACAGGTTGGTCATGCAGCGGTGCCGGTGGCTAGAAGAGACATAATCATGGTGGATTGCGGTGGTTTGGGTCTAGGGTTGTCAGAGAGAGAAAAGGGTTAATATATTCCGAAGCTGTTATTTCAGTTATTTCTGTTGATCCACAAATTCCAACAAATTGTGTCTAATGCAAGGATCTTCGAATGTGGTGTGTACGTTAAATACCGTTCACTGCTTTTTTAGTTGCTTCTCTTGTTAAGTTTCTTAACCAACCGAAATCCACAAATTCCAACAGTTTCTCCGTCGCTAATTTCTCCACTCACCGTGAAATCGAACAATTTCTTCGTAGATTCCATCCGGTTTCAAAGCCGGTTGAGGATTACGAGTGTTCTAGACTCGTTCAAGGCATGCTTGTTTGGGCGATTTACAAAAATACGAATGCATTCTAAGGTAAACGATGCAGCTGATGAAACCGAAGCTGTTATTTCTGTTGTTCAGTACTTCGAGACGATTCAAGTGAGTATCTTATGAAGAACGTGTACTTCAAAATTTGGTTACGTTTTTCAACAGGGATGTAATGCAATGTTTCCTCTCAATTGAATAGACCGACACTTGCTTCATAGGACTCACTTGAATCGTCTCGGATTGTAATAACAGTACGTTTTGCGGTTTGTATTTCGCATAGCCACCGTTTCCGTAGTAAAAAACGGTTACGGTTTGCCGAATAGAGATCTGAATCAGCGTGCATTGCTTAAATCTGAATCAGGTTCTCAAACAAACAATACTAAGATGATCCGAATCAGGTTGTTAATTTTAATGAAGCAATGAAGATTGAATATGCAAACCGCATCCGTCTTCTGTGATGATTCGAAACATTCTGAATAACTAGCAGAAGAACCCGACACGTCTTCTGCTAGTTACTCTTTTCAGCAGCCATTTTCCTTTTCCTTCAATTTCGATAACATTCTCCCTAACATGAGAAACGAAAGAGATTTCGAGCAGTTCATCGATGACATGATAGATAAAGATCCTGACACATGTAACATCTAGTTATATTCCTACATCTATATCTTTTGTCATGACAAACTATATGACATGTGTCTATTCCAGTGGTCCTGGTACTATTTGTGTATGCATTCTTTTGGTAGTTAATAAAACGAAAGCTATCAACGCGGGGATGGGTACAGAACCCGACATGTCTTCCTGAATCTGAAATTTAACTTTAACATATAAAACCCACTGGCAAAATAAGCGCTTTTATCATGTTATTGAAAGGAAAAATGGTATCTTTGCTAGGGTTTAGAATGGTATCTTTGCTTCATCCACTAGAACTATTTGTGTATGCATTCTTTGCTATAACAGGATGGATGTGACACACACAAATAGATAAATATCTGATTGTTTCATATTGCTATGAATGCACACAACGAATTTGACAACTGTGACATCTTATTAAAAGTATAAATCACCTCGAATCATTTCCTGGTCAAATCACACACTATAAAGTTTAAACTTATCGTGTGTTGCAGTTTGGAAAGATGACCGAATAGAGATTTGAATAATAAACTATGGAGAACTTGTTTGCATTATCCATCAACATAAGCTAAAATACTCTAAAATTAACAAGGCGACCTCTTTGTTGCGTACTGATTATTGAAAAGATTTGTTGAAATCGAAGAAAAAAGTAAAAAAGATGAATTGAGGCGTACATTAGGAACAAGAAGTCCAACAATCCGTTCATTTTCTGTTGTTGTCTAAAACAATATGAATGCACGCAACGAATTTGTCAAATGTGGAGCGTGATCAACTACTTTGGGTATATTCGAAACCAACTAAAATACGTTGGGTATATTCGAAACCAACTAAAATACGTTGGGTATATTCAAAACCAACTAAAATACATTAAAATACGCTAAAATTACGTTACAATACAATAAAATACGTTAAAATACCCTAAAATTACGTTACAATACGTTAAAATACGTTAAAATACGCTAAAATTACGTTACAATACGCTAAAATACGCTACAATACCCTAAAATACGCTAACTTACATTACAATACGTTAAAATACCCTAAAATACGTTAAAATACGCTAACTTACGTTACAATATGTTAAAATACGCTAAAATACATTAAAATACGTTAAAATACGCTAAAATACGCTAAAATTACGTTACAATACGCTAAAATACATTAAAATACGCTAAAATACCCTAAAATACGTTAAAATACGCTAACTTACGTTACAATACGTTAAAATACCCTAAAATACGTTAAAATACGCTAACTTACGTTACAATACGCTAAAATACGTAAAAATACCCTAAAATAGGTTAAAATAAGCTAAAATACGTTAGAATACGCTCAAATACGTCAAAAATACTATGAAATACGCAACAATATGTTAGAATACGTCAAAATACGCAAAAATACGTCAAAGTACGCGACTAACGATATTTACACACATGTATACATATAACACGACACTATGGAGTCCAAGTGGATTTCAAACAAAACTGTACGTAATCATTGAATACGATATTCGCACGCAACCGAACGGCACCGAAACGACTTATGTTGAAGGTATACGTCATAAAACGACAAAATATGCGAAAGTTCGGCAAAAAACAAGACGTATACGCGTCGAACCAAGGGAAAGACGATAAAACTAAATTTGAAATAATGCCCAATACGATCGTATAGGCCTATGTCGTATCGTATATCAGCTTAATACGCATCGTATAGGCCTATACGATGCGTATTAAACTTTGAATTTTCTCAAAAATACCCCTGAATTTATAAAAAAAAAACAGGGGTATTTCAGTAAATTCATCGTTCAAAACGCATCGTATAGGCCTATACGATGCGTATTGAACTATAAATTTCTCAAAAATGTTTTAAGGGTTCCATCATTACAACCACTTGTTTTCAACAGGGATGTAATGCAATGATTCCTCTCAATTGAATAGACAGACACTTGCTTCATAGGACTCACTTGAATCGTGTCGGAAGTACTGAACAACAGAAATAACAGCTTCGGTTTCATCAGCTGCATCGTTTACCATCGAATGCATCCTTATTTTTGTAAATCGCACAAACAAGCATGCCTTGAACGAGTCTAGAACACTCGTAATCCTCAACCGGCTTTGAAACCGGACGGAATCTACGAAGAAACTGTTCGATTTCACGGTGAGTGGAGAAATTAGCGACGGAGAAACTGTTCGACACAGAAACTGGTCGATTTCACGGTGAGTGGAGAAATTACAAGTTTTCAATAAAATTTCATTCTGATGTGAACTTGTTCTCTATGAAATGTCTCACTTAACAAGAGAAGCAACTAAAAAAGCGGTGAACGGTATTTAACGTACACACCGCATTCGAAGATCCTTGCATTAGACACAATTGTTGGCAGATCTCTATTCGGTCGGTTCAGATCTCTATTCGGTCATCTTTCCTCACAATTTGGATCTCTATTCGGTCATCAAACAGGCATGCTTTGAAGTACTGAATCAACAGAAATAACTGAAATAACAGCTTCGGAATCTATTAACCCACAATTTGTTGGAATTTGTGGATTTCGGTTGGTTCAGACAGACACAATTTGTTTTCAACGGGGATGTAATGCAATGATTCCTCTCAATTGAATAGACAGACACTTGCTTCGTAGGACTCACTTGAATCGTCTCGGAAGTACTGAACAATAGAAGGATGAGATATCGGCAGTTAGCTCGAAGAAGTTTCTCTCAATCAGGTGTTCCAATAGATTCTCCCTTTTAACAATGTCCTGTTAATTGTTGGAAATTTGTGGATTTCGGTTGGTTCAGACAGACACAATTTGTTTTCAACGGGGATGTAATGCAATGATTCCTCTCAATTGAATAGACAGACACTTGCTTCATAGGACTCACTTGAATCATCTCGGAAGTACTAAATAACAGAAGGATGAGATATCGATAGTTACGAGATTCTTCGAGAATTAGAAAAGGAGAAAATACGGAACAGCAAGGGTAGTATGAGTCTGAGTCCATTGTGGTTCGTGTTAGGTTTGTATTTCCCATAGCCACCGTTTTCGTAGTAAAAAACGGTTGCGGTTTTCCACATTCAATCTTCATTGCTTCATTATAATTAATAATGCGGTCTCGATTGAAGATGTAATTGCAAGACTGTTTTTTAGGCTTCCAATGCTCACACAGGGTGATAAACAACACTGATATTGAACGGATTATTGAACCAAGAAAGTCATTGGACTGCCGCAGATGAAGTTAAATGTGATCAAACTTGGACATCGGACGTAAATCTTGAAGAAACAGAACATAATCCCAGATTGTCTAAAGAAGCGCTTTTATCATGTGTGATCCAGAGGCCGGTCTCGGGTGGGCATAAGATCTGTGGGCCCTATTGTCGGATTATTGAACCAAGATAGTCATTGGACTGCCGCGGATGAAGTCAAATGTGATCAAACTTGGACATCAGACGTAAATCTTGAAGAAACGGAACATAATCCCAGATTGTCTAAAGAAGCGCTTTTATCATGTGTGATCCAGAGGTCGGTCTCGAGTGGGCATAAGATCCGTGGGCCTTATTGTCGGATTAGTGAACCAAGATAGTCATTGGACTGCCGCAGATGAAGTCAAATGTGATCAAACTTGGACATCAGACGTAAATCTTGAAGAAACGGAACATAATCCCAGATTGTCTAAAGAAGCGCTTTTATCATGTGTGATCCAGAGGTCGGTCTCGGGTGGGCATAAGATCCGTGGGCCCTATTTTCGGATTATTGAACCAAGATAGTCATTGGACTGCCGCAGATGAAGTCAAATGTGATCAAACTTGGACATCAGACGTAAATCTTGAAGAAACGGAACATAATCCCAGTTTGTCTAAAGAAGCGCTTTTATCATGTGTGATCCAGAGGTCGGTTTCGGGTGGGCATAAGATCTGTGGGCCCTATTGTCGGATTATTGAACCAAGATAGTCATTGGACTGCCGCGGATGAAGTCAAATGTGATCAAACTTGGACATCAGACGTAAATCTTGAAGAAACGGAACATAATCCCAGATTGTCTAAAGAAGCGCTTTTATCATGTGTGATCCAGAGGTCGGTCTCGGGTGAGTTGTGGTTGATTTATAGGAGGAGGTTATGAAACGAATATATGTTTATGCGAATTTAAAGGACAATACTGACAGAGTTGCTGGTCTTTTCTCCCACTGTGCAAACTTGAAAAATCTCACCATAACACATCTAATATGACACATGATAAAAGCGCTTCTTTAGACAATCTGGGATTATGTTCCGCAAATTGGGAACCACATATTCGTATGTAAAAGCTTGGAAAGATGAACGAATAGAGATCTGTATATACACACTTGTTATTTGTCACATGACACATGATAAAAGCGCTTCTTTAGACAATCTGGGATTATGTTCCACAAATTGGGAACCACATTGTAGTCTGATGGGCTTGAATGGTTTTAATAATACTTGAAAATGGAAATAATCGTGTCAAGATCTTTATCTATCATATCATCGACCAACTGCTCGAAATCCCTTTCGTTTCTCGGGTTCGCATTCAACACAACAAAAAAGAAATTCAAAAAAACTATGGGCTAATACGCATCGTATAGGCCTATACGATGCGTATAAAGCCCGCCGCCAGACATAACCTGCACCTATCAGTCTGCCATGTCTTTTACTTTTTTTCAATACGCATCGTATATGCCTATACGATGCGTATTGAATTGAAAAAGTGTGTAGATAGACAGGGGGTGTGTCATTAGAAAACCCCTTTAGAAATCAAGAAGATGAAATCAAACCTCGAAATCGTTTGAACCTTTACATCGAGTCTTAGAACCACCTAAGCATCTTCAAATAGAGCCAATAAACGATCATCTACTTCTTGATTTAGATGTGTGTATGTGTGTAAGCATCTTCAAATAGAGCCAATTCCTTTAGAGTCCGTTTGGTTGATGGAATTTGCATGAATTGTAATTAGAAATGAAATTAATACCATTAGTATTTATGTTTGGTTGGAATTAATTCCACTATATAAGGGGGTGGGGGTGGTCATCACTCGTCACCCACTCATCACTTACAACATCCAATCAAGTTCTGCCATGTCATCAACCATTATTCAATCACTCACAACCTTGTTTTAGTGAGGGTGGTCATCACTCACAACACCCAACAATACCCATCACTCACAACACTCAACAACCCATCACTCACAACCCTTCAATGCGTGAAGAATCAACGCGTGAAGAAATCCACGAGTGATAGTGTATGATGGCGGCGGTGTGCAAATTGCCATCACGCGTGATAGGCTTCCATCACGGATCCACCCCGCTCCCCTAATGAATATCAACTTTCCTTCCACCTAGTGATGGAATTTAAACATTTCAAAGGAATCTTTCAAGTTTACCAAAAATTCCTTATCTCCTTCATAAAAAAGAGGAAATGGATGGGCAGTTTTGTAATATGTTTTTTTTTTTTTTTTTTTTTCTTTTCCAATTTCATTATCAAATTTACAAACCAAACGAGAGATGGATTTTTAACATAATAATTTCATTATCAAATTTCATTTCACAGCAACTTTTCGACCCCTCAGGGGCGAGGCTTTGTTTTTAGTAGATTAGGGTTTTCTATTCAGAAAGGGATGGCGGCGCAATTTGTTGCTCGTCTACCTGCTATTCTTATGTTGCTTGAAAATGGAAACGAGCTAAAATTGGAATGAAAAAATGGAATTAAATCAAAAAAAAAAAAACAAAAAAAAAATGATTTGTTTTGAAAAAAAAATCTATTTCCGATTACTTTAAAAACGTTATCTTAACCAAACAACCCCTTAGTTTTTAGTTTATGTTGCTTGAAAATGGAAACGAGCTAAAATTGGTTAAACGACCTAGCTATATAAATGTTGATAACTAAATTATTTACAAATTGTGAGACTATGATCTGAAAGGAATTATGTTTTTTTAATATTATGATTATTTCATTTAAATTGTGTTGCAGATTGATCGAATGGGTAATTGGAACGTAGTATTAAAACAAATGAAATTAAATAATTTTGGGCTAAAACGTAACCCAATTGGACTTCAAATATATCACGTGGGCTGCAGTCTCCAAAATAAAAGATATGATTCATTACTTAATGGTTTTTGTTTGATTTATTCTAATCTCCGATTCCACAAATAAAACTTTTTTTTTGTTGAGATCAATCACCTTGCAATCTTCCAACGACCAATCGTATATAAGATCAGTGGCGAAGCTTGACAATGAAGACGGGGGGTCGAAAACGTATATACCAAAAAATTTCTATAGAACCAGGGGGTCGAAAACGAATATACCCAAAAATTTCTATACGAAAACTACATATATAATACTACTGAGCGAAAAGTTCGGGGTCCCCCCCGGCCCCTCTTATTAAGTTGCGCCCATGTATAATATGGTTAATGGATATACCAAAAATTTTCTATAGAACCAGTGGGTCGAAAACGAATATACAAAAAAAAATTCTATAGAACCAGGGGGTCGAAAACGAATATACCAAAAAATTTCTATACGAAAACTACATATATAATAGTACTGAGCGAAAAGTTCGGAGTCGTCCCCGCCCCCCCCCCCCCCCGGGCCCCTCTTAAGTTGCGCCCATGTATAATATGGTTAATGGATATTTAAAAGAATAACCTTTTGTTTAACATAACAAATTGAGTTGTAACGCCCTACATTTTAATGTGCTTATTTAGTATTATAACAACACATACTGATGATAAACAAGTTATTGAGAAAATGGTATATAGCCTAATGAAGGTACTTGTGCTAATTTATACAAATGATTCGTGCAAATGTGAAAATTGATTAAAGTCGAAATCAGACTTTTGGTCAAAATTAGAGATATGGGGTAATATAATCATTAGGAAGGTCTAAGGTGGTGTAAAGGGTGAGAAATCGCTCATTTGTCTATTGAACCTCTGTGTAAGTTTGTCATGGTGTTTGGGATCAAAACTAGAGAAAAATCTATAATTGTGCGATTAAATGTAGAAATTCTGAAGGTATTCATCAAAGGCTCGATCTATTGGCACACCCTGAAATCTATATGCACGCATTGTTTTTTCAATACGGATCGTATAGGTCTATACGATCCGTATAGGGTTAACTTTAGATAGTTGCAGACTGACAGGGTCAGTATTTGTCTGATGGCTGGTCATACACGGATTGTATTGGACTATACGATCCGTATAGGTTCCAAGTTTCTTTTTTTAGTTTAGAGTTAATTGCCAAAATCGTCCCTGAGGTTTGGGCATATTTGCCATTTTCATCCAAAATAACACTTTTGCACCATTTTGCCCCCCACGTTTGTAACTTTTTGCCATTTTCATCCAAAACACTAACTTAGTTTATTTTTTTGTTAAGTTGAATTATATTTGGATGAAACTGTCAAATATAAACCACAGGGACGATTTTGGCAATTTACTCAAACTATTTTTAATTTCTTTTATTTAATTAATTTTGTTACATATATAATAAAAAAATATACATGCAATTTTTTTATGAAAAAAAATAATAGTTTTGTCACATATTTTTATAAATTTTCATCCAACCACTAATTAAGTTAATTTTTTTCTATTAAGGCGAACGATGTTTTAAATTTTATAAATTAATACAAAAATTAATTTCCAGTTTCTTTATATAAATTAGTTTTATTAAGAGAAAAAAACTGGTATATACTTTCAATATTTTCGCTTTTAAACTTTTAATAAATATATGCAGTAAATAAATCATACATTTTCAATTAGTTTTTTAGTTCTTATCTATTTTTAGTTTTTAGTTTATTTTTATGTAAATATATTATTTTGCTTGTAACATATTCTATTATTGGGTGACCATACTATTTGAGTATTTTGGTCAAAGAAATGTAATAAATCGTCACACTAGCTGGTTTTTCTTTGTAGTGAGCTTTATGTTATAACTCAAGCATTATGTAACTAAAGGTTGTGGGATGGTACAATCAAACTTTGTGAATTTAGTTCAAACGTCTAATATTGTCATTAGGAAAAAAACAAATTGGGTAATTTTAACAAACATTTTCATAATTCAGGTAAAAAAAACAAAAGAATTTGTAACAGACATATAAAACTTAAAGTTAATTTATTATAATTGAAGAACTAAAAAACTAAAAAATATATATATAAGAACTAAAAAAGTGTAAAAACTTTTTTTGCTTAAATTTCGAATTATATAATTATATTAAAAATTTAAGAACTATAAAATATTGAGACGTATATAAGTATATAACTAAATATTTATAAAAGGTTTTGACAAAATTTTATAAAGGTTGAAAGTTGATAACTGTTTGAATAAAATAATGTTATAAAGGAATAAAAAGTAAACAACTTTACGTAATTTGAGTTTGGGCTATGGTACTCCCAAATCTTTCAGAAATCATTACTAAGGATAACAAATCAAATAACTTTTATAAAAAATTTCATAAAACTCAGGTAATAAAAAAAAACAATAGAATATGTTACAAGCAAAATAATACATTTACATAAAAATAAACTAAAACTAAAAATAGATAATAACTAAAAAACTAACTGAAAATGTATGATTTATTTTTCTTCAGATAAGAACGAAAAAAAAACTAATAGAAAATGTATGATTTATTTTCTTCTTATATTTCAAACTGTATATATTTATTAAAAGTTTTGAGAGCGAAAATATTGAAAAGTATATACCAGTTTTTTCTCTTAATAAAACTGATTTATATAGAGAAATTGGAAATTAATTTTAAATTGCATGTATATTCTTTTTTATTATATATGTGATAAAATTAATTAAATAAAAGAAATTAAAAAGAGTTTGAGTAAATTGCCAAAATCGTCCATGTGGTTTACATTTGCCAGTTTCATCCAAATATCATTCAACTTAATAGAAAAAATAAACTAAGTTAGTGGTTTGGATGAAAATAGCAAAAATTTACAAACGTGGAGGGCAAAATGGTACAAAAGTGTCATTTTGGACGAAAATGGCAAATGTGCCCAAACCACAGGGACGATTTTGGCAATTAACTCTTTAGTTTAAAGTTTGGTGTTTTGGGTGTGGTTATTTCATTTAAAAACCACTAGCTAAAGTGAAAACCCGAAAACTAACTAAAAAATCCTAAAAAACATATCATTTTTTTTTAATTTTCGTGACTTTTTGAATATAAAAAACATTTTTTTCAAAAAAAAAATGTGTACTGCACATGTGCATTATATGTGTACTGCACATGTGCATTATATGTGTACTGCACATGTGCATTATATGTGTACTACACATGTGTATTATTGCACATGTGCACTACTAATTTTTTTTATTGAAAAAAAAGTTTTTTTATATATAAAAAATAACGATTTTTAATAAAAAATTGTACAAAAAATATTGGTATGTCTTTTAGGCTTTTTTAGTTAGTTTTCGAGTTTTCGCGATAAAAGGAGTTTTCACTTGAACCCTCCCTTATATATATATATAGGGAGGGGCTCATGCGAGAACCACCCTTATTGTGAGAACCAATGTGAACACAACCTAAAATAGCTAAAAAAACCTAAAAAAAACCTAACCCCCACCCCCCAAAAACCTAAACCCCCCCACCCCCCCCCCCCAAGCTAAATGCTAAAAAAAACCTAACCCCCCCCCCCCCCCCCAAAAAAAAAAACCTAAACCCCCCTCCCCCACCCCCCAAAAACCTAAGCCCCCCCCCCCAAGCTAAAATGCTAAAAACTAAACCCCCAAAAAACCTAAAAAAAATCTAAAAAGATCTAAAAAAAATCTAAAATTTTTTTTTTTGATTTTTTTAATATTTTTTAGGTTAAAATCGCTACTTTTCGAAGCCAAAAAAAAAATTAAAAAAATTAAAAAATAAATTTTTTTTTTTTTTTGCTTCGAAAAGTAGCGATTTTTTTATAAAAAATATTAAAAAAATTCAAAAAAAAAAAAATTGTGTGATTTTTAGCTATTTTTATGCATTTTTGGTGTGTTCACATTGGTTCTCGCGGTTCTCACAATAAGAGGTGGTTCTCGCATGATCTTCTCCCTATATATATAGGGGAAGGTTCAAATGAAAACCACTAGTTATTGTGAAAACTCGAAAACTAATTAAAAAAAGCTAAAAAAAATACCAAAATTTTTTTTTGCATAATAATTTTTGCAGGTTTTTTTATATAAAAAAATTTTGTGTAGTGCACATGTATAATACAAAAAAAATTTTAAGTTTTTTTTCATATATAAAAACCAGCGATTTTTATAAAAAAAATGAAAAAAAAAAGAATTTTGTGTGTTTTTTAGGCTTATTTTAGTTAGTTTTCGAGTTTTCACAATAAAAGTGGTTTTCATTTGAACCATCCCCTATATATATATATATATATACTAGGATTTTGACCCGCCGCGCGTTGCGGCGGCGTCTAAAGTTAAAGTAACTCGTATTTATACTGTATATTTGACCCGACTCTTTACTTAAAAAAATTACATCGCCACCGAATGAAAACGTAGTATATTTGACCCGACTTGCTTTCAAATACAGTTTACGAACATACACAAAATAAGTAGAACATAGAAAAAAAAAGTATAATAATTTGTCCACGTTACGGTGTAAAGTCGTAAAAGTCATTTAAACCAAATGAGGTGTAAAGTTATTAAGTAGAAAAGGTTAAGAAGGTCAAAGTTGTCAATTTCTGAAAGTTAGAAGTGAATGTTCAACTTACTTAAAGATAAAGGTTAATAGTATTTCATGTCAAAAAAATTAAGGGTGTAAAGTAAAAAAACTTAAAAAAGTATAAGAGTCTTTGTTGGTTCAAAGTAAAAGAAAAGAAATGAAAAAGTAAAAAAAAAGTCAAAGTCAGTATATAAATAAATAAATAGCCTCCACTAATGGCAAGTCTACAACTCGGTCAACAACAGCAAGCAATTTTTGTCTTTTATAAAGGATATAATTGTAATTTGTAAGCATCACCGACATTGCACTTTAAGATTATATAAATATATATATATATATGTATGTAGGTGAGTTATAGGGAGAAATCCCATGTGAGTTACAAAAACATTGAAAACCTAATGGATGGATATCATGTTGCCACGTGTTACACTTTTTCGCTGCAACATTTTTCATTGATGTAACAACCTGACTTTTCGGGTTCTTACCTAGATATGTCATTTATTGCTTAATTGACTTGTACTCTCGAGATTTCGAATATCGCTAAGGGTTTCGCTATATTTTAAATTATGTCTTACAACGCATTCACAACGCTTATTCAAAACGCAGTTATCCCATTTAACGCTATTACAATGCATACTATTTAAACGCATTTTATCGCATACTACATCGCATGATTATACTAAACGCTATCGCATCGCAATCTTATCGCAAACTCGAAACGCCGATTTACTTTTATGCATCTTAGTTATTATGTGTGTTATTTGTGTGTTTACTTGTTTAATGTTATGCGGTTATCTCAACGCAAACGCTCACTCGCAACTCGCTTAAACGCAACGCAACGCTTAACGCACGAAACGAAAGTTGGAAAAACTAACTCGCACAACTAGGTTGTCCGGATAACCAATCGATCGAATGGACTACCGTCCGGATGACCATCTGCTCGGATGGCCATCCGATCGGATGGTCATTCGATCGGCTGACCATCCGACACCCTCACACTCTCCACCGCCTTACCCTCTCTCACCCTATAAATATGTGCCTGCCACATCACTGTTCACTGATGTGACAGCTCCATTCGACCAGCACGCTCCAAATTCCCTTTAAAGCATTTTTCTCTCGAATCAAGGCTATTTCGTAAGTATTTCTCCCTAAATCTTGTACTTCCATCATCATTACACACTTTCTCATCATCATCTCCATCAAAATCACTAGTTCTTTCCATGAAATCACCTGATTTGGACCTCTTGAAGGTGACATCACCTCAGTTGCTGATGCAATCGGTTGTGTGACGTCATCTCATCAAGAATGGTTCAGATCTAAAGGATTTCCACACTATACAACACAAATCTCAACGAGACTCAACATTTTTCAAACTGATTTCAAACTTTTCTTCAACTTTTCTTCACTTTTCACTTAAAACCGATGGAATCTAGACTCATTCAGGCTCTCTACTCATTCTCTAGTTGAGAACCGGTCTGAAAACGGATTTCCACTAGAGAGACGACCGATTCACGGGTTTAACATGAAAACTTCATCAGGAACAGTTAGTCTGATCGAATGGGGTGGTTCCCATCCGGTCGACTGAGCTGGACTTGATGTGGTTTCCATTGTTTGACACGTTGTCACGCCGTCTCCGTTAAATTCCAAACTTTTTAACTTAGAAAAATTTTACAAGTTTTCAAACCATCAGGTCGCCCAATCGAATAGCCATCCGATCGGAAGACCATCCGATCGAATGACTATTCGACCAGGTGACTTGTCCTTTATACTATTTCTTGTTCAAAACTATTTGACGAAACTTCAAACTACCAAACTCTCAATCAAATAGCCATCCGATCGAATGGCCATCCGTCCGGATGACCATCCGACCGGATGACTTGTTAATATACTACAACGAAAACTTCAAAAGTTCTCAAACAATTCACAAACATCCACACTCATTCGAATGGACATCCGTTCGAATGGTCATCTGCTCGGATGACCATCCGTCCGGATGACCATCCGCTCGAATGGATATTCGTCCGTTCGACTCACCATTCGACGCTTATCTCATTCGACACGCTGTTTATGCACTGTTCAACGCTCATGCTACTGTTCTATGCTCAGGGTAACTCCAACGCGCTCCTTTCAATCCAATACAGTAGGTGTTTAGCAACTACGAACTACAATGAGTATACTCGAACCCTTTTTCGCTTAACGCACTTTTGGGTGTTACATACGTTCTCTATCAAAACACATCAACACACAACGTTAACACTTTTAACGCTAACCGCTTTTGCATGTTATCGTGACTCAATGAATGCTTGTATGTTATGTTTACACAGTGATTGTTGCCTGACACCTTAGTAATGATAGTACTATAGTTTGGACTCAGCACCTGACGTGGACAGGGGTTGTTAAGGGTATTACTTCACATGGTCACAGTGGGGATAATGTGTTGCGCATTCTACACTCGCAGTCATGTCGGTTGCATATGTCATTGTCGATAGCTTACTTGATTCACCTTTCTACGTGTTACATGCTGGTTATGCGTAAACGCTTTCGCTATACTATATGCTACTCAAACTTGTGTACTCACATTTACATTTTATGTATTGAATTTATTTTAATGTATGTGACAGGTTGATAGGATGTTAAGCTCGCTTTGATGAATCAAGTAGGAGGTCTAGAAACCCACGAATAAAATCTGAGTTGTCGGAACAGTGTTTTGTTTATGAGACTTATATTTGTAATGACTGTTTATGCTTTATATGTTATTGGTATGGGACTTTAACGTTAAAAATATTGTCACTAATAGTTGTTATGGATTTTCTTGGACAATCTGTTTCGCTCAGTGCCACGCCCCGATGTTTCCGCCTTCGGTTGGGGTGTGACAAATTGGTATCAGAGCCATAACTATAGGGAATTAGTAAGACATCAAACCCGGGGTTCTGAGTCTTAGGATTGACCTAGGCTATAGTCTAAGCACCAACAGACCGCCTTGTGCGAACCCGGTAGGGGTTCTGTACGAGCCTATTTCTGTTACTCTCACTCGAACTTGTGAAAACTACAACTTTGTGCGAACACCGCATGCTACAGCTTCACACGAAGTAGCTTTTCCTAAAGCTGAAAACACACTATTGCCTTTCCCATGGCTAACACTATACACACGTTTTCGAAAACACTCGCATAACGCAATCGAGTGATTTGGTCGAGATTAGGTGTGAAAACCAAGAACTCTCGATAAAATTGCTCATTCTACGCGGAATTTTTACTCTCAGCACGAGAATCTTCGTTGAGTCAGGAGTGACATCCATATCTCGACAAAATTCTCCATCTCTAACTCCTGGTTTTACCACACAATCAGGAATAAAGTTGTTAAGTTAGGGGTAAAACCCGCATCTTAACGACCTGGTCCACTCTCTATTTGGATTTTTACAAAACTCTCACCAAAGCCTCGATGGATTCCAAAGACTTGAGTCACATAGTAACCGAAAGGATGCGTGTCGTTCACCATATTTCAGCGAGAGCACAATCTATTAGGCCAAGGCGTGTACTCGAGATCATTGAGAATAGTCGAATCACTTTGGGTAGTCGATGTCTAACACCCAAGACAATCTATTTCGATTCTAAGCCCGCAATCCCTTATTTTATGCTTTATCGCTTTTATGTGTTTTATGTGTTTACATAATTATATGTTTCGATTTTGGAGACTTATTCGCTTTCCGCTCACCGCTTTACTAAACGCGCACGACTCACATCGTCTCTTAATCTAAAACGCTAGTCGCAACTCAAACTAAGCACTCTCACACGCTATGTTACTCGCAACTCTACTCGCTATCGCTACTCGCTATCTCACGCTACTCTCGAACGCACTTCGTGGACTTGAAAGATAGGTGAATACGTGAAAAATCTGTAGGTGAATATGTGCAAAATATAGGAGAAACTTGTGATGTGTCTACGTGGATTATGTGCTCCTACGTGCTTATGTGGACTATGTGCTTACATGACTATGTGCCTATGTGTATACTTACCTACGTGTTCCCGAGCTTTACATAAAGGGGAATGATTATAAAACGATACGCTTTTTCAAAACTAAACCCGATATAATCGAATCTCGTCTAAACCATGTGACGATGTCTGCTGCAGACAATGTCGTCATTTGGTTCCCACACCTCACGCGCTGCTCGCCGCAACCATGCTGACAAACGCATCGCATCACTGGTGGCCAAGGAAATGGCTAAGGTCATACCCCAGATCGTCAGTGAGATTAATGATGTCAGCAGCAAGTCCTCTGTTGAATCGAAGAGCGACTCTCCTAAAGCTCCTTTCAGCTTTAATGTCACACCCTGGCTTTTGCGGAAGCGTGGATTATTTGGTGTGACTTCTTAATATCATAGCAACAATCATAACAATGCTATATGATAAAACATGAGATATTCATCCATTAATAAAGTTTAGAAAGATACCATATTATGCTTGTCTTAAAACAACTTCACAAAATAAGTTACAACTTTGGCTTGATTTAACTGAGTTCATAAAAACTTAGCAAAAGACTTTAAACAATACTAGGTTTAGAGATATGTAACTCGTCCAGGAAGAGGTTACACCTTCTAAACCCTACAACTCTGGATGACTTCTTTATTCAAAAGCAGCTTGTAAAATATGCATACCGTGCCAGATCCATTAGTTTCTTGAAATACATGTAGTTTGAAAAATCAACATAAAGTTGAGTGAGTTCATGTGTGAGTGTGTATGTATAGACCTTTGTAATATGTCTGTATGTATGAAAATCCCTTGTATGTAGCAATTAAGGAAAAAGAGATCACCATTGGGTTGCAAAGCCAATGATATGTGTGAAGTGATGCAGGAAGACTCAAACCTAGCGGATTTATGCGTCGGGATACTCATAGTCACCACCTGGCCCATTCAGCAGACTCAGGAGTGAGGGCTCGCTACACCCAAATAGATCTATCACCAATGTCCCTCGGTCCTACAATGAGGATTAATGGCCTCTAGTTTCCGCCTACCCACTCACATGATCTAAGTAGTAAACCCTCCTT
Organism: Helianthus tuberosus; assembly: GCA_030545235.1. NCBI lineage: Eukaryota > Viridiplantae > Streptophyta > Magnoliopsida > Asterales > Asteraceae > Helianthus > Helianthus tuberosus. The sequence continues at coordinate 74,413,289 of CM060416.1, read as the reverse complement.
AAGCTAACCATACCATGTATAAAAGTATCTGTAATATCTGTAACATGTATTCCACCCCCGAAGTATAAAAACTGAAAACAGTTAAGAGAAAAGGGGGACATGAACTCACTGTATTGCGTCTTCAGTATGTGTAACCCAAATCTCCGCGGCAAACACGACTACCTACAATGGTCTAATGTCTATTAAACGAACGGGTCGTGCCTTGTCTTAGTATGTATGTTTTTGAGTTACGATTCTGGTATTATTCCAAGTTATAATAATTGTATTTAGTTTTGGAATAACTGTTTATGCAGTTTTTCTGTATTAATACTTCTCAAGCATTCGTATCCGTATTTCCTTCCCAATGATGGGGGTATTTATTCATGTACACTTGTAGTTCCGAAAATATATTTTAATCACTTGTCTAAAACATCTTAATTCCAAAATATATATATATTTTCCCCAAAAATATTATATTTTACTTTATACGTTCTCCAAAGTAATACTTTATCAGAATATTCATACAAGAGTATTTTTCAGAAATACTACATAAGTTACGTTTTAAAATTCGCGTTGTTATAACAATACTGGCGTAACTTAAATATTTATTTGTGAGAGCGTTGGTATTACTTTGGAGTCGTAATTTCATAATATTTTCAAGTTATATTATTTAGTTATCCCAAAATAATATATCTAGTTCACATAAATACAAGCAATCACACAATCGTCTTATTATGAAATAAATATTCTAAATATATATTTATCAAGTTTGGTTTATGAAAATCCACCTCCGATACTTGGTTATTTTTGAAATAAAATCATGGCGAAGTTTATTTTGGGAAGCCAAGTTAAAATATATTTTGTAAACATTTGTTTAGAAAAATATTTCTAAGTGTTATATTTCTAGAAAAATTTCGCCAGAGTTTCCTCTGTAAATGGAGGTGTCCACGCTTACAAGCGTATCATTTTCTTTTCAAAGTTCACGTTAGATCGTTTTCAATAACCAACCCGACATTTAGGCATGCAAAATACTACTTATATCATTTCCGTTTTAATATACAAAACTGGGCTGTTTTCGGGTATTTTAATAAAATAGTTATCTTATTCCAAAAATTCCCAAATTTTTACAGATTGTCTTATTCGATCCAAATATTATTTTGTAAAAATATTGGGGTCCAAATCATCACCAATATTTTATAGAAAATCATTTTCCGGACTGAAATCAGATTTATCTTTTTCTGACCACAGTCTGTGGAATAACTTATTTAAAATTCATCGAGAGTCCGATTTACGAAATTCCAGTGAGAGAATTACAAATACATCGGTGGTCATCTACAGTACAAATTTCATGACCTAATCTTACACCGATTTCAAGTTATGACGAAAAATACAACACCCATTTACTGCTGTAAAAATGCAGCTTTAGCTGCTGTTTCAAAACGACACTTTAAAAATAGTAAACGAAGTCCAAAAATTATGATTCTAGTGCCATTAGAACCGTATTTCATAATAAATAAACCTAGACTTCAGAAAATACATTTTTCGTTTTATTAAGGTCTTGTTACAGCCAGTTAAAGTCGGCTGAAAGTGCAAATCAGCATGCTGTTTAAAGGTTAAATGTTACTAAAGCGCACACATACGTTTACCATCCTTTCTAATACGATTAAAATCAGATCATAAGTCTGTTACAACATATTATGGTTTGTTTATTTCAGATTTATCATGATTTCAACATCATTTAACCATACATCTTCTCTAGTTAGTTAAAACTTCAAGACTTTGATGATGTTCTTTAGAGTTCTTAATATTTTATCATTCTTTCAACTATTAACCACTAAAAATATGAACAAGATGAAGATCTAAGGCACTTACTATTAGCACAAGGCTAGAGGAGTTTCAAAGCGTAAAAGTGGTGGATAAAAGAAAACGAGAGCGGTCCTTGAGCTTCCGAACACACCGAGCTCTCTTGTATGATCTCTTACACCTTTGGAAGTAATTTGAATGCTTGAAATGGACTTGAAGGTGATGATATGGTGGTGGTATGATGGCAGCCGAATGGTGGTTATGGAGGAAAGGAAGTGAGCTAGTTAATGGGTGTTGAATGAATGAGAATGATGGTCTTAGGGGTTTATTTATAATCCATGTTCTAGCTTTATCCAACAAATAATGTGTCTACTAGATAATCAACACTAACAAATAAAATAATCAAGAAACAAGGGTGTGTCCCCACCCATGGGAACCGTCGCAAGAGGGGGGGGGGTAAGGGTTGGGTGGTGTAATGGTAAAGTTAAGTTCTAGTTGGAAACAAATGGGTTTAGTTAGGATACTTGATGTGTTTATTAATATATAAGGTGTTAGGGTGTTCGGGGACCCTAACTAGCTCAGAAAAGTAAAAACAATGTCATTGACAATATTTTTATGTTCCGGGTAAAGTCTGGTTGTTTGGTTGGATATTGATCCGTTAAAGTATCAAATAAGCTTTAAAGTGTCCTTAATATTATTTTTAGTGACACAATAATTTACCAATGCTTCGGAAAGTGTCAAGAATTATTTTACCAAGTTATTGCACTTTACTAGTTATGTTAAATGCTAAATTTTTGTATAAAGTGCAGGATTTTGTAATTAAAGCATGTTTTAGGCACTTCCAGGCATTATAACTTTCACCTAGTGACGCAGTTTAATGATCCTCACATCCCTACACTCTCTACCAGTGTAGTAATCTATTCCCGGCTCATACTGGCCTCAGAGACAATGTCTGTCTAGTGCTGGTAATGTCAGCATGTTTACTGGGTTATCCGTTTAGTGTGCTAACTGTGCTTTGTGCATCAAGGTTGTCACTAATGTTTGTGGGTAAATAATAGAGTGACAGTAATAAAATGTGATGCATGAGTATGTATGTATCAGAAATCAAGAAGCAGTTTAACCATAGTTGTATGCAAGCACAGTAATTAAGCATTAATTAAATATTAATTAATTGTACGGATACCTGGTTTTGTGAGGGTTGTCACATTCTCCCCCCGTTAAAGAAATTTCGTCCTCGAAATTTGTACTACCTTAACTCCTTTTGGTTAAGTCACACATGAATAATATCGAAGTAAATAATCATCAAATCGAAACAAACATTACTCACATTAGGTGAGTTCAAGAATATATAACAACCCGAATCCTAGATTTGAAAGGTGTGTGCTTTTAGCATTTGTTGTCAAGGTACAAGAAGTACTTGACGTATAGTCTAGCGTAATCCAGCTAGCAGGGGGGGTTCCACAAAGAGGGGTTTTGTCTAATAAGATTCTCATACGATCGATTGCAATATGCAAACTAGTTTTCACGAACCCTAGCATCCGTTATATGGATTCAAAATCAACAACTCAGATGAAATAGTAAAATGATCTGTCAACTCCCGAGTAGATAAATGGTAAGATTTAGTGTGTTGAAAACTTGAATTGCGGTAATACGCCGAGTGAATACAAGCGAATCTGGTTTATCCTTGTCTTGATTTGTAGTTGCATTAGAAATGTTTAAATGACAAGTTAACAAAAGTATATGTAGTTTTGCGTGAAACGGTTGACCATAGTTAGCACAAGCTATAATTTGTAATGACGCCACAGTGTGTCGTAATGACATAATTCAATAATAGTGGTGACTGAACAAGTTCACCGTGTTCTAAACCAAATGAAAGTGTACCGAAACAAGCCTGAAGATTTGATTTACACAATGTTACAGAGTTTTTAGTTGAATACGGAACATCAAAGAGTCACTATTTTTGATCGAAGGATGAAAAAGTATTAAGTACCGTAAGGCATTCGATTGTCAATGAAAGAATCGTTAGGAGGTACATTGTGCTTATGAATTGAATATATGTACCATTGCCTTAACACACAATTGTGTTGAGACTGCTTTGATTGTGAAAATAAAAATAGATTGTTAACAAATAAATAGGCAATTAAATCCGTGTATGAAGTGAGTAATCAATTAAGCGCAAGCTTTAATTCGGTGTAAATATCACCGCAGGGTATCGAAACAAATCAAACGATTTAGTGGAGTCGTGGACCAACCGAACCTGCTATGACTCGAAATGAAAGAATCTTTGCAAAAATATGATGCTCCCAATACATCATATGACGTCTGAAACTGAATATGCGAAGTGGATAAGTTCAAGCAATTGAACTTAATTTCAGTGTAGCCCCACAATAAACGTATTTATCAACAAAAGGGAATATCGGCATCATAACAAAATAAATTATGAATGTAATTTGTAACAGAGAAGTTTCAAGAGAGTGTGTTGACTTGATAGCAAATGATTCAACAATTTCAATAATGTAGGTCATTCAAATCACAATTCAGTAATCAGATTTAACAACATAATATTTGAACTTTAATGAAGCGTTTATTCGAAATGAAACCGCATGCGTAGCAAAAGGTGCATGGGTTATATATAAGTTTTCAAGTGATGAAGCGATGTGTTTCTACCAAAAGGGAGAAGTGACCAAGTATACGAAGCAAACGTGTGTTCGCTCTCAGCGAAGGAAATCAACGTGATGCAACTACTTTGAGGGGAGTAGAAATGCAAATATCTACTCGTTAGAAGCAACAGTGAAGACTTCAACGGAAGAAAACTTAAGTACTTTCGGTTTTGTTAACTGCAATGACAAGTTTGTCAAGTTAATGATGTTTGATTGGGTTGACAGATATGGTTCCTAAGTAAACCCTTACGAGTTTGGTCCAGGGTTCCCAAAGGTCCTAGATATAAGTTTTCTAGATTCTCCAGATTTCGTATCCCGTGTGGATCCGGTTTGTACATTGTGTAGGAAGCACCATTTTGTCTAAGAATAAGTCATTGTCCCACAATTTCGCCCTGGTATACTTTCTTCCTGAATTTCACCCTAACGACGCTCGATCGTCGATCAGTCGTGTAGTAGTAGTTGGGTCCTCATAGTCAGTTACGTAAGAGGTTCGCTAACCCTTAGCAAGAGTCACCGACTCTTGTGTGTTAGCTCGTTCGGCTCCTGGTAGTTGATGTTTATTTGGAAATCATCATCCTTCTTTTTGACAAGCAGAAATGGGGTTACCCAAAAGGGAATTTTGGTCTGTTATCTTCCTTCTCTATCAACTTCTGAAGCTTCACTGTCAATCCTTGCATCTCCGAAGGTGTAAGTCGCTGGAGTGCATCTACTACAGACGTGGCGTCTGAAATCAAATTGATGCGAAATTTGACTTGTCGTTGAGGAGATAATCCTGGCAAGTCTTCGAGGAAGACCTTAGGATATTTCCTTATCATAGGAATATCTTCGCGCTTTGGTTCTTCGGCTCCTCCTGTCCCCGACATGAGCCAAGAAAACAACACATCCTTTACGCAACATTCTTCGTGCCCTCAAGCAATTTGTAATTTGCAAAGGCGTATCCCGCTTTGCGAGTCAAGATCGCTTCTTTGTCGCCATCGCGGTGCGGATATCAATTTCCTATTGATCATTTGTCAGCCAATCCCTCCAACTACCTTGTTGAAGTCTCCCAATTCACTGGCAGTAGATCAAGCGTAAACTTACGTTCTCAGGGTTCTATCCTATCGATTCCAATCACTTCGTTGGCTTCCACTAGTTTTCCGTTAGCTAGTACTATCGTGTGCGGATTATTTACTTGTTACAAAACCAAGCATACTCTCAACTCTAGAGATGTGAGGCTAAAATTTGCAATAGTGTCTAGCAGCACAGATGCATAATGTTGAGTAATATGGGACGTACCGATATTCATGCTTGAATTCTTGGCGTGCTTTCCTAGATCTTAAGCTTTTATCCTTGTGCCCGGTTCTTCTTAGGGTAGTATTTTCTGAAATGCTTCTTACTTCCACAGTTAAAACAAACTTCAGCACGTTTTTGTTTGTCACTCGTCCTGCCTTCGTCGTTGTCGTTGTTTCCTCTGTGATTCCTGCCATTATCTTGACCTTTATTTCCACTTTCAATACCTTGTCTACAAGTCTCGTTGGGATGTCCCCTCTTACCACAGTTATCACATTTTCCATATTTACATCGCCCGACATGATAACGTAGACAATTGTCGCACTTAGGTAGGATACCCATGTAGTCTTTTCCCTTCTTGGCCTTCTTCTCGTTACTTCCCCAAGTAACCTTCTTGAAATTTACGAGCTTTCTCTTGTTATCTCCAGATGGCTCCACAGGAGTCTCCTTTTTCTCTTCCGAAGTGGTAAATTTTCCTTGTCTAATCGCTTCTTCAGTGAGCGCCACGCTTATATCGATAGCCTCGGTGATCGTTGAAGGTTTGGACGCTGTTACCAGGCTTAGAATCTGAGGTGCCAATCCCCCTATGAAACGTTCAATTCTCCTAAACTCTGGTCCCACCAGGAGCGTAGAAACTTGTGATAAATCGTTAAATTTCCGCACATACTCAGCTATCTTTGGTCCTTCCATCTTCAAGTTCCATAGTTCTGTTTCCAACTTCTGGACTTCTGCCTTCGAGCAATATCTCTTACGCATCAGTTCCTTCAGCTCGTCCCACGTCGAAGCATTCGCAGCAGTCTCGCCCATTGTTTGAACCTGAAGGTTCCACCATGACAGAGCCCCATCTACAAATAGTCTAGCTATATACGTGACCTGATGTTCGGGGTCACATTTGCTCAGTCGTAAAACAGAATCCGTCTTCTCAACCCAGCGCATGAAGGCTAAGGCACCCCCAGTGCCGTTGAATTCTCGAGGTTTGTGGTCCAAGAACTGCTTGTAAGTGCAGCCGCTGGGTGGGTTATTTCCTGAGGTACCTCCGCCGTGTTCAGAGAAAAGGGCCTCTAGGTGTGCGATGGCTTGCGATAGGCGTCCTCTCAATTCTGACTCTGCCGTTGCCGGCAGAGGGTTGTTGGTATCGACGTTCTCTTGTATCAACATCTTCTGAGAAGAAGATTGGTTAGGTCAGGTCTTGTTAAGGACACGAGCACACAAGTCTCTTTTTAACGAATAAGACCTCAGAAGTGTATTACATATACGTATATACGCAGTCGTTATAACATTCAATCACATATTATCACAATTATTGCACAATAGGAATGTAGCAAGTAAGCATGTAGCATTATAGTTGTAGCACAAATATGTAAATTAACAGCGTGCTTAGTGAGGACATAGCGACTAAGTTTTTCATTAGTTATTAGTCACAAATATTGTCGCATGTTTAAAGATGATTGGGCTTTCATTATCCTCCGGCCACAATCACTGTGTCTAACAAAATGTATCACATCGAAAGGGACATAGGGTCACCCTACCCTTGTCCAACAAGTATATTAGTGCATCAAAATTTCGTAATCAGAAGTGTTCCTCAAAAGTCTCCGCAATCCCGGCTTATCATTAGTGTCTTTACCCAAGTGTAATGCAATCCGCATAATCCAGAAACCAACTATACTGGTGACTGAGGTGGAGGAGGAAAGAAAAGTGACTGCTAGCATACGTAAACTCCTCCTCGAGCTTGTATATATATCGAAGTAGTTAACTAATCTGCCGCCCGATAGTAAAGAAATAAATATCAGAATCCTGGGAGCGGAGTAATAGCAACGTCGAGAGCGCAAAAGGAACCTTGATGTATGTGGCGAATCAAAGTATGCTGGTAATAGACAGGGTGGAGGACGTGGTGCCCTACATAAACTTCTTAGACAATATGCTGTCTTGTGATGTAGACACTTAAATCATGTTTTTGGTTATGTAATGCTTTGCATTTGAAGTTGCCAACGTGGTGCCAGCTCAAACTCCACATTCTGCGATTCATATCCTCAAACTGTAGTTGATGTTACAGGGGCAACTCATCTCGTATGTGGCCTCCATAATGTGAGGGATGGTAAGGGTCTAAAATTAGCATAGTGTATTATAGGAACCATCAAATCGGCTCATCCAGCGATGTAGAGGTGAAAGTAGTAGACGGTGCGGCCTGTAAGATCGTAGGAAAATGCTGCTGTAGCAAAAAGGATCGTTACGTGGGTACTGACCTGGAGTACCTTTCCAGGGTACATGTATGTCTTGGAAGAAAGCGATAGGCATGTTGACGCAATGGGCGTCGGTCTTCATAGGTGCGACATCAGCGGTGCAGGTGTGGTAGAAGTGTCTCAACGAAAAGGAGATTCAATTGGTGCAGGTACTGGGTTAGATATAAGGGATGCATAGTATGTTAAGTTAAAAGGAACATGGTCATGATCAAGTAGAGGTGCAAGTTCAGCAGGCGCAACGTCAAGCGGACACCAAAGGTGCAGAAGCTAGCTCAGGAGCAGACTCTGGGGCGTCTAACGGTGTGGTGCCTCGAACATGTGTTAGTGCAGCAGTCAGAGCGGCGTCGTCGTCTGCATCAGTAATATAAAGATGTAATCCGGTCGTTTGTAAGGCTGCAAATGTCACAGATTCAAAGGAGTCTGAAACTGAGTGTATACTAGAATCAGAGGATAGCTTGACAACAGGGATCTCAAAATATGCAATCAGTAGTAATGTTCTCATCTAACGTTCCATCATCATGGGCGTTATCGGAAGGATCATCAATATCACGTTGATATCGTTATCAATTGTTCGCCGAGTAATCAACCTTCGGAAGGAATGTCCACAAGAGGCGCATTGTCTAGGATCGGAGCCATGGTGTGCTCATCATTGGGATGTCCAGTGACGAAGGGGTCATGGACTGTAATAAGAGTGACAGAAGGATTCTTGTCAGAGAAACCGTCTTGCAAAGGGTAAAGTATCACCAAAATCTGGTAGTGCGGACTGTTGGAAGTCGTGCTCGCCGCAACCATGCTGACAAACGCATCGCATCACTGGTGGCCAAGGAAATGGCTAAGGTCATACCCCAGATCGTCAGTGAGATTAATGATGTCAGCAGCAAGTCCTCTGTTGAATCGAAGAGCTACTCTCCTAAAGCTCCTTTCAGCTTTAATGTCACACCCTGGCTTTTGCGGAAGCGTGGATTATTTGGTGTGACTTCTTAATATCATAGCAACAATCATAACAATGTTATATGATAAAACATGAGATATTCATCCATTAATAAAGTTTAGAAAGATACCATATTATGCTTGTCTTAAAACAACTTCACAAAATAAGTTACAACTTTGGCTTGATTTAACTGAGTTCATAAAAACTTAGCAAAAGACTTTAAACAATACTAGGTTTAGAGATATGTAACCCGTCCAGGAAGAGGTTACACCTTCTAAACCCTACAACTCTGGATGACTTCTTTATTCAAACGCAGCTTGTAAAATATGCATACCGTGCCAGATCAATTAGTTTCCTGAAATACATGTAGTTTGAAAAATCAACATAAAGTTGAGCGAGTTCATGTGTGAGTGAGTATGTATAGACCTTTGTAGTATGTCTGTATGTATGAAAATCCCTGGTATGTAGCAATTAAGGAAAAAGAGATCACCATTGGGTTGCAAAGCCAATGTATGTGTGAAGTGATGCAGGAAGACTCAAACCTAGCGGATTTATGCGTCTGGAAACTCATAGTCACCACCTGGCCCATTCAGGGGACTCAGGAGTGAGGGCTCGCTACACCCAAATAGATCTATCACCAATGTCCCTCGGTCCTACAATGAGGATTAATGGCCTCTAGTTTCCGCCTACCCACTCACATGATCTAAGTAGTAAACCCTCCTTAAGCTAACCATACCATGTATAAAAGTATCCGTAATATCTGTAACATATATTCCACCCCCGAAGTATAAAAACTGAAAACAGTTAAGAGAAAAGGGGGACATGAACTCACTGTATTGCGTCTTCAGTATGTGTAACCCAAATCTCCGCGGCAAACACGACTACCTACAATGGTCTAATGTCTATTAGACGAACGGGTCGTGCCTTGTCTTAGTATGTATGTTTTTGAGTTACGATTCTGGTATTATTACAAGTTATAATAATTGTATTTAGTTTTGGAATAATTGTTTATGCAGTTTTTCTATATTAATACTTCTCAAGCATTCGTATTCGTATTTCCTTCCCAAGGATGGGGGTATTTATTCATGTACACTTGTAGTTCCGAAAATATATTTTAATCACTTGTCTAAAACATCTTAATTCCAAAATATATATATATTTTCCCCAAAAATATTATATTTTACTTTATACGTTCTCCAAAGTAATACTTTATCAGAATATTCATACAAGAGTATTTTTCAGAAATACTACATAAGTTACGTTTTAAAATTCGCGTTGTTATAACAATACTGGCGTAACTTAAATATTTATTTGTGAGAGCGTTGGTATTACTTTGGAGTCGTAATTTCATAATATTTTCAAGTTATATTATGTAGTTATCCCAAAATAATATATCTAGTTCACATAAATACAAGCAATCACACAATCGTCTTATTATGAAATTTATATTCTAAATATATATTTATCAAGTTTGGTTTACGAAAATCCACCTCCCATACTTGGTTATTTTTGAAATAAAATCATGGCGAAGTTTATTTTGGGAAGCCAAGTTAAAATATATTTTGTAAACATTTGTTTAGAAAAATATTTCTAAGTGTTATATTTCTAGAAAAATTTCGCCAGAGTTTTCTCTGTAAATGGAGGTTTCCACGCTTACAAGCGTATCATTTTCTTTTCAAAGTTCACGTTAGATCGTTTTCAATAACCAACCCGACATTTAGGTATGTAAAATACTACTTATATCGTTTCCGTTTTAATATACAAAACTGGGCTGTTTTCGGGTATTTTAATAAAATAGTTATCTTATTCCAAAAATTCCCAAATTTTTAAAGATTGTCTTATTCGATCCAAATATTATTGTGTAAAAATATCGAAGTCCAAATAATCACCAATATTTTATAGAAAATCATTTTCCGGACTGAAATCAGATTTATCTTTTTCTGACCACAGTCCGCGGAATAATTTATTTAAAATTCATCGAGAGTCCGATTTATGAAATTCCAGTGAGAGAATTACAAATACATCAGTGGTCATCTACAGTACAAATTTCATGACCTAATCTTACACCGATTTCAAGTTATGACGAAAAATACAACACCCATTTACTGCTGTAAAAATGCAGTTTAGCTGCTGTTTCAAAATGACACTTTAAAAATAGTAAACGAAGTCCAAAAATTATGATTCCGGTGCCATTAGAACCGTATTTCATAATAAATAAACCTATACTTCAGAAAATACATTTTTCGTTTTATTAAGGTCCTGTTACAGCTAGTTAAAGTCGGCTGAAAGTGCAAATCAGCATGCTGTTTAAAGGTTAAATGTTACTAAAACGCACACATACGTTTGCCATCCTTTCTAATATGATTAAAATCAGATCATAAGTCTGTTACAGCAGATTATGGTTTGTTTATTTTAGATTTATCATGATTTCAACATCATTTAACCATACATCTTCTCTAGTTAGTTAAAACTTCAAGACTTTGATGATGTTTTTTAGAGTTCTTAATATTTTATCATTCTTTCAACTATTAACCACTAAAAATATGAACAAGATGAAGATCTAAGGCACTTACTACTAGCACAAGGCTAGGGGAGTTTCAAAGCGTAAAAGTGGTGGATAAAAGAAAACGAGAGCGGTCCTTGAGCTTCCGAACACACCGAGCTCTCTTGTATGATCTCTTACACCTTTGGAAGTAATTAGAATACTTGAAATGGACTTGAAGGTGATGATATGGTGGTGGTATGATGGCAGCCGAATGGTGGTTATGGAGGAAAGGAAGTGAGCTAGTTGATGGGTGTTGAATGAATGAGAATGATGGTCTTAGGGGTTTATTTATAATCCATGTTCTAGCTTTATCCAACAAATAATGTGTCTACTAGAAAATCAACACTAACAAATAAAATAATCAAGAAACAAGGGTGTGTCCCCACCCATGGGAACCGTCGCAAGAGGGGGGGGTAAGGGTTGGGTGGTGTAATGGTAAAGTTAAGTTCTAGTTGGAAACAAATGGGTTTAGTTAGGATACTTGATGTGTTTATTAATATATAAGGTATTAGGGTGTTCGGGGACCCTAACTAGCTCAGAAAAGTAAAAACAATGTCATTGACAATATGTGTTTATTAATATATAAGGTATTAGGGTGTTTATTAATATATAAGCTATCATCCGAAGTTGTAATACATTTCTTGTTTAATTTGAGTTGGTGATCGGTAGTTTCCATCACCCGAGGTTTTTTATGCCGGAGATCATTCATTGATCAAGGGCTTTTTCCTCGTATAAATCTTCGTGTCACTTGTTCATTACATTTCAGAGTGATCCTTATTGTTGTTCATCAATTCAAGTATCATACCTCACAACAGAAAGTTTGGTTGCATTATCATTGCTTGATTTTTGACCAAAACAGTTTGGCGCCCACCGTGGGGCAATTGGTGCTTCATTCCTAAGAAAATTCATACTTTTGTGGTCATTTCGGTTCATTACAACCAGGCAGATGGCTTCCTCAGCGAAGAACACTTCAAGCTTAATGCCCTCATTCAGTTCTTCACAAGGCGTTCCTCCTTTGCCTCCACCACCTTCTGGATCCCAAAAGAATGCTGAGAATGCTGCGAAGAAACAAACCCCCATTTTCCAAAAACCCCCAACTTCTTCTGTTTCAACTAATCCTACTACTAATGATCTTTATGCTCTGATTTTGCAGATGAGGAACCACGCACAAGAGCAGGACAAAACCAACAAAAGGATCCTCCGGGAGATCGCCGAGATCAAGAAACAGAAGAAATCAGTGGAGGATCACTCTCCTCTGATGCCAAGGTCGCTGAACTTCGACACTCCAGTCATAACTTCCCAGCACTCAGCAGCTCCGAATGTGCAATACTTGGGTGAATTACCAGGAAGACGTCATGGAACAACAACAATGAGTCAGGCATTTGGCTCTCACTACCAGCCTCAGGGATCCTATTTGCAGCCATCGGGATCCTCTATTCAGCATCAAGGATCCTTCAGCTCAGGAGGATATTTGGGAATTCATGCAATTCAAGGATCCTCCCAGGTCCAAGGATCCTCCCAGGTCCAAGGATCCTCCCAGGTCCAAGGATCCATCCAGGTCCAAGGATCCTCCCAGGTCCAAGGATCCTCCCAGGTCCAAGGATCCATCCAGGTCCAAGGATCCTCCCAGGTCCCAGGATCCTTTCAGATTCAAGGATCCTCTCAGTCTTAAGGATCCAACATCTTTCAGGATCAAGGATTCTTGAAAAGTATGCAGCCTTAGAGCTCGGATGTTCATCAAGGAGACTTCATACCAATGCAAACCCTTGCTTCATCTGGTCCTTCGATCATACCAGAATCCCGCCAATATGGATACACATCTGGAATTCCAAACACGAATCCTGTGGGAGCTAACACTTTTAATAATTCATATAATATAACACTAACCATGGCTTAATGCAGGATACAGGTATTAATCAGGCCATGGCCAGGGAGTTACAAAAGCTCAAGGATATGATATCCAGTGTTCCAGGAGTGGTTAAACCCATTCCTGAAATTGCAGACGGTAGCCATAGGATATCTCGTTTTGCACCACCCTTATATGATGCTGAGATACCCAAAAGATTCCAGATACCATCCATGAAACTGTATGATGGTTCAACGGATCCAGAGGAGCATGTAGCTCAATACAGGGAGAGGATGGAGATCAATCCAATTCCTGAAAGGTTAAAAGAAGCATGTCTATGCAAGGGATTTGGATCCACACTCACAGGATCTGCTCTTAAATGGCTGCTAAGTCTTCCCCCTTACTCTATTACTTCATTTGCTAATCTAGTTAACTTGTCCAATAGTCAATTCTCTTGTAGTAGAAAATTTGAACGATTAACTAGTGATCTATATAGGGTAACACAAGGTCAAAATGAATCACTTAGAGATTACATCACTAAGTTTAGTAAAGAATCCTTGGATATTCCTAACTTGGATATTGCTACGGCTGTAGAAGCCTTTAAAATGGGATTGCTTAGGGATTCATTATTCTATGATGATCTTGTCATGACACCTTGCAGGAATCTTGATGAAGTAAGAACCAGGGCCCTTAGGTTCATCCGCCTAGAGGATTACAAAAGGATCCAGGATAGATTGACAGGATCCTCAAAACAGGAGAAACAAGGATCCTACTTCAGGAACAACAAATCCAAGTCCTACAACAAGTCTGATAACCAGAATGTGCATGCAGTAGAACAAGAAGAGGATGATGAGGATTATCCTCCTATTTCTGAGTACTGTTTTTCTGTTGATAACAATGAACTAATCCTTGCAATGCAGAATCTAGGTGAAAAAGCTAGGTGGCCAAGGAAGAGTGATAAACCAGCTGCTACAAAGGATAAATCCAAGTGGTGTGCATATCATGAGGATTTTGGGCATCTCACTGAAGAGTGTATTGCACTGAGAAAGGAAATCGGTTACTTGTTGAGCAAGGGGCATTTAAAAGAGCTTTTGGGACGAAAGAAGTCAAGGATCCAGGATCCTGAAAGGATCCCGGAAAGGGCTCCTGCTCCTCCAGCAGATGCACAAGTCATAAACTTCATATCCGGAGGATCAGACATTTGTGGTACCTCCTTTTCAGCAGCAAAAAGACACACTAAGGAAACCAAGATGGATAATGGAGACAGACCCGTCCGGACCTCCGTTGTCACCCAGGATAAAGTCATAACTTTTGATGAGGATAATCGTGTTGATGTCCAGGATCCTCATCATGATGGTCTTGTAATTACTTTGTTTATTTCTAACCACTTTGTTCGCAGGATCCTTATAGATGGAGGAAGCTCTGTGAACATCATTCAGCTTGATGTCCTCAAGAAGATGAATATCCCAGAGTCTGATATTATCCCAAGATCCTCAGTACTTATGGGATTCAGTGGAGAAACTAAGAATACATTGGGGGACATCAAACTCCCAATCTATATTGAAGGATTGCATTCTTATCAAAAATTTTGTGTTATAGATTGCTTATCATGTTGCAATGTTATCCTTGGCAGGCCATGGATACATGATATGAAGGCAGTTCCATCCACCTATCATCAATGTGTAAAGCTTCCAAGTCCTTGGGGAGTGGTGAAAATTGAGAGTGATCAACAAGAAGCTAAGAATTGCTATACCTCATCAATGAAGCCAGCCTCAAGACCAAGGGAGCAATAGCAATTAAAGTATCCTTTAAGAGATGTCTTGGAGGCAAGAGAACAGGATTTGAAAGAAATCCTCATGGATCCTGAGGATCCTGAATCCAAGATCTTCATAGGATCAGGGATCCTTAGCGATATCGAACAGGAGCTAGTATCCTTCCTTAAGAGAAGGAAATCCACCTTTGCCTGGAAACATGAAGACATGACAGGTATATCTAAGGATATAATTACTCATAAACTTGGCATTGACAGGTCATTCAAGCCTATACATCAAAAGAGGAGGAAGTTTGCACCTGAAAGGAATGCTATTATCCAGGAAGAGGTAGATAAACTACTTCGGGCAGGTATGATAAGAGAGGTTAAGTATCCAAGATGGTTAGCCAATGTGGTTGTTGTTCAAAAGAAAAATGGAAAGTGGAGGGTATGTATCGATTTTACTGATTTAAACAAGGCATGTCCCAAGGATCCTTTCCCATTACCCCGCATTGACTCCATGGTGGATGCTACTGTGGGTCATGAGTTGTTGACTTTCATGGATGCTTCATCTGGATTTCAACAAATTCAGATGGAACCATCTGATCAAGAGGATACAGCCTTTATGACCCCAACTGGTATATACTGTTATATTGCTATGCCATTTGGATTAAGGAATGCATGTGCTACTTATCAAAGGCTAGTAAATATGATGTTCAAGGAACAAATTGGACACACTATGGAAGTCTATATAGATGACATGGTGGTTAAGTCCAAGAAAGCTGAGGATCAACTTAAAGACTTGGAGGAAGCATTCAATATCCTTGATAAATTTAATATGAAACTTAATCCTTCCAAGTGTCATTTTGGTGTTAAGGCAGGTAAATTCTTAGGCTATATGGTGACAAAGAGGGGCATTGAAGCAAGTCTAGAGCAAATTAAGGCTATTGTGAATATCAAATCTCCTGCCAATGCTAAGGATGTGCAAAGATTGACGGGCAGGATCGCAGCCTTGAATAGATTCATATCCAAATCCTCAGAAAAGTGTAAGGAATTCTATGATATCCTGAGGAAGAACAAGAAATTTGAATGGACTGAGAAGCATGAAAGTGCCCTCAAAGCTCTTAAGGATTACCTATCCTCAGCCCCAGCCTTGATGAAACCAGAAAAAGGGGATGTATTATCCTTGTACCTAGCAGTATCCTCAAAAGCAGTAAGTGCGGTCCTTGTTAAGGATCACCAAGGTACACAACATCATGTTTATTATGTAAGTAAGAGTTTACTTGATGCTGAATCTAGGTATTCACACTTAGAAAAACTTATCCTTGCATTAATAATGGCATCTACTAAATTAAGACATTATTTTGAGACTCATGCCATTATTGTTAAGACTAATTTTCCAATTAAGAATGTTCTCAGGAAACCTGAAATGTCAGGAAGGATAGCTAAGTGGGCAGTGAAGCTTAGTGCATACGATATAAGATATGAACCAAGGACTGCCATCAAATCCTATACCCTAGCTGACTTTGTGGCAGATTTTAGTAGTGATTTGCAAAAGGAAGCTGAGTTAGAAGTCCAACAGCTTGAAGAAACTAAGGATCCTTGGATACTCTTCACTGATGGAGCCTCTAATGTAAAAGGAACAGGGCTTGGAATACTACTAAAATCGCCACAAGGGGACATAATACCCCACTCCATAGCTTGTGAATTTCAAACTACCAACAATGAGGCTGAGTATGAAGCCTTGATAGCTGGTTTGCAAATTGCTAAGCATATGAGGATCAGGTATCTTGAGGTACATGTAGATTCATTATTAATCACTAATCACTTTAATGGATCCTATGCTGTTAAAGGTGAAAAGCTAATCAAATATTTGGAGATAGTCAAAGAATTGGCACTCTCTTTTGTATCCTTTAGTTTGACACAGGTACCAAGGGAAGAGAATGCAGAAGCTAATGCATTAGCCAATCTAGGATCATCTTTGAAGATCCCTGAGGATATCAAGATCCCTATTATCCATATCCTGACCCCTGCTATCGAGGATCATGTAGCTATGGAGATAGGAGAAGATTCTGCAGTCATCCCTAGTGATGATACTCAATCTCATTCAGGATTATGGATCCTCCCAATCATGAGATACATACAACATGGAGAAATTCCTACAGGAGAAAACCCAAGGGCTTTCAAAACTAAGGTATCTCAATTTACAATATTGAATAATATGTTGTATAAACGATCTCTTGCAGGACCATATCTAAGATGCATTGAGGATCCTGAAATCCAAGAAGTCTTAAAGGATTTCCATGAGGGAGATTGTGGAAACCACACTGGGGGCAGGGCATTATTCTCAAGGATCCTGAGGACAGGATACTATTGGCCCACTATGAAGAAGGATGATGTGGAGTATGCCAAGAAGTGTGATCCTTGTCAGAGGCATAGTAATATCCTTCACCAACCAGCAGAACTCTTGCATCCTATATCCTCTTCCTGGCCATTCATGAGATGGGGAATGGATATAGTTGGAAAGCTTCCTAAGGCACCTGGTGGAAAAGTATTCATGCTTGCTATGACTGATTACTTCTCTAAGTGGATAGAGGCTGAAGCCTTTGCTCAAGTCAGAGAAAAGGAAGTTATATCCTTTATTAAAAGAAACATTATTACTAGATTTGGTATCCCTTCTGAGATTATTTGTGATAATGGATCCCAATTTATTGGGAATAGAACCACTAACTTTTGTGACAGCTGGGGGATTAAGATGATAACATCAACACCAGTCCACCCACAAGCTAATGGTCAGGCAGAATCATCCAACAAGATCATCATCAACAATTTGAAGAAGAAGCTTGGATCTAAGAAAGGAAAATGGGCAGAAGAACTACCTTATGTGCTTTGGGCTGATAGGACAACTCCCAAGAATGCCATAGGCCAAACTCCATTTTCTTTGGTATTTGGGGCAGAATCAGTGATCCCTACAGAGATGGTGGTTCCAACTGCAAGAACAAGCATTCGTGATCCTGAAGAGAACGCTGGAAACTTGGTTCAAGACTTGGATACTATAGAAGAAATCAGGGATTTGGCAAGGATAAGGATAGCTAGTTATCAACAAAGGATGGCTGGAGCCTACAACAAAAATGTCAGGATCAGGAAATTCCAAGTTGGTGATATGGTATTAAGGAAAGCATTTCAGAATACCACCAATCCTGCTGATGGAAAGTTGGCACCAAAATGGGAAGGCCCCTATTTGATTGAAGCTGAAGCAGGAAAGGGGGCATATCGATTGCTAACAATGGAAGGTGATTTGCTACCAAGAGCTTGGAATGCTGTCCATTTGAAGAAATATTTTATGTGACAAGGATCCATGATCCTCACCCGACAAGTATCCTTGAAGGATCCTTACAGAACAGATGATCCTCATTTTGGTAACATTCTAATCTCATACTATTTCATTCTTTTATTCTCTTGTATAAGGATATGGATCCTGCATCCTTTATCCTCCTTTCACTTGATTCTGAGTTTTGAAGGTTCAGGTATCCTTAACTAAGGATTGAGTATCCACAGAAGTATCCAGTTATTTGGGCTTGACCCCAGTTATTTGGGCTTGACCCCAGTTATTTGGGCTTGACCCCAGTTTGGGCCTGTCCCCAGTTTCGCCAGTAGCGCACGATGATCCTGGTATAGTTCATGGCAATGGGACCAGTACTCGCTTTAGGGGCTGACAATTTCATTGTACTGGCTATATTCAGGATCCTACGTATAATGGTAGACGTGCCATACATCTGTTCCTAAGGTTTCTAACGTTTTCACGTTAGCTAAGGTTTTGGCATTTTCATGTCACTAAGTTTGGATAGTCGCCAGTGAGGGCCATACTCCAGTTTACATACGATCCTTTGGGCTTGTCCCCAGTTATCCTTTGGGCTCGTCCCCAGTATATTGGGCTTGTCCCCATAATTGTTGGGCTTGTCCCCAGTTACTAACTCTTATCTTATATTGGCTTAGTCCCAAGTTGTATCCTATTTCAGGTTCTTGGAGATAAACGACCAAGGATCCTTCATCCTTACTTTCTACTAAGGTTTGTCCTTTGGGTTATCCTGATTATAAGTGTTAAAGGTTGGGATCCTAACTTGGATCCTCAGGTATGATCCTTAACTATTTTGATCTTATCCATAATTCATTTAAGTAACCCTTATCCTTTGACAACTGAACTTATGATCCTTAAACTATATTACTTTTCAGAACTTATCGGTTATGGGATATGTGATCCTTGATCATATCCTAAACTTTTTGGGGATATTTTTTAAATTTTTTCTTTACTTGATAAGTTTAAACAAAATGAATATCACAACAGTTGGAAAGTAAAATACTAACAAGGATATCAACACAGGATAAGCCAAAAAGTTAAAGTTATTTTATTCACAAAAGATTAAACCCTTTAAGGTTGTCAAAATTGCCAACCCACGTTTCTACCAGCAAAACGTGGCCCGTCCACATGGGTTGGCAAAGGGTGTCCATTGTTCATTGGTCTAGAAAGTGCAGGAATCAAAAGACGGCAGGATCACAATGGCTTCATCCCCCAAACAGAGGATCCCTCCACCATTTGTAATCCTACCTATTGTTCGAAGGATCCATGATCCTTAGCCTACTATTGTTTAAGTACAACCCATCATTGTTCAACAAAAAACACCATAACCAAATAACCAAACTAAAAAAAAATGGGCTCCGGCTACGTCTAGAAATGTCCTTCATCGCCCATTCATGCAACCTATGCCTTCGCTGCATCACCATCTCCTCCAGCTCCCATATCCTTCACCTGATCCTTGCCACTGCCACCAGCTTCGATTGCCAGAACCTCGTCGGCCTCATCTTCATCTTCCTCCAACTCAGCCAGCCTAGCCTTCCAGCCCTCCATGTCCCAGTTGCTCCTGTCAAAGGCATGATCCTGAGCTTCTTGGGCCATCTGTAGCTTGGTCTTGTACATGGCAATGGCAGCAGAGACCTTAGCATCCTCCATGATCTCGTGCTTCTCATAATCAGCATTGATCTGAGTTGCAACTATCTGAGTTTTTGCATCATTGAGATCCTTTTCAAGGGAAGCAATCTTGTGATCCTTGAGCACCGCCACTTTTTGGAGGTCAGAGTATTTCTCCTCAAGCTCTTCAACATTCCCAACATAGTCCTCGATCTCATCAAATTTCTACAAAGAAGACAATGCAAAGGTCAGAGTCAAGTGATCCTCAAATGGGCAGGATAACTAAGCTAAGTCAGTGATCCTTACATCTGCGAAATACTCGAGGAACTGATGACGGATCAGAGGCAAGCCTTGTAGGTTGTCAGCTTCAGAGGTCTTCCTTTTCTTTCCACCTCTTCCCTTTGAAGTGGTTGCCTTGGGGATTACGACGGAGGGGCTAGCAGCAGACTTTTTCTTTGAGGATCTGACAGTGTCAAGATCAGTGACACTGACTTTGGAGGCAGATTTTGAGGATTTACCGGCGCCTACACACCCAAAACAGATAAGTATCCTTATCCTACTTCTATTTAACTATTTATTTAAACATTTAACTATACAAAAAACAGGATACTTACTTGACATAGTGACAGAACCTGAGGATACTTCTTGAGAATCCTGGGTGTTTGTTTTGAATGATCTTGTTGCAGGATCAAGCTTTCTGAAAGCAGCAAGCCTTTCCTTGGTGGCAGGTGATGGTATAAGGTGCGAAACAGAGACAGCTGTACAACAGAAACAAAAGGGTGTTAGTGATCCTTATACAAAAACAAGGTTATCTGGTGATCCTTCTCAGGATCCTCTATCCTACCATGGGTGGTCCACTTCCTTGGCAGATCCTTTCCATCCGGGATAGAATCCCTTCTGACAAAGAAGAATCGCCGTTTCCAGTTTGTATCATTCTTAGTGGCTTTGAAGATGGGGTGTTCTTCACCGGGTTTACGCTTGAATAGATATCGGTGGGATCCAAATGTTGTGAGGTCATACATCTCTGCCAGTTTCGACATTCCTAGAGCAATTCCTTCTTGCTCAATGATCCTCTCAAGGGTATATAAGACCCTCCAGATCATTGGCATAGCTTGAATATAGGAGATGCCGGTGAGGGAGAAGAAAGACTGGGTGAATTCAGGGAAAGGATATAAGTATCCTATTGTGAAAGGAGTGACCGGGAAAGCTACCCAAGTTTCAGAAACGTAATCACTTAGAATGGTGGGATCGAACGGTTTGAAATCGGTGTTAGCCGGAAAGCAATGTCGGATCCTGTCTATTTGTGGGTCAGTGAAGCAGCATCTTTCTTTCGTCGAATCTTTGATGATCCCTGGCTCTTAAGAGGACTGTCTTTAGTGTGATCCTTAGCCGGAGATGATCTTAACATCATCTTGGTCATGAGGGTAAAGAAGAAGATGAACAGAGAAATAAAACGTAAAGGGAGAAGAGGAAGAGAGATACCTGCTTGATCTTTGAATGTGGATTTAAAGGGAGTTTCTCTTGAATTTAAATGCGAATTGATCCTTATCCATAACTTCAATTTATAATGATGGTTTTGCAAGATAGTCACCTCAATGACGTCATGTTCGTAACGGCTAGTCCGACTCTAACGGCTAGTTATCCGTTGATTTGTTACGGATAAGAACAAAATACAACTCGTTTATTTACATAATTACTCCTTATATTTTGGGGGCAATTGTTAGGGGAGGATTTCTCAATGACCTGTGATCCTCAATTACTGTTGGGTTTGGTGATCCTCACTTCTGTTTGAGTTAGTGATCCTCAGAAGTGTTTCAGGATCAAGATCATGGATCATCTTAAGGATCCTTATACTAACAATTGTCTACTTTGAATATGGTATTGTTTTGCAGGAGTACGAGCTTGGACTTGGTCTTGGCGATATTCCTGGAGCATATTCCATGGCTTATTCCGCACGTGCTTAACTAAAGTGGACGTTATGGAGTTCGTGGAGGACTTGCATGAAATGCGGAATGTTTGTTAGCTTAGATATTTTTTCTATTTTTAAACGGGGTAACGAGCTATATAGAAACACTTGGCTATTTTTGGCTACACACACACTCTTACAACTGCTCTCACCAGCTCTCGTTAATTCACTTGGCGATTACACACTTTTTTACACAATACACTATAGTGATCCTTGTACTTAGCTCGCTATCATCCGAAGTTGTAATACATTTCTTGTTTAATTTGAGTTGATGATCGGTAGTTTCCATCACCCGAGGTTTTTTATGCCGGAGATCATTCATTGATCAAGGGCTTTTTCCTCGTATAAATATTCGTGTCACTTGTTCATTACATTTCAGAGTGATCCTTATTGTTGTTCATCAATTCAAGCATCATACCTCACAACAGAAAGTTTGGTTGCATTATCATTGCTTGATTTTTGACCAAAATAGCGACCAACCCCCCAAAAGCTTACGCTGGCCGCGAGCCAGTCTGATCTGGAGATAGCCCCTTAACAGCTCGTGGTTGGTCGAATTTTTGGTGGGTTTTGAGTGGTTTAATGTGTGTTTCTTGCATTTAAACCTCGCCTAACCCAACCACAACCTTCCCCTATAAATACCAAGCCATCTCCAAGCTATTTTCACTTTGCAAACACTTCCAAATCACTCTCAAACTCCCTAAATTCGCAGCTAATTGCAGAAGATTGGACAGATTCATACTACTTCACTAAAGTGAGCATAACTCACTCAATTCTTATCCGATTCACTCGATTCTTTTTCGTACTTCTTTGGATTGATCTTAGCAACGTTTCCAGAGGTTTTCCTTGGAAAACCAGAGCCTGGAACGTCACCAAAAAGGCTCCAAAGTTGACTGATTTTTTTGTTCTTTATTCAAACATTGATAGACTTGATTAAACTTGAGGAAACTCATCTCAAACCTATGTCCTTATGCTTATAACCACATCCATGGTTAGTTAGGCTTAAAAACAAGGTTGTGACATGTAAAATCAGAGGTGTAAACCTCACAAACTTTCTGTTTTGTTCAAGGGTTTAACCCACAAGTGATGTTCAAGCTTAAGATTTGATGATTGTGTGATTTAGGATTAGCTTGGGCTATCCTACTTGAAAATCCACACATTGCTTGATGTTTTCTCATAGATTAGTTGTTCATATTCTATTGTTTCTTGCAAGTTCATGACCCTCCTTGAATGTACATAACATCAAGTGTAGTGATAAACATTTAGAGGTACCTAAATGGAAGACTTGTTCTTCCTACCTCCTACATGAATTCTATGATACATAAGAGGTTCCTAAATGGAGGTTCATCCTCCCACCTCATGCTTAACATATTTGATATATTAACATATTACATAATCTATATATATATATATATATATATATATTACTTAAGTAATCAACCTTTGATGTTGATAAAATGGTCACTTGTCAAGGTGTTTGCTTACATCATCTAAATACTATGTGTTGAAAGATGATTACTTTCATATGGTTATGTTCATACGTTTTAACCTCCAAATATTTAATCTACCGTTATCCTCCAATACTCATACGCCTTTGTTCTTCGTGTAGAAGGACTTGGTGTTCCAACCTCCCATAACAACTCACTCGCGGATTCACAAGTGGAAAGCTTGCAAAACCGCCCCCTTTTTATGTTAAATTATAAAATCACACTTAAACTTTGATCTTTATGCTTGCACGAAACAATCCAAATACATGAATGCTATGTTGTTATACTTGATGCTTATACTTGGGTGATCCTTGTGTGATACAATAGTCATTAGCTTTATAAGAGCCTCCATTTAACATGTATAGCGCTATAGGAGTAACGCACCACCCGTGAACGAGAAGTTATGTTGAATTATATCATTTTGCGTAAACAGAGGGTTGACTAGAAATATTGCATGCCTTGTATGATGATCTTGTATAAACTAAGTTGCCATGTGGATTCGTTTTAACTTTTAAACTTATACTTATACTTATTCTTAAACTTGTATACTCGCCTTTGCTTTTGCATTGAACTTTATTTTAAACATGTTACAGGTTGAGGATTGATGATGCTATGAAACGGATTAGCATTGATGCCTAGATACTCACTTAGACGTTTAGGTTTAAAGTGTTGTATCAGTTTTGTTATTGTTATGTTATGAACATATTGTTATTTGAATTTTCCTTGTAATGTTTGACAATTTGATTATGAAATGAAAATGGTTGGTTTAAATATTGTCACAAATAGTGTTATGAAGTCTCTTGCAATCTCGAACTAGTCCCACTCCGATGATTCCGCCATTGGTTGGGGTGTGACAGCTTTACCCAACTGTGTAGCTGACTTTGTTTAGGCAGCTAAGCCTACTACCATTGAGGAGACTTACCAACTCGCCACTGAGATCAATGATAAGCGAGTTTTGGCTTGTTATTTCAAGACCTCAACCAAAAGCCTCAATCAAGTCACCGCTACTCCCGCTACCGAAACTGCAGCATCCCAAGTTTCAAAGTCATCAAGTCAAGGACGCAAACGCAAGGGTAACAACAACAAGAACTACGCTACTACCGCCGCTCCTCTCAATGCTATTCCTGTCCAACCCAACACCAACCAGAACCAGAACCGACAAGTTGTAGCACCTGTGACTAACGCACCGCCTGCTAAGCGTGCGTATACTGGTCCTCATCCTTTGTGCCCTACTTGTACCTATCATCACCCAGCTGGGATTGCTTGCCATTTCTGTGTCCACTTCAATCTCTATGGACATTTCACAGCAAACTGTCGCAGTGGCCCATGTCAACAAGCTCAAGCTCAAGCTCCTCCCGCACTACCAGCTCCACTCCCCGCTCCCCAGGGTAACCAAGCAGCACCTGCTCCCACTGCTCATGCACGAGCTTGCTACTCATGTGGTGACCCTAATCACTTTGCTAACGTCTGCCCGAACCGTGTGGTGAAACAAGAGCCGCAACAACCACCGCAGCAACAACATCAACAGTAGCAACCTCAGCAGCAGTAACCACAACAAGCAGCCTGCGGAAGAACCTTCAACATCAACATTCGCCAGGCTCAAACTGACAACAACGTTGTCAATGGTACATTCCTTATTAACGGTATTTATGCTTCGTGTTTATTTGATACAGGAGCCAATAACTGTTTTGTGTCATTTGAATTCGAAAAGCTCCTAAACAGTAAAGGCGCTAACCTCCCAACGACCTTCAACGTAGAAATTGCCACTAGAAGAACCGTCCCCTTAGATTCTGTTCTCCGTGATTATACTCTTGAACTCAACAATCATGTTTTCCCGATCGATCTTATCCCGATGCAACTTGGTAGTTTCGATATCATAGTAGGTATGGATTTTCTTCGTGAAAATCGTGTCGAAGCTGGTTTTTTTCGAAAAGATGATTCGTTTCTCTCTTGCTAATGGCGACCAACTCTGTGTTTATGGCGAAGTATCTTCGAAGAAACTTAAACTTATGTCGTGCATTCAAGCAAGCAAGTATCTCCGAAAGGAATACAAGGCTTTCTTGGCTCACATCGTAGTAGTGGAGAAGGAAAAGAAGCCGATGGAAAAGGTACTTGTGGTTCGTGATATTCCTAATGTCTTTCCTGAAGATTTACCTGGTCTACCGCCGTCTCGTGATATTGATTTACGTATCAACCTCATTCCTGGAGCTAACCTTGTCGCAAAATCCCCTTATCGCCTCGCACCGTCCAAAATGCGTGAACTTTCTAGCCAACTCCTGGAATTACTTGATAAAGGCTTCATACGCCCTAGCACATCGCCATGGGGTGCACCTGTCCTTTTCGTGAAAAAGAAGGATGGATCATTCCAAATGTGCATCGATTATAGGGAACTCAACAAGCTTACTATCAAGAATCGCTACCCTTTGCCCTGAATCGATGATTTGTTTGATCAATTGCAAGGTGTTACGTGCTTCTCTAAGATCGATTTAAGCTATGGTTATCATCAGTTATGAATTAAGGAGGAAGATATCCCTAAAACCGCTTTTCGAACCCGCTACGACCATTATGAATTCGTTGTTATGCCCTTTGGTCTTACCAATGCACCCGCGGTTTTCATGGATTTGATGAATCGCGTGAGTAAACCCTTTCTCGACCGCTTCGTCATCGTGTTTATCGATGATATCCTTATCTATTCAAAGTTGAAAGCCGAACACGCGCAACATCTTTGTTTGGTTCTCGAGCTTATCCAAGGGAATCGCCTCTACGCCAAGTTCTCCAAGTGTGAATTTTGGCTTGAGGAGGTTAAATTGCTCGGTCACATCGTCAACAGTCAAGGTATTCACATCGATCCCGCGAAGATTGAAGAAGTTAAGAGTTGGATTACACCAAAAACCCCGTCCGAAGTTCATTATTTTCTCGGATTGGCGGGTTATTACCGTCGATTTATCGCCGATTTCTCTAAAATCGCCGTTCCTCTCACCTCTCTAACACATAAAGACAAGACTTTTGTTTGAGGAACCGAACAAGAGGAAGCATTTCAAACTCTCAAGCGTATGCTTTGCGACGCTACCGTACTCGCACTACCCGATGGAAACGAAGATTTTGTAGTCTATTGCGATACCTCTAACCTAGGTCTTGGTTGTGTCCCTATGCAACGAGATAAGGTTATTGCATACGCCTCTCGTCAGCTCAAGGTCCAAGAGAAGAACTACACAACGCATGGTCTCGAACTCGGTGCAGTTGTTTTTGCGTTAAAGATTTGGAGACACTACCTTTATGGTACCAAGTGTACGGTCTTCACCGACCATAAGATCCTACAGCACATCTTGAATCAGAAAGAGCTGAATATGTGCCAACGCAGATGGGTTGAACTTCTCAACGACTACGACTGTGAAATACGCTACCACCCAGGCAAAGCAAACGTCGTTGCCGATACTCTTAGCCGACGAAGCTATTTACATAGCGTTCGTAATGTCCAAGCCCAACACGATCTCGAAGCCCTCATTCGTGACTCTCAACACGCCTGTTTTCTCGAGAACACCTTGAAGGAAGAACGAGTTCCTGGAACCGAAAGCCAACTAGTGAATAAACTTAATGGTATTTTTCACTATCTCAATCACATTTGGATTCCTAGTCGCAATAATCTCCGAGAGATTTTGTTGACTAAAGCCCACAAATCTCGATATTCCATTCATCCCGGTGCCGGCAAGATGTACCAGGACCTCCGTTCTCGGTATTGGTGGCCTGGAATGAAGAAGGATATCGCTCTATGTGTTTCGAAATGCCTGACTTGTTCGAAAGTCAAGGCTGAACATCAACGACCCTCTGGCCTACTCGTGCAACTCAAGATCCCGATGTTGAAATGGGAGAGTATAGCTTTGGACTTCATTACGAAACTCCCTCGCACGCCATCAGGTCACAACATGCATTTGAGTTATCTTTGATCGTCTTACGAAATCTGCCCACTTCCTACCGATACGAGAAAACTATGAGGTTGAACGATTACCACGAATCTATACCGACGAAGTCATTTGTCGACATGGAACACCTCGTGACATCATCTCTGACCGCGATGGTCGATTTACCTCGCGCCTTTAGGAAACTTTTCAATCCGCTCTCGGTACTACTTTTAATCTCAGTACCGGTTTCCATCCCCAGACCGACGGTCAGACTGAACGCACGATTCGCACCCTTGAAGACATGCTTCGTTCATGCGTTATTAATTTTGGTGGTAATTAGGATTCGCATTTACCTTTGGTCGAATTCTCGTAAAACAACAGTTATCACTCTAGCATTCAAATGGCATCGTTTGAGGCATTATATGGAAGAAAATGCCGATCGCCTATTGTATAGCACGAGATCGGAGACGCGCAAATTACCGGTCCTGAGTTAATACAAGAAACGACTGACAAGATCCTCAAGATACGAGACAATCTCTTGAAAGCACGGAGTCGTCAAAAGAGTTACACCGATAAACGCCGCAAGTCCCTTGAGTTCAAAGTTGGTGATCACGTACTCCTAAAGGTTTCACCTTGAAAGGGGGTGATCCGTTTTGGTAAGAAAGGAAAGCTAGCGCCTCGATACATTGGACCCTTTAAAATTCTAGAAAGAATTGGCAAAGTGGCCTACCGACTGAAATTACCAGAGGAACTCAGCAACATACATCCGACTTTCCGTGTTTCGAACCTCAAGAAATGCCTAGCCGAAGAAAACCTGCATGTCCCTCTCGAGGATTTGCAAGTTAACGAAATTCTACACTTTGTGGAAAAGCCAGTAGAAATCATGGACCGAGAAACCAAGAAACTCCGACGCTTACGCATTCCCATAGTGAAGGTTTGCTGAGAAGGCAAACGCAGCGCCGAGTTCACTTGGGAACTCGAGAGTAATATGAAAGCTAAATATCCGCATCTCTTCGTTACGCCTATGCCTTAATTTCAGGACGAAATTCCCTAAAGTAGGGGAGGCTGTAACAACCCGACTTTCCGGGTTCTTACCTAGATTTGTCATTTATTGCTTAATTGACTTGTACTCTTGAGATTTCGATTATCGCTAAGGGTTTCGCTATATTTTAAATTATGTTTTACAATGTATCCACAATGCTTATTCAAAACGCAGTTATCACATTTAACGCTATTACAACACATACTGTCACACCCCGATATTTCCACGTATTACCGGTGGGCCCGGTGGGGAGTATCGTGACGTAGTTGATATCATCATAGTCAAATTATCATAGTTCAATGCACCGCGGAAGTCTAAAGTAAAATATTACAAATCAAATGAAAGTAACATAAATTATTACATAAAGATCCACAGGCGGATCAAAACAAAAGAGATATTGTTCATCAGATTTAAAGTGATAAAAGCTTGCAAGACTTTTTATTTATTCACTCAGGAGTTCCAGCCCATTACGCTTAGTACCTGCACTTAACCTTTTTGGAAAATACGTTAGTTTACACTGGTAAATACAATTAACCGACTCTTTTGAAAAGTGTTTATAAAATTGATTTAAATGCACAAGGAACAAATATTCTTTTATAACTTGGGATAATTATTTAAAAATGATCTTGTAAAAGAATTATATGTTTGTTATACGTTCAGTAGCCCGGGTTAAATACCGGGTTAAAGATTAATAGACACACCACATAATATAACCCACGACGAGTTATTCTCGAACAAGCAGGTATATCATTTTACATACGCACCGGCAGGTGTATGCCTACACCCCGTGCTTAAGTCGTGGCCATTTCAAAGAATGAGCCGAAGATATCCAGGACATGGTCATTAACCCCCCCAAAGGCTTAAAACAAACAAAACAGATTAAACGGGTTATCTCAATGATTTAACCTTCATATGATTAAAGATTCAATACACGACCAAGCGGTATTTTAAATACCGTACCCCAAGCTCGTATAAAGGGAAAATAAGTTAAAAGTATTTACCTGAGCAAAAAATTTAAATTTATTCCCAGCCGTAAATCAATCAAGCAAGTATAGATAGCTTTTACCGGGCTCCTAATCTGGAATGAAGGTTTTAATAACCTATTAGAATCCTAACGGGTCTTATTTAAGTCTTAACTTAGACCGGTTAGTTTTAATGAAAGGTATACGGTTCGAAACACAAGATTAAGCGAAGACCGGATTAGAGTGTGGTTTAGACCTGACAAGTATAAATACTTGTATAATATGGGTAAACTAAACACATTCTGGATTTTGAGGTAAAAATGATAAGGTTTGACCCGTTTCGGTCAATTTATGCAAACTAGTCACATAAACCGCACCGAACGCGTAAAATGCATAACGGGTAACCAAATGAGTCATGAACGGGTTCCCTAAGTTAATATGCTTAAAATGTGTTATGATATCAGTAGGATACCTTCCTTTTTACCAAAACGAATTTAAAATCAATTTAAGCCCCGTAGGGGTATTTTGGTCATTTTACATAAGCTTTAAGGGTCAATTCTGGAAATCTGAGTTTAAAACTTTTACTTACTGTTAAAGTATCAAAATTTACTTGTAATATCAGTAGGTAATGGGTCTTAAATGTTAAACATAGTTTTAACCCATACTATGTGTTTAAAACGCGTAAAAAGTAGGTTTTAGGCGATTTTCAGGTTATATAAGGAAAGCTGAGATTTTTATCAGTCCAGAAGGCTTAAAATATTTTATTTAACATATGAAATCAGTAGAAAAAGATTTGGTATCAAAATGTTATGTAAAACTCATTTTATTAGTAAAAAGGGTATAACTGTCAATTACCGAATCAAACCAAGAACCCCATGTTATGATCAGTTTAAAAATTAATAAAAATCTCCAAAAATCCCAAAATATTATATTACATCAGTGGGTAAAAGGTTTGGTGTCAAAATTTGGGTTTAAATAGGTTTTATGCCAAAAATGTCGTTTAATTAATAAAAAGGGTTCAATTTACGATATCGAGCACAACTCCTAATTTAGACCTCAAACTGATGTCATATTTTTAGGACATGTTTGTAAATCAGTAATAAAGGTTTTGTCCTCTCACATTTTTAAAAATCTCATTTTAATATCAAAAGGGCATAATGGTCAACAATTAAGCATTTAACGGAAACATGCAAATGATTCGGATTACAAAGGAACCATATTGTATAATCTCAGAGGGTTATACTAACATGTAATATGGTCCTAATGGAACCCTAAGGCATATCTAAACTAAGCTAAATCGGGTCAGAACTGAAAGTCAAAGCAAAAGTCTACTTTTGAGACTTTCGTTTCCGAACCGAGCCTAAACTCAGAATTGTCGGGTTGAACATGCCTAGACATGTTCTTACATTATTTACCAAATTATTTTAGTGTTAAAACATGTTCTATAACTTCTACATTATTAGTTATGAATTTATTTGCAAAAATAGCTTATGTTGACTTTTTAATATTAAGTTTGACCCGACAATTGACCAAGTTAGAGTGATAATCAGTGGGTGCCCTTTTAAGGGTTTATTACCCACATAATTACCAACTCATAGCAACTTTCAATTCGAATAATGGCTGGACCATTAGTGATTAATCACTAAGTCAAAGCTTAATTATGATAGCTTTGACTTTTGGTCATTAAACTAATAAAACTTGAACTTAAGGAGCTAAGAATGCTTACAAGGACTCTTAGCACGAATTAGGAGCTGAGGAAAACTTGCTTGTACTCCAGAAAGCTCCAGCGAGTGAGTTGAGAATGAATTTTGAGTATGAGCAAATGAACAAGCAAACAAAAGGGCCTTATATAGGATTTCAAAATTCACAAGATCATTCCACACAAGTCTACAACTGATATCTGATGATTCCAGGTGTCCCTATGCATGAAATATTGTTGGCTCAGTCCCTGGAATCGAAAACAAAGCATGCAAAGGCGGTGTAACTTGGCTGGACATGCATTTGTCCATTATTTCTGCATCTGGGCATTCTACGTGGGCCGCGTAGGACTCAGAAATAGTCTACACGGGCCGCGACACTCTCTTGTTACCGGGAAACATCTTTCAGACTTGGCAGTTTTGGTCCCTGGTCCTTATTATGTTTATTTAACTTCTATTTATTGCATTTAGGACCCCCATAGTTAACTTTAAAGGACCTTGGGTCATAAACTAACTCCGTTAAGCACCCGGTTATTTATACGATCACCCGAAAAGTCTTGTATTCATCGAGACTCCATAAAATTAATATATGTTATTATTGAGAGCAAAATATACAATTATTACAATGTTCTTGGGATTGTTAAAAGGCCACTCAGAGGTTACTTTCAACATGTTGACACTTTTAACCCCTATGTTTCATAAGATCCTTATTTTGTGCACAAACGACTTTCTAAGTTCGATAAATTATTCGTTAAAGAATACGAACGTCGTGTGAGGTCAATCAGAGACACAAGAATGGCATGTTAACACTTTGGATTCCTTTTACAACACATTTACATTGCTTGACGGTTTTAGTCCCTCGGAAATAATTCCTTATACATTTAAACTCATGACACGTGTCTTTATTATATTGGTCGTGATTTTTACGAGGTGTTACACATACTATTTAAACGCATTTTATCGCATACTACATCGTATGATTATACAAAACACTATCGCATTGCAATCTCATCGCAAACTCGAAACGCCGATTTACATTTATACATCTTAGTGATTATGTGTGTTATTTGTGTGTTTACTTATTTAATGTTATGCGGTTATCTCAACGCAAACGCTCACTCGTAACTCGCTTAAACGCAACGCAACGCTTAACGCACGAAACGAAAGTTGGAAAAACTAACTCGCACAACTAGGCTGTCCGGATAACCATCCGATCGGATGGTCATTCGACCGGCTGACCATCTGACACCCTCACACTCTCCACCGCCTTACCCTCTCTCACCCTATAAATACCCGCCTGTCACATCACTGTTCACTGATCTGACAGCTCCATTCGACGAGCACGCTCCCAATTCCCTTTAAAGCACTTTTCTCTCGAATCAAGGCTATTTCGTAAGTATTTCTCCCTAAATCTTGTACTTCCATCATCATTACACACTTTCTCATCATCTTCTCCATCAAAATCACTAGTTCTTTCCATGAAATCACCTGATCTTGAAGGTGACATCACCTCAGTTGCTGATGCAATCGGTTGTGTGATGTCATCTCATCAAGAATGGTTCAAATCTAAAGGATTTCCACACTATACAACACAAATCTCAACGAGACTCAACATTTTTCAAACTGATTTCAAACTTTTCTTCACTTTTCACTCAAAACCGATGGAATCTAGACTCATTCAGGCTCTCTACTCATTCTCTAGTTGAGAACCGGTCTGAAAACGGATTTTCACCGGAGAGGGACTGATTCACGGGTTGAACATGAAAACTTCATCAGGAATAGCTAGTCTGATCGAATGGGGTGGTTCCCATCCGGTCGACTGAGCTGGACTTGATGTGGTTTCCGTTGTTTGACACGTCGTCACGCCGTCTCCGTTAAATTCCAAACTTTTTAACTTAGAAAATTTTACAAGTTTTCAAACCATCAGGTCGCCCAATCGAATAGCCATCCAATCAGAAGACCATCCGATCGAATGACTATTCGACCATGTGAATTATCCTTTATACTATTTCTTGTTCAAAACAATTTGACCAAACTTCAAACTACCAAACTCTCAATCAAATAGCCATTCGATCGAATAGTCATCCATCCGGATGACCATCCGACCGGGTGACTTGTTAATATACTACAACGAAAACTTCAAAAGTTCTCAAACAATTCACAAACATCCACATTCATTCGAATGGCCATCCGTTCGAATGGTTATCCGCTCGGATGACCATCCGTTCGGATGACCATCCGCTCGAATGGATATTTGTCTATTCGACGCTTATCTCATCCGACACGCTGTTTACGCACTGTTCAACGCTCATGCTACTGTTCTATGCTCAGGCTAACTCCAACGCGCTCCCTTCGATCCAATACATTAGGTGTTTAGCAACTACGAACTACAATGAGTATACTCGAACCCTTTTTCGCTTAACGCACTTTTGGGTGTTACATACGTTCTCTATCAAAACACATCAACACACAACGCAAACACTTTTAACGCTAACCGCTTTTGCATGTTATACGTGACTCGATGAATGCTTGTATGTTATGTTTACACAGTGAATGTTGCCTGACACCTTAGCAACGTTAGTTCTATAATTTGGACTCAGCACCTGACGTGGACAGGGGTTGTTAAGGGTATTACTTCACATGGTCACAGTGGTGATAATGTGTTGCGCATTCTACACTCGCAGTCATGTCGGTTGCATATCTCATTGTCGATAGCTTACTTGATTCACCTTTCTACGTGTTACATGCTGGTTATGCGTAAACGCTTTCGCTATACTATATGCTACTCAAACTTGTGTACTCACCTTTACATTTTATGTATTGACTTTATTTTAACGTATGTGATAGGTTGATTGGATGCTAAGCTCGCTTTGATGATTCAAGTAGGAGGTCTAGAAACCCATGAATAAAATCTGAGTTGTCGGAACAGTGTTTTGTTTATGAGACTTATATCTGTAATGACTGTTTATGCTTTATATGTTATTGGTATGGGACTTTAACGTTAAATATATTGTCACTAATAGTTGTTATGGATTCTTTTGGACAATCTGTTTCGCTCAGTGCCATGCCCCGATGTTTTCGCCATCGGATAGGGTGTGACAATTGACACCTGCGATATTTTCTGACATTGACATACTTTTTGTAACAGTGGAGAGAGGAGAGAGAATTTGTTACATTTTTTCGGTTGTTCACATTTTTTGTAACTCACCTATAATGTTTTTTATAGCAATTTTTTAGATTATATGAAGTGTATAGATTTTAGATTTTTTTTAATGCGTGCAAAAAACATATTACATTTTTTTATAAAGAGATTTTTATATAATAATGTAGTTGTCACATTAGATGAGAGAGAAGAGAGAAAAGTGTAACAATTTACACTTTTTTTCATTGTAACTTTTGTTTGAAAAAAATAACTTTTTTTTTGTAATTTTTAATATAAACCATTGATCACATGAGATTGATGGTACAAATTAAGTTTGATGGGTTTGTTTTTTAACTAAAGTGATTTTTCGATTTATTTTTTCCCAATATATATATATATAGAAACGGGATCAGGAGAAAACGCTCAAAAGTGTGAGAACAGTGAGAACGTTTCCTGGCCCAACATGTGTCACGTCGCTTAGAAAAGGGCAAATGCGCTTTTTTGTCCTTTCATCTTCTGTTTTTCCAGTTCCGTTTTTCCCAATATTCTTTTAATTTTTTGTTTTTAAGATTTTTGGCGTTAACCAAATTCAATAATTAATGATGTTTTAATGGTTTCATTGTATCAACATTTTGGCGTTTATGGCGTTTATTCAAATCGTATGCCATTGGAACCCAGGGGGCTGGAAATGTATTTGAATGGCGTTTTTCAAGGCGTTTTAAACAAGTTGGCCCATTGCTCTATTATTTTTTATAAACATTTTGGCGTTTGTGGTATCTTGGCGTTTTACTATTGTTAAATTATATTTCAACCACAGAAAAAAAAATACAAGCAAAGAAAATAAATTAAAAATCCTAATTTGATCTCTCTTCACAATATTCACTGTCATCAGTCTCTTTGTTCTTTAATAGTACAAGAACTGACACCAAAATATGGCGTTTTATGTAAAACTTAACAAACCCATCGGTTTGATTATTTTGCCTGCTCGTTTATTGAAGTGGTTTTTTTGTGGATGTTTGGGGACATAGATCTATGACGTGTGGGTGGGTTTTTCGCTTTTTCTTCATGTTGATCTTCATCTTTATAATCATCCCACTCTTCAGTGTCATTGATCTCTTCTCCTCATCCAAGCCTTCTTCAAGAACAAAAAATACAAAATGTCATATGACTGGCATCAGTATCTTTTTCTTGAATTTTTGTCCATCTCATGCAGCAAAATCTTACTGATTTACTCGTCTCCGCTAACAATTCATTCAGTGAAACTTGACGAATAACAATACTGAATATCCAAGAAAGCATATTAGTCATCTTTGATTTTTTTTGGCGTTTTACAGTGAGTGGTATTTAGTAGTATTTATTTTTTTTGGTTTTAATCAAATGGAAGTTGCTGAGATGTATCATTTTATAGGATCCCTTTTTGGCGACTAAGTTAGGCGGTGCGTTATTATAATAAAGTATTCGTCTTTTCAGTTACTGTTTGTAATTATTGTTTTTGACAAGCTTTATCTCTGAAGTCCGTAACACGTCCCATCTTTCAAGTTTTGCGTTTTAGATTCTAATATAATAAATTTTCCCTATCTTCAGTTTTTCTGATTTGAAGTTACTGTTCCTAGTTACATTTTCAAGTTTGTTTTTTATTTTTTATTTTTTTTGGGTTTTTTATAATACTTTTTCAAACTAATTTTATTGTAGTTTGGGAGTTTTTGGGGGCGTTTAACTGGATGGTATCGTTTAGACAATCATTTTTGCTGTTTTGGCGTTTTTATTATACAACAATCAACTGAAAAGGAAAATAAAAAAAATACATAAAAAGGTTTTTTTATAATACTTATCCAAAGTAATTTTATGATGGTTTGATAAACGCCAAAGGTGTAAGACATTTGCTTTTTTGACGTTTTTATTAGATATGGCGTTGTTTATTAAATAACAATCAACTGAAAAAGAAAATTAAACAAAATAAATATTGATCTTCAAATCTTCACTGTCACCAGTCTCTTTCTTCTTTTGAAGCATCTTCACTGGCTGTTTCGACTTTCGTATGAAATCAACCTTCTTTTCTTTAATTTTTGTCCATCTCATGCAGCAAAATGTTATTGAGTTTACACCCTTTCAGCCAAAATGTTATCTTTTTTGGTGTTTTACCGAGAAAAAGAACGCCACAAAATAAACCATCTTAAAATTGTAAATTTGATCATGCTAAAATCAATAAAGTGTTGCTGTATGGTGTTGGATAACATTGTTAATCCTCAGTTAAGAAAGATAACTGACAATGTTGTCCACACCATACAGGTACACTTTATTGATAGCAATATATTTGATGTTTGGGTTTTCTGGCGTTTATCAGTCGAATGGTATATATTAAATATGACGTTTTGGGTTTTTGTTTGTGTTTTTTAATTGAAGGTCTGAGTTGTTGTATATATAGGATTTTTGACGGGTTTTTTAGGCGGGATTTTACTATAATTAAGTTTGGCGTTTTATATCTAATAGCGTTTTTAGCAGAATGCTGTGTGATTTTTGTTTTGGCGTTTTATTTTCATGAGATGGCGTTTTGTTTGAGTAGTCAAAAGACGATTTTACCTTTACTGAAGCGCGTCCACGTAATAAAATTGATGTTATTTACGAAAACGCCACCGCGCCAATCTAGTCCATAGATTGTTTTGATCGGACGATCGATAAGCGTTCTCACACTTTCTACCGTTTATATATATATATATATATATATATATATATATTAAAAGTAATATTCTAAAGTAATTGTTTTCAACCGACGTAGCTTTTATATGAACGGTACAAACCTCAAGTTGGTGATTGTAATTTTTTTTTGGCAAATTGGCCTGTAATAATCCCACCTACACCTTTTTGGCCAATAATAATCCCACCTCAGAATATTCCCCACACCAGTCCCACTTTTCAGAAATTTTGCCCACACTGGTCCTCCGTTAAAAATCCCTAACTCAGTTAGCAAAATGGCTGATGTGGCAGATGATGTGTTAAAAATTGATTATGTGGCAGATGATGTGTTAAAAACTGATTACGTGGCAGATGATTATGTATTCCCTGATCCTTTACAACTTAATGTATTTATAACCCACACTTGCACTTCATCATCACCACTCCACAACCGCACCTCCACCACCACTCGTCCACCACCACCGCACCTTCACTCACCTGCCACCACACCGATAACAACAACGCAATTTCAAGAGCTTTCGGATCTCTAAACGTCACAAAGGCAGTCTTCTTTCTTCCAGATTCACTAAACAAAGCAATCAAAGAAACATATCTTATATTCCTATAACAAAGGCAGTCTTCTTTCTTCCAGATCTGGATGCTGTGAATGTCACCGGAGAAGGAGAAATACTCATGAATTTCTCGCTCGGTAGCTAGATCTGAGAGTTGATCCACTTGAACTGTTCGTGTCTGTAACAAATTCAGCAATTGAGGTTGTGAAAATTAGGTTAAAATGAGTGAAAATCAGATGTATGAATGAATGTTGAAAGAGTGAGAGAGAGTTGGAAATGAATGAATGAATACCTGCATTGTTGCTTGCATAGAGTGGTGGAGATTCAGGTGGTGAAGGTGGATTCAGGGATTTAAAGGTTGAAGAATGGAATGACGCTGTAAAAGTGTTGGTATTGAACGGTGGTTGATGATCGCCTGTAGTTGATGATGATCGTCTGTGCTTGTAAAAGGGATAAATTAGGGGTTGGTAAAGAGTAAATGTGGGTTATAATTATAAAAGTAAAATTTATGTTGTAAAAGACCAGGGGAATACACATCAGCTGCCACATAACCTTTTTTGACACATCATCCATAACTCAGCTGCCACATCAGCCATTTTGCTAACTGAGTTAGGGATTTTTAACGGAGGACCAGTGTGGGCAAAATTTTTGAAAAATGGGACTGGTGTGGGGAATATTCTGAGGTGGGATTATTATTGGCCAAAAAGGTGTAGGTGGGATTATTACAGGCCAATAAGCCTTTTTTTTTTATTAAGTGACTTTTTAAACGAAAGGGTATAAAAATAATTGAAAAGATTAAAAATGAAAGTAATTATTTAACATGAGTTGATATTGAAAAGATTAAAAATAAAAAGTAATTATTTAACATTAAAACCAATATAGAATATAAAATCAAACATAAAAACAATTCTTTACTTTTATTTCGAAAGTGACCTAACTATTTGAAAGGAAAACACCACACAATTGTAAAATGGAAGCTGCAGAAGGGAAAATGGTGATCACTAGTGAAGGTGTCCACTAATATTGTCGGCAGGCCTACAACCTACTCAAGTAAACATAGCAATTAGTGACGGCAATGTGACCGACAAATGTCGTCTTTTTTTCTTGTATAATCGATATATATATATATATATATATATATTGAACAACGAATTTCTTGAATTAGGCTACTATACTCTTTAAATTGGAGAGACTTGTTGCCTCATTCTGGTCAGACTATGTTGTCTTAATCGGGCCCACGCTAGCTTCAGAGTTTGGCTTGGGTGTTTCTCCGAAAACCATATTGCCGGCTGCCACTTGACAGTCTTTGTGACACCACAAGATCAAAACTTTCTGGCATAACACACGGTTGGATAAAAACCCGGGTGGGCTCAGGATAGAGTTTGTCACCTCTGCAAAGAGGATAGACTCTGTCTATCATGGTCTAATCCACCAAAATAACACAAGTAGAGATTGAACTTGAAGCTTTATTGAAAAACCCAAGTCTTCCTACTAATAAGCCGGGGTGTCATTTTTTTTTTGTCATTGATAAACAATTTCGGCTTTCTTCCAATTAAAGCAATAAACCTTTTATAAATATTCCCCATATTATGTAAACCTTTTTACAAAGTTTTTTATTTTACTTTATAGAGTAAACTGCCATTTTGGTCCTTGTGTTTTGGGCACTTTTGCCATTTTAGTCTAAATCTTAAACTTTTTAAATCTAGGTCCCTGTGGTTTCACTTTTATTGCCATTTTAGTCCAAAATTCAAAAACCCCCTTATTTGACTGTTGCAAGCTGCCTATTTTGTCTTTTTGTTCAGGGGCAATTTTGTCCATCTGATTTTAATATAACATATTAATAATTAATAAACTAAAGAGTAAACTGCCATTTTGGTCCCTGTGGTTTGGCCATTTTTGCCATTTTAGTCAAAATCTCAAAATTTTTACATCTGGGTCCCTGTGGTTTCACTTTTATTGCCATTTTAGTCCAAAATCCAAAAAACCCATATTTTGACTGTTGAATGCTGATTATTTTGTCCTTTTGTGCAGGGGTATAATCGTCCATGTTAATTTATTATAACATTTAACTCATTAAGCATTAATTAATATATATAACCCATCTCTCTCTCTTCTCTCAACACCCCTCTACACACACTCTCTCTCTCAAAACACCCCCTCTCTCTCTCTCTCTCTCTCTCTCTACCACCACCGCAACGGTCTTCTCACCCAACTCCCCACAACCAACAATTGTGAAAGCAACATCCTCCAAGAAGCAAAAACCAGCCAAAAAACCAGAAACCACCACCACCAAGAAAAAAATCACAAAAACAACCAAAAGGAAACCACCAATCTCAAACCCAACCGTAAATCAAACATCTTCCGATTCAGACTCCGACAACAACAACCCCTCACCAGACCAAATCCAAAAACTCATCGGCCCGGACAACACTCAATTCGCCT
Organism: Helianthus tuberosus; assembly: GCA_030545235.1. Taxonomy (NCBI): domain Eukaryota; kingdom Viridiplantae; phylum Streptophyta; class Magnoliopsida; order Asterales; family Asteraceae; genus Helianthus; species Helianthus tuberosus. The sequence continues at coordinate 74,373,421 of CM060416.1, read as the reverse complement.
CCTCCACCATCTTCCAACAACCACCATCGCCTCCTCCGATAACCCCCTCCTCGCTCATATCGCCACCATCCTCGGCCTGGACAACACTCAATTCGAAACCCTAATCTCTCACCTTATGTTCACCGGATAACATCCACCACCACACTCCACCCCCTACACCACCGCTGCCCTACCAAACCACCACCGCCGCACCACTACTGAACCACACTTACACCCACAGAACCACCACCATCTCCAACCCCCTGCACCACCGCTGCCCTACCAAACCACTTCCTTCACCCGAAACGTCAACCACAAAGGACCAAAGAAAATTTCACAAATCTTAAAGAAAAGAGATGGAGATGACGGGTTAAAATGCTTACCGGACTGACTTGGGTGTGGGTGTGATTTGGGTGAAATGCTGTCGTCATCTCTCTCTCTCTCTCTCCTCCTCTGATTTCGTTACCGTGTCGCCGCTACCGGTCTGATTTGGGTGTGGGTGTGTGGTTATCGGAGAAGGAGGGGTGTGGGTGTGTATGGAGAGGTGGGTGTGGGTTCCCGTCGGCACAAGAACGGCCGGAGCTGATATCGAGAGTGAGAGATCAAGGGGGTCTCTCCATCAACCACAACCATCAAGAGCACCCAAATGTTCTAAGAGAGAAAGATGAATTATATATAATTAGTTTAGTTTATTAATTATTGAAATATTATAATAAATTAAGATGGACGAAAATACCCCTGCACAAAAGGATAAAATAATCAGCATTCAACAGTCAAAATATGGGTTTTTTGAATTTTGGACTAAAATGGCAATAAAAGTGAAACCACAGGGACCCAGATGTAAAAATTTTGAGATTTGGACTAAAATGGCAAAAATGGCCAAACCACAGGGACCAAAATGGCAGTTTACTCTAAACGAAATTAATCTTATATAATTCCTTTATACCCTAATACAGTTCAGATATTCATAATCATATTCATCTGTTAACCTGATTCATTCTCTTCGCCGAATGCACCGTCACCGGCGAAACAAAACAACTAAAGCATTCAACTCCGGCACCGGAATAAACCGACTGAAATCACCGCCGTGGAATCTTGAACTCTGGCGAATGATCGGAATCTTCTGGAACGTTGTAGATTCAATTGGCGATTGATGAAATGATTAATCAGAAATGGAGTGATTGTTACAGGGGAAGTACAATGATGTGGTAACTGAAAAAGAGTCCTTTTTAAGTGAAAATAGTTTTTGAGTTCAAAGTAGAAACAAAGGCTTACCCGTTCCACCGGTTATAGATCATGACTAAGGCAACAGGGACCAATAATCGCGGCTACCCAATTGCTCCCCTGCAAGCAATTCCTCTCATAAGTTTAAGTAAACATATGAAAATTACAACTTTCGCTCAACGATGTTCGACTGTTGATCAAATGTTTGAAACATCCTTCAATAACGACATATTTAAAAAAAAAATTTGGGTCGAAATCAATAATGGTCAGACACGTAATCAAATATGATTTGTTAATCGCACAAATCTTCATCTCCCCCTCTCTAGCTTCGTTTATCACTGACCACCAGATTCGTTGCAGATCTAAAAACGCCCGATGACGGTGAAGAAGACACAACGGGTGGAGGTGGTGGTTGATTACGGTGATGGAGGTGGGTTATGAATTAGGGTTTTTGAACTGGTGAAGTTGGGTGAAATGAAGGAGATGAGTGCTTTAAATAGGGTCAAACGATTTTTGGGTTTTATTATTTTTAATTAATATTGAGTTATAATAAATCTACAATGACTAAAATACCCTGAGGATAAAGACAAAATATCAGGGTTTAAGTTGGGGAATCTGGCCAAATTTAACTTTTGGACTAAAATGACAACAAAAACGAAACCACAGGGCCCTAGAAGCAAAATGTTTGAAATTTAGACTAAAGTGGCAAAACTGACCAAATCTCAGGGACCAAAATGGCAGTTTACTCTATTTTATATATAGCAAAGATTTCTTTACGGCATAAAGTTTATCCCAAAAGAAAAGTGATCTACGAAATTTTACGTTACCTTCAGTGGCGTATCTAGAAAATAATTATAAGAATAATGCTTAAGGTAACGTAAAAGATGTATTTTATATTGCATGTTTTTGAAACAACTCATTATTTTATCACGGGTACGTCATTGATAACGTTGTATATAGATAACTATAACTTAATATAGAGAATGAAGGTATATCACTTTTTAAATGAAAAAGACATGTCTAGACCTATCCTCAAATATGCATCTATATGATAAACCCTTGGAAAGTAATGATGTGATTGAGCCAAATAAATAAAGAAGGTGAAGATGGGCAAGACAGTCGTGTATTTGTAATATTTTGAAATAAGCGATTTGTAATATCTTGAAATAAGTGATGATGGAAGACATTTTTGGCTAATGGTGGGATATCTATGATCATTGTAGATATTGAGAAAAGTAACAATAGTAATGAGTTGGAAGGAAAGCTACAATCACAATGACATCAACTACTCTCGGAAGGAAAAAAAGTAGGAGGAAAAAACGAGTGTTAAGTCACATATGATTTTTAGAAAGCGCGTGTTTGATATATCAGACCTTAAGTTTGTATTTTACAACGGTTTTAACCCTTAACATTAGCTCTATTACGTATTCTCAGTTAAATGTTAGGGTATTTTTATCATTTTATTCCTTAGGGCTGTTTATATAGATTACAAAGCATTTTGAATATTTAAGGGGCTATTTATATACTTACTCAAATTAACAAAAGAGTTATGCCGACCATCGCCGAAAGCCGTTAGAATTTCAAGTTGGAGACAAAGTACTATTAAAAGTCTCTCCGTGAAAGGGGTAGTCCGATTCGGTAAGAAAGGAAAGTTAAGTCCAAGATATGTCGGACCTTTTACAGTTATCCAACAGACAGGACCAGTTGCCTATAAGTTACAACTACCAGAGGAATTAGCTCATGTACATGATGTATTTCATGTATGTAATCTTAAGAAATGCTTGTCTGATGAATCACTGGTAGTACCTCTTCAGGATATAAAGGTAAATGAAAAGTTAAAGTTTGTTGAGAAACCTTTTCAAATAGAAGACATAAAAGTTAAGAATCTCAATCACAAGAGATTAACTCTGGTCAAAGTGAAATGACATTTAAAGAGAGGACCAAAATACACGTGGGAACTGGAATCTGAAATGAAAAGGAAATATCCTTACTTGTTCCAGTAAATCTCGAGGACGAGATTTTAAACAATGTGGGGAGGATGTAACAACTCACAAAAACGTCCTAAAACACTCCGTTAGTGTAAACCTAAACCATATAACCTTATTATATATAAAAATCAAATAAAACTGATTTTTTAGTCTGTCGCGGGCCGCGACCCACAAAGGGGATGTCAATCGCGGGGCGCGAGAGACTTATGATGATCCGGGCACGTTGTGTGACACGTGTCATGCACGTGTCAAAGCTAGGGTATGACACAGAAGCCCTAGCCGTAGCTAGGGTGGCGCTCGCGGGCCGCGAAGGCTTTCGCTGAGCAAGTCGCGGGGCGCGAGGGACTGGCGAAACAGCTATAAATTGAGCCTTCTGTGACATTTCAAAGTTGCTCAAAATCTTTTATGTCTCTTAAATTCTGCTCAAAATAAATTAGCGAAGTACCAAAACTCTGCTACGATAACGAGGTATAACTCGATCACTGCTACGGTACTATATCCGATCGACTAAAACCAATCCGATGGATGTTTAAGTGCTGCCTTTATTTGGCTATACTTTGTCATTCATCGTGAGGGTTTTGATCTCGTGATTAAATGTTGTATTAAGTTACTAACCTAGTTTCGTTTGCATTGTATATTTAATTAGGTTTACCAGCTTAACCAGTAGGCAAGCTTTGACCGTTTAAATCTGCAATGTGAGTCATTCTCTTTTTATCAAGTTTTTTTTGAAAAACCCTAAATGTTTTCCAGTTATACTTACAGTGATTAAGTCTTTGTAATTTTAAATTACTGCCAGTACGTGGGGTTTTGTATACACTACTTGACAAGCGTCACTTTAGGTGAACGGACCTAAATAGTGATATAACCACAGTGACAGGTCTTGCTGAGTGACAACCTGGTCAGATAATTATAATATATAAGCAAATGTGAAAACTCTTAATACAGTATGTTATAACAATGTGTCTTTTGTATAAATTGAATGCACCCGCCAGTATTTTTCGCTGATCAAATATTTTAAAAACAGATTTCAGGTGATTTACTGTGAAGAAGGAAAAGTGCCGTGTAGCACTCCAGCTTAAATAAAGTGGCTCAGTAAATAGAAATAAACATGTTTATCTTTAATTAAAGGATTTCTCCAGTGAAATTCCTTTCTTGTAAATACGGGGTTTGTCCCGCAGTTAATGATAAAATAATTCGGTGTTTTTAAAACTCTGATATTATTTTCTGACAAACGGTCCTGATGAAATTTTTGTTGCCAATTAAATACTGATACCACGGGTTTCTGTCTAGCGGCTTCTGAACCGGGCAAAACGGGTCGGGGGCCGTGAAAAGAGGTGCCTCCTAAGGGCTTCCATGAGTGGAAGTCCAAGTTTTTCTACATCAAGGCGGCTACACTTGTGTGTAGGTTGGAAATCCGGAGTGTATACCAACGAATTCCAAGGGAGATGTTGGTCATTCCTTAGTCGCAGGAGTGGTATGGTGTGCTCCAAGTGTGACATCTATGCTTGTAATCATTGTACAAACTTTGAATAGTTCAATTATCAATAAAACAATGTGATTTGGCCCCAATGTTTGTTTATTTATGTTTGACATTTTGCACGTTTCGATTTTTGTTCAATTTTAAACTCTATATAGCTTTTTGGAAAGTTATACGCAAACTAGTGCGTAAACGTAATCAGTTTAATGCGACAAACACTCTGGAACATCAACATATGCTTAACATACCTTAAATAACCTTTACATAACTTAGAAATAAGTTTTGAAGGGTTTGGTATGGCAAAATCAAGTTTATTCGCTTACAGGGACTAATTTCGACAAACTGCGAAAGTATACCGATTCGTATAGTAACGAACATTTCAGAACTTGATCATAAGTTAAACATACCCTAAATATCCTTTACATAGCTTAGAAATAGGCTTTGAGGGGTTCAGTATGCTAAAATAAAACTTATTGGTCAACCAGGGACTAAAAGCGTCAAAAAGTGCATAAGTTTGCATTTTCGCGCATATCTTATGTTCTGAACATACCCGGAGATCCAAAAAATTTTTAATCATTAAAATATTTTATTTTAGTGATTGGCATGCTAAAATTTCATTCGTCGCGCAATTTGGATCGTTTTTCACGTCCGTTCGTGTTTCGTCGTAATTAACCGAATAACGTGACCGTACGACCAAACGAACCGACATCCATGATATTTTCAAGCATATTTCATGCCTCCTATACTTTCACATCATTATTGAGCCTTGAAAATGGGTTAACGGGGCTTAAACGTGTCAAAAATCAAGTTTTAAGCATCAGGGGCCTGTTTTGCCAATTTGCAAAAGTTGCTGATCTGAAGTGCTAGGAGGGGCGCGTACCCCATTACTTCTGTCTACGCAGCCCGCGACAGACCCCTAGTTCTGCAAAAATCATTTTTCTGCAAACAACAGCTAGTTTCTGGCTTTTGTACATGGTTTAATCAATCTATGAGCTGGTTTTGGACACCCATAGCATTGTAAAACAATGGGTAACACATGGAGGGTCAGGATTGAAGCTCAACTTTCAAGAAATGATCCTAACGGTTATTCGAAATGTATAAATACCCATAAGATTTTCATTTCACCTTACTCAAATTTGATCTTTCTCTCATTCCTGGAGAATTGGGACTATCCCTTCTGGTTGAAGGTCCCAATCTTCAAGTTTTCTTCTTCTTTCTTCAAGCTTTGGACCTCTTGTAAGCTTCTTTCATGCTTTTATGCATTTTTAAGCATGAAAGTCAAACAGTGTTTGACTTTCTGCTTTGACCAGTCTTTGGTCAACACAAAGTTCGTTTGAACTTTGTAACGTGAGCGTAATCACGATGGTTATAGTCCCTTGTGACTATACCTACTGATTACCACGTTGATTAGGCGTAGTGACGAGTCATAGTTTCGGTCAAAGTACGTGTTTATGCGTATTTTGCAACGAAACTATCTTTGGGTATCCAAACACTTTGTTTTGATATCAAACTTGTTTTCTAACTTAGTTAAACATGTTTTAACATGTTAAACTCGTCACTTTTAGTTTAGTGCTTATTTAGGGTCGTAAGATAAGCGGTCTAAACAACCGCTTAGACTTTCGAACCCGACCCGTTTGGTTGATCATTAAGATCTGACCAAACACATTTTGTGACCATAGTTGTATAGGGAATAACCTTCCGAGGTTATATCTTATGGTCACTTCGTTTAGTTAGTTGTATGATAGGTAGTTTATATGCCTTAGGAAAATGACCAAAATGCCCTTTTTACGCATAATTTCATTTTAAGCATATGTAACCTAAATTTTAACATCTAAACTTATTAGGCAACATTATTAGACATGTTAAGGCATATAATACTTGTCATAGGACTAGTTAGGCGGTCCGAACGCGTTTTACGCAAACGACGCGTTAAAGTAGCGTAAGCTACCTAAACGGGTCGTAAGCACTTAGGATAAGTTCCGTTTTAGAATGTAGGCTTTGTTAAACCATATTACATGAGTTCCTATACTCATTTGGTTTACGAAACCACATTTTATCCGATCTTCCGATTTAGGTCCGATTTATTAACATAGTTATCTATATTAGGTGCCGATTGATTCCGCGATCCTTCTAGCGTTGTTTGATTGTTGTTTCAAGATCATTTAGCAATATCAAGTGAGTACATAGTTCCCCTCTTTTACTGTTTTCAAATATTTTGGGGTGAAACACATGTGCCTACTTGTTACTTTCGTGCTTTTCATGCTTTTATAACATATGCTTGCTATGTTCATGTAGTACATGTATAGTACTTGATTTCATCCATGTTTTATGCTATGTATGTTTAGTTAACATGCGAGCACATTGATTTCATCAACACATTTGTTTCATATGTTTATTTCAGCATATGTACACATTGATTTACATCACATTTTTGCTATGTATGTTCATTTAGCATACTTAGTACATTGTTTACACATAACATGCTTACATTTGGTATGACATTTGGTTTGTTTAACGGGACAAAAATACGTTCATTAACATTGATCATGCCGCTCGGTAGTAAGTAGTGGTACCATAGGAATTGACAACTCCCGTTTCTGGCTTCCTAGGTTTGTTTGGAAGTAGGAAATGACTGAATCCGATATACATAAATTTTGATAAACCTTTAATTTGTTTAAGGGGTTGTCTCCACAGTCGCAAGGCTTGAATGTATGCGTTTTAACATTACCACATAAGTGTTTGTATCAGTAAAGCATGGATTTTGCAAAACATATCTTTTGACTTAAACTATGATTTATATCAAATACATTATTTTGTACATTTTTACTTATGGGGTTAAGTAATATTATTGTTCACCATACATTTCATTTAGTTACACATAAACATTATACGTATGGTTTAAGTAGTTACTTTTTACTTGCCATACATAACATTTGATTACACAAAACATGGTTTACATTTAACATTAAACATTGCTTACACATAAACATTTTGACATTGGTTTAAACAAGGTATTTTGGTGGTTTGTTTGGGTAAGTAATTTAAATAACGAGGCGTGTGTAATATGATAAAAGCATGGTGGATACGCCGCTGGTACTTCCTATATATAAGTGCTTTTATGATATTACATATCGTAACGTTATTTAAACCATTTCAATTTAGACATATTACATTTTATACAAACAACATATCTTCACAAAACATTGTTTTACAAACAACATATTTAATACAAACTCATTTTACTTGGTTATTCATTTAATCATACATCTTTCTTTTATATCATCTGATTTCTTATCGATTTCCGTATGATTTATAAAAGAAAACACTTTACAAGATTCATGACTAACTTTTGTTAAACATTTCTTGAAACTTACAAGTCATGAACCCTGCATCAACAAAACCTATGTATCTCACAGGCATTTTTATGCTGACGTACCTATTTTCACATGTGTTTTCAGGAGCTGATGCATAGGGTTGTTCAAGATACACTTAGACGGACTTGGGCCTTAGTGACAATAAAAGATGCAAGACTAGTTTAAATTACGTTATGTACTCTTTGTTTTCTTTGTTTTAAGACAATGTAACCACTTTGTTAATAAATAAAACGAAACTTTAAATACCATGGTTGTGAAACAATAATTCTACCACTCCACTCCCCGACGTTTCCGTCGCGGTTTGTTGTTTTATGCGGTCGGGGTGTGACACCAAGCGCTCCCCTTGGTTGCTATAAGCAACAGGAGGTTAATTGCTTTGCGCATGATGATGCGCTGGAAAGCGGGCCGCAGGCAGAAGCCTGTTTGCAGGGAGAATGGCCAAGGTAAATTTGTTCAACAACACTTCTTTAGAATATGTCTCTCCCTTACTAATTGTGTTGTTTGCGCTTTGTAGTCGTTGGTTTGTGGCGCATGTTCGCGTCAGATAACAAAGTGAAGATTGTCATAGAAAGTTGTGACGATGGTGAGGAAGGATGGTATGAGACCATCGTTGGGAAATTTTGTATTCCCGAAAGGCCCGTGATGGAGGGGACAATTGCGGCAAGGCCGGGTATGTTGTGTTTTTTGAACCCTAGGTCGTGTAGGGGCGTGGCCCCTGCTGGTGAAGAGTTGATGTGGTTTTCTAGTGATGACTCACTGGGATCTGATTCTTCTGCAGGTTGTCTTGTTGCATTGGGGGTTCACCCCGCAGCCGCGAAAGGTAGCAAGGCGTAGAAGGCTAAGCGTCAAGAGAAGCATGCTGCTCTCGTGACAAAGCAAGCTGGCACATGTATCTTCCGCCCCAGAAAAACTCAACCTGAAGATTATGTTTTAGTGTCTGACACCCTTGAGGGGTTGGATATTCTAGGGGCTACACTAGGCACTGGTGGTGCCGGGGCAAGTACTGGGCCCCAGACTGTGAAGAAGAGAAAGCCGGCGGGCGCTCCTACCAATGCACCGTCGAAGAAGCCTACTCTTCATCATCAAAAGACGACAAGTCTAGATGCGCACGGGGCGCAACCGTCTTCTGGTAAGTGTTTATCTTCTGAGACTTTGCTTTTGTATTTCGAACTTCGCTTACATTCCTTCTTTGTCTTTGTTTTAGTTGCTACAACCATGCTTCCTCCTCCTCCACATTCTCCACTGAGCATGCCTGCTTGTGATGAGAGGGGGGTTGAAGAGCCTGAACATACTATTCAGGTTGAAAATGTTGCAGATACTACGCCTTCGCATGAGGCAGAGGTGCATGTTAATGAATCGGTGGGCGAGACCCCGGTTCATGATGATATTATTGATGTTTTTAATAATGTCATTGACCCCATTATCAACCAGGGGTCAACTGAAGGTGGCGAGGCACATGTGCCAATGTCCCCCCGTTTCGAATATGCATCCAGCTCTAGCGCGGGTGGAGGTGGTGATCCTGATCAGAACCCAATCCAGCCCAATGAAACCCTGCTGGAGTATTACTTCCGCATGTATAATGACATGTGTAGTCAGTACATCCATTCCCCCCATGGAATATAAGACAAGGGGATGTGATGACTGACCCTTCCCTTTGTAGGGAATTTTTGAAGGGTGCTTTCACACCTGTGAAGGTGGAGCGCTTAAGGATGTTGGGGCCCGAGAACTTATACATGTAACACACCCTTTACCTTGTTAGTGCTGCTACCACAGGGAATGTGATTCTGCACGATTGGTACTCCCTCACACAAAAAGAGGAGGAATACAATCGGTTAAAGACTGAAGCTGCTGCCACCATGGAGAATATTAGAGCATCTCAGGAAATCCTGGCTAAGGAGAAAGCCGATTTCGAGGCGTATAAGAGGACCGAGGAGTGGAGTGTTGTTGCTTCCAATAAACAGGTTCGGTCCTTAACCAAACTTTTATCATAGGAGCGCAAGCTCTGGAACGAAGCTTGCGCTCGTGATAATGAAAAATTTTACCGTCTTCACTAGGAAATTCTAAACATGAAGGCAGCGAATGCCGGTCATGAGAAAAAAGAAGCCACTGCTGTTGCGGCAATGGAGGAAGCCAACCTTGCGCGCAATAGAATAGAGGTATGTAATATACCTTATGTTTTTAATTTCTTTAACTTGAAAGTTCCTTCTCATGTTGAATCTTGTCTTTAAATAGGAGAGCGCGCGCAAGGACCTGCAGGCCAAGGATGTGGCGCTATCAGAGGTTATCGACGCTTGGTAGAGGCCGAAGTGGAGGCTAGGGTCGAACGGCCGCGGACAGATGCTGAAAGTGCCCGCGCAGCTAAAGCTGAAGAAGACTATCAGCGGGTGCTTGCTTAGCATACCTCGTCTTCTGTTCAGCTTGAGGATGCAAAGGCTCTGAATGCCGACCTTAATACCGATCGTCAATGGATGTGTGATTACAGTGTCGTTTATGTAAGTGCTTTTTCAGCATGCCTTTTTATTCCCTTTCTCATATTGAATGTATCTTTGTAATACTTGTGCAGATTGCGAATGTAATATTGGACGCACCGAAGGAAGATGCTACGGTTACAGTTCTAAGAGCTAAGGCACACGATGGTGGGTATAAAGTTGTTTATACTGAGTGTTTAACTCATGTGAATGTCGTGTCAGAAGAGAAATTTACTAATGAGTAATGTCGGTTGCGCGAGGTTGATACTGAGAGCGAGCTGGAAGCTGCTTCCCAAGCTTACAACACATTGGTCGTCCCTATACTGGCGCAGGTGAAGAGTACTTAGCGGCAGATGACTACATTGATCGTCTACGAGAATTATTCGAGCCTGAAGCAGATGCTGAAGGGGAGACCGAAGGCGAAGATCAAGGGTGATTCAAGCCTGCTCGCCTTGTGTATGTGTATATATATATATACTACTTGTTTAGTTTTATGCTTTTGTAACTAGAACAAGTTGCCATTTGCGACGCCAGCCGGGGCGCAAGTTTGATGAATATATAATTTTTTGGCTTTAAAGCATCAGAGTAAAATATATTCACTGTTCTACCTTGTTTAAGCGCAAGTGAATTGAAACTCCTCTATTATTTAGGCCACAGTGAGGCTCAAAATAAATAATAGGTTAGGGTATTTTGTGGCCACTTCCGAGGCACAAGTAGGAAGTTAACATATTTCTTTGCCCAAAGGTCGTAGGAAATGTTTAACTTTAATCGTCGATTTGGCCATTGCTAGGCGCAAGATCAGAAGAAATATAGTTATTTATTGTCCATTGTACGGTGCAAGTAAATAACTTTAGTGTTAGGCCGATTAAAGGCGCAAAATAAGAAGTTATTGTGCACCCATTGCAAGGCGCATGGCAATGTTTGAACTTACATAGAACTGTATTACAATGTTTGCATGTTATTAACAAGTTTGTGCAGGTATTGCGAATAAAGATTGGCCAATTTGTTTTTGTGAACACCTCAAAGTAGTACATGCATTTGTGATATAGTTATATAGGTTTGATAATATAAACAATCAAGTTGTAAAACCTATTGTATATTGATCAACATGTGGCGTAAGGCCATTTAACTGTAATACAAAAAAGAAACAAATTACAATATTACATATAACATCGTCTAAGTTGTTGCGCATTCCAGGTACTTGGGATAATGTCACCGCCCAACATTTGCAGTTTGTACGCGCTTTTTCCCAAGACCTCATGTATAAGGTAGGGTCCTTCCTATTTGGGAGCAAGTTTGTCTGGGCGCTCTGCGTTAGAGGCTTCATTATCCCGAAAGACGTAATCTCCTGGGTTGAACGTGCAGATCCGCATGTGCGCATTGTAATATTTTTCTAGCTTGGACTTGTATTTAGCTTCGTTGATGGTGGCGTTCTCGCGCCTCTCTTCTAAGAGGTCCATGTCTAGTCTACGCTCCCTGTTGTTGTCAATGTTATTGACAGCCAACATTCTTGATAATGGAAGGCCTGTTTCGACGGGGATCACCGCTTCAGAGCCATAGACCAGGCTGAAGGGTGTCTCACCATTGCTTGTCTTGGCATCGTTCTATGTGCCCACATGATACTCGGGAGTTCATCGACCCAGCCCCTTCTGGCTGTTCCCAACCTTGCCTTAATGCCTTCGACCAAACTTTTGTTGGAACTCTCTACTTGGCCATTCCCTTGAGGATGCGCCATAGAAGAGAAAATGTGCTTAATGTTCAGGTCTTGCAGCCAATTTTGAAGATCTTCTAAGGCATAGTTGGTGTCGTCGTCGGTTACGATGCACATTGGTAAATCGAAACAGCAGATGATGTGTTCCCATATGAACTTCCACACTATCATAGACGTGGTAGATGCTAAGGGTTTGGCTTCAACCCACTTAGTGAAGTAATTCACTGCCACTTTGATAAATTTAATAGTACCTGGTGCATCGGGAAAAGGTCCCACCATGTCAATGGCCCATTTTTGGAATGGCCACGTTGTGGTCACCGGGACTAAGTTAGTCTTTGGGCGCAAGGTGTTAGGTGCATGTCGTTGACAGTTTAGGCACTTGCGGAAGATTTTAACCGCATCCAGGTGCATGCCAGGCCAGTAGTACCCGACATTCATGATCTTGGCCAGCACAATGTGTGGTCTTGCGTAGATGCCATATATGCCTTCATGTATTTTGTGAACTAGGTATGTGGCATCTTGGGAATCCATGCACTACAGGAGTGGTCCCAAGTATGATCTTTGATATAACATACCATCTCCCATTTGGTATTGGCACACCTTGTGTTGCAACTTGCGTGCTTCCGCTTTGTTTTATGGGAGTATGCCAGTTTGTAGGTATCTTATGTTGGGCGTCATCCAAGATGGTGACCCCAATTCAATCACGTTGACTTGGCGCAAGGGCACTGAAGGGTTTTGGAGAACCTCAATGCGCACATCCGTGGCCAAGTGTTGGAAACTTGTAGATGCTAATTTGGAAAGTGCATCAGCTGGTTTGTTCTCACTCCTGTTGATGTGAATGATTTTGAAGGAGTGGAATTTGGATATTAGTTGCTTGGCTTACTCTAGATAGAGGACCGTAATGTCTCCTTTTACGACGTATTCATCGCTTATCTGCCCAGCTACTAATAGAGAATTGACATGCGCTTCCAGATTTTACACGCCGAGCTTGACTGCTAGCCTTAACCCAGCAAGAAATGCTTTGTACTTAGCCTCATTGTTTGTGCTTTTGAATTCGAGGCGTATGGCATATGTGAATTCTTGGTTGTCTCGGTTAACTAGGCGGAGGCCTGTGTCGTTTTCATTGGACGCACCATCTGTGTATAGTGCCCAAATTTTGGCTAACGGTGTGGGAGGCGCAGGGTTCTTGATTGTTTTGAGCAGCTCTAACGAAGTTCTGTGAAGCCTTACACTTCTTTGACTTTCTTGAAGGCTTGGTTTTTGTTTTCTTTGGTGCCTCGTGGGTGGTTTCATTTTTGAGATGAGACATGGCGACAACTAACTTAATGGTCCCACAGAGTACTATACTTAGTTGTTGGGCAATTGTAGCAGCCGGTTCGGACCTTAGAGTATCGCTGCGATGAGGAGACATCCTAAAGATAGTGGAAATTATGAGAGAAAAACAAGTGAGATGTTATCGGATAATCAAAGCTGAATGTTAAAGAAATATTGGCGAAATATGAGGATTGTGACCATTTATTTGTTAATTAAAACAAACAAACGATAATGTGACTAATCAAAGTAAACGGGTCATAACAATATATCGCGAAGACATGTTTTAGCCTATAAGTGGACACTCACCCCAAAAGTTCCCAAGTAAGAGTGACTGGTCCGATACTGCGGATTTGTACGAACACTCTAGCCTTAGACAGAAAACTCTAGGTACAGGCACCCACCCTTCCAGATTGCATGTGTTCACATTGTAAAGACCCGAACTCTGACGAGATTTTGAAAACTTTGAAGGTTCAAAACCTTATAACAAATCATCTAAGAATGGATGATTGATTTTCAAAACGGATTTGTATTTTGTGTTCTTGTTGTGGTTGTCACCTAAAGATAGGTGACAATATTGTTTTAGAATCTAAATGCAAGTAAACTCGCATTAGGGTCCTAGGAAGGTTATAGACTAGGTCAAGAGCATTACTAATAACCTAATTCCCTATAACCAAGGGCTCTGATACCAAATCTTATGTCACACCCCGACCGCGTAATACAACAAACCGCTGGGGAAACGTCGGGGAGTGGAGTAATAGAATCATTGTTTCACAACACATGGTATTTAAAGTTTGGTTTTATTAGAATAATTGTTTACAATGTCTTGGAATTTAACCAAAAACATAACGTAAATTAAATTGTCTTGCTTCATTTTAAGTCACTAAGGCCCAAGTCCGCCTAAGTGTAGCACGATCATCGTCATACATTAGTTCCTGAAACACATGTGAAAATAGGTACGTCAGCATAAAAATGCCTGTGAGATACATAGGTTTTGTTAAAGCAGGATTCATGACTTGTAAGTTAAAAGAAGTGTTTAACAAAAAGTAGTCATGAATCTTGTAAAATGTTTTCTTTTATAAAATCATGTGAAAATCGTTATGAAAACCAGATGATATAAAAGAATGATGCATGGTTAAATAAATAACCAAGTAAAATTGAGTTTGGGTAAAATATGTTATTTATAAAACAGTGTCTTGTAAACAATATGTCGTGTCTTCGTATAAAATGTATCATGTCTTTGTTTCTGTCAAAGTGGTTTAGATAACGCTACGATATGTAATATCATAAAAGCACTTATATATAGGAAGTACCAGCGGCGTATCCACCATGCTTTTATCATATTACACATGCCTCGTTATTTAAATCACTTACCAAATAAACCACCAAAAATGTCTTGTCAAACCAATGTCAAATGTTATGCACAAACAATGTATAATGTCACAATGTTAGGTATAAACTATGCCTTGTATAATCAAATGTCAGATAACAACCAATGTCTTGTATGGTGAATAAAAGTCTTTACTCAAACCATAGGTATAATGCCGTGTATAACCAAATGTCATGTGAAAACCATGTACTAAGTATGCTAAGTAAACATACGAAGTAGAAATGTAATGTAAATCAAGGTGCCCATATGCCGAGTAAACATATGCAGCAGAAATGTAATGTAAATCAATGTGTCCATATGCTGAGTAAACATATGCAACAAAAGTGTTTACGAAATCAATGTGCTAGCATGCTTAGTCAACATACATAGCAAAACATAATGGAAATCATGTACTATATGTGTACTAATGAACATAGCAAGTATATGTCATGAAAAGCACAAAAGTAACAAGTAGGCACATGTGTATCACCCCAAAATATTTGAAAGTGGTAAAAGAGGGGACTATGTACTCACTTGATATTGCTTAATAGTCTTGGAATAAAGATCAAATAACGCTTGAGGAAATCACGGAATCAAACGGCACCTAACATAGGTAACTATGTTAATAAACCGGATCTAAATCGGAAGATCGGATATAATGAGGTCTCGTAAACCAAATGAGTATTGGAACTCATATGATACGGTTTAACAAAGCCTACATTCTAAATTGATACCTATCCTAAGTGCTTATGACCCGTTACGACTCGTTAAGTTAGTTTATGCTATTTTGACGTGTCGTTAACGCAAAAAGTGCGTTCGAACCGCCTAACTAGTCCTATGACAAGTATTATATGCCTTAACATGTCTAATAACATTGCATAATCAGTTTAAGTGTCAAAAAGTTAAGTTTCATATGCTTAAATTTAAATCATGCATGAAAAGGGCATTTTGGTCATTTTCCTAAGGCATATAAACTACCTATTATACAACTAACTAAATGAAGTGACCATAAGGTATAACCTCAGAAGGTTATTCCCTATACAACTATGGTCACCTAATGTGTTTGGTCGGATCCTAATGATCGACCAAACGGGTCGGGTCCGAAAGTCTAAGCGGTTGTTCAGACCGCTTAACTTACGACCCTAAATAAGCACTAAACTAAAAGTGACGAGTAAAACATGTTAAAACATATTTAACTAAGTTAGAAAATAGGTTTTGATATCAAAACAAAGTGTTTTGATACCCGAAAATAGTTTCGTTGCAAAATGCACACAAACGCGCATTTTGACCGAAACTTTGACTCATCACCACGCCTAATCAACGTGGTAATCAGTAGGTATAGTGGCAAGGGACTATAACCATCGTGATTATGCTCACGTTGCAAAGTTCAAACGAACTTTGTCTTGACCAATTCATGGTCAAAGCAGAAAGTCAAACACTATTTGACTTTCATGCTTGAAATACATAACCAAGCATGAAAGAACACTTACAAGAGTCCAAGCTTGGAAAGAGACTAAGAAAACTCAAATGGGAGGCCTCCAACAAAGTGGTAGCAACTCCTTTAGAGCAGATGTAGAAGAAGGAAACGAATGAGCAAAGATTGAGGCAAAATTGGGTGCTATTTATAGTGTTCTTGAAGCCTTAAGATCATCACAAGTGTCCCATTTGTTGTCATGATCCTAAGTGGCATGGACACATGTTAATAGCAGGTTAAATGGTGGCATTTTCGTTTACTTGGGCTCCAAAACATGAAACATGAGGCTGCCACCTAGCTGCTGATGCAAAAACAATGAATCTGCCCAGATCAGTCTCTGGCGCCTCGTGAACTAGACAGCTATGTCTGTCGCGCCCCGCAGAGACCAAATTATCAGAATTGTCAAAAATGGTCCCTGCAGCCTCTAATCCTATTTTTCGACGCGTTTAATCCCCGTTAACCCAATTTCAAGGCTCTACAAGAATGTTAAAGCATAGGGGACTTGAAATATGATTGGAAATATCATGGATGTCGGTTCGTTTGGTCGTACGGCCACGTTATTCGGTTAACTACGACGAAACGCGAACGGACGCGAAAACGATCCAAATTAAGCGACGAATGGTATTTTTGCATTCCAATCACTAAAATAAAATATTTTAATGATTACAAAAATTTTTGGATGTCCGGATATGGTCAGAACGTAAGATATGCGAGTAAATGCAAACTTACGCTGTTTTTGACACTTTTAGTCCCTGTTGATCAAATAAGCATATTTTCTCACACCGAACCCCTCAAAACTCATTTCTAAGCTATGTAAAGTATATTTAGCATATGTTTAGCTTATGATCTTGTTCCGGAGTGTACGTTGCTATACAAATTGGCAGACTTTCACAGTTTGTCACAAATAGTCCCTGTGATCGAATAAGCTTGTTTTTTTTGACATACCAAACCCTTCAAAACTTATTTCTAAGTTATGTAAAGGTTATTTAAGGTAGTTTAAGAATAAGTCACTATTTCGAAGTGTTTGTTGCGTTAAACTGATTACGTTTACGTATCAGTTTGCGTATAACTTTCCAGAAAGTGTTTAAGGGTTTGAATTTGAACAAGGATTGTTATTGTGCAAGTATGATAGATAATTACACAATCCAAGAAATAAAACACAAGGTTTTATTGCTTAAAAAAAATTTCGGGATTGGTTAGTGATAATTGTAGGCACAGTTGTCACACTTAGGCTTTGAAATGATTTGACCGATTTTGTAATTAGTCAATACGTTAATAAAATGCCCTGCAAAGTATCGGCGCAGGCACCTGGAGGCATGTACTAGCACAAGAATCAATTTTTCCATGATGGAGTATCTTGTTTCCGGGTTATTGAGTATCTTGCTCACATAGTACATCGGTGTTTGTACCCCATCTCGGTCTACCAGGAGCACTGCACCTATGGCTCTGTCCAAAGCGGACAGGTATAGGGTTAGTGGTTCCTTTTCGCACAGAGTTGTGAGAGTGGGGAGTTGTATCAAATACTCTTTCATTTCCTTGAAAGCGCCTTTCGCTTCATCAGTCCATTGGAAATGATGCTTCTTTAGGCAATTGCGTAAGGTGCTAATGAAAGGAAAAGATATGGCTGCATGATTGGCCAGGAATCTATTTAGCGCGGCCAGCCGACCGGCTAAGGTTTGCATTTCCTTAATTGTTGATGGCGATGGCATGCGCTTGATCGCCTGCACCTTCTCGGGGTTCACCTTGAATCCATCCTTTATGACGATGAATCCAAGGAACTTGCCTTCTTCCATTCCAAACGAGCATTTGCTCGGGTTGAGCTTCATGTTATTACTTTGTAGAGTTTGGAATGTCTTGTCAATATCTTGAAGCATGATATCTTCCTCCAAGCTCATAACGACAAGATCGTCCATGTAAATCTCCACACATTTGCTAATCTGTTTGCCAAACGTCTCAATCATTAATCTTTGGTAGGTTACGCCCGCATTGTGCAACCTGAACGACATTTTAGTATAACAGAAATTTCCCATTGTTGTTCTAAATGTCGTTTTGTCTTCATCCTTGAGTGCCATTTGCACCTTGTGATACCCTTTGTAGCAGTCAAGGAAGCACTTCCATTGGAATGGTGCGAGGTTGTCGAACTACTCGTCGATTTCCAGAAGTGAGTAACAGTCTTTGGGGCAGGCTTTGTTAAGATCTTTATAATCTACGCACATGCGCCAGCCCTGGTTCGCCTTTTCTACCATGACCAGGTTTGCTAACAAGGTCTGGTATTTGACTTCCCACAGGATCCCTGCGTCGAGCAATTCTTTTACTTGCTCGTTCATGGCGCGGTTTTTCTCTGGTCCCAGGTTGCGTCGCGCCTGGACCATAGGCTTGATACCAGGCATGGTATTCAAGCAATGTTTTGCGACAACGCGCGGGACTCCTGTCATGTCTGCATGAGTCTAACCAAATATATCCTTATTCTTGAAGAGCAGTTGCTTCAAGTGCGCTCAAATGTTGTTGGACAAGTCTTGGCCTAAGGTAACAGTTTGTTCGGGGGATCTTGTGTTAAGTACCCACTTCTCTGGTTCGGTCCTTGGTGTCACCCTTGCTATTTTGGTCAGACGGAGCTCGTCCGTCAACATTATATCTCGGAGTGAATATATAATCGCAATACCCGTTTCGGTTAGGAAACCGACTGCGGAATGGGGAGTGGATGTTATCATGTTGAAATCTCCTTGTGCTTCTCTGTCTAGAAGCACATCATGTTTGGAGGTGTGTGGTAAAACAATGAAGTTTACCTCCTCTGTTTGTTTATGCCTACCATCGATAAGCATCACTTGAAAAGTTATTTGGCCAAGGGGGAAGATCATCTCCCCCATGAAATCGGCCAAAGGGTAATCCACCAGCTGCAATCTATCCTTATCTTCTTGATCATATTGATTGAAGCACTGCTCGTAGATTATGTCGGAGGTGCTGCCCTGATCTATAAAGACGTAGTCGGTGCAGTAGTGTCCTAAGCAGCCGGTGACCATGACGGCGCGCCTGTCGTGCGGTCCGCCTCTAACGCGAGGTAAAACGACTTGCTCGTCGCACCAATCGTCATTTTGTGCCCTCTTAATTACCTTATTTGGTTGCCTAAGTCCCATAGTTATCATGTGGACATTCAACTATTTCATCTGTTAGTCAAAAGGGCCCTCATCTTGGTGATTTATGCGCTTGGTTTCCTTTCGCGCATGTGGCTACAGATGTTGCAGCTTTCCACTCTTTAGGGCCTTCTCAATCTCTTGCCGAAGACTGATGCAGTTATTGGTGGTGTGATCACTATCTTTATGGTAGTCACAGTACAAGTCGAGTTCTTCTGTCACACCCCGACCGCATAAAACAACAAACTGCGGCGGAAACGTCGGGGAGTCGTGTGGCAGAATTATTGTTTCAAAACACATGATAATTAAAGTTAAGTTTTACAAGTTTAAATTATTACATTGTCTTAGATCAAACAAAACACATAACATAAAAGATGATAACTTTCTTGATTTTAGATTGCTAAGGCCCAAGTCGCCCTAAGTGAAGCTCGGTCACATCAAACATTCGCTCCTGAAATATATGTGAAAGTAAATACGTCAGCATAAAAATGCTTGTGAGTAACATAGGTTTAGTGTTGAAGATTCATGACTTTGAATGTTAGAAGAGATGTTTAACGAAATGTAGTCATGAACCTTATAAAATATTTTCTTTTATAAATTCATATACATTTCAAATAATATAAAAGAATGATGTGTGGTTAAGTAAATAACCAAATGAAAATAATATGTATAGAATATGTCATGTCTTGTCCTTGTTGAAGTGGTTTAGATAACGCCACGATATGCAATATAATAAAAGCACTTATATATAGGAAGTACCAGCGGCGTATCCACCATGCTTTTATCATATTACACACGTCTCGTAATTTAAATCACTTATTAATACCATGAAATAATGTCTTGTTTAAATGTCAATGTCATGTGTAACCAATGTCCAATATAAACCATGTCTTGTATGGCGAATAAATAGTATTTACTCAAGGCAAATGCATATTGTCATGTATAAACAAATGTCTTATGTAATCAAATGTCATGTACAAAACAAAGTCTTTGAATAAACAAAAGTTTAAAACAAAAGTTATGTTTTAAAAACCATTGCTTTTATCGATATGAACATTTATACGGTTTGTCTATCGCATACACTCAAGCCTTGAGACTGTCGGATAAACCCTTATCAGGATCAAGGTTTATCAAAAATGAATTCAGATTATGTCATTCCCTAACACTTCCAAACAAGCCTCGAAATCAGGAACGGGATTTGTCAAGTCCTATAGCGCTATTACATACTACCGAGTGGCATGATCAATGTTAATGAATGTACTACTGTCCCGTTAAACATACCAAATGTCCTTTTCAATGTAAGCATGTCATGAAAATGTTTGAAACCATGTAATAGGCATATTAAGTCAATATGCCAAGTAAAATGTCTTTGAAATCAAGTGTTAGGTATACTAAGTCAATATACCATAAAAATGTCTTTGAAATAATGTATTACATGTGATATGTAGCAAAACACATATAATGACATGAAAACGAAAGGTAAAGTTATGCACATATGCTTCACCCCAAAAAAATTTGAAAACGTAAAATAGGGGAACTATGTACTCACCTTTGGGTGCGTTTTTATGTGTTAACACAACCTCTCAAATTGTTTATTTGTCCTAAATTAAGTAAGAACGATTTAATAATAAAAAACTCACAAAAATACCTAAGTTTCTCCGATCCTTAGAATTTTCACATAACTTTGAGATTTTCTCGAAAAGTTATTATTTTTTATTATGTTGGTGTATTCATATATATATATATATATGAGTTCATATATATATTTTAAGAAATTTGCGACTTGAACGATTTTATTGGTGACCCTCATCATGTTATAAGCAATATATCTACGATTTGCGCGTTGTAATATATATACTCAAACGTGACATATAGTAAATATCGTAATACACATAATCTTGTCAAGTATTAACATGTCATCATACACATATTATAAAACACATAACACATTTTAACACATAAAATTTACCCATGTACACCCATTCTAGTGTATATTGAAAAAACGTATTTTAGCGATTCGGTAACGTTTTTGGGCGTCGAAAGTTACGTATGACTAACCAAACACCAAGTAAACTTAATATAAGTTAACATACTTATTTTTATATAAAAAATATCCATTTACTTACTGATCCAAAACAGTTTTATAAAAATCCTCCGAAAAGCCGATTTTTAACCGTTTTACCGCATAGTTTTGCGTCAAACGTTAACATAACCATCCCAAATCGTAACGACTTGATATTTTAACATAACCCATTTTATTTACTGTATAAAATAGTGGTTATACTCATGATAGTGCAGGTCTCACATAAACCACATAAATCATGCAAATTTCACATATTTTACCACTTTCTAAGCTACATGTACAACATGCAAAGCTATCAAACATATGACAAAGTTTCATGCCATTATAATATACCAAATAGTGTTATTTTTAGTGTTTATAATATTTTCTAAAACATTTTTGTCATACAATCATTCTTTTATCATTTCTTGAGCTTTAAATCAACATGCATGCTTATGTACAAGTATCTAAAGCACACTATCATATCATCATCATTTCATATGAATTTAAATGCATCAAACATGTAATTTATTCATGTTTACTTACTGATTTGATTGAACATTCATCATATCATGCACAAATCATCAAACACTTGCATTTTAACTATCATTCAAGAACATGCAACAACTTCAAAATTCTCAAACATGTCTAATAAATTTTCGGCCATTTACATGTCAATATACTAACATTATTTCAAAATATAACTCATGATTCAATCATTTCTTTATATCTCTAACATATTTGCACATAATCTTTTTCATGCAAGCAAACACCCTAAACAAGTATTTATAAAAAAATCAAACTAAATCTCAAATACATACACATATATATACATACGGTTATATATATAGACACATATACTTCCATTTTTATTTTGTGTCAAAACCCATTTCCTTTTAGTTTCAAGTTAATGAAAAATCCAAGAACCATGAGAAACTTCTATCATCATCATCATCATCAAAATGCAAGAACATAATTTCTAAAGTAAGTTTATACCTTTAAGAAAATTAGTAGGTTTTGATGAGATTTTTGATGATATGGAGCTTGCAAATGCTTGGAATCACTTGAAAAACACCCTTGGATCTTCAAACACCTTAGAAACTAGCTTGGAATCAATTGGATCTTGAAGAATATGATGAAAAAAAAACGAAAATATGAGGGTGTGTGTGTGTGTGTATTTTCGGTTTTGAGGAGAGAGAGAGAAGTGTAATTATGATTTCTTGGTTTGTGGATGAATATGTAAGAGATGGGGGGGGGGGGGGGGACAAGGTGAGTTTTCCAAGCTAGCATGCATTATGCATGGTCTACACATGGCAAGAAGGTGTGAGAGGTGTAACTCTCTCCCTCATACACGATTACACATGTATATATATGCATACATACATAAATATAATATATAAATGGGTAAAAAAAGGTATTTAACTGGATGCCGGGTATTTTATCTAGCGTTTCAATCCTGGTTTATGTCGTTTTAAATTATTTTATTATTCTATATAAATAAACTCATCAAAATAATACTGAAATAAATATCAGTTATCGAGACTGGCTGTGTTGTCCGTGTTTTGCAGTATAAGCACTGTGTTGCGCAGTAACACGCGGTACGCGCTTAAACTTTGAAAAATAACGTTTTTAAGTGTTTTAATTTATTTTTCAACACGAACATGATTAAAAATAAAATTTTAATCATAACAGCATATTTTTAAGATTTAAATATTATCCGGGCGGTCACCAACGTTCGATACGTAGTTTTGTCGCAAAAAGTTCTTAAGTTCGAATAAACATGTTTTTGCCATACCAAATCCTTCGAAACTTATTTCTAAGTTATGTAAAGGGCATTTAGGGTATGTTTGGCTTATGTAATAGTTCCGGAGCGTAAGTCGCGTTAACACTGATTACGTTTACGTAACGGTTTACGATTTCACTTCTAGAACAAGTTTGAGAGTTCGGAATTGAACAATGATTGAAAACGTACTAATGTCACAAATAATCAAACAAATATTGGAATTAAAAACACCATATTTTATTAAATACAAGTTGTTCGGAACAGTACAAGGATTAAAATACACAGATGTCATATCTTCCCCCCTTGTTTTTCATCGCGGTAGCGGGTTTAAAATTACACTTTTCAATTAAAAGAATGTCCTTGGGTGATTTGGTGAGATTAGTCCATTGTCGGTCTCGATTCTCCTTCTTTGTTGCCCGCTTTTCCCGTTGGTTATTGATCCTAGATCTTACGTCCGCCTAGGATCCATACGTATCATACGATCTGGACTCGTGGTCGCGCGTCCACGAGCTCTTATTACTCCTGTTGTTGTTGTTGCGCCTTGATGATTCCTGATGAGAAGAATGCATTTTCGCATAAGAAGTGCAATCTTTGTTATTATTTTGGAGTAAGGAGCGCTCGGTTTGGGCAAATGTTTTGGTTGTCGTCATAACGTTGTCCCATTTCTTCGGTAAGCCCTCCTTACCGGAAATTATTTTGACCATATCGTCATGCCTGACGGCCTTGACGAAATGTGTGTGTGCAAGAGCGTTAGGTACCTCACCGATCTCGAGTCATTCCTTATTGAATCTGGTGATGAAGGCCTCCAAGCCTTCATTGTTCATGCGCTAGATGTTCATTACGTCCATCGTATCATGGACGTGTCATCATTGCTAGCTGAAGTGAGCAAGAAATTTCTCTTGCAAATCTTCTATGATACCAGTGAGCCTACTAGAAAGCTATTGAACCAGGCCCTTGCATTTCTCGTAAGGGTCTGGACAAAAAGGTGGCACCATAGCGGTTGCGTCCAGCCGACAATGAGGCTGGCGCTGGTGAATACACCGATGTGGTCGTCGGGGTCTGACAACCCATTATACTTGCCCACACTGGGTGGAAGTTTTGACCGCATGAGTGGTGCGAGGGTAATTCCTTTTATACACTTGGAATTCCTAGCAGCAGATTTTGGTTGGTAGACTGATTTTTAATCATGCTTCATTGCCCGACCATACCTTGCGCGTGGTTGCGTTGGTATGCATGCGTTCCGGACATTATCTAACCGGCTGAAAGCATTGTTTGCCTCCTCCTCATAATAGGTGGAGTCGTCAGGATCGGTCCTGTCTTCCATGTCGTCATTGGGAGATGGCCAAAGACGGCTGTACACGTCCGACCCTCGGCGGTTGTCGGATTCCCGTCGATGTTGCCTTGGTAACCCCAGCCTAAGATGTGTTGAGGCTCTTGCTCGGGATCCATAGGTTGAATCCCCCTCTTCCAACGTATGTTGACTCATATATGAGTCACCATATTGACCGCACATGTCCCTAGGCACAGGCTACTGTTGGGGAAGCACCTCTTATTGAAGAACACGAGGCGTCGGTGTGATTGGTATAGGTGTACGTTGTACAGTCTGCTGCTTGCCCGCGCAGAGCTGGGCGTACACTGAATACATGTATATGCAGGATCTAATCACAATGTAGCTTTAACACACCAATCCATAAAACAATATCAATGTAAAAACAACACATTTACCAAGTTAGTCACTTTTTGTGACATTGTTTTTTATCACTTAAACACACTACTATGAACACATCTAGTATCCAACATCAAGTGCAATAAAACACAGTACTATGATCATCTCTTACGCTTGTATTTCATGCCGAATTTGTAATCTTGATCCATGATTCTAGCTAATTTTGGTATCAAGATGGTTATCGATAGTGAGTTTTAGATAGAGAGAAGGATATGTGCGAGATTATAGGAGGTATGTTATTTTTTGCAGTTATTCAATTGATTTACAACATGGTAAATTACTAGACTACCTAAAGAAACAGTGGTTAACCAGGAGGTTAGTCCACGGGTTGGGTCTTGTTAGATAGGGTTGATCCCTTCTTTCCTCGACCGATAGCTGGATCGTCTTGAATCTATCATTTGCACAGTGAACACACCGTGACTCGCAACAAAGAGAATGGGGTGGGGGTTGCTCCTTGTTACCACCCTCCAGCGTGAGAATAAGTATTTGCTTAGGAAGCAAGATAAATGATTAAGTAGTAAATGTGAGTGAGAAGATTAGCATTACCTCAAACCTAGTCTGAAGTTTGGTATTTATAGCCGAAGATTGAAGGAGAGAGAGGCCAATGGGCCATTTAAGGGCCTTGGGCCTGACTGACAACTCGCGGCTTATTCACTGGTCTGGCAGGTATAGGCTGCAGAAGTGTCAAGCACATGGTGGAAGTGTCGCCACGTGTCCTGCTATATCAGGTGCATGAAGGAGCAGCCGCCATGTGGCCTGCTGGCTTTGGTTGTCAGTTTGTTCACCAGATTTATGCAAGTGGGAGCTCCGTTAGTAGACTGGATAGCCACGTATTGGACAGTCAGCTGACCGCTGTTGTCAGTGTCAAGGCATACCGCTCACTGGTTTGTCACAAAAGTCAAAGTGACAGTTCCACTTGCATCATAATAAAATGTCGGCCTTACACGTGCGCTTTGTAGGCTTACGCAAGATCGTAGCATGTGTTGGATAAGTTGCACATGCACAGTACAAAAAAAACATCTACACACTACTCTGCACTTCTTTCGCTGTCCCCGCGCGTGCCCGCGCGGTACTGTAGCATGTCAATGTGCGAAATGTAGTAACACAACAATTGTAGAAGATGTGGATTCAAATTATACTAATAAACTGGGTGATGATGATTGTTACAACTACCATCTTTAGCAGCATCCACCGCATCCTGTGTATGCTGCCTAAAACACCCATTTTTATACATAAGATGAGAATGTCATTTTTATCCGAGTGGGAAAGCAAACCGGGCCCGCGCACCTGCACGGACTGAAGTATGTTCTTTTCCGGGTGAGGAAGTAAACCGGGTGATGGTCAGCAAGTTCTGGGACCATACCCCTTCACTACCCCTAACCTATTATAACAATTAATTAGTGACACAAAAATATTACAAAAATGCCACCAACTTGATCTCATCCATTAAACACACCCATCTAATGGCTACGATCGCTTCCTACACTTTGTAGGAAAAACATACCTTACGCAGGAACCCCACTCATATATATATATATATATATATACATACATATATAGCGCTCGGTTCAAATGAGAACCACCATGAGTTGTGAGAACCATGAGAACTCCTACTTCCCGTGCGAGTTAGGCCAAATTTTTTTTTTGCACAAACGTATATGAAAATATTATAAACACATCTGTAAATAAACAAAAAAAATTGTCGAGTCAGTAGTTTTGCCTGATGTAGGTTTTTTTACGTGCTGGTGTAAATTTGTTACGAAGATAAATATTTTTTTCATCTCATGTAAATATGTGTACACGGCATTTTTTTAAATTTTTTTGCAGAAACAAGTGATTTTTTTATGATTTTTGAGATTTTTTTTTGAAAAACCTTTTAGATGGCCTAGTTATCGTGGTTCTCACAACTCAAGGTGGTTCTCATTTTAACTTATGTTTTACTCCCTATGGTTTGGTCATTTTAACGGTTTTCTCCTAGTCATTTAAAAAGTGTCATTTTCCTCCAATAGTTTACTATGTTTTTTCTAATCAGCTCCCTGACACTAACTCCATCTAAAATGTTTGTTAACTCAAAGGGTATTTTGGTAAGTTCAAGTAATGAACTAAGGGTATTTTAGTAAAATTACAAATAAAGATTATATTATATAACAAAACCCATAAACTCACTACACTTTTTCTTCTCTCTATACCCTCTCTCTTCTCTCTCTACACACTCTCTCTCTTCTCTATCACCAATAACCACCACCAACCGTCACCACTCCACCATTTTGCACCATCACTGGCAGCTCCATCCAACTACCACTTGCAGACCACCATCCACATCCATATGCTGACCTCCAAATGCGTGAACCACCATCATATCGAAACCCACCACATGCTGACCATCTACAACCAGCCGCCACCACCACCACCACCATCAGCCGCCGCTTCACCCGCTCCACATTGCCAGCCGCCACCACACCTTTAGATCTGGTATTCTCCAGCTGCCACTGCATCGCCAATAGCCAACACCCCTAATCAGCAACCACCAACTTGCACCACCGCTATCACCACCTACTAACTCTCTCTCTGTCACACACACACACACAAAGAGCACAACCATCTCAATCCAAACCTAGCAAGTGCATAGGGTTTAAACCCATCTCAAACAATATCTAGCAACCATTCAGCACTATTAACCTGTGCAGCCCTGGAATCTGACTGTCGTCGTCATTTAATGTCTTCTGGGTTTGTGAATGGTCTGAAATTAAGGCTTAGATTTGTTTACCCATTTTTGAAGCTCAGACCTATTACCCTCATACTCATAGTGTTTTTCATGGCGAGAGAGCGTAGGGTTGATGGTTGGTGACGATTAGAAAAAGAGAGGAAAAAGTGGTGGTTGCATGTGGTGGTGTCTGGAATGAGAAAGAGAGAATAAGGGGGTGGGTTACGAGGGATGAAGGAATTGTTAAGGAATTAATAATAAAATGGATTTAAGGAATTATTAATGAATTAAAAATAAAAATTACCAAAATACCCTTACCCTTAATTGAATGATTTAACTAAGTTAAGAGTCGTGGAGCTGATTGGAAAAAAAACATAGTAAACTATTGGAGCAAAATGACACTTTTTAAACCACCGGGGTAAAATCATTAAAATGACCAAACCATAAGGAGCAAAACAGAATTTAACTCTTTATACAATTTCCAATTTATGCTTATAAAGACTAAGACGTATTCGATTTACAAAAAATATTTATAGATAATGACTCAAACATACATAAATTTCTTAACAAAATATAGATTAAAATAAATAGAGTAAATTGTCATTTTAGTCCTTGAGGTTTGGTCCAAATTGCCATTTTAGTCCAAATAGTTTTTTTCTCATCTGGGTCCCTGACTTTTCCCTTTTCTTGCCATTTTGATCACATTGTTTAACTCAGTCTAAAAATCTGGTTATAACCAGGGGTATTTTTGGCATAACTGTTGTGTAGTGATAACCAGGGGTAGTTTACAACATAAATTATAAACCTCATAATAATTTAATGCCAAAAATACCCCTGATTATAACCTGGTTTTTAGACTAAGTTAGGCAATTTGATCAAAATGGCAAGAAAAAGGAAAAGTCAGAGACCCAGAGGAGAAAAACAAACTATTTGTACTAAAATGACAATTTAGACAAAAACTCAGGGACTAAAATGGCAATTTACTCAAATAAATATGACATAATGATGTGTTGAAATTTATAGATTATAACTCAAATTCTTATTTTTATATAAAAAGTAGTTAAAATTGAAATTGGAAGAAAAAGAAAAAGACAATAAAAAAGAAGGGTAAGTTACACGTTTTGTCCTTTATATTAATACCATTTTTCAACTGGTGTCATTTGGTGTAAAAATTGACAAGTTTTGTACTTAATGTTTCAAAATATTGCACGTTACGTCCTTTGGCTGTAACCCATTTAATTTTTCTTGTTAAATATAGTCACCCAGAGTATTTTAGTCTTTGTACACATTTTTTAAATATTATTTAAAAATATATAACAAAATATTTAAAAATTATATTATTATTGTTATTATTATTATTATTTGTTATCTCTCTCTCCCTACCACTATTTATCTCTCTCACCATCAACCCACCAGCACCTCACACCACCACCACAACCACCCGCCACCCCATAACCTTCACCGCCACCACCCACCCCACCCCACCTCAACGTTCACCGCCACTACCCACCCTACCCGCCTGAATTGACAACCCACCTTCGCCCTCGCCTTAACCGCCAACACCCAACCCACCCACCTACCACCAAAGATCCTACCCCTGTAACTACCATCACCATTCACCTAACCACAACCATCCACCTTCACCATTCACCCAACTAGTCAACCTCCATCGTCCCCCCTCACCTATAACCACCCACCATCACAACCCGCCACATCTACATCACCATCCATCATGCTAAACCCACCATCACTACCCGCTATCATCTCAGATCTGGTGAAACCCCTACCCACCACCATCCACCATCTCAGATCGTGTGATGTAGAGGGAGTGAGAATAAATGAAGAGATAGAGGGAGTTTCAGATCATGAGATAGAGCGTAACATTCCGTAATTTTCATTCTTTACCGTTTTATTGTAATTCGTATTTCAATTTCAATACTTGTAATTCCGAGACTTGATTGTAATGGAAACTATATTTTATATCATCCTTGTTTAATCATACTTGCATAATGCATCAACATTCAAAAATACGTGTTTTTAATTAAAACCGAGCCATACATCGAGATCATATTTTCTTGTAATGATATTCATACGTGTTCATACATTACACATGCTTATATATACCTTAAAATGTAAAAAACATGCTTAACTATACATCTATAGCACCTAATAACCATCCGAACAACACAAATGGCCAAAATTGAAAATTTTGATTTTTTGACGGTCCGTGGGGACCATATGGACCCCTTGCGATAGCGTCACTGGTAGCATAATGTTTCAATCTCACTAATTTTGGCTCCATTTCCCTCCTTTTAACCCCCAACCACCTCATTTAACACCCAAACCCTAATCCCAACTATAAGTACAACCACTTACCACCTCCTAAACACTTTCCACACTTTCCACTCTCTCTAACACACTCAAATCATCAACATATTTAAGTTTGGGCAGATTGTCCTAAGTTCAAAACAACGAGTTTAGTGCTTGTTCTAGCACTCTTTTTTCTTGTTTTCTTCTTACTCCTTCCTTAGATAACCTCTAGGAGTATTACCACATGTTTACCAAGGTAAAAAAAGATGGTATACCACCATTTTGAGGTCCAAGTTAGGTATTTTTGTTAAACTTTATGAACTTGGCTTTCTTTAGCTTTATTCTTGGAACTTTTGCAAACTAAACCAAGCTACCAACAAATCTTTATGTCGAATGGTTTGTGTAAAGTTTAGTTCCAGAAACTTTGAGGTTATATACATCCCCCTATCTTATTTTTGTAATGCTCTAAGTAACTTCCAAGGAATATAATGAACAAACTACACCAATTCTCCAACCATACAATGATTAACAACCATCGAAAAGGCCTTAACAAATCATAATCGAGATCTCGAACACTCACGATGAAAACCAGCACGAAAAATGAGAAAACCCAGTTTTGGGTCTCGTCGCGTTACGTGACGATGATAAGGAAGTACGGTCGCGTGACGTGACACCTCCTTATTCGTCGAAGATATGTAGCACCACGTGGCATGCCAACGTGGTGACTCATGACACCTAAGCCCTAGTTCACCTAATCGCGCGACGTGATGGTGATGGGAAATTCTGGTCGCGCGACGCGACGAGGTTGAACTGCAGCTATAAATTGGATGTGGATTGGGAATTCCAAACCACTCATTTTATTTTCTTTCTCTCTCGAAACATTGTCCTAATACCCAAAGCCCTAAAACTCTGCTTCGTAATCAGCGTGCTAACCCGGATCACTAGTATGATACCCTGTACGATTGATCTGAAACCAAATCAACGGATGTTTAAGTCCTACCTGAATAAGACTATACTTTATCATCTACGTTGTGGTTTTGATCTCGTAATTATCATTAAAGTTTGAATTGGGTTAATACACTAATAAGTGTTACATTGTGTGTTTAATTAGGAACCCAGGACATAGACCAGAAGGCTATTACTGAAAACCCTAAATTTACAAAGTGAGTCATTCTTCTTTTTCTCACAACATTGTGAGTCATTCTCTTTTATTAAATGCTTTCAAAACCCTAAATGTTTTCAAACCGTTACTTATATTACAGTGATTAAGTCTTTGTATTCTTACATAGAAATTACTGTTAGTATGTGGGGTTTTATATACACTACTTGATAAGTTTCACTAGTTAGGAGAATGACCAACAGTGATATTAGAACAGTCACAGGAATTGCAGAGTGACAAATACCTTTGGGTAATAGTAAGATGTAAACAAATGTAAAAACTCTTAATGCTGTACTTATAAGATGATGTCTTTTTATAAATTCGAATGAACTCACCAGTATTTTTCGCTGATCAAATTTTTTTAAAACGCT
Organism: Helianthus tuberosus; assembly: GCA_030545235.1. NCBI lineage: Eukaryota > Viridiplantae > Streptophyta > Magnoliopsida > Asterales > Asteraceae > Helianthus > Helianthus tuberosus. The sequence continues at coordinate 74,341,800 of CM060416.1, read as the reverse complement.
TTTCAGGTGATTTACTGTGAAGAGAAGGAAAAGTGCTACAAGACACTCACGCTTAAATAAGTGGCTATGTAATCCTGAATAAAACGTGTTTATAAATTAAGGGTTTATCTCTGTAAAAAAAAGTCCTTTAGGTAAATATAGGTTTCATCCCACAATTTATGAAATGAAAACTGTGGTGTTCTGAAAACTCTGATATTTTTTCCTAACACCTGGTCCTGATGAACATTCCGCTGTGATAATTTTAATAAACACCGGTACCAATTGTATCTGCTCACGGCTCCCGCCCATAGTAGGGTCGGGGGTTGTGACAAAAGGTGTTATCAGAGCCACTAGTTTAAGCTAATTAAATATTGTGAGAATACTTAAAATTAGTACTCAGGAAATAAATGAAATAGTTTCTGTGAATATTGGGATGCTAACCAAATATTATATATTCGATTTACGGAGTTCGTGTTTTTTATTATTTTTTGGCTAACAGTACGAGTGACAGAGAGTTGTCGGGTTCTTTTCAGAACATAGTTGTTAACAATTCAGATATGGATACTACTGAAGATCTAGCCGGTATACAAACCGGATACGAAGCAGACAAACATGAACCAATGATATTTCAGTCTCAGCCATTAGAAAAAGCACCTCCTAGAAAGAGGAGATTAGATTGGAAAGTAAAAAGGGACAAAAGGAAGAAGAAAACCCAACAGCAACAAAAACCAAACGAACCGGAGAACCAATCGGAAAACCAACCGAAGGCAAAAATTCAAACCCAGCAACCATGCCACTGTCATGGAAAGAATTAGACCAACACTTGGCTAATTGTGAAATGTTCCGGCCAATAACTGATGAAATCAATCTGAACATGTCACCTTACTCATCGATACTAATGAACCCAGAACCTATAAATCCTAAACCAATCATACTACAACAACCAATTTTAAACCCAGTTGAAGAATGGTGGACCAATGACTGGGAATTTCAAAACCTAATGAATGATCCTTTTCCATTTTATCCAAACTACCAACCTGAACCCCGAGCATATCCCCCAATGAACCATGACAATGTGGTAGAACTTCGCCACTATGGAGAAGAACTGATGGCCATGGGAGAGAATCTCGTCTGGAAATACGACGAGAGAGAACACCACTTTTGAATACATAACTAACTTTAATATATATATATATAGGATGAAAATCACTATAGAACACTAATTATTGCGAGAACAAAAAGAACAACTTTAAATCACTAAATTTTGGGATTTAAGGTTCATGGTTTTTGATTTTTAAGCTTCTTACATTCATATGTGTATTATATATACATAAAAAATCATATATTTTTACCTACACATAGCCTACATACATATAGGTAATTTAACCTATACATAACCTACATATGTGTAGGTTATATAAAAACCGAAAACTTTTCATATTTTGTTTTGAATTCTAGTGTGAGAAACAATAAATCTTATATTTGTAACATTTTCATTTACTATTTAGGTTTTTAGGATTGAATAAATGGGTGATTCATGTTGTTCTGCGTGTTCTCGCAATATTTAATGTTCTGCATAGAACCTTTCCCTATATATATATATATATGTGTGTGTGTGTGGTAGTGTATGTAAGATATATGAGGCATAATATATAAAAAGAATAGAAGTCGCAATGATCGACGATTTTGACAATATGCTTTGACTTATTGTGTTCGTGATATTTTGATTATTTTATTACTTATTCTGTGATATTAATATTTGAAATATGTTTGCAATTCAGATGCCAAATGAAGTTAATCAATCAATCCAGAATAATCATGAAAACTCTTTGAACAAAAGTGCCATAGAGAATATAGTAGCTCAGTGAATAGCTGATGCTATACCTTTAATTAACGAAGCTGTTAGAAACCCTGTGCCTATAGAAAACAATAAAGTTGTGAGTAGCAAACGTAATCGTAGTAATGATTTTAGCCACAGTGTCAATGGAGATAATGATGTTATTATCCAAGCTCCATTTCCTAAGAAAATGAAGGCGATGACTTCCGGATGTACTTACAAAGATTTTCTAGCTTGTAAGCCAACTAAATTCGCAAGCAATGAAGGAGCTATGGCTGCTCTGCGATGGTTAGAAAAGAGTGAAGTTGTTCTTAAGATCAGTAAATGTGCCGAAGAAGATAAAGTAATGTATGCTTCTAATCCCTTTAGGGATGAAGCATTAGAATGGTGGAATACGATTCTTCAGGCAAAAGGGAGTGACATAGCCTATCCCATGAATAGGAGGGAATTTAAGGAAATGACAGAAATGAAATTCTATCCTCCTCATGAAAAGGAACAAATGGCTAATAAGTTCCTAAATCACAAAATGGTTGATGTGAATTGTCGTGAGTATACGACAAAATCCTTCGAATATGCAAGAATGGTAGAAACTCTGGCTTCGCCAGAATCTGTACTAATTTCTCGTTATATTTGGGGATTAATTAGTGAAATCCGTGATATAGTCAAGGCAGCCTTAGACTATTGAGGAAACAGTCGAGCTAGCCAACACTTTGACTGACGGATTAATCTGCACAAGAGAAGAAAACAAGAAGAAAGAGTTAGCCCAGAAAATTACCCAAGAATTTTGCTCGGGTAATACCTTTAGAAGGAGAGGAGTTGGGCAGTCTTTTGCACCACCTTTCTATAGAACTGTAAAAGGAAGCATTCAAGAAAATGCAATTTTAGGAGAACACCTTACTGTAACTTTAAAAAAAACAACCGGGCATGTAGAGGAAGAATGTAGAAGGAAAACTAATATATGTTTCAATTGCGGAGAGACATGTCACATTAAGCCATATTGCCCGAAACTGACAAAAGCACCCGACAACAAGGCAAAAGCCGCAGATGGAGCCAAGAAAAGCACAAGCCTTTGTACTTAAGGCGCAAGAGGCAACGATGATTCCAAATGTGATCGTCGGTACGTTTCTTGTCTATGACAACTATGCTAAAGTATTATTTGACTCTGGTGCAAATCAAAGTTTTATAAATACTGCATTCTATCAAGTGCTTAACCAACCGTTAACTAAGCTTAGTCAAGCTTGTACGGTAGAAACGGCGGAAGGAAACTCCATCAACATACACGAAGTACTTCAAGAAGGGAAGATAGAATTCTTAGGACATAAGTTCGCGGAAACCTGCTACCAATGAATCTAGCTGGATTTGATGTTGTATTAGGAATAGATTGGTTAGTGGCCAATCATGCTCGAATCCTATGTGATCAGAATTCTGTATAGATTCATACGCCAACGTGAGAAATGATCATGATCCGAGGAGACAAGCAACCAAGACAACCAAATTCATCTCTGTGATGAAAGCTGCAAGCTATGTACAGAAACAAGGCATAGTGTATATGATCTCTGTGATCATTAACACTAGAGGCAAGGAACTGAAGGAAATTCCGATAGTATTGGAATACCCCGACATTTTCCCAGAAAATCTACCTGGACTACCGCCTAACCGAGAAGTAGAGTTCAGAATTCATTTAATACCCGGAACTGCACCAATTGCTAAAGCACCCTATCGATTAGCATCGACGAAGATGCTGGAATTAAAGAAACAAATAGATGAATTGTTAGAGAAAGATTTCATACAACCAAGTTCATCCCCTTGGGGAGCACCTGTGTTGTTTGTCAAGAAGAAAGATGATTCAACGCATATGTGTATCGATTATAGGGAATTGAATAAGGTCACAATCAAGAATCAGTACCCATTACCAATGATTGATGATCTATTTGATCAACTCCAAGGAGCTCGGTATTTTTCTAAAATCTCTTTACGCTTAGGATTTCATCAACTGAAAGTACAGGAAGAGGACATTCCTAAAACTGCTTTCATAATAAGGTATGGTCATTACGAGTTTACAGTTATGCCATTTGGCCTAACAAATGCTCCAGTAACATTTATGGACATGATGAATAAGATATGTAAACCGTACCTGGATAAATTTGTAATTATCTTCATATACGATATACTTATTTATTACAAGAGCGAGGAAGAGCACACTAAGCATCTACATGTACTTTTAACACTGCTGAAGAAAGAGAAGCTTTATGCTAAATTCTCTAAGTATGAATTCTGGTTGCAGGAAGTGCAATTTTTAGGACATTTGATTAATCATGAAGGAATTCATGTGGATCCCACAAAGATCGAGGCAATTACCAAATGGAAGTCAGAAGTTTCCTAGGACTAGCAGGATACTATCGACGCTTTATCCAAGATTTTTCACGGATAGCCATTCCATTAACCAAGTTAACTTGTAAACCGGTTAAGTTTGGTTAAGTTTGAATGGGAACCCAAGCAGGAAGAAGCCTTTATAACCTTGAAGCAAAGGTTAACAAATGCACCGATACTTGCATTACCAGAAGAAACTGAGGATTTTGTAGTCTTTTATGATGCCTCTAGATTTGGATGTGTTTTGATGTAACGTGAGAAGGTGATTGCTTACGCGTCTAGGCATCTGAAGAAGCACAAAGAACACTATACAACTCATGATTTAGAGCTAGGAGCGATAATTTTTGTCCTCAAAATTGGAGACATTATTTGTATGGTAGTATGTTTACCATCTTTACAGATCATAAAAGCTTGAGATATATTTTTGGGTAAAAAGAGTTGAACATGATGCTAAGGCGATGGATAGAAATTTTAAGTGACTACGACCGTGATATACAATATCACGAAGGTAAAGCTAATGTGGTAGCTGATGCTTTAAGTCGTAAGTATCATGAGAAGCCAAAACGAGTACGTGCTCTCAGATTAAATTTGCAAATAGATTTAATGAAACAATTGAAGAGTACCCAGAAAACAGCAATCAAGAATGATGCTGGAGGATTAAAAGGAATAACGAAGGAATTAGAAAAAGGAACAGATAAAATTTAGAGATTCCATAAGAAAAGAATTTGGGTACCTATCCAAGGAAACCTACAACATAGAATTTTAGAAGAAGCTCATAAGTCTAAGCATACGATGCATCCTGGTAATGACAAGATGTATCAAGATTTGAGGAAGATTTCTTGGTGGACAGGAATGAAAAAGGATATAGCTAATTTCGTTTCTAAGTGTTTAACAGTTTCACAAGTTTAAGCTGAACACCAAAAACCTTCAGGTTTACTTCAACAATTAGAAATGCCAGTATGGAAATGGGAATTGATAACAACGGATATCGTTACCAAATTACCCAAAACAAGGAAAGGTAACGACACAATCCGGGTGATTGTGGATCGACTAACCAAGTCAGCTCATTTTCTACCAATAAAGGAAACCTTTAGTATGGAAGGATTAGCTAAGCTATATGTAGATGAAATAGTTTCATTACATGGAATTCTGTTATCCATTGTGTCTGATAGAGATAGTCGTTTCATTTCTCATTTTTGGAAAAGTTTCCAAAAAGCTATGGGGACACAACTAAAGTTAAGTATAATTTATCACCATCAAACAGACGGACAGATTGAAAGGACAATCCAAACATTGGAAGACATGCTAAGAGCATGTGTAATAGATTTTAGAGGAAGTTGGGACGATCAATTGCCATTAATAGAATTCTCCTATAACAATAGTTATCACACAAGCATTAATGTTGCTCCATTTGAAGCACTTTATGGACGAAAGTGCCGAACGCTGGTATATTGGGCAGAAATAGGAGAAAAGCAATTATCAGGTCCAGAGATTGTAGAAGAAACAACTGACAAGATAATTTAAGTCAAGGAAAGGTTAAAGACAGCACGAGATCGTCAAAAGAGTTATGTAGATAATCAACATAAGCCATTGGAATTCCAAGTTGGAGACAAAGTATTATTAAAAGTTTCTCCATGGAAAGGAGTAGTTCGATTTGGTAAGAAAGGAAAGTTAAGCCCAAGATATGTTAGACCATTTAAGGTTATCAAGCGCATTGGACCAGTAGCCTATCAGCTACAGTTACCAGAAGAAATAGCTGGTGTACATGATGTATTTCATGTATGTAACCTAAGAAAGTTTTTAGCTGACAAATCTTTAATGGTACATCTTCAAGATATAGAGGTAAGTGAAAAATTAAAATTTGTTGAGAAGCCTCTACAAATCGAAGATAGGAAGGTTAAGAATCTCAAACATAAAAGATGGATTCTGGTCAAAGGGAACTGAGATTCGAAAAGAGGACCAAAATATACATGGGAACTAGAATCGGAAATGAAGCGAAAATACCCCTACTTATTCTAGTAAAAATCGAGGACGAGATTTAAAACAAGGTGGGGAGAATATACCAACCCTCGAAAAGGCCATAACAAATCATAATCGAGACCCCGAACACTCACGCGAAAACCATCACGAAAAACGAGAAACCCCAGTTTTGAGTCTCGTCGTGCTACGCGACGATGATAAGGAAGTGCGGTCACGGTCGCATGACGCGATACCTCCTTGTTCGTCAGAAGATACGTCGCACTATGTGGCAGCCACGTGGCAGACCTACGTGGTGACTCATGACACCTAAGCCCTAGTTCACCTAGTCGCGCGACGCGATGGTGATGGGAAAATATGGTCGTGCGACGCGACGAGGTCGAACTGTAGCTATAAATTGGACGAGGATTGGGCATTTCAAACCGCTCATTTTCTTTTCTTTCTCTCTTGAAACACTGTCCTAATATCTGAAGCTCTAGAACTTTGCTCCGTAATCCGCGGGCTAACCCGGATCACGGGTACGATACCCTGTCTGATTGATCTGAAACCAAATCAACGGATGTCTAAGTGCTGCCTTAATAAGGTTATACTTTGTCATCTACATTGTGGTTTTGATCTCGTGATTATCGTTAAAGTTTGAATTGAGTTAATACACTAATATGTGTTGCCTTGTGTTTTTAATTAGGATCCCAGGACTTAGGCCAGAAAGCTATTACTTAAAACCCTAAATCTGCAAAGTGTGTCATTCTGCTTTTTCTCACAACATTGTGAGTCAATTCTCTTTTATTAAATGCTTTCAAAACCCTAACTGTTTTCAAACCATTACTTATATTACAGTGATTAAGTCTTTGTATTCTTACATAGAAATTATTGTCAGTATGTGGGGTTTTGTATACACTACTTGATAAGCTTCACTAGTTGGGAGAATTGTGACAACTTGAGTTTCCAAGGTTCCATTTTCGCACTATTGCACGTTAATTGTTTAGATTGTCCGATGCACGACTTGTTTGTTTCACAACTGGACACGTTGTAATATGTTAAATCGTATTGTAGTTGGTATGTTATACATGATGGGTGTTGAGTGTGTTTTATATATGGTGGTGTTAATTTATGTTTTATAAACAAAACAATAGAACCTTGGCCAATACCAACATCTCATGGCCGAAAACACATTATGTGTTTTCGTTCACCATGTTGCCAACAAAAACAGAAGTGGGCTTGGCCCAGTAACATCATGATACTGTTTTAATTATAACCTTTACGTGAGAACTTTCGGCAAAACCCCTAACCACTTCTCTTCCCTCATCTTTGTGCGACGGCAACTGCAAGACTTCCACCTTTTCCCTTCAATCAATCTTGTGATCTATCATCACGGTTAGTTGCACTGTTGTTTGAACTATGCATGATTTCGTGTTTGTATGTATACGTTAGATTGAATAACGGATGTTATATGATTATGTTATGATTCTCGATGATTAATCTGATGATATAATGCTGATTGTAAAACCGAATGGATGGATGCACATGTATATAGATCGGCTGCAATACGTATGTTTTATTGTTGAATTGAATGTTGATAATGATTCTGTTTACATGATGTTTAGGGTAACTGCTGTATGTAACTATAGATGATGATTGATGTGAATAAATGTGACATCATAAATTAACCCTTGAACTATATGCCATGTGAGGTGATAAGACTGCCATGTGATGTAATCTCGATCATGTGTTTGTGGGGTTCGAAAATGACAGCCATGTGGTTAATATAAGGAATTGTCAGTAAGTATTGCATGATTATTAAATGTTGAAATCAAATTGTTGTGTGTCAATTAATTTAGTTGTCGGCCATCAAAATAATAGTCAACTATGACATCATATGGATTCTTGTATCAATTGATTCAGAAACAATTGTCAGATCTATTATCTCGGTCCATAGAATGATTATATGATTAGAGGGTGGGTCCGATTGTATCATTATTAGATAACTGTTAGTGTGGTTTAGGGTTGCGGTTGTTGTGTAACTGATGATGATGATGATTGTACCCGACGAAAACACTACTCGACGAAAACACTTTGGGATTTCGTTGCCCAAGTGTTTTCGCCAACAAAGGATTTCGGCCCCAAGTGTTTTCGGCCCAAGTGGATTTCGTTATATATGTGATTTCTTCTTGTGGTCTCTGTTAAGTCTGTAACTCGGTTAATTAATAACTCAGTTAGGTTATTAATTCTGATAAATGTAACTTTGTTAAGTTAAGCATGTAACTTTGTTAACTGTGTAACCTTGTTGGTATATGTTAACCCAGTTAAACTTGTTAACCCTGTTAAAGTGTGTTATTGGATAAATATATTAGAATAAACTGTGAAAGCTATTATGTGAAAGATGAATTTGCATGAATTGGATTAACTGTTTACATGATACAAGATGCTAACTGCTAGGCACACTTTGTGATAATACTGTGATGCAAGTTACATGTGAAATATTACGAACATGAACTGATTGAGTATACGTGCACTATAGGACTTGATTGATTACTTGCGAGCACGTAGTTTAGCATACCGAGCAAACCAAGGTGAGTTCACATTTCCAAGGCATGGGATTCCCGGTGGGTTGGGAATGGTATTGATGGAATGGTATTGATAGATATGATAGACTTACGTAAAACCTACGTAAAACACTAGACTACTTACCATTGTCCTCAGGTTTCGAGGGACACTTACGTAAAACCTACGTATACTTGTGCTTACTACTGTCCTCAGGGTTCGAGGGACACTTACGTAAAACCTACGTATACTTGTGCTTACTACTGTCCTCAGGGTTCGAGGGACACTTACGTAAAACCTACGTATACTTATGCTTGCTACTGTCCTCAGGTTTCGAGGGACACTTTACGTAAAACCTACGTAAACCTCACGCGTACCACTGTCTTCGGGTTAGGAAGGGCACTTACGTAAAACCTACGTAAACCTCGTACGTACTCCTGTTCTCGGGTTAAGAAGAACAATTATGGTTACAACTAGTCTAGTATATACAACATGGGAAGCCCCCACCAATTGAACATACACAACGGCTTAGTTAATAACGCGTAGTTATGCAACGACCTTACCTACTGTGAACTCGCTCAACTAGTTGTTGACTCTCTGTTACATGCCTTGTAGGACCATAGGTACCCATGGAGCTTGCACGGGAGGCGCGGTCGTTGTGGGCACGGATTGTGGATGCTTTGATGAAAGCGTTATGGCTCTTTAAACTAAACACTTGTGTTGGATTTTTACACTATGCTTCCGCTACCTATACTATGTTTTTGATTGAACACCAATTGTATTGTGATGGATTACATTTACTTTTACTTATTACTTATATGTTCAATATGATTGGTGGCTTGATCCTGGTCAGTCACGCCTCCAAGCGGTGATACTCCGCGTGTGGATTTTGGGGGTGTGACAAGAATGATCAACAATGATATGACCACAGTCACAGGAATTGCCGAGTGACAAATACCTTTGGGTAATAGTAAGATATAAACAAATGTAAAAACTCTTAATGTTGTAATTATTAGAGGATGTCTTTCTATAAATTTGAACGAACTCACCAGTATTTTTCGCTGATCAAATGGCTTTAAAACGCGTTTCAGGTGATTTATTGTGAAGAGAAGGAAAAGTGCTACGAGGCACTCAATCTTAAATAAGTGGCTATGTGAACATAAATAAAACGTGTTTTGTAAATTAAGAGTTTATCCCTGTAAAAAATCCTTTATGTAAATATGGGTTTCATACCACGGTTTATGAAATGAAAACTACGGTGTTTTGAAAACTCTGATATTTTTTCCTAACACCCTGTCCTGATGAACATTCCGCTGCGATAATTTTAATAAACACCGGTACCACTTATATATGCTCACGGCTCCCGCCCATGGTAGGGTCGAGGGTTGTGATACAATGTTGGAAGCACTCGTCTAGTTATCCTCACTTGGTTACTTAGTGAATTAGATAGCTTATTTATGTTCTTCGTACTTCTATTTATGACCATCCAAATTATCAATGTTGGTGATATGTGCATTGGGGAATTCTTGAGGTTGATGGATTTATTCTACCTCTAATGCTTGACAAATGTTTGACATACTTTGACAATATATATATATATATAATACGTACTCCAAAAACCCAAATATGATATCAAGCAAACCATGGTTGAATATTATGTTAGGGTGGAGAATATCGAAAGTCTTGGATTCCTTATTTTGGATTTCTAATGGGTAATAGGACTTATAAAAAAACACAAACAAATAATAATGTCCGAATAAGTGTCTAAGACGGGATATATTTTTATGTAATTTTATACTTTTAACATCGGTTTACATTCAAATATCCAAATCCAACATACTCATACACCTTTGTTTACCATTTTAGGGTAACTTCAGTGTTCCATCCTTCAAATTGGCTCGGTCCCACTTTGTGAAAAATCTTCGCAAACCATGAGTTCATGCTTGACCCATTTTACGTTTTAAACAATATTTGGGTTGCAACATGTAAGTGTAACTAAATACACAATCACAATCAATCTTATGCAAACACTCAATCCTTTAACATGCTTACTAGTTATGCTAAATCGTCATACATGCTAGAACAGTCTTATGCCATGCTATCTATCATTAACTTTAAACATCATCCCTTAACATGTATAGCTCTATAGGATTAGCACACCGCCCCGTTTGTTGGCTCATTGTTCTTTACAGTCTTATTTACTTCGGCGATAAGGTTACACCAGTGGAAACTTTGAGTTGATTTTTAGCTATTGCATGCTAGTATGATTACATGATTTTGGTATACTTTAAATATGTGGATTTGAGACTTTATTCATACTTATGTTATGTAGACAAACTAGTATGTTCACCGACATAATTTTTGTTGACGAATATTTTATACATGTTGCAAGAAATGTTTGATGAGATGTGTTTACAAGAAAACTACTTAGGGTGGATTAGATACTCTCCAAAGTTACTTATGCATTAATTTATGTTTTAGTCTTGAAACTTGTAAATTGTCTTATTTTCCTTTCCAAACAATGTATTGTACTATTCAAATATATGGAATGAAATTTTGAATTTTAATTATTGTCGTGATCTGGTGTTATTATGCTTTTGAACAATCTATTACGTATCGCCTCGATGTTTCCGCCATCGATTGGGGTGTGACACAAAGAGAGAAAAAAAGGGGAGTTTAAAGAGAGAGTGTAAAGGTTTATTTTATTTATGTATCTTTTTTCTTTTTTTTTTTGTACAAAATTGTCCCTAGATATAAATTATTTACACCATAGTCTCTAGAAAGGTGAAATGATAACAATACCCTTATGTGCAAAGCACATGATCATACTTAACCAAAAAAAATTAACTGAGTTATGGCCAAAGGACGTAATGTGCAAGATTTTGAAGCATTAAATACAAAACTTGTCAATTTTTTTGCGCCAAATGACACCGCCTGAAAAAAGGGTATTAATATAAAAGACAAAACGTGTAATTTACCCAAAAAAGAATGTAGAGATATGAATGAGGAATGAGATGTGGAAAACTTTTTAAAAGTGAGAGTTAAATTTAGAAAACGGTAATTTTTAGTTAAATTATATGGTTAGAGATGAGAAATCTACTTTGAGTACTCTAAGGTGCTGTTTGTTTTTTCTGAAAAGCTCTACGCACGCTCTTCTGTTTGCGTCGCGTAGACCACGCACATATATTGTCACGCGCAGACTCTTTGTTTTTTTCAAAGACGTTTCATTAAAAAACATCTGCACGAGCTCTTCTTGGTGCAGACTTGGCCCAGCCACTTCTAAGATCTTCTAAGGTCTGCAGAGAGTTAAACACCACTACTCACCACCACCACCATCACAGTTCACCACCACCGTCCACCACCCACTACCGTCCATCACCACCACCACCACCCACCACCACCGTCTACCAATATCACCGTCCAGCACCACCATCACCACCGCCGTCCGTACACCACTACCAAATTATTTTAGAAGTCTACACACGTTAAAAAAACAAACTATCTTCTTCTTGCAGATTGCAGAGGTTTGGTCTACCTCTTCTTCTACAGATGTGGTCCGCAGACTGCAGACATTTTACCTCTTAAAAAACAAATTGTACCTAAGACATGTGTAATTCTATATATTAACAAAGCAAATTGTGAAAAATATTAATTTATGATTAATCAATTTTATAAGAGGTTAGAATATTATGTTTTTTTTTAATTTATTAATTTACTTTTAAACCGTAAACTTTAATAAAGTTATCATATGAACACATGAACTCTAATAATCTTTTATTTTTATAGGTGATTTAAGTTTATGCCCCTAAACTTTAATAGATTTATCACACGAAAGTTTAATACTAATTCTTTTTCAATAAACTATTTATGTCGTAATCCTCCGAACTTTAATAAAGTATCATATGGGCCAGGTTTATTTTTTTAGTTTACTTATTATTATATTTAAATTATTATGGTTATAGCTAACTTTGAACTTTAGACATGTTTACTTAATCGTGTTGTTTGCTTATTTTTACCGTCGTTTAGATTAAAGACTACATGGCCATATTAACCCTTCAATATACAATGTAACAAATTTAGTTATTTTTTTATTTACCTTATTATAGTTAAAAACTAACTTTTAACTCTAGACATGTTTACTTAACCATGTCGATTGCTTATTCATACCGTCGTTTAGATTAAAGTTTGCATGATCTGTAACAACCCATCAATATATCATGTGACAAATATATCCTTACCATCACACTCCTACGACATGCCAAGAAACACGGCTCCAATACTAGTTTTTAATATAACTAGGACTAAATAACCCAGTTAGTTACAAGTCTTATAGTAACTCATAAGTGGGTTAAAAACACTCAAATATGAACTAAAGGAAATTAGAGGGACCAAAGGTGTTTAAATTGGAACTAATTATAATAAAAACATTTTATTAAACACAAAACACACAATTGTGTGTGTGCTGGGATCGATCAAACACAGAGGGGCGACCAGAGCTTCTCCAAAACCCTAATTCATATTATTTGATCAAATTGAAGACCAAATTCAGTCCCAAATCAAAAATCCGAACATAGATTAGTGATCACCTCAGTGAAGGGATCATATGGTATGTAAATTTTGTAGAAAATTTCCATTTAAATTTCTGGATGAACATGGGAAAATTCGAATTTGATGTTGCATGAGTGTTGTACGGATGAAATTGGAGTGATATGATGTCTAGGGATGAACCCTAGTCGATTTCTTGTTAAAAATTTGCTTAATAATTGTGAGATTCATAATCACCATTGTAATTGATTTATGGGTTTTGTAGAAACATGATAAACACTAGGATTATGATACTTGTTCTAGTGTAACCCGAGTTTTAAGAAGTAAGTTCTGAAATGTTGATGTTAAAATTTGTGTAAATTGCCTAATTGATGTTAATCTTGGCTAAATAAAAAGTTATGAACTTGATAATAGATTATGAGAAATTATGCCCTTAAGGTGTTTGTGAAAATGCCTAAAAGGAGACTTAAAACTGGAAATTTTAGCTAAAACGCATGTTTGTAGAGTTATGGTGAACTATGCGTTATATGTTAAGCAAAAGAGTTCTAAATGGGTTGTGGTTGAACTCTATAGGAAAGGAAACCGGAGCGTCAAGTGGACAAGCCTTTGGTGACGTGCGATTGATGGGTGTGCTCTAAAGGTACGTGACTTTGGTTCCGTTACATTACGTATAAACGTTTGGTTTTAGCTTGCTAACATTGTCATAATGTGGTATATGCGTTTGACGTGTCATTGAAGTGGTGAAGTTCACTCGACACTCAAACGGGTCAAAATATTGGTTAGGAATGGTTTGGCTTAACATTAAAGTGAGGATTTTCACTCGTTAACCAAACGGGTCAAAACTACGTTTTTATGTCAATCTTGCGCATTGAGACTCGAAAGCCTCAAAATGCGCTAGTGCTAGATAGCAATTTAGTAAAGAATGGTTATACTAAGTTAAGTTTATGAATCCGTGTTATTGGGTCGAATGATAGAAATTAGTTGCCAGAATTGCAGAAAGTGGCAATGCTTGAATTTATAGCAAACAAGCATGAAATTCGTATATAAGCGTAAAGCCACGTAATGGTACGGATACGCTAAGAATTACAAGCCCTGGGAATGGGTAAATAAGAATAGAATGCCAAAGAATAGATTGGCAAACAATTGCACACATAGTTAATGGGTCGAATAATCAAAACAAGGATTGTGTGGGCTATTCGTTCACAATCCGGGTTTCGTTAAGTGAAATTTATATAGTTAGATCCGTAATTTTAATACGGACATATAGGAAAAAGAATCGGCAAAAATGGACATGTAAATCGAAAGTTATGATAGTTTAAAGTTTGATAAGGGAAATAAAGTTGTTGGGTAAACATACAGCACCAAACAACAACCATTCTATCGAAATGGATTCGTCGCGCTACGCAACGCCAAACTACAATCACCGTCATGTCACACGACGATCGTCGCATGCCGCGAAAGCTTGGCTCTGATCTGTCGCGGGGCGCGACAGACCTAAATTGCAGAGATTTTGTTTGTTTTTCGTTGTTTAGCAACATGACTTTAATTTATTTGATATTGTTTTGGTCAAAAATTACCGAAGCAATTAAGTGATCAAATTAGTTAAGTGAGGTAGTGTGCTAGAATGATGTGTGAAAAATATGTTAACCAAGTTGATTGTAAAAACAGTTTCAGGATACGGCTTAGGATATAAAGCTGTATCTATGATCAAACAATGAGCAAAAAAGTAAAGGTTGACACGTGATGTACGAGGAAAGCCCTTGATCAATTTAGATCGCCGGCACAAAACCTCGGGAGCTGACAATCGCAGCTGCCTTGTTCTTCTATTACTTCAAATGTCAGGATACAGTGCAGGATGTGATGCGGATCAACTAGGTGTTACAATGTAATTCGAATACAAGTGTTTGTGTATAGTGTTTGCAGTGAGCTAGAGAGCAAAAGTGTTCGAAAGTGTGTGTGAAAGTTGCGTGCCTTAATTTGATCCGCCCCCATCTATTTATAGTAAAAGAAATGCAACAAACTATCCTAAATAACCGGGATCCGGCAAATATTCCCCACTCGAACGTTGTAGACCTGGTCTTTCGGGTTCAACATCTCTCACATAACAGATACGCCCGAGTCTTGAGGAGAAGATGTCCATCTGACCGTTAATAACCCACAGAACCTAACCTGCACGTGGTTAATTCAATTAACCCCAGGATATCGCCCAAGATGTTAGCAATATCCTAATCCAGTATCCTGATCACAAGCAAAAAACCAAAAGCAGGATATTACTCAGGATATGTACGCTCAGAAAATGACCCATAACAATTGTCCTCAAATATATCTGTTGGTATACCAATCCAACGGATATATTTTAAAATTCTATCTCGTAAATCAAGGCAATTAAATCGAGACGACGGTCAATATCACATCATAACTTCCAACGTGCTTTTAACTCGATGGAGATCTACAATGCTCCTATATCTTCTCTCTTCTTGTTTGAAAAACAGATATCTCCAACGGAGTCTCCAGGTAATTCCCTACTTTTCATTCATCTTTTATCGATCTTTCTTTCTTTATCTGCAATGGCTGCCAGAACTTATTCCCAAACCGGTGAATCATCCGAGACCTTCATTCAGCAGAATCTTCTCAAAAATCCCGAGAAGGAAGTCTGTGCTTTTGATAACGCAGACATTGCGGCTTTGAGAGCTTCCGGTGCTTTCCCCGATAACACGGTCTTTAGACCATTCGATCGATCAATTCGATCGGATGCTTCTTCTACTGGTTGGATCTGCTTCCCAGCATACCCTTTCTCTCTAGGTCTTCGATACCCTTTTCCCGAATTTATGATGCAATTCTTCCGGACCACCGGTATCTCCTTTGCTCAGACCATGCCCATGGTCTGGAGGGTATTAATCGTACTCAACCAAATTAAAAACCTTCACTGTCCCGACCTTTGTATCGAAGATCTGCCATTCGCTTACCGCCTTCGATCTCATGGTTCTAGCCGGTTTTTGCTTTTTTCGACTTCCAACAAACCCCTTATTCTTAAAGCCACCAAAAACGAAGACGGATGGCAACGCAAGTTCTTCTTCATCAAACGAGACTCCATTGCTGAGGGTGCTAGCCTTCCGGTGGAGTGGTTAACCACCGGTAGGGTTATGAATGTTCTCATGTACTTTTAGATTTTTATTTTTTTTTGCTAATATCCTTCTTTTTGATTCCTTTGCAGTAAATTTCAAGGAAGTAGCTCCCCCTACTGCGGAATCAGAGAAAAGAATCAAAATTGTTTACCAATTACCTGCAAGTGACAGGAGTTTTACCACACATATCCCGAGTTCCAGTCAGTACTCGTCATCTGAAATGTCTGGTAAGGATTACTTTTAAAATAATTAGTTAACACAATATAATAGAATGAAGAGTAATAAAGATGTAAAACTTTTCCCTTTACGCAGCACCAGCCAAGATCCCCGAAGTCTTTGACCTCGACGAGTTGGACAGCTATTCTGATCAGGTTCAAATTAAGAAGGAACCTAGTCCCAAGGCCACAGCCTCATCCAAACCCAGCAGTTCCAAAGCCATCGTCATTCCCAAACCTTCGCCGGCTACCAGGCCCCGGAGTTCAAGCTCCCGTAAAAGGAAAGAGCCCGATTCCCCCGTCATCTCTGACACATTTCCCTATGAGAATTACGGGTTCATCGAAGCAAGCGGGTTTATGACTTCCTTTCTCAACCAGGTTAGTATTCTCAAACCATATCCTGCAGCTTATACCATTTACAAGGATTTATCAAAATCAATACCTGTCCTCTTATTTTTGCAGGGTCTTGAACGTCTGGTTCATCTATATCAAGAATCCTGCAAGCTCAACAAGACGCTTGAATCCAAGTTAAAGAAAGCCGAAGTTACGATCTCCGATCAAGGCATGATTGCAGCCGCTAAATCTCGGCATTACGAGGAGAAGTTCATGGCTATGACTCAAGAACACCAGACTGCTCTCAACAAAGCTACTCTCCAGGCCCAAGCCGATCTTGACGCTGCCCATGCTCAACATGAACGGGATATGGTCAGCTACCGGGAAAGCCTTAAGAGTTCCGTCGTCACTTCTCTCCTCCAGGCCAGGCTGAAGATGGCCATGAAGCCAAAACACTAGGCTTTGAATGCCCTTCTTGGGATGTCGGTGCCTGGGAAATGAAGCTAAAGAGCCTGGGCGGCACTTCTGCCAAACCAACTGCTAAAGGATCTTCCAAAGCAGTTGAAAAACCAACCGATGCTGAGAGGGATGCTGAGGCGGATCCCGAGACGGATGCTGCTGAAATTATCATGAACGAAGAAGGCGCTGCCTCCTAAAACTTATTCTCTTTAAATTGTTTGAACAATTTTATGTCTTATGAACAATTTTTATTTCTGCATCAAAACAATTTGATAGACGAAGGTGGATGGGTCCTGGGTTTTAGGATGAAAGCTTCGGTTATCAACTGGTATCGCTTATTTCAAATAACATTTCAATCGACTTGCTATTGTTTTCTGTATTTAGCTTTGCAAAATTTTGTACAACTATCTTTTGAAAATATCCTGAACAATATACTCAGTGATATATTATGAAAACTTTTATTAAATTGAACTTCTAAAAACTCAATCAACTTTAGAGAAAACTTTTAAAGAATAAAAGATAGTCCACTTTCTAAAACCTGTTTTGACAATACTTGTTTGATCAAGGTTTTAATTTCAAACTAGTATCACTTCCAAATATTTTAATCAAATATCCTGAAAAGTATTTTGAAAATACATTTTGAGAATATATCCCGAGAATTTATCCTAATCAGGATGCTTAAGCTTTTGTCAAACATAGTTTCAAAAAGTCAAATAATTTAAATAACGTTTACAAAGGAAGGATCATACCAGGAATAGAGTGTAACCCTATTCTCAAACTCCAATCCTTTTGCAACTTTTCCAATGAAGATGTCCCCTGTCTGAGACACTTAGTGTACTAGGTCCGAGCTTTATCCTTTGAGCTTTACACAATTTCCTCAGTAGGAATGTCCCCTGTGCATAATGTCCTCGAATACTTAGAAATTTTCTGGAAATCAGTTCCAATTGTATAGACAATTTTTTGTGTTACAGGGGTAAAACCCAAAATATATTGGAGATAAATCCTTCGTATCCCGGGGGAAATCCCAAATTTTCGTGCGCTACAGGCGGGAGTGTATAAACTCCAAGACTTAGAAAGGTGAAAACCTTTAAACCTTAGAGAGTATGAAAATACCCTTTCGTGAGAGAGGGTGATCAATCCTCATATACCTTTAGGATTCAGGATATAGCCAATAGTAACGAAATTGTCAGCCACTTTTACATGGACTGGTCCCGCCACCTCGAACTATTCCCGAATAACTTGCGCTCCAGGTGGGGTGTTTAAACCCAATTCGGAAGAAAGGTGAATACCTTTAAACCTGTGAAGGTATCGGGATCCCTTATACGTGAGAGAGGGGGCCAATCCTCTAATCTTCCGAAGTATCCTGAGTGTGTATCCTGGTGCTATATCCCGAAGCATATACTGCAAAACATCTTCAAACTAAGGTGGGTGCTAGCTTGGCTAACACCCCTCCGATGCTTAAATCAGTATTGGGTTTCAAAGAATAAATCAAATCAAACATATTTAAAAGAGATAGAATTCATACCATCCTGAGTTAGAAATTAAATTATAAACTCACTTGAAATAAAGCTTAAGGTGTATAGCATTCCAAGATCTCGGTAGCATATCCCCCTCCATATTCTTGAGTCGGTATGCACCTTTTCCTGATTCTGATTCAACCTCATATGGTCCTTCCCACTTTGGAGCCAACTTTCCATCAGCAGGATTAGTAGTATTCTGAAAAACCTTTCTTAACACCCAATCTCCAACTTTGAACCTTCTAGTCCTTATATTCTTGTTGTATGCTCTGGATATCCTTTGTTGATATGCTGCCATTCTTAGCCGTGCTGCATCTCTTATCTCATCAATAGTATCCAGCTCGTGGCATAGGACTTCAGGATTCTGCTCAGGATTCCTGAGGTTGGATCTTGCTGTGGGTATCACCATTTCCGTCGGGATCACCGCTTCTGCTCCAAACACTAAGGAAAATGGGGTTTGACCAGTTGCATTTTTTACCGTCATTCTATCAGCCCACAAAACAAAGGGTAGTTCTTCTGCCCATCTTCCTTTCTTGGCCCCTAATCTCTTCTTCAAGTTGTTGACAATTATCTTGTTTGAGGATTCAGCTTGTCCATTTGCTTGAGGATGTACCGGGGTAGACGTAATCATTTTGATTCCCCAACTCTTGCAGAAGTCAGTAGTCCTTTTACTTATAAATTGAGATCCGTTGTCACAAATTATCTCAGCTGGTATTCCAAACCTAGTCAGGATATTCCTTTTTATGAAGGATACCACTTCCTGATCTCTAACTTGAACAAATGCTTCTGCTTCAACCCACTTGGAGAAATAATCCGTCATTGCCAACATGAAAACCTTTCCTCCTAGAGCCTTTGGAAGCTTTCCCACTATATCCATACCCCACTTCATAAACGGCCAAGGGGAAACAATAGGATACAGCGGTTCAGCAGGCTGATGTAATATGTTACTATGTCTTTGACATGCATCACATCGTTGAGCATATTATGTGGCATATTTCCTCATCGTCGGCCAATAATATCATGTCCTTAATATTTTTGAGAATAAGGACCTGCCCCCAGTATGGCTGCCACAATCCCCTTCATGTATATCCTGAAGTACTTCTTTGGTTTCGGGATCCTCCAAGCACCTCAGATATGGTCCTGCAAGAGATTTCTTATACAAAACATCATTTATAATAGTGAATCATGATACCTTCATTCTAAAGGCTTTAGGATTCTCATTCTTTGGGATGTGTCCTTCCTTGAGATATCTCATGATTGGAGCCGTCCAGGACTTAGGATCCTCCTCAGGATACTCCTCATCGGGATTCTGAATACTTATTACTTCCTTATCCTGAGGATTCGTCGCAGGATATAGGATATGCAATATTGGTATTCGGGTCCCTTCCGGTATCCTGACCGATGATCCCAGATTTGCTAAGGCATCAGCTTCAGCGTTATCCTCTCTTGGTACCTGTTCAAGTGTAAAAATATCGAAATATCCTGCTAATTTTTTGAGAATTTCGAGATACTCGATTAACTTCTCTCCTTTAACTGCATAGGTTCCATTAAAATGATTAGTGATTAACAAAGAGTCAACATATACTTGCAAATTCTTGATATTCATATTTTTAGCCAACTCTAATCCTGCAATTAAAGCCTCATATTCTGCCTCATTATTAGTAGCAGGAAATTCACACCTAATAGCCTGGGGTAATATGTCCCCCTGTGGCGATTTTAGTAGTATACCTAAACTTACACCTTTTACGTTAGATGGACCATCAGTATACAATGTCCAACATTCTAAGTTGTCTCCTAGTTGCTGTACTTCTAGATCTACTTCGTTTTGAATGTCACTACTGAAATCAGCCACAAAGTCAGCTAAAGCCTGAGACTTTATGGCATTTCTAGGCTCATATACTAAATCATAAGCACTCAGTTTTACTGACCACTTAGCCAACCTACCTGACATCTCGGGTTTCCTAAGCACGTTTTTAACAGGATAATTGGTTTTAACATGAATCCTATGTGTCTCAAAATAATGTCTAAGTTTTGTTGATGCCATAACTAGGGCTAATATCAATTTCTCTAGATGAGAATATCTAGTTTCAGCATCTAGTAAACTTTTACTAACATAACAAACAGGATATTGCTGACCTTCATGGTCCTTTATAAGAACGCCACTTACAGCATTCCCTGATACAGCGAGGTATAGGGATAGTGGTTCACCATTTTCAGGCTTCATCAATAGAGGTGCAGTTGAGAGATATCTCTTCAAATCCTGCAAGGCTGCTTCATGCTTTGCTTCCCATTCGAACTTCTTATTCTTCTTGAGGATATCATAAAATTCCTTGCATTTTTCTGAGGATCTTGAAATAAATCTGTTCAATGCTGCTACTCGGCCTGTCAACCGTTGAACATCCTTCATATTTGAAGGTGATTTGATATCCAAGATGGCTTTGATCTGCTCCGGGCTTGCCTCTATTCCTCTTTTGGTCACCATATATCCTAGAAACTTTCCTGCCCCCACTCCGAAATGGCACTTAGCAGGATTCAGCTTCATGTTATACTGATCTAGGATATCAAATGCTCCCTTAATATCCTGGAGGTGATCCTCAGCCTTTTTAGATTTCACCACCATATCATCGATGTATACCTCCATTGTGTCCCCCAGCTTATCTTTGAACATCATGTTCACCAATCTCTGGTATGTTGCACCTGCATTTTTCAAACCGAAAGGCATAGCAGTATAGCAATAAATATCTGTCGGTGTCATGAAGGCAGTATCCTCCTGGTCCGAAGGCTCCATTTGAATTTGCTGAAATCTTATGGATGCGTCCATGAATGTTAACATCTCATGCCCGGCAGTAGCATCCACCATTGCATCGATATGAGGAAGAGGAAATGGGTCTTTAGGACAAGCCTTATTCAAGTCTGTGTAATCTACACAGACTCTCCATTTCCCATTTTTCTTCTGTACTACGACCACATTTGCCAGCCATCTTGGAAACTTGACTTCTTTGATCATTTTGGACTTCAACAACCTTTCAACTTCCTCTTGTATGATTGTATTTCTTTCAGGAGTAAACTTCCTTCTTTTTTGCTGAACAGGCTTGAACGACCTGTCAATTCCAAGCTTGTGAGTAATAATGTCTTTGGATATACCTGTCATATCCTCATGCTTCCATGCAAATGTTGACATCCTGCACTTCAAAAAGTTAGTTAATTGTTCTTCAATATTCTGAGGGATATTGGTTCCTACGAGCACCGAGATATCAGGATTATCCTGATCCAGGATAACTTTCTTCATATCCTGCTCTGAAGCCTCCACGATATCCTGGGCCCGCATCTTTAATTGCTATGCTGAATTAGGCTTGGTTGAGGATTTCATTGGGGATGAGTAGCATTCCTTTGCCTCTTGCTGATCACTATCAACTTTGACGACCCCCCAAGGGGTAGGGATCTTGATGCAATGGTGATAAGTCGATGGCACAACCTTCATGTCATGGATCCATGGCCTGCCTAGTATGATGTTATAGCAGGATAGGGAGTCCATTTCACAGAAGCGTTGTATCGAGTTGACCCCTTCAACATATACTGGTAACTTTATCTCTCCTACGGTATTCCTAGCTTCTCCATTGAAACCAACGAGCACAGTGGACTTCGAAGTAATGTCCATCGGAGATACATTCATCCTCTTCAATGTTTCCAGCTGAATTATGTTGACAGAGCTACCATTGTCCACCAATATCCTGCGTACAAAATGGTTAGCAACATATAATGTTATTACGAGAGCATCATGGTGAGGATCCTGGACAGTATCCCTGTCATCACTATCAAAAGTGATCACTTTATCGGTTGTAAGGGTAGTCATCCTAGCCGGTTTGTCTCCCCTTTCAGTCTTAGCTTCCTTCGCATGTCTCTTGGCCGTAGAATACGAAGTCCCACAAATGTCGGATCCTCCTGAAATAAAGTTAATTATTTTGGCATCTGCTGGGGGCGATGCTGCTCGTTCAGGATCCTTCTCAGGATCCTGACCTTTATTCTTCTTTCTTCCCAGCAAATCCTTCAGGTACCCCTTGCTTAACAGGTAACTTATTTCTTTCCTTAGAGCAATGCAATCCTCGGTCACATGTCCGAAATCTTCATGGAAGGCACACCATTTGGATTTATCCTTCCAATCAGCTTTCTGCTGATTCTTTCGAGGCCACCTAGCTTTGTCTCCTAAACCCTGCATAGCATACATTAACTCAGGTATATTAACATAAAATCAATATTCAGATAATTCAGGATATTCTTCAGGATCATCGTCTTCAACAGCATTCACTTTCTTGTTATCATTTCTGCCATATGGCTTGGAGCGATATGGTTTATACGAGGATTCAAATTTCCTGTTGACTGATTCGTAGGTTGAGGTAGAATTCATCCTCTCTTGCATCTTTTTGTCATCTTCCAAGCGGATATATCTCAAAGCCCTGTTACGAGCTTCGTCGAGATTCCTGCAGGGATTCATTACAAGATCCCGATAAAACTGAGAATCCTTTTGTAACCCCATCTTAAAAGCCTGCACAGCTGTTGCAACATCAAGATGAGGGATATCCAAGGATTCCCGACTAAACTTGTTCACATAATCCCACAAGGATTCCTGAGGTCCTTGAGTTATCCTGTAAAGATCACTGGTTAGTTTCTCAAAGCTCCAACTGCAAGAAAACTAATTGTTAAATAAATTAACCAAATGAGCAAACGAAGTAATTGAGTGAGGAGGAACATTTAACAGCCATTTTAAGGCTGATCCTGTCAAGGTAGAACTGAAACCCTTGCACAAGCATGCTTCCTTGAGCTCCGGAGGAATGGGGTTAATCTCCATTCTTTCTCTATATTGGGCAACATGCTCTTCAGGATCCGTAGTCCCATCATACAATTTCATGTTGGGGGTCTGAAATCTTTTTGGGATTTCAGCATCACAGATAGGATATGCAAAGCGGGATATCCTGTGGCTGTCTTGGGATACTTCCGGAATTGGATGGACCACTCCAGGCACACTGGATATCATGTCCTTCAATTTCTGAAGTTCCCTAGTAAATGTTGACGTCATACCTGTATCCTGCAAAGACCCATTATTGTTAGTAGCAAGAGTATTATTATTTGACACGTTACCGGTCTGAGGATTCTGGCCATATCCTGAAGCATATCCTGAGCTCCTCACAGTTGACATCCTGACCGAGGAGGGTATTTCAGGGGTATGATTCTAAGAGTGGCTTGGGATGATGTTCCCCCGGTTATCTTCAGTGTAAACTGCAGAACTGAAGTTCAAAGCTCTAGGCTGCAAAGGAGTGACAGTTTCTTCAGCAGGTCTACTTGGGCCGGATTTCAAGAGTTGTATTTCTCTCATCAGCATCCGATTAGTCTCCTGCTGTTGCCTCATCTGTTCCTGTACACTACCAAACAAATTCAGAATTTCATCATTAGAAGCCAAAACAGGACCAAATCCCTGAGTAGTGGGAGCGGGGATAACATCCCGAGCCACATGACTTTCAGTTCCATGTGAAGAAGTTTGCATTCGTGGAGGAGGAGGTGGAAGCACCGAACCAATTGTTGCAGAGGTTGTAGCAGACATGGTGGAAGAGCTCATGTTTGATCTCGAGGTCATTGAAAACAATGTAGCAAAAAGTTTTGACAATAGAAAGCCGAGTAATGATTTCACTAAAGTTTTTAGCAAAAATAGCACCACTTGCGCCACGGTGGGCGCCAAATTGTTTTGGTAAAAAATTACCGAAGCAATTAAGTGATCAAATTAGTTAAGTGAGGTAGTGTGCTAGAATTATGTGTGAAAAATATGTTAACCAAGTTGATTGTAAAAACAGTTTCAGGATACGGCTTAGGATATAAAGCTGTATCTATGATCAAACAATGAGAAAAAAAGTAAATGTTGACACGTGATGTACGAGGAAAGCCCTTGATCAATTTAGATCGCCGGCACAAAACCTCAGGAGCTGACAATCGTAGCTGCCTTGTTCTTCTATTACTTCAAATGTCAGGATACAGTGCAGGATGTGATGCAGATCAACTAGGTGTTACAATGTAATTCGAATACAAGTGTTTGTGTATAGTGTTTGCAGTGAGCTAGAGAGCAAAAGTGTTCGAAAGTGTGTGTGAAAGTTGTGTGCCTTAATTTGATCCGCCCCCATCTATTTATAGTAAAAGAAATGCAACAAACTATCCTAAATAACCGGGATCCGGCGAATATTCCCCACTCGAACGTTGTAGACCTGGTCTTTCGGGTTCAACGTCTCTCACATAACAGATACGCCCGAGTCTTGAGGAGAATAAGTCCATCTGACCGTTAATAACCCACAGCACCTAACCTGCACGTGGTTAATTCAATTAACCCCAGGATATCGCCCAGGATGTTAGCAATATCCTAATCCAGTATCCTGATCACAAGCAAAAAACCAAAAGCAGGATATTAGTCAGGATATGTACGCTCAGAAAATGACCCATAACAGATATTATGATGCCTAAACTAATAATTGATGTAGTTTTGACCCCAGGTAATGCTCGTTTCGTTGTGGATGTCGATCAAGCAAGGAAATCAAGAACCAAACACAAGTTTTGAATGCTTCCGCGATAATCTAATCTAGTTCAAACCATGTTGTTTTGTAAACACTTCTAAATGTTGAATATTTTAATCTAGTTAGTTGACTATGTTAAAATGCTATAATGAAGTACATCTTAGTTTATTAACTAAGTTTTTGCTAACTATGTATTTCGTTTTAAAAAGTCCGTATTTTATCATTAAACAATGGAATTATAAGAATAGTGTTACATTTTAAAACAACCCATAACCCGTTAAGCTCACGGGTTTATAACCTAGTTATATAATATTTTTGAAAGTGATTGTGAGTAGAGGAAAGAGAAAAAATATTGATAAAAGTATACAAAAATATTGTTTAATTGAAAAAGTGATTAAAATGATAGTGATATTTAGTATAATTATAGAGATAAAGATGAAGAATTAGTTGTGAATGCTTTAGGCTTTCAAATAAGATGATTAAACTGTTGATTAGGTAATATGGTTTAAATATGAAAAATATCTAAACTCATATTTAGGTTAACATTTAACATTCTCTATGCTAACTCAAAGTCTGTTTCAAACATATTATGTTTTCTATCATAATATTTATAAATTTATAGATTCTGTAATTTCTTAGCAATTTAATTGAAATACATCAATATTATTATAAGTATAATATAAAATTTTTTCATAAAAATATGCTTTTATTTGTAAGGCTTCATTCAAAAATATCATTATTGTTATAAATTAAAGGATATATACTTTTTTCATTTTTATGATATTTTCAACTTTAGAGCATATATTATCTCATATTTCTTTTTCTAATGTTTTAATTGTAATCATACTTCATTTGATAACTTTATTGGGCAATGAAATCATAAAACCATATGATTCATCAGAAAAGGGACGATACGAGAAGGTTTAGAAGCTCTTTTCTAAAAAAAAAAAAAATATTGGTCCAACTTTAAGATTTAGTTGATGTAATAGTGGATATTAAGATAATTGATTTTCTGCCCGCGCGTTGCGGCGGGGACCTAATGTCTGCAAAACGCATGTTGGTAACGGCAAACAGATACCGAAAATCAAAACATAAATAACAATGACGTGGTAACGATAGTCACTCTGTCAAAAAAAAAAAACGATTTTAAATAAACTAATATATAATAATAGGACCCCACACGTCCTACACGTTGGAAATTCAGTTGTTTTCAGTTTAGTTATTACGATGCTAACATGTTAAGATATGTATGAACTCGGTACCGGTAACGGCACCGAGAGTACCGATCAGGAAAATCATCGAAATTAGGTACCTGCACCGAAAATGTTCGGTACGATACGTTATGGTATGGTATGGTATGGTATGGTATTTGAAGTTAAAAATCAGTAAATACAGGTATGGTGCTAGACCGGTACCGAAAATACTCGGTACCAACCGGTACCGAAAATACCGGTGCAATTACTTGCGTTGCTACAGGATTTGATGAGGATTTGATGAGCTCGGTACCAACCGGTACCGAAAATACCGTTACCGAAAATCCCCAAAAGTGGGTACCGGTACCGAATATACCTGGTACGGTACCGGTACGGTGCCGGTCGGTACCGGTATTTGAGGGTAAAAACCGCTGAATACTGGTGCCGAACCGATACCGAAAATGTCAAAAGTCGATACCGATTCGGTATCGAAAATATACCCGGTTTGATAAATTTGATCCCTTATTGCCCTGATTTAGTGTTTGATTTTCATTTTTAATTCAATATAAAGTTTACTGTTCAATTGGTTTCATTTTTAATATAAGGATAATAATACAAGTGTAAAACAACTAAAAACCAAAAACAAAGCAAAAACTATAGCCTACATATTTTCTTTTAGCCCACCATTCGGTAAAGTCCATCTTGCGACCTCCAACCCCTCACCCAAATCTCTCGTCAAATCGCTACAAGATCTCTAGTCAAATTGGAGGTATTCCACATTTCTAAAAATTAAATTACAGAAAAAGACCAATGGTCGTGTGATAAAGATACATTATGGTTTTGGTCCCAGATTTTTTTTATAAGTTAAAGGTTTTGGTTATCATTGTTTACTCAACCTTACGCTAATGGTATTTAAAGATGTTAAGTCTATTTTCATTAATAAACTTTTTAAAATGATTATTAAGTGCCTACACTTAGAAAGACAAAAGATAAACATAATAAAAAGTTAGCAAAAAACTTCGGTCACCCTCTCTACTGATTTACCACCATTATAGAATTATTTTCTTGAGGTTAGCAAAAAACTTCGATCACCCTCTCTACTGATTTACCACCATGATAGAATTATTTTCTTGAGAAGTGACGCCAAGCCATTTATTTGATTATGTTGTCGGAATCTTGGAGTCCATCGACAAGCCCTGAGCTTTTACAGTTGGATCACCTATCATTGTTTCTTGAGGTGTTGAAGAGGAGATTGCTGGCCTTGGCCGAAACTGTTGGTCGTCGCCGAAACCATAAACAAACTGGTTCAAGTGGAAACATAGGGCTACCTTTTTTTAAAGGCAAACCATTTTACTTGTACACTTGCGCCATAGTAGTATTTGAACTTTTCATTTAGACCACCAGTAGTGGGGGGTTTTTGGGCGTTTTTCCCCTAAAAAACGCCCCACAACGTCCATCAACCGCCCTCGGGGCTTTTTTTCAAAAAAAAAAAAAATGCATATGGCGTCCTTTTTTCCACACCCATGTTCAAGATCTTTGGCCAATCAAAGGTTTTCTTCTTTTTGGTTGGCTAATACCCTTTTTTTTATTTTTTTTAATGTAATTTTTTACACCCATTTTAACATAATGCCTCACAATGTCCACATCCCCACTACACCCACTTTAGAAAAACGTCCCATAATGCCACATTGCTGACTGGACTGCCACATGACGCAAAACGCCCAAGGGTGGTGACATTATTTGTGTCTTCCACTACACATGGTCTTATAGGATGGAGAAGAGACACCTTACCATCACATCATATCTCTTGCGACCAAAATAAGACACTTAACCAATGACCACAAAGAAGCGTTGGTGATTGGTTTTTATCTTTTTTACCTTTTTAATAGTAAGGGTAGAAAAGTAATTTTATATCAAGTTAATATACATTTTTAACGAAAATTAGTGTTCCCTTTTTAACGAAAATTAGTGTTAGAGCTAAAAGTGTTATGGTTGAGTGAACATCAAGTTAACATACATTTTTAACGAAAATTAGTGTTCCCTTCTTAACGAAAATTAGTGTTAGAGCTAAAAGTGTTATGGTTGAGTGAACATCAAGTTAACATACATTTTTAATGAAAATTAGTGTTCCCTTCTTAACGAAAATTAGTGTTAGAGCTAAAAGTGTTATGGTTGAGTGAACATCAAGTTAACATACATTTTTAACGAAAATTAGTGTTCCCTTTTTAACGAAAATTAGTGTTAGAGCTAAAAGTGTTATGGTTGAGTGAAAATACATGACTAGTTGTGCATTTTTATATAGTTAGAAGCAAAACTATAATCAATCCATACCATAATGATAATCTGTGTAAAAAGATTATGATAAGGTTCTTTTTTTCTGTCTTTACAAGCTATGTTAAAAAAATATTTGTGAAAGAACAAAGACGTTTCTATTAAAAAAACGTTCTTAATAACATTTAAAGGATATGTTATTAAAATAATTAAAAAAGAGTAAAATGCTATTTTCGTCTCTAAGGTTTGACCACTTTTACGACTTTCGTCCCTAAGTGGTCATTTTCATCTAAAAATTTTGAAATCTTACCATTTTCACCCTTGAGGGCCAAATTTCAAGGGATAAAAGTCGCAATAAATTGCCAAACTCAAGAACAAAAATAACAATAAAACGGAAACCTTAAAGACTCAAATGCATAAAAAAGTCACTTTGGATGAAACAAACAAAAATGACTAAACCTCAAGGACGAATTTGGCATTTTACTCTAAACAATTATAAAACACACGATCCCATTTATTATTTTACTATAATTTGTTTTCTTAACTATTGTTAACTAACATATTTTTTGAAAAAAAAAAAACATTTTTTTTATCCAATAAAATTTGGAGTGATAATAAGTTTTTTTTGAAAGGCAAACTTAAAAAAAAAAAGTGGGTATTAAAGAAACACCCATTCTTGATTTCTAGTAAATATTTTTTAAACTACCGGTTTTATGACACCAAAATTTCTAAAACCCTTCCCATACATACCCAAATAATTACAAAACCTGGTTATATAAAAGTTTATTAAAACACTTTAAAACCAATTAAAAGGCGGAAAAACAGCACTTCATTCTTGGCTTCCCCCCGGCAAGAAAAACATATATTGGCTCTCTCTCTCTCTCTCTCCTCTTGCTTCTGTTCTAAACTTAACATAGATTCTGATTCCTGTTGATAAGGTACAAAGATTTCACAATCAAATCCCACACACATTGATTCTTAACTAAAAAATCAATCATATCTATCTATCTATCTAGTACACATAACAAATCACTGTCAGAGGTGCAAGATTTGAGAATGAGGAACCAGGTTTGTACATGGGTTTTCATATTCTTGATTGGATTCGGTGTTTTGGGAAGTGGGTATGAGTTTGATGAGTCAGATTTCCATTACAATACAACCGAAGTTATTTCACTCATGGAAGCTTCTTCTTCTGCTGTTGTTGCCCCTAATCCTCTTATTGTTGGTCTCACTCTTATTCCAGGAGCTGCTGCTAAAGGAGCTGGTACTCTCTCTCTCTTCTTTCTCTCTCTATATGTATAGGTTGCAAGATTTGTATGTGCATCAGTTTTTGAAGATCTTATGAATTAGTGTTAGATCAAGATTTGTGTCCTCAGATTACATTTGAGTTTGATGTTTTTTATGTAGCATAATTGTGGCTGTTTTTTGGAGGGTTTGGTTTGTTGTTTGGGGCTTACATGTTTTTGTGTTGTAGTTAGGTGACTGGTTTTTGTATCTAACCTTTTGTCTGAATATTTAGTTCATGTGTCATACAATTTGGGTGATTTTGTTTTGAAAATATGTAATTTGTTCTTGATTAATTGCTGCTTTTATATTTTATTTATAAATTGTGCTTGATTAATTGCTGATTTTATATTTTATTTATCCCAGAGATGTTAACTTTTGATTCTTGAATTTATAATCTGTTCTTGATTAATTGCTGCTTTTATATTTTATCAGCCCGAAAATGTTAAGTTTGGATTCTTGAATTTATATTTTATATTTTATTCAGCTCCAAATGTTAACTTTTGATTCAAGATCCAGATTTGATGTAGTTTTTTTTTTTTTTTTTTTTAAATATCTAGTCATTTGGAAGGTATTCTATTTATTAACCAGCAAAAGGAATATATTTTAAAGTTATTACATTTTGTTGTTTCTCTTTTCACAGTATGTTTGGATGGAACATTACCCGGGTATCATTTGCACCGAGGATTCGAATCGGGCACAAACAGTTGGCTCATTCAATTGGAGGTTTGTGACAGCTAAATCGATAAGGACATCTATGTCGAATTATTTGTTACACTTACTTCTAAAATTTAAGTATCTTTAATTCTTGATGTTAACCATCATGTGACAATTAATTTCATAGTTTATATTACTGTATTATTGGCCGGATTAATTTAATTAAAGTCTCATATTGAAGGGTGGAGGATGGTGTAACACTGTTAGATCTTGTGTTTACCGGAAAACAACCAGGC
Organism: Helianthus tuberosus; assembly: GCA_030545235.1. Lineage (NCBI taxonomy): Eukaryota > Viridiplantae > Streptophyta > Magnoliopsida > Asterales > Asteraceae > Helianthus > Helianthus tuberosus. Next base: position 74,310,650 of record CM060416.1, on the reverse strand, counting down.
GTGGATCATCAAAATTTTTTGAGAAACAGTTGGCGTTCACCGGAATTTTGAGCAATAAAGCTGAAGATAATCCAGGTATCCTCATGACACATCATTAATCATGAGATTAGTGGCGGAAATTTTGACCCGGATTGATTTGGGTTGTGTTTATCCTCAAATGGGACGATAAAAAAATTAACCAAAAGGGAAATGGGTTAATGTGTTGATAATGGCCCGAAGTTTGTAGTTCATACAACCTCCTAATCATTTTATTCAAAGTTTTATAAAATTAATGAAAGATCTTTTCCATATCAATCAATTCGACCCGACCCGTTTTAACCTGAAACCGTGTGTCCTTTGACCCAATCCACCCATCTTGCCACATGTAATTACTAATTAAAATTTGATTTCATTGTTGCCATCATTTGCCCGAGTCAAATTTGAATTTGATTTTCAGATTTTTTCAACTGGAACCGAGTAAAGGTTCGCTATTGTGATGGTGCATCATTTGCCGGGGATGCAGAAGATAAGGTAAGTAGCATTATTTCATTTCTCGAGTTAACCAATTTTTTTTTTTTTTTTTTTGAAATTGTCTGTATATTTATTTATTCTAGTTTTTTTTTTTAAATATTTGTAACAGGCTAATGACCTTCAATTTAGAGGCCACAAAATATTCTTGGCAGCAATGGAAGACTTGATGTCAAAGGGATTGCGAGATGCTGATCAAGTATTTCTCCATCAATTGATCTCTTTTTTAAAATAATTCTTTTTATAAAAATTTGTTATAAAAAATAATCTTTTGGGGCTGCAGGCACTTCTTTCTGGGTGCTCGGCTGGCGGTTTGGCATCTATTTTACACTGTGACGAGTTTAGTTCTTTATTCCCCGGAAGCACTAAAGTCAAGTGTTTGGCTGATGCTGGAATGTTTATGGACGCGTAAGATCCATAATATGCTTATGTTTTCACCAAACTAATTTTTTTTTGTATCTACATTTTATATTTTATTTTTGTTTGAATTTTGTAATATTTTAGGATTGATGTTGCTGGTGCACATACACTAAGGAACATGTATGAAGGTGTTGTAAGCTTGCAGGTACATCCAATTAGGGGGTGTTTGGGTGTGTTTAAACGAAATAATGATTATCTGATTATGTCAACAGGGGGTTGCTAAAAACTTATCGCCGGCATGTATCAGCCAACTTGACCCAACCTCGGTATATAATCAAAATCCAGTATTTTATGGGTTGTCAACACCTTTTTTCGACACTAAACGCTCGTTTTTCTGTTTCTAGTGTTTTTTTCCTCAGAACATAGTTCCCCACATTAAGACTCCTATGTTCATCCTCAATGCTGCATACGATTCTTGGCAGGTAATTACTTACTCTCTGTTTTTCCTCGTAACAATTTTTTTACAGATGTCTAGATCATAGAATTGATACACGTGTAGATGTTTATAATATATTAATACACATATATCAACCCAAGTACATTCACATAATCATGAACTTAGACAAATGGATGTCCTAGATTGGTTCTCGCATTATTTTTAGTTAATATCGTTTCTTTTTCAGGTTGTTTCCAGTTTATGCACTCCACCCGCTGATCCTAATGGTGCTTGGAAGGCATGCAAGCACAACACTGACAATTGTTCACCATCTCAGATGAACTTCTTTCAAGGTATCAACATTTCAATCTTGCCATAATAAAGATAAATGTAAAGAAACTATGAGTGTAGGGGTATTCATATTCCAGTTCGGCTGGTTTTGACAAATTCTGGGCTGAACCACTAGCTATGATTGATTTCAGGAAACGACAAACTAAACTGGCTGGGTTCGGTTGCTTGGGCGATTTGGCAGCCTGAACCAATTTTTTTTCTTAGTTTTTTCAATTGTTAGTTTTTATTACAAATTTTAAGATGATAAAGATGGCTCATGAATACACACTACTTTTACCTAACTGCATATTTCAAAAATGAAAAAAAAATGGAAAAGGTTAATCGGCTGGTTCCAAGTTCCACTGTCAGTTTGACCGTTAAACCACCAAAACCGAACTCTGAACCAGAATGTATATATCTCAAATCGGTTGAACCGGTTCCAAGTTCCAAAGCGTTTTTGTTTACATGGCCGGTAGTAGGATGTGATTTGTTGGCTAGTTAATGTATCGTATGATCAGATTTCAGAAACCAGATGCTGAATGCACTTAAAGGATTCTCTACGTCCAAACAAAACGGGCTGTTTATAAATTCTTGTTTCGCGCATTGCCAAACAGAGAGGCAGGATACATGGTTTGCAGATGATTCTCCGATTATTAACAACAAGGTATTTGCATGTCAATTCGGGTTACTTTATAGTTTATATCTCTATAGGGTCAAATTCGTAAAAATTAAAGGAAACAGTTCAAGTGTTGTCCAAAGTTTTATCTTGAACGTATAATTGTATAAAAACTCTAAATCATTAGTAATACTGAAATATATTACTTTTATAATAACACTTTTTTTTTTTTCACAAAAATGTTCAGAATTTTTTGACTAAAATTTGTCTGCTTCTACCAACCATTTCATGACCCATGATTTTTAATGGGTGGATCACTGAGTGTACCATGGCCCAATAGTTATTGACCCATATAGTTACAGCAAACAAGAAATACAATCTATAGTTTCATGAATTAAGTGAGAAATTGTGATAGGGGACAGTTATATAATGTATGAACTATATATATATATATATAGAAAAAGTATATCGTACATTACGGCTTAACGTACTTCACGTACAACAACATGCGTGATTTGTTCTATAACATGCGTGATTAATGTTTTCAATATGCGTGATTATTGTGTTTCAACATGCGTGATTTTGGATTTTTGAGTTATAACGTGCGTGATTTTAAAATGAACGTGCGTAATTACCTGTCGTACGTGATGTACGTTAAGCCGTAATGTACATTAACCTTCCTCTATATATATATATAGGGTAAGGTTCATGCGAGAACCACCTTTATTGGTGTGAAACATTGAGGCGATGAATAGACTATCGTTTATCGGTTTAGGGTTTAACTTTTAGTTTTGATTTTAATTTTAATTTTTTATTGGTGTGGTTGGGCTAGTACGTATAGATATAGTTGTAAATTTGTATATAGTTGACCAAAATCTAATAGATTGGTACATATGAAACTATAAATTTAATTTATATTTAAGTATATATATGTGTGTAAGTGTGTGTATATATATAGGTGTATGTGTGTAAATATATGTATAATTTATATTTGTGTATATACATGTTTATAGATGTATGTGTATATGTATATGTATCTAATTAAAATAATAATTCGAGCCGAACCGAGCTGAGCGGACCTTTGCTCATGCTTGGCTCGTTTACAAACCGAACCGAGCAGAGCGGCTCGTTTACAACCGAGCGTCAAATCGAACGAGCATTTTCCGAGCAATTTTCGAACGAGCATCGAGCGAGCGACGAGCGGCGAGCGATTTGAACGGCCCTAGTCTAGGGAGGGTGGGATGTAGACAGACCTTGCCTCTATCCATAGGGATAGAGAGGCTGCTTCCAGAGAGACCCTCGGCTCGAAAACGAATAGCATACCAACACACCAAGTCAAAGAATATAGAAATAAGAAGTCACCCATACCAAGAAAGTGATCAAAGTGAATATTCATTAGTAAATACACTTCAATATTTTAATTGTTATACATAGTGTATTTGCTGGCGAATACATAATTCTCTAGTGAATACATTACAAATATCAATGGTTTAACAAGCAATGTATTCAACTGTGAATACATGGGTGAATAAAATAGTTCTTAATGGTTCTCAAATACTTGGTGATTCTTATTTGAACCCAACCTGGAAAAATACAAGTATTCGGTGAACGCACTATATGAATGCAGTGACATTTTCGTAATTAACATGAAAACCCTTATTAGCCACTTAATCAGTAAATGCTTTACACCATGTCTGTACCTTAAATCTTAATAACGAAAATGCACCGTGTGAAAAAATCCTTGTCAAGCAAATATGATCGTGATATGATGCTAATTGTGGCTTGTATATTGCAGCCGGTAGCGTTGGCGGTGGGAGACTGGTATTTCGATAGATCAAGCGTGAAAGAAACAGACTGCCCATATCCATGTGACAAGAGTTGTCACAATCTGCAATTTAGATCATAAAGTTATGTAACATCTTCATATATATTTTATTTGAATGAAATTAATAAACTGCGTTTCCCATTGTTTGGTCAAGAACAAGTTGGGATATTATTTTTTATTAACAAAATTATTGTGATTCTGGTACTCTTTTCTTTGTTGTAATAGTATTGCAAAAGTATGTTCTTTGAGTGGCTGTTGCAGTTAGTATACAGGCGGTGATACTGTCTTCTAAAATGGGTTTGATTTTATCATAGTAAAAAAGAGTAAATTACGTTTTTGGTCCCTATGGTTATATCACTTTTACTATATTAGCCCAAAATAAGAATTTTTAACATATCTGCCCCTATAGTTTCTATAACTAACCATTTTAGCCCCTAAGTCTAGAGATCATGGGGGCGAAAATGGTTAGTTATAGAGACTATGGGGGCAGATATGTTAAAAATTCTTATTTTGGACTAATATAGTAAAAGTGATATAACCACAGGGGCCAAAAACGTAATTTACTCTAGTAAAAACCTATGAAGTTTAGTGTTAATCAGATTGGGTTGGGTCAAGTTAGTGAGGTCTTAATATTTTCCTTAGATATGCAATGCAATGGATGGGTTTTTTTTGGGCCATATGCAATGCAATGTTTTGGAGACTGGATTGGACCGGCCGGTTCGACCGAGGTTCGCCTATGTTGGCGGGATCCGGTTGCATAGAATCGTTATCGGTCGGTTCTTGCGATTTCTTGGTTGGCCAGTCAGACTGGCAAGTACGTTTGATTATGTTTTTTTGAACTTTGTTTGCCCTAAATCACCACTTACTTCATTTAGATCGCCTACTCTTTACTCATTTGTGAGCTACTGAACTTTCAACCCCTTATCTCTTGAACAAGATCTACAAATCGAGAAGGTTTTTCATCATAAAATCGAAGAAGGTGACTAGGTGTTTGATCTTCTGTTTGAGAAGAACAAATAGCCTTCTATTTGAAAGATGTAGATCTTCAAACATGTAAAAGAACCTCATCAACTAATCAATGTTTTTAAATTGAATATTAATCTCGCAATGTTTTTCCAACACCCCGAAATAGTTTCGTTAAGCGGAAGGAAGCTCATTTGGTTATGTTTACTATGACACGCTTCCACCACTTTACACCAAAGGTTATGGTTTTCAGCTCTATATCTCTACCCCCATTTAACAAGAAGGGCTTCATTGACCTCTTTAAGCCTACTTATACCCAACCCACCTTTTGATTTCGGCCAAGTGACCCCATCCCACGAAACCCAGTTCATTTTAGAATTGTTACCATTGCCAGCCCATAAGAACTTCCTCATCTTTGCTTCAGGGGATTTTATAACCCCAGCAGGGGCCTTATATAAAGAAAAATAATAAATAGGCAGGCTTTCCAAAACCAATTTTATTAACGTGAGCCTCCCACCTATCGATAAAGTTTTAGCTTTCCACAAAGACAATCTTTTATCAAAAATCTCGATAATTGGGTTCCAATTGTTAATTCTGTTCATATTCGACCCCACCGCAATTCCCAAGTATTTAAGCGGAATAGAATCCGACTTACACCCAGTCACTAAAGCCATATCAGACACTGCCCCATTATCCACACCCAACTCGTATTGTTGGACTTTTGCAGATTAATTTTTAAGCCCGAACATAACTAAAAAATTCTCAACACCCTCACCACATTCTTAACGGCCTCCCTATCCCATTTCTCCAACACAAGAGCATCATCCGCATAAAAAAGGTGAGAAATTACCGAGCCATTGTTGGGAGTTTGAATACCTTTGAAAAGGCCTTCCGCTCTAGCATTGCACAATACGCTAGACAGAGCTTCCATCACCAAAAGGAACAGAAACGGGGACAAAGGGTCACCCTGTCTGACTCCTTTGTAAATAAAAAACCCTATATGCGTATTTCAAACAAACCTATCCATATTTACTATTCAGTATTATATATTCTATATTTTTATTAAAAAAAATGTAAGTGTGTTCATCTATGCTTTATTATAATGCATAAGAAAGAGATATTTTAAGATAACTTTTTGCCTCTTAATTTATAAATACACTCCTAAAATGAGGATACATTAGTATTTTAAACAATAATTATATTTTAGCACTCCGTCTTATTATATTTAAATCCTTGATCTTTAACATAAGTATGCGTAATTAATTATACTTTTCCTCCTCCACAACGAACTTATAATTCTTTTACGTATTTTCGTCATATCTTATAAACTATAAGGTTAAAAAAAAATCCAAAAGTACCGTGAGGACCTACTCATTTTTGTCAGCGTTTCGATAGTTGTCTTGGTCAGTATTGACGTGTGGATTAAAAGGTATAAGTAGATGATGCCTTAGGTTAGCAACTTCAATAACATATACAATAACCTCGTCAATAACACCCCAAGGAGAAGTGGTGCGAGCGACGTCAATGTCTTGACAGAAGCCCACAAGGAGTATAGAATGCACCATGGGCATATGTTTACGTTGGTAACCACATGGGAGCTTCTTCTCAAATCTCCAAAGTGGCATCTTGTGCCACCGTTCGACCCAACCCGCCCTAGATCCAAACGGTCCAAATCGACATCCACCACCGAACCATCTGGGTCCGATGCTCGTACAGTAATCAATCTAAACGAGGATGCTGACGAGTTTGAAGAACCACAAGAGCTGTCTCGTCCAACTGGTAGGGATAAAAGTAAAGCCAAGGCACGTGGAAAGTCTACTAAATCAGATGGCCCGTCAAAGATTAGCGAGTTCCAGGCAGATCTCAAGCAAATAATCTCCATTAGGGAAAAAGACCAAAAAATGATAATGGAGAAACAAATCCAAAGAGACATGGACTTTCTCGCAAGGGATGTGTCACATCTATCAGAGGAGGACCGAGTCATTTTGGAGGCTCGTAAGGCACAAATTCGGGCCAAATATATGTAGTTTTTTTTAAGTATGTTGTCTTTTTTTTTTCTAGTATGTTATGTTTTTTTTATGACTTTGTAGTGTTCTTTTAATGAAATTATGTTTTTATTTTTAATTTTGTAGTTATTAAAATTGCCATTTAATTTAAAAAATAAATATTTAAACAAATAATTAGTTAATCATGACACGGGCCTCCATCCACACCCTTCAAATTAAAGGGGGACATGATAAAGCCCCCATGCTGACATGTCGATGACGTGGATCCTAGTTGGCAAGATAAAGCCCAAGGGGACTCCATTCACACATATAGGGTATGTTTGGCATGGAGCTTTTAGGAGCTTCTAGCTTTAAGCTTTTAAGAAAAAGCTCATACTCAATAAAAAGTCTTGTTTGGTTGAAGGAGCTTTAAGCTTTTAGGTTATGAGCTTGAAGCTTTTGGTTGAACGCTACTACTAGTAGCGTTTAGAAGGAGCTACAAGCTTTTAGGGAAAAAATGACTATTTTAACCTCTAAAAATAGGAAACTTTTTAATGCATCAACTTTCTAAATTTTTAGTTATGTCCATTTTGGTCATTTTATACATTTTATTAAAAGCTCCAGCTACTCTACCAAACACCAAATATATCTAAAAAGCTACAGCTACTAACTACCAGCTACAGCTACCAGCTTCCAGCCACCAGCTACCAGCTTACAGCTTACAGCTAGCAGCCACCAGCTACTTTTGCCAAACATACCCATAGCCTTATGTGGTGAATGCATGTTATTCGGGTCAATTAATATCGAGTTAGGACGAGGTTAGTTTGGAAGCATGGTCACGTAGTCATTTGACGGCATGTTTTAATACAAGTAATAAGAAGGAATGGAAGGTGTAACACCCAAAATATTTATAAAATGGTTTTAATGAAATATATTTTATAGTTGACATTTCTGATGCATGTTTCCATTAAATTGATTTTAGGGTGTAACATTTAATGCGTGACCGTCGTGTTTGACTTTATATTTTGGTGTAAATTTTGTTCGAATAATTTGGTTTTCGTCACCAAGTGATTTTTTTATCTTCAGGTACGCGATTTGCTTATGTTTATTTAAGTTTCAAATCCGCCGTGGAGTGAATGATAACCCACTAGTTAATTATATATCATGATTTTTTTGTAGCCTAAATATTATCTAACATGTTATAATACTGTAAGAAAGGTTTGCGAAAATAACACTTGTGGTTAACAAATTACAGGAGATTTGAAATGTGAATCATACAAAGTTTTGTGCAGTGGCGGATCCAGGAATTTTTTTCCAGTGGGTTCACTATTTTTAGATGCTATAATTTTATATAACCGAAAATAAAAATTTTCGGGTCGACCTGACGATTCGGTTCGGATCTAGTCGGATAACATCACAATATCTTTCCATTATGCATTAGCAAATTAATGGCATTCATATAATCATATTCACAATTTCTAACCTAATAGAAAATCAATAAATTGAAAACTTACTTAGTTAATGATTCCATAAGCAAATTAAGAAAAAGGAAACTAATACTAATCTATATATATATATATAAACATGATAAATAAGGGCTGATGTGTCATGATATAAGGGCTTGGAAAATGATGTGGCATCACCATAGCACTCTAGAATTTGGTTTTGGCTCCAAAAGTTCGGGTCTTTTTTTCTTTATATGGGCAGACAAGGGATCCGGATTTTGACCCGGGTATATATTGTTTCTAAACTCACGGCTTCTTCCCCACCACACAAACCCTAATTTCATTTTCAATTAGATTCCTCTTTGCCGTTTCTTCTCTACCTCTCTATTACGCTTCTGCATCTCTATCTCAAATCAATGACAAGATTTCATCTTCTTCCCTAAGATTCATCGGTTTTCATCTCTCAATTTAGGGTTTCGACTATATATTTCTTATAATCCGAAGAACACACAACCTTCATTCGCATCTAGGGTTTCTGTTTCTTCCATCATACATCTCCTTCTCATCATCCCTAAATCTCATTCCTGAAAGATCATCAATACCAAGGTATGATTCAGTTTTTTATCTATTGATCATCTTTATTCTTGATTAGATCTCTCTCTTTTTTTTTTTGCATTCCTTTGATCTTATCAGATCATAGGTACGAATCGCTCCTCACCTCTAAAGTCGGCATCCGCTTGGTTTTGCGATAAAGGTGAAACCGTCTTGAATAGCTCAGTTAATCGGCATTAACTAATAGCCCTGTGCCCCATAATTGAACAAGCCTCCAAGCATTGGCTAATGGAGAAGGGTGTCGGGTATCAATTTTGTAAAAATACGAAGACATTAATAATCAAAACATTGATAAATATTGTTTACGATACTAAAGCACCAATATTTTCCTTAACTGAATTAGGTTTATGGAGTGTTGGATGTTCAAAGAGTTGCTGGAAACTTCCATATTTCAGTTCATGGTTTGAACATATATGTTGCACAGATGGTAAGTAAAACATGACATTTGGTCTGGTTTATAAATCATCATATAGTTACTTACCGTATGCTTTTCTGCAGATTTTTGAAGGAGCTACACATGTTAATGTCAGCCATGTGATTCATGATTTGTCGTTATGTCCATGGCTGCAGATAGATAATACGATTTTGTACAAGTGGATGTCACTTATGTTTGTTATTGAGCTTTTACCGTTCTGGATTTGAAATTGATAGGAGAATCGAAGATATTGCAAGATACTAATTTTAACAGGTCAATAATTTCTATTTTGTAGATTAAGAAAAGGTGAATTCGTTTGATTATATTTAAATATTGAAACACAATTTTTACAATTTTAACAGGTTCATCGTCTTTTATTTTTTTCGGCTAGCAAAGGTGAGTTTGCATGTCCTAATCTTGCCTTTCTTTTGTGTTTTTTTGGTTTCGGTATTTCATATTAACCATTTATGTGTTGCTTGCTTGAGGTTTTTGGTTTCTTATTCTCAGTGGTGATGATGTCGAGAAGTAGGAGAGAATTTGTGATGGATTGATTCGTATATTTGATCTATGGTTTTTGCGAAAGGTACCCTATAGATGATCAATTTGATCTATGGTTTTTGCTTTCTTGGTGGTTTTCTTATGTTTTGCGTTGTTTGAGATCATAAGTGATCTTTTTTTTTAATTTGTACGGTAACAAGAACCAACACAAAAATTAGTCCTTTTGATCGAACATGAACAAATTTCAGTCCTATGAATTTTTATTTGGCTAAATTGACTTATTTATTTCTTTCTTATTACTTCATCCTATTAAGGCTGATACATCAGTTAGTTGCTATAACTAGAAATTGAGGCATATTGTTATTTAAAATATTAAAAACCCCTACTTAATAATTGGGCAAAGTGAGTGAGTGAGTGGGTTGGGTAATGGGTCAAAATGGATTTCGGTCATATGGGTGATATTTTAGTTTAGGTTGGCTTGTGTTCGGTCATATGGGTGTATGGATTGTCAGCAATGATCGGGGTTTTAATAGAGTTAAGTTCCATTTTTACTAAAATTGAGTCACATTACCGAACTAACATCCTTTTCAATTGTCACTGAATACTTAACATACTTTTTAACATGTAGATATGGTGAGATTGTTGATGTGAACCTGGTTAGAGATAAAGGCACAGGAAAATCGAAAATGGTTTGATTTCATTTCTCTAGGGTTCTTAATTAATATTATTCATGGTTTAACTTTTTTTTATTTAAATTGTGCTGAACGGGCTCGAATTGCTCTTAACAAGATTCCAGGTATATATGTTCCTCATTGCTATTTGCCTGATGGTTCCATTTAGGCAGGACATCTTACATTTCCAGGTGATTGGTAATGTGTCGTTCAGAGGGGATGGGTAATGGGTCAAATGGATAGAGTTTTGAAAGATGCACATGTTTCGTAATGGGTCAAAGTATATTTGGGTTAAAATAATTTTTCATTGTGGGTTGAATTATGTATAATGAAAAAATGATGTTGAAAAATGAGATTTCATTGCTGTAAAATGGTAGTTAAAGTGCTGAAAAGCATGCTACAAATTGATGATGATATTGTTGGTTGATCAAAGCAACGTTATGTGTTTACAAACGAGTGTGTTTGATTAAAGCTTCTAAGTAATCCTATTACGTTTATTTAATATAACTCCGGTATTTTTGTTCATTTGCAGGCTAACAAGAGATCTGGGCACTCCAAATAAGTGAGACAGGCAAGAGTATGTAAGACATCCGCAAACATCTTTTTCCGTACCTTATTTATGTATTATTTTTAATTCCCACTCACCGGATAATATTGCATTTAATTGAAGGGTGAAAGGCTCTTCTATGCACGAGTGCATACCAGTAAATGCTTTATTCTCAAAATCAAGTTTTTTACTTTTGACATTTTACATGATCCATCATGATTTGACCTTCGCTTTAGCAAATTTGACCGGTTTACTTGTACATGATTGGTCTAGGTTATATTTTATATCTAATAGGTCAAATGGGTATATTAATAAACATGTTAATGTGCAGAGTATGTGAATGGGTCAAAAATTGCCAAAAGTGTTCAACATTAGAAATAACAGATGAGTAATGAAAAAATGTAAATAGAGTATTCATATTTCACACTTGGTATTTTAAAAGTTACCTTTTGAACAAATGTGATTAGGTCAATGCAACCTGCTTTGACATATTACAAAATTTTGAC